>CM044560.2:6435089-7635089 GCA_024416835.2 Perccottus glenii | reverse complement strand
CTGAGATGGTAGTCTTAAAAGTCGTCAATCTTGCTTTTGCGAGATTGCTTGGTCTGGTCAAGCTAAACTCGTCTTTAGCAGGCACAAAGTCTTTACAAAAAAAAAATACAAAAATAACTTCCGTTAGTAGCAGACATAACGGAAGTACTTTGAACAGCTGGTCCAAAAAGAAAGTTAACAAAAACAAATCAATACGCGTAAATTTTTAGATAGAAAAACTCAAGTTTAGCACAGGAAGCGATATTCTGTAAAAGGGCAGTATAACATCAACACATTAATACCATATCATTTTAATACTCAGATTAACACAAAATACATTTCAGCAAAGTTAGAGTTGGAGAAAATAGACCATCACAGAAGTCTCCAAGGCTGATAGATGAAAGGAATTCCGGGGTCAATCAGAGTGGTCAAAAGGGGTCTGCCACCTTTGAGGTGGATTTGTTTGAACTGAGCGGTGCATCTCCAGTGTTGTGCGCACTCGTATATAGGCCACCCAAATACAACAAGGATTTCATCACTGACTTTTCTCAATTTTTGGCTGAGTTTGTGCCAATGTATGACTGCCTCCTTATTGTAGGGGACTTTAACATTCACGTGTGCTGTCCTGAAAATCCAATGGCAAGAGCCTTTTTAAATGTCATTGACTGTTTTAATCTTGTACAGTGTGTATCTGGCCCCACGCAGGAACGTGGGCACACTCTTGACTTGGTTTTAACTTATGGCTTAACTGTTTCTAATCTTGAAGTCTGTGATGCTTTCTTCTCTGATCATATGCCTGTTGTATTTGAAATTTCCCTCTCCTGTGTCATAGTTAAACCGTGTGCCCCTGTGCGCCGTGGCCGAATAGTTAACCCTTCCACTGCTGCTCAGTTTTCCTCTGTTTTTAATCTAAATTGTGTCTCTCTTTGTCCTAATACAACTGTTGAAGATCTGTGCGCTGGTTTTAATGCTGCTTGCCTAGCAGCATTAGACATGGTTGCCCCTGTAAAAACCAGGGTGTCTAAACCGAGATCTGACCCTTGGCTTAACGATGTCAACCGCGCTGCCAGACGCGAGTGCAGAAGGGCGGAAAGAAAGTGGAAGAGGGATAAACTCCAAGTGTCATTTCAGATACTTAGAGAGAGTTGGTGTTCTTATCAAAAAATTGTAAAAGCTGAAAAGACCAAGCATGTTTCTAACATTATTTCTTTAAATGGTCACAATCCTCGAGTTCTTTTTAATACCATCAAAACTTTTTTTAATGTCCCACAACTCCAGTGCTTTGAGAACCCATCAAAAGTGTGTGAGGAGTTTCTTCACTTTTTTACCCACAAGGTGGAGAGCATTAGGGCCCTTATTGGTCCACCTTTGTATGACCCTGGCATTTCTGTAACCTGTTCTGCTGTTTTGAACCAGTTTGAGCCTGTTAGCTTGCCTCTTTTAGAAAAGATTATTGGTCAAATGAAGTTCATTTACATTTACATTTATTCATTTAGCAGACGCTTTTATCCAAAGCGACTTACATTACATTACATTACATTACCAGTGTTACAGTCACTGGAGGCAAGGTGGGTTAAGTGTCTTGCCCAAGGACACAACGACAGTATGAACTGTGGGGCGAGCGGGAATCGATCCTACTACCTTCCGATTGAAGGACGGCCGCTCTACCACTGAGCTACTGCCGCCCCTTCAGTTCACTGGCTCCCCCAATGATGTGATTCCCCATCGTCTTTTTAATGAGGTTTTTCCTACAGTGGCGCCCTGCATACTTGATATTGTTAATGTTAGTTTAATTACTGGAGTCGTACCTATGAGTTTTAAACATGCAGTTGTTCAACCCTTGTTAAAGAAACCTGGTCTAGACAGACTTGAGCTCTCTAACTATCGGCCTATTTCTAAGCTCCCTCTGCTTTCCAAAATTATGGAGAAAGTTGTTTATCTGCAGCTGAGCACATTTTTGAATGACAATTGTATAACTGAAATTTTCCAGTCTGGGTTTAAGTCAGCCCACAGCACTGAGACAGCTCTGCTGAGGGTTTTCAACGACATTCTTCTGGCTTCAGACTCAGGTGATACTGTTGCTCTGCTGCTATTGGACCTTACGGCTGCGTTCGGTACAGTCGACCACCAAATTTTATTGTCGCGACTGGAGAACTGTGTGGGCATTAAGGGGTTGGCCTTAGCCTGGATTATGTCCTATTTGGAAGGCAGAAGTTTTTCAGTTCAGGTCAGTGATGCTGTGTCCTCTTCGGCTCCTCTGTCGTGCGGTGTTCCTCAAGGGTCTGTCCTTGGGCCGCTGCTTTTTTCAATGTACCTGTTGCCTCTTGGGTCAATTCTTAGAAGTCACAATGTTTCGTTCCATTTTTATGCTGACGACTGCCAAATATATGTGCCGCTAAGTCAGTCAAAAACCCTTTTAGAGTGTCTGAATGAAGTGAAAGCATGGATGGCTATGAATTTTTTGTATTTAAATGAGAGCAAAACTGAGTTTGTGTTATTTGCTCCTAGTGACTCAGCTGCTGTGGTTCCTGTTGACTTGGGTTGTCTAACCCGAGACATTAGCCCTGTGGTTACAAACCTGGGAGTCAAGTTCGATGGTCGGTTAAAACTTGATGCCCAGATTAGTGCAGTGGTTAAGACCAGCTTTTTCCAGCTGAGGCAAATAGCCAAAGTAAAATCGGTTTTATCGCGACATGATTTTGAAATTTTAATCCATGCTTTTATCACCACTCGTTTAGATTATTGTAATGCACTTTACACTGGTATTAGCAAATCACTTATGTCACGATTACAACTAGTCCAAAATGCAGCTGCTCGTCTTTTAACTGGAACTCAAAAATTTGACCATATCTCACCCATCCTCCAATCCCTCCACTGGCTCCCTGTGCACTTTCGCACTGATTTTAAAATTCTTTTATTTGTTTTTAAATGTCTGCATGGCCTGGCCCCCCAGTACCTGTCTGATCTGCTTGTACCCTACACCCCCCTTCGTTCGCTCCGGTCAGCTGGCCAGGCACTGCTGGTCGTCCCAAGACAAAACGAAAATCCAGAGGTGACCGTGCGTTTGCCGTGGCAGCTCCGAGACTCTGGAATGAGCTGCCTTTGCACATCAGATTGATTGAGTCTCTTCCTGTTTTTAAATCCCATCTTAAGACTCATTTATTTTCTTTGGCTTTTAGCTCAGTTTGAGGGTTGACTTTTAGTTTTGTATTACTGTTGCATTTATTTTTATGTTTATCTATTGTTTTATTATTTTTGTTGTGCGTCTGTTTATGTTATTGTTTATTTATAGACTGTGTTCAGCATTTTGGTCAACACTGTTGTTTTTAAGGTGCTTTATAAATAAAGGTGGATTGGATTGGATTGGAAATAATAATTAAAAGTTTTATGGCGGTCTGACATTGGCGCCAGTAGGTCTGGCCTCATTACACACATTTCTGTGTTTTTATGGCTTTTTAGGGCCTATAAAAACAAAATGTCAATTGTGTTTTTTGACAGTCCCTGGTCTTAACAAACACTGACCATCTGTAAATGTTTTAGAAGGCAGATGTTAATCAGATCTTTTTCAGGATTTTTAGTCTTAACAAACACTCTCTGAGGGTCTGTAAAGGAGTCGAAGCATAAATAGTTAATCCGTGAAAAGGAGGGATTCCGTGAGGACTCAACTGGATCACTACAGCACCAATTGAAGAAGACTCAGTGGCAAGTATGAAGAAAGCAATTCTGGAGAAGCTGGAGGGCAGATAAAGCATTGATCTTAGTGAATATCTCTGGAGAGTACTTTTTTTTTTTTTTTCCTTTTTATAAATAAACACTACACAAAGACCATAAGTTATAATTAAAATGGAGTTCTGCAGAATGTACTGCTCTAGTCAAACTGACTTAAATTATTTGTGCTGTGTTTCTTGTCTTTGCCCTGTGCTAAGATACATGCTAATGGAATAGAGAACGCAAGTTGTTATAATATTTCAAAATTTTCTATAGTTAACAATTATTGGTTGCTCCTAGTCCTCTTCAGGTCATGTCAGTCCTGATCATGTCACATTCTTCATGTTAATCCAAACATGAACATAGACATAACTAGACATAGACATAACTTGCCACGGACTAAATCCTTCACCTGGAAACAGAGTATGTGAGCGGTGCGGAGTGGGAGCGGAGCTCGGAGCGGAGTTGTGTGATTTTGCCAGGTGCGAGGAGCGGATTTTTTAAATGTTGGAGCGTTGTGATTTTCTCCCGCTCCGAAACGCTCCACTATCGCTCAATTACCAATCACGTGCCAGGAGTCCCAGAACCAAACCACTGTCAGAAGACGGAGGGGGACTCAAAATGTTTCTAATCATATTTTGCATTTATTTGCATTTGTATTGTTTTATTAGTACTTTCACAAACATTTATATGAAGTATATATCATGTAATTAATTTATCACATGATTTTAATTATATTTTTACCGACCCCCTCGCGGTTTCCACCAGTGCATCTCCATTATATGATGGACGATTTTATAAGTTGGTAATAAGCAGTAAGCACAGGTAAAGACAGACAGAAAAATGGAGGTTCTGAAATATTACCGTGAAGAAGGGGGAAAAAAATATAAGTACTCTTAGTACTGCGTATTCGTTTTACACTACATGCATCTTCTGATCAGACACTGGTGTTATTAAAAAAAAAAAAATAAATACCCTGGAGCGAAAACGGAGCGAGACGTATAAGGACGGAGTGGGGGAGGGAGCGAGGAGTGGAAAATTGTACACCCAGAGTGGAGCTTGAGCGGAGTAATTATGAAATACTTTGAGCGTGGAGCGCAAATTCTTCCTGCTCAGCTCCGCTCACATACTCTGCCTGGGAACTTGTCATGGGGTGTATGAAAGATACGCCTCCTACAATTTTACTCCTTGAACATATAAAATCTCATATATTGTTTACTTTTCCAATCAATCTTCATCCTGTACCATTATCTACATGTTTGTGCTTTGCTTTATTCTTGCAATAATTAAACCTGATTATTCATTTTAAATTGTACGCTGTCTCCGTGGTCTCTCTGGGTAATCTGAACAAAATATTATTATATTTAGGAAATATCTGCTTAAAATTGTTTGTCGGCTACATGTTATCTACATCTAATTGGGCGGCAGTAGCTCAGTGGTAGAGCGGTCGTCCTTCAACCGGAAGGTAGGTGGTTCGATTCCCGCTCTCCCCACAGTTCATACTGTCGTTGTGTCCTTGGGCAAGACACTTAACCCACCTTGCCTCCAGTGGCTATAACACTGGTAATTACATTAGAACAATGTAAGTCGCTTTGGATAAAAGTGTCAGCTAAATAAATAAATGTAAATGTAGTTTCTGTGAAGTTTAATACCTGGGGTATGCAAGACTTACGACAGTGAGACTAAACACTAGATACCGTCCTGGGGACGAGAGACAACAATATATGTTTGGAACATATAGTGAGACTAAAACGGGAGAGTGGATTACAGATCGGTGTTAGAGATTGTTGCCTTGCTAGAACTAAGCTTGATAGAAAACCTGTGTTCTGTTTCTGTTAATTGGATCCTCAAAACTGACTCCCACGATGATCACGTGCGACTCTATGGCATAGAGACAACTACCAAATATTAAAAGGGGTTTAGGTTTCTAAAGATTACTTGTCAGGGAGGTACAGGATTTACTTTGTCAAAATTACAAACCTCCTAATACGCCACATTCAAAAGTCTGGTACAACTAGAAATGTTGGAATAAAGGGTGCGTGATATGCAAGAAAAACTCGAGAATGGACTCATCAAGAACTGTACTAACAATATAAGAGTAAATGAGTCCAGGGACTGATATCAAGAACTGTGCTAACATCTAGAGTTAGTGAATAAGTCCAAAGTCAGTGAGACTAGTGAAAAACGTAGGCCTACATAAAATTGGTCACTGCGTGATTCGCGGTGAATAGAGAAAAGTCCACAAAAGTGATGGGGCTATTAATGAGAATAATATAAGGTTAACCTAAAGAGTTAACCTTATATTTGATAAGGTTAACAAGATAAAAAATGTGTGTATGTGAGGGTGATTGTGTTGTGGATGGGCCATTGATGGATGAAGAATGAGTCTAATAATAGTAAACCAGAAGCCCTGTGGATTTGGCTGCGCCCTCATTGTCTTCCACGTGGGTTAAGTTGTATTGTGGGGCGGCAGTAGCTCAGTGGGTAGAGCGGCCGTCCTTCGACCGCTCTCCCCCACATACTGTCGTTGTGTCCTTGGGCAAGACACTTAACCTACATTGCCTCCAGTGATGTTCTGTAACACTGGTAAATAGCTTAATCTATGTAAAGCGCTTTGAGTGCCTACTACAGTAGGTGGAAAACCGCTATTAAAGAAATTTTAAATAATATTATTATTATTATTGTTGCTTGTGTATTGTATATCCCCCCACGTTCCTCTGCTACAGCTAAATCTGAAATTCATGTCAACCAGTATTTCGCTAGCTGCCTTAGAGACATTGAATGCAACTACCAGAAAGCTGCAGAAAATAAATAATAACCAATGGTTTATCAAATTGGTATTCAATGGTAATCAAAGTATAATACGAAATATATTGAAAGATAAAAAGTTAAATGTTACCTTTAACATTTTATTAAATGAGCAGTAATGACTATTACTGACTGCAATTTTGGATATTTTGAATAAATAAGGAGAAACAGGTTAATTTAATTTTACACTTGACGTTTTACTGTTTAACAATAAGTGGGGTGCATTATTTATGTGGACAAGAATCTGAATGCCAAATTGATGGAAAAACAACAGTAGCAATTGATAATTTTAGAAGCTTTCGTTTGAAAATATTACGGTTGAGATTTATATTGGAAAAATTAAAAAAACAAAATGGTTTATTGTATTTATAGAAGCACCTCAGTTCTTTATAGACAGTATGGAACAGATCTATACAAAATCCTAAAGATTTTTATGTGTTCGGATTTTTGAAGTAAATAAAGCAAAACTTACAGAGAGCTTTGTTGCTTTTACGTACAGTCTTTCCTTTTAAACGACAATCACAATGGTGATGGTGTTTTGGGGGAAAGCAATGTGGACAGAGCAGATGCTTTGTGGGTGTGTTCAAGCAGCTGAGTGATGCTGCCTGGTTACTGAGTTACACCCAGAGGGAGGGGTCTGACCCAAGGGCAACAAAGAAAATTTAAGTAAAAGAAAATGTAAAGGACTATTAGAGAAATTTATTTGAAGTAAATAGAACAATATTCTTTTTTTCCCTAGTTAGATAATTTCAAAAGAACTTCAAAAAGCTTGCGACAATAGATCATGCAGAACTAGTTCTGATCTACATATATAAATTATTTATGTTTGTATCAACTAAGTAAAAATATATCATGTTTGTGGATGATACCCCTATACAGTTAAAGACCACCAACTAATGGTAACTGAGAATAAAACTGAGCTGAACAAAATTAAGTTTTAAATATAATAGAAACAAAAATGCTGCTTTAGATGCAATTTGGAAAACATAGAAAAGATGAATAAATAGAGATACTAATTGATGAAATAACAATAGAAAAAGTTAATTGAGCTATGGTTATCCCATGTCTCTCAAGATTCAAAGTGTTTATTGTCATGTGCATAGACAGAGAGCATGTATCTGTACAATGAAATTCTTACTTTGCTGTCCACAATAAAATGCCGTACAGTAAAGTTAAATGAAAATAAAAATAGAAATGAAAAATAAGAGCAGTAAAAAAAGAGGTAGTGCAAATACAGCAAAGACAATAAAAAATGAGGTAGTGCAGTTCTGAAAATAATGAATGAGCAAAAGTGTAAATGTAAACAGTTATGTCCATGATTGCAAACTCCTGTTTGTCAGCTGTTTAAGAGTCTGATGGCAGAGGGGAAGAAAGAGTTCTGCATTTCACATTTCTTTACCTCCGTCCTGAGGATAGAAGTGTGAACAGTCCGTGTTGGGGTGGGAGGGGTCTTTAAGGATGGACGCAGTTCTTTTGTGGACAGAAAGGGCAGTGGACTCCTGGTGATCTTTTGCGCGGTCTTTACCACTCTCTGCAGGCGTTTGCGGTCCTTGCCAGAAGTGCTGCCGTACCACACAGTAATGCAGTTGGTCAAGACACTGTCGATCATGCAGCTGTAGATGTTGCTGAGGATCTTAGGCAACATGCTGAGCTTCTTGAGCCTCCTCAGAAAATACAGCCGCTGTTGGGCCTTCTTGACCAGCTGCGTGATGTGAGGTGTCCAGGCGAGGAAGACGTTTTAAACCAAACAGTAAAAGTACCAACTGTTAAAGTGATGCCTGGTTAACCTAATGGTTAGCATAAAACTATAACAACAGTGTTTAATACAGTTAAAAGATGAGTTTAAATTAAGAAATGAGCTAAATAATAATTACATTACTTTTCTGGAGAAGTACAATTTAGTCTGATTAATCCAAACCTTTAAAATAAAGTAGATTTCCAGACCATATCTGTGGAAACAAGATTTCTATCTGCTGCCCATTTTTATGTTTTGGTCATTGTAAAGGGATTTTATGGTTTTGTATGGCAAACCTAAAGGCACTTTTTACGAGTTTATAATGTTTCATATGATGTTGATTTTATTTGTTTTGTTTATTTTGTTTGTTCTTTATATGGATGGAAGCCAACTACAACAAGTATATCAGTTCAGAAAAGAAGCTTTGACAATTAATATACCCACTAGTAAGAGCTAATATTTTTTATTAACATACAGCTCTAGAAAAATTAAAGAGACCACTGCAGTTTTTTCTAGCAATCAGCATCTCTACAAGTATGGAAGCTATTCCATTCCAATTCCATTGTCTGTTGAATCCCAACAATGGCACACCTCATTCTACTGAATGAGGCTCTGATTAGGTGATCATCTGAACCAAATCGTATTTAATAAGGAAAAAAAAAAAACACTTCTGTTGTCATCACTATCCTCTTGCAAATAAATGTTCTAAATTGCAATATTTTAATTTGGAATTTAAAAAAAGAATTTGTCAGTACTTTATAGAATAAAAAAAATAAAATGTTTATTTTACCCAAACACATACCTATAAAAAGTAAAACCAGAGAAATTGATAATTCTGCAGTGGTCTCTTAATTTTTTCCAGAGCTGTAGTTCTTTGAACTTATAGTCATCTTGGTTTACACCTGAAGGGAAGTACACCTGTGAGCTGGGCTAGTGACGTGAGTCACATGACTTCCTGTGACATCACTCTGAACTTGACAAACGGAGAGATCAGGGACATTTGCAGTGCAACGTCTGATGGTTTTGCAGCAGTAAGAGCATTAGACCAGCATTTCCGGCTGACTGGACACATTCGCCTTTAATTGATCCTCCTGTTATATGTGTTCACATAAAATGTGACATAGAACCCCCTGAGCAGAAACTCATACCTTAGGAGCAAGAGCAGCTTCTTATTTGGGATTTTAAAATCTGTATAGCATACAATATATATAAATATACTTGTTGTTGCACTTCCATGTCTGGTAACTATTGCTTGTGTTGCATTGCATGTATCTGGCGCTTGTTGGTGAGATTGATGGATGTAGTTATTGCTAGGTCAACATTCATGTTCATGCACCTGATGAACGACACTATGGTCAAGGCTTTGACCTCAGATGAACAATCTGCTCTGAAGGATGTCATCGTTTGCATGTACATCAACGGGGCAATGGCTCCATGACGTGACCACACTAAAGTCCTATGGGCCGTATGGTTCACTGAATTTATAATGTTTAAGAGAATTGATTTGAATTATTATGAATGTATATATGTCTTAATCCATGTTTTGTTTCTTTTTGTTACAGGGACAGAAATTGGACAGGCAAAGTCAAGCCGGAGATTTTGAGTTCGATGGGTTGACCAGCACTGTTCACCGGCATTTTTTTACTTTGTTGGAATGATACTGTGTTTTTGATTTATTGAATTTAAAGAATCAGTGAATTACTCTGTGGGATTTTTTACATATCATATTACATATCATATTACTGATTACATAAAACTTGATCCTTGTATGTAGATTGCACCACCTAGAGGAGAGAGGTGGGCAGAAAAGTTTTCCAGTGATAGGTCATTTACCTCATGGTCAAATGTACTTAGGCTAGTTCAGCTGCCCTGCTGCTTCCATAGTATACAATTCACACCAAAGCTAATATTTTGTTTTATGCTAATGTTTTATCAGCATAAAGAGGGGGAACATGTTTGTGAAAGTTCTTAGTCATCCAGATCATTTTGAAGAAAAAAGTTAACATAAAAGCATCAAGCAGCAAGCTTGACTCAGTTTTCAAGTTAAAGACGTTTGGACCAAGAGACTTTGAACTGAGCTTATTTCTCAACTATAAGCTCAGTTCTCTTTTTACGAGTTTATAATGTTTCATATGATGTTGATTTTATTTGTTTTGTTTATTTTGTTTGTTCTTTATATGGATGGAAGCCAACTACAACAAGTATATCAGTTCAGAAAAGAAGCTTTGACAATTAATATACCCACTAGTAAGAGCTAATATTTTTTATTAACATACAGCTCTAGAAAAATTAAAGAGACCACTGCAGTTTTTTCTAGCAATCAGCATCTCTACAAGTATGGAAGCTATTCCATTCCAATTCCATTGTCTGTTGAATCCCAACAATGGCACACCTCATTCTACTGAATGAGGCTCTGATTAGGTGATCATCTGAACCAAATCGTATTTAATAAGGAAAAAAACACTTCTGTTGTCATCACTATCCTCTTGCAAATAAATGTTCTAAATTGCAATATTTTAATTTGGAATTTAAAAAAAGAATTTGTCAGTACTTTATAGAATAAAAAAAATAAAATGTTTATTTTACCCAAACACATACCTATAAAAAGTAAAACCAGAGAAATTGATAATTCTGCAGTGGTCTCTTAATTTTTTCCAGAGCTGTAGTTCTTTGAACTTATAGTCATCTTGGTTTACACCTGAAGGGAAGTACACCTGTGAGCTGGGCTAGTGACGTGAGTCACATGACTTCCTGTGACATCACTCTGAACTTGACAAACGGAGAGATCAGGGACATTTGCAGTGCAACGTCTGATGGTTTTGCAGCAGTAAGAGCATTAGACCAGCATTTCCGGCTGACTGGACACATTCGCCTTTAATTGATCCTCCTGTTATATGTGTTCACATAAAATGTGACATAGAACCCCCTGAGCAGAAACTCATACCTTAGGAGCAAGAGCAGCTTCTTATTTGGGATTTTAAAATCTGTATAGCATACAATATATATAAATATACTTGTTGTTGCACTTCCATGTCTGGTAACTATTGCTTGTGTTGCATTGCATGTATCTGGCGCTTGTTGGTGAGATTGATGGATGTAGTTATTGCTAGGTCAACATTCATGTTCATGCACCTGATGAACGACACTATGGTCAAGGCTTTGACCTCAGATGAACAATCTGCTCTGAAGGATGTCATCGTTTGCATGTACATCAACGGGGCAATGGCTCCATGACGTGACCACACTAAAGTCCTATGGGCCGTATGGTTCACTGAATTTATAATGTTTAAGAGAATTGATTTGAATTATTATGAATGTATATATGTCTTAATCCATGTTTTGTTTCTTTTTGTTACAGGGACAGAAATTGGACAGGCAAAGTCAAGCCGGAGATTTTGAGTTCGATGGGTTGACCAGCACTGTTCACCGGCATTTTTTTACTTTGTTGGAATGATACTGTGTTTTTGATTTATTGAATTTAAAGAATCAGTGAATTACTCTGTGGGATTTTTTACATATCATATTACATATCATATTACTGATTACATAAAACTTGATCCCTTGTATGTAGATTGCACCACCTAGAGGAGAGAGGTGGGCAGAAAAGTTTTCCCCAGTGATAGGTCATTTACCTCATGGTCAAATGTACTTAGGCTAGTTCAGCTGCCCTGCTGCTTCCATAGTATACAATTCACACCAAAGCTAATATTTTGTTTTATGCTAATGTTTTATCAGCATAAAGAGGGGGAACATGTTTGTGAAAGTTCTTAGTCATCCAGATCATTTTGAAGAAAAAAGTTAACATAAAAGCATCAAGCAGCAAGCTTGACTCAGTTTTCAAGTTAAAGACGTTTGGACCAAGAGACTTTGAACTGAGCTTATTTCTCAACTATAAGCTCAGTTCTCTTACCAGAGATTTAATGGGAAAATATTCTTTCAATTTGGGGCATTTTGTGTCATTTCTCTCACTTATGTCTTATTTTTCTGTCCCATCCACAGATTAGACACAAAGAATAAAAACAGGAGCTAGCAGCAATGTGAGTATTTGCTCTAAAATTTAGTGAGTCTGTCTCTAAACACTGTTCTTCATGAGTTTTCATGTTTCTCCCGTGTGTCTGTGGGAGCGCATTCGAACGATGTAGTAACATAATTTTGTTCTGAGAGTCCTGGTGGGCTGCTTTAGAGGTGGGCTTACCTGAAACAAAAGGTGTGGCGGGGAGTGCTTTAGGAACATGATGATGTTACACTATCCAGAAACTGCATTCAGCAGTTTTCAACCTGACGAAGGCAGCACTCGTGCATTTTTTAACCATTTTTGTGAAACTAAATGAGTTTTTAGGATTTTCTCAGACACACGACACAGAAAGAGTTTAGAATAAGCTTTATTGGTAAGTAGAGCACTGCAGATGAATGGGGGTGAGGACCGGGGCTGTTGGTGTGACTGTGACAGCCACACAAACTAACGTTCTTGACAAAGTCTAATGAGTCTGGAACCACACCCATTGAGCCTGTCTTCTACCCGAGCAACAACATCAACCACATTGACCATTGACTTTTTTTTTTTTTTTAACAACTGTTAATCTAAAATGTTGTAGACCCTATGCAATGACTCATAAAGAAGATAAACTACTCTCATAAATGCATTGCTTATGTCAGGTCATTCTAATAAGTTAATCTAAATCAATCTTCCCACCTCCTGGAAATCAAACTCAGATCGAGAGGGACCTGACTATTTCTTTGTTTGGAATTGAAAAAGAATTAGGATGGCTGGCCAGACCAATTTCAGACTGGAGGGATGGTCATAACAGCAGAGGCAGTTCAGTGTTTTGGAAAAGAAATGGAAAAAGCAGGAAAGTAGTCACAAGAAAGTAGCTCAGAAAATGCAGGTACATCAACTTCCACAATACAAAGTTGACCTGCATATTACAGAATTATTAAATACACAGAAGGATGAGGCTGATGAGGGAACAGTAACAGTGAAATCTATAGACCTTTACAATCAATAGTATTCTCCTCCAATCATCACAGAATGTCAGACCAGGATTAATGTCACGGTTCATGTCCTACCCCCATTTTCTCTCTAGGTCCTCCATCTGTGTAGTCTTTACAAAACTACAACTTGTTTATCGTGATTGAAAACATTCTTGTAAAAATGGAAAATGTTTTATCAATTCAGCCGTGGATTACACATTTGAGCCAGAGTCTGACCACGAGCCTAAAGAGTCCCAGAGAGAGACCGGAAGCAAGGGTGGAAATGAGGGTCTCTCAAGGGTAAGTTATCATGGGTCAAACTGACTCTGTTCAACTCTCTTAATGCATTTAAAAGTGTATTCAACAGACACAATACAATTCAATCAAAGGCATATTATGTATTTTTCAGAGTAGTGAGTGATAGTCTATGAAGTCTATGAACGTAGCGGCTACTGTAGTTTTGTCTTGATATTGTGATATTTAGCTTCTGTTAGCCTTAAGAGCTACATCAAGAGCAAGATCAGAACTGCGGCTGAGAAGAACATCGTAGAGTTGGTGCAGCTGCTTGGTGCTCTCCAATGTATTTTTTGGGTTTATATAGAAAAATGCTAGGACAATTAGTGCATCGGTCTTTTAAAAAATTGGTACCTCATCAGCAAATATTTTTATAAAGACATTCACCTGTCCCAAATTAGCGATAATCCACCGCAGTGCTCCTCACGGCCAAAGGCCACTCCAGTCCTCTGTGCAGTATCAAGTCACAATATTAAAAATCCAATCAGCCTTTATTTTTATATTATAGTTTATTTACTGATAGTTATTTCATATTTTGTGAAATGCATTAGTAAGACACTGGAGTGGCATGCCTCTCAACTACATGTCAGGTTATAACCTCATATTACCGTCATTACTGGCTCAGTCTAACCAATAGTAACAGGTTTTTATTTAGAAATAAGCTTTAGGCGAGATCATCATGAAAAACTGAATGACTAAAATGCTCCTGGTTGAGTTCCATAAATAAGGACAGAAACAACTTATTGACCAATCAACAATGACAAATGAGACGATGTGCCAAAGGTAAAAAATTTAAAAATAGAACTGCGTCAAGGAACCAAACTCTGCTCAAAGTGCTTAACTAAACTGAGCAACTAAGCAAAAGACAAAGTTCAAATCTCCTCAATCTTTCTCTACAGGATCCTCAAGTGACATGATCCAGGCCTCAGTATCTGCAGAGTAAAAATTTGTTGAATAGCTTTTCTAAACCAGGGATAGAGAATAGCATAGATAAGAGGGTTTAGACAGGAATTCAGATAAACCAGTGAATAGAGAACAACTTCTAAAGGTGCGCCAAGTACAAAAATCTTTGTCTTGGAGTAGGAAAAGAAGTAGTACGGACAGAAACACATAACATACACAAGCACAACAACACCCAGGTTTCTGGCAGCTTTAATCTCAGATTTTATGTTTGTCTTGGAAGAGTCTGAGACGTGAGAACGCATGGCTTGGGCCTGAGACACAGCCACCACAAACACTCTCATGTACAGCACAATGATGATGGTAACTGGAACGACAAAACTCATAACAAAGTCAAATTCTTTTGAGAAATTTACTATACACTCTCCCTGACAAGATTTATATTTTCCTGGGTTTATTATTTTTTATTTATTTTTTAAGAATGGAATAAATCAAAGCATATAACCAACACAAAAAAATACCGATGCTCGCGCTGTGTTCAGTCATTCTGGTTGCGTTATGCAGCGGGTCATTGATGGCTATGTAGCGATCCACTGAAATGAGAACTATGTTTCCCACTGAAGAGATGAAAAAAACACTAATTAGGATCAAATACAGAGCACAAAAGAGGTCCCCTAATTTCCAGCAAATTCTCCATCTCAGCGCCTCGGCTGGAATTACCACAAATCCAACAAAGAAGTCTGACACGGCCAGAGAGAGGAGGAGGAGGTTAGTGGAGGTGTGGAGCTGCTGTCTGCAGAGAGAAGAAGCACACAAGTTAATGTTTCAGTTTTGACAGTTTAGCACTGGGCCAGTTTGGTTTGGTTTGGTTCATGCAAAGCTTGTGTTTCCCCTCTGCTGGATCTATTAGGGGGCTCAGCGGTAGAGCGGTCGTCCTTCAACCTGAAGGTAGGCGGTTTGATTCCCGCTCTTCCCACAGTTCATACTGTTGTTGTGTCTTTGGGCAAAACACTAAACCCACCTTGCCTCCTGTGGTGTACTGTAACACTGGTGAATGGAACCTTAATGTAAGTCGCTTTGAATGAAAGCGTCTGCCAAATGACTAAATTTAATAGTCATATACAATGAATAATTTTATGAAGTGTAAAACTGGAAAAAGCTTGCTTTGTTGGCGGGAAAAAAGTATCACATTAAGCCTGTTTTCTGTTTGAATATGACGTATGTAGTGTACTGATTATGATGTAATAAGAAATATTAATTTATTAATTTGGGTAAATTATCAATTAATATCCTTTCTTATCAAAATTATTTCCTCGCACGGAGGCACCAAAATATACTGTAGCGTACAAGGGTATGTTTGTATAAACATATAGAAGATTAATTTTAATAATTTTAATAATTAATTTTGATATTATTATTAATTCATTAAAATTAATTTCTGATTAAAAGGGGCACCACCCTGGTTTTGGACAGGTCCAGAGAAACTGTTTAAGCTAGTCTCATTAATCTTAAAGGAAGGGAATTCTCTCATTTTCGAACATTCTTAATTTAAACAGAGAAACATTAATGTCTTTTATGGGATTTTATTAAAAATTACACAAATCTATAATGGGAAATTACATTGGAACAGGGAAAGGAATTGACAAGACACAGGAATGAACACAGGATTAAATACAGGGATAAATATTTGCTTTCAGATGGTTTGTGAACCAAAGGAATGCTCAGGCTTGTTAATCTAAATGATGAAATTTAACCAAAGGGGCTTTTAACGGAGAAGGGGATGGCGATTTTGGGCAGAGGACATTTAACGACACCAAGGCTGTTGTGTCACGTGCGTACTTACTCTGTAGTCAGCGGGGCTGGCCTGGTTCGGTGGGTCGCTATCAGCGGTCCGAGCGTCCTGAATGTTCTCCAGAAAGTTCGTCGCTTACTGATGAAGCGTTCCACACCAAGGATGCCGTCGCATGCACGTCTCGTCCAGAGGGATTGCAGCCCGGGGATAGAGAGAGGTTGTTGTCCAAAGCACCTGGGCCTCCGTGTGCCGTTAAAAGTTTGAGGTTGTGCAAGTTATTGCAATGTCCATGAAAGAGTTCTTAGCTGTTGCTGGTTAAAACTTGCTTCTGCGCGCGCTCTTTTGGGAAGAGCAGATGCTTTAGCAGGCACAGTCCTTAGAAAAAGGAAAGTTTACTCGTGCTTACACGAGGCTCGAAACTTTGGCGATGGTGGTCAAGCAGGAAGAGAGTGCGGTCCCCGCAGGGAGCAGGCTGTCCTTAGACAGTTCCGATGAAGCAGGGGGCCAAGAGGCAAGAGAGTGATTTTTGGCTAGCAGCCAGCTTTTATCACCTTTGAGTTTTAAAACATTCCTTTTGTTTCACCCTATTCTCATAACACATACCAAACATTTATACTTGTAGGATTATACAAAGAAAAGTAGAGTATTATGAATATGTAGAATATTGTTGAAACATTAATTACATTTAATTTAAAACAAAACGGAAACCATAAACCATAAAGGGAGTTATTTGGTCACAACTCCGTGTCCTGGAAAAGGTGTTTTGACCATTGTAGAAGTCTGTTTTCAAAGACACTCTGGCCGTCCTTTTAGTCTGAAAGAAAACAGTGTTAACTTTCAAGCTCCAGATACAGGCTTGTCTCTGAAGGCCTCTGGCAATGGCAGAAAAGGCAGGACAGTTAATCCGTGGGGATTCCAAGGGTTGTTCTGCTACACGTACAAGGTGTAAAATTTAATATATATAAAGTGAACAAGACGATGAGCTTTTGTTAACACAAACATAAGAACTACATAACTATAACGACTGCAACTCATCTGAGATGACACACAGACGGCCACATCCACACAACAGTTGTTGATCTTTGTCTCTGTTGAACTTCCACAAACTGTGGGAAAATCTGTTTCCAGAGGAGTCCTTTGCTTATAAACTGTATCATCAATTATATAGGACAATATTCACTCTTGAAATAATTTTCAAGACAAAATATATTCATTATAATTACCTGACATACATGACTGACATAGAGACCTAAATAGAGGAATACTAAGAGTCAATGAGATAAATATAAAAATCTTTTAAGCTTCAACAGAAGTTTCTAGGGAACACATAGCATTTTTGTCTCAATTGTAAAAGTATTGATTGGAATAAAAAGGGACACTGAACCGACATGACCCAGAAATTGATAAAGCTGCCATCTGTAGTAAAAAAAAAAAAAAAATTCTACTCTTAAGTCATGGAATAGAAACAGTACTCTATACCTCAAGCCTTTTATGTCTCTACAAAGGGTTGTGTTCCCTTTTAGTAAATAGAAACACTAAAAAGCATTGACCACAATCAAGTCAAAGTATGTCTAAAACTGAATATCACAAACTAAAATGAGGACTTTAATGCCTGCTCAATTAACAACTTGCCAAAGGAAGAAGCACAATACAATCCAAACAAAGTACACATTATAGTTACTATATAGTTCAACACCAAAGGTTAAAAGGTTAAAGTTACAAGACAATCTATATTTTTCAACATGTAAACTGCAACATGTCAACTATATATTTTTTTCCTGTTCAGAGTTATATTTACCTGAAGTGTGCGATGGAGATGATGACCAGCATGTTGAGTGTGCTAGTGAGCAGGCAGAAGATGAAAAGCAGAATGTCGTTAATAAAAACCTGCGTTGGGTCCATCTGTGGCTTTCTGCACGAGCTGTTGAGGAGATGTGGGAAGCAAAGTTCTGCCTCCACAGCCTTCATCATCACAGACGCAGACTCATGGAGCTGGTTTATATTCTCCTCACGTCCTTGGTGGATCGTCCCACTACAACAGTAACATTTGGGATTATTGCAATGTACATGTACAAGACATATCAAGAAACTAGGCAGTTAGAAACTTGTATTATGTCATAAACAGTGCAAGAAATTAAAATTAACCATATATTTAGTTTTAGAGAGAAGCAACATGTTGCACCACTTACCATTTGGTGGTTACATCCGGGCTTTTTCTTTCACTGCATAGTAAAACATGTTTTCAGTTAGCAAAATGGACATTTCTGCTCTTAGAGCCTGCCCTCTGGTGGACGGAAGTATATCGCTGTATGGTGGTGCCATTACTCAGGGCCCTTTAAAGGGGTTCCATGAACGAGGCTTGGCTATGGTTTACCCTACAGCTAACACTAGCAACATGTTGCACCACTTACAATGCCATCATAAGGGAACATTGTAGACGTTGCTACCGCCGCCTGTTAAATTAGCTAAAGTCCAATTAACACTCCAACAAGCATTTTGCAGGTCAGTGGTCAAAAGAGATCACACTGAGCATAGGCATTTTTATTGCCAAAGACATGAGAATGTTTTCAGTCGTGTAGGGAAGGATTTCCTAAATATCTAAATATCCCATTCTATTTCTTAGTTCTGTAGATCCTGCACTATATCAGAATGTGAAGAAAAAGGTAAAACAAGCTCTTAAAGTTAAAGCTACAATACCATCACAGCTCGCTGGATAAACAGTCAGTGGGAAATTGAGAATTTTGATTTAGAAACGCGTGCATTGTTTGAGTCACACACTGGAAAAATTTATTGCAGAAGTGCTCAAATTTGCACTTTTAGAATGGCCGTGTCGTATAACGTGTCGTAGAAGTATGACCATTGCTGTTGTTAACAACAACAGAAATATGGATGTAGTGGTGAGGGAAGCCGGGCAACAACCACACATCATATGCTTATCCCATACTCTAAATCTGTGCACTCAAGGGTTAGCCGTGTGAGAAGAGTGGCAAGTTCTTTCCTCAGAAGTAGCACAGCCAAAGCTACTTTGGTAGCTAAACAAAAACAACACCTAAATTTGTCATGTACCCGCTGGAACAGTACGCTAGATGATCTAAACCGCTACCTCGAACACAAGAAATGCTTGTCAGTTTTATTGTCAGTCACCTAAGAAGGAATAAATAACTCTGGCATAACATTTTTCCTAATTAAACTATATTGGGAGTGCATCAAACTAAAAGTTCTGTATTGTGTTTTGAACCCAATCATGTGCCAGCTGCACAATACATGTGCCGGATGCATGACCAATTTGACCTTTGTCCCTAAAAATGCAGTCCATTACTGGTTGTCCATAAAAACATATTTTGCGCTGTATCACAGTTAAAGTTATAAAGAGGGTTACCTCATGTAGTGACAGAGGCTTGTTCAGTAACTTTGTTCTAAATCAATATTCTGAACTTTTGTGAATTATTGTTAATTTTTTACTTTTTAATTTATTAGAAATAAGTAAACCAGTGTATTGGTGCAGTTTAATGTCACTCTTTATAATTACACCGATGTCATTAGTTGTTTAGTGTCAACTCATTTGGGTTATTCTGCATCTTTGACTCCTTTACCACTGTCACAATGCTCCTAATGCTGCTCCGATGAGTGAAGAGGAAAGACGGAGTAGACAAGGACAAGATGTGAGCGAGGACACACTGGAGCCTCCTACAGGAGTCAAACTCACAGTGGAGAAGAAAACTGCCCACACCACACATACAGTATGACAGAAAAGTTTTAACTGTCTGCATTATATTATGATTCATTCATTAAGAGTTACTGATAATGAGGTTAACATTTTAACAGCAGACTCCACACTTCTGTCTGGTTATTGGTCTCGATGTGTATGTGTGATTCGTTCAGTATGTTAATTTTGCAGGTGTTAAGTGTAGTTTTGTGTTGGTCTTAATGTTCACATATGTCTGACTTGTAATTGGTAAGTGCTAGCTTTCTCTTTTAAAAAAAAACACAGTCACAGCTCTGACATTATTCCTAGACAAACAAACAAACTCACTTTTGTGACTCTACGTGTTTATTAATGTATACAGTTTAAACCAAAACTGAACATGAGTAAATAAAACTTTAGCAGTAAGAGAAGAACAAGCTAATAAGAAAAGGTTCCTGCAATTTGGGGCATTTTGTGCCATTTCTCTCACTTATGTCTTATTTTTTAGTCCCATCCACAGAGTAGATTGTTTTTGAGTCAACGTCACTTTCCAGTCCAGGCCCAAGTCATCAAGAACAAGTCCGAGTCCAAGCCATAAAAAGGCAAGTTTGAGTCGAGTCATTTACATTTAGTCATTTAGCAACTTACAAGTGAGGAAAACAATGGAAGCAATTTTAACAACACAAGGTAACAAAAAGCATAAGTGCACTAGAAACTACACTCAATGAGGCTTACCCTCAAGTCGAGTCACAAAAATGAGCCTAATGAGTCCAGGATAAGTATACGTATAACTTTTTAACTCTTGTTTATACATTTCCTATACTTGCTCCTCTTTAGCTCAAAGTTTATTTAATATATAATCTTGTGTATACACCAATCAGGCATAACATTATGATCTCCTGCCTTATTTTGTGTTGGTCCCCTATTTGCTCCAAAACAGCACTGACCTGTCAAAGCATGGACGCCACTAGACCCTGAAGGTGTGGTATCTGGCACCAAGATGTTGGCAGCAGATCCTTTAAGTACTGTAAGTTGCGAGGTTTGGCCTCCTTGGATCAGACTTGTATGTCCAGCACATCCCACGGATGCTTCATTGAATTGAAATTTGAGGAATTTGGAGCCAAATCAACACCTCAAACTCAGACCAGTCCACCTTCTACCATTGCTCCGTGGTCTAGTGGTGATGCTCACACAGGGGTCAGCGTGGACACCCTGACTGCTCTGCGTCTATGCAGCCCTATACATAACAAACTGAATTCTGACACCTGTCTGTCTGAACCACCATTAACTTCCTCAGCCATTTTAGCAACAGTAGCTGGTCTGATTTCCCGAGAGGAACAGTGTCACTGGGCTGGTCTGATGGGTGACGGTGCCCAGGAGATTACCGTCCAAGGCTCTGGCCAAGACTGGCCTAGACAAGTTCAATGTCAATGAGATTTGCGTCAGCTCACAAATCAGTAAATAAAGCCAGGGTCTGAGGACTGTCCGAAAGAAGGAGCTTGGCATGGATGAGAGGTCGTCCTCCTCAGGAGGCTGTATGACTCCTCCTGCTGCTGAGCTCGATGAGCCTTTTAGTAGACAAGAAGAAACCACATGGCCTGCATCCCAACAATAAAAGCAGATATTCAGGTGGCACCGATGAGTCCTCTCTTCAGGAGTGAGGCGTGTTCGACCAACCTACATTGATTCGGGGGCATCAGGAGGGGTCTGGCTCTCAGCGACAGTGGCCAGGACTGGTCATGGGCGTTCAGGCAGATCCTGTCGAGGTGGCCCTCTGAGTGAGGCAGGTGCGGATTCTTTGCTCAATCAGGATGTCGCAGCACATGAAGTTGTCGAGCTCCTGCATAGGGTCACGGGAGGCAAGTTCATCCTCTTAAAAGTACGCAAGGCTCAAGTTGAAGGCTTGGCGCATTGCCAGGGTATTAAATATGCTCCTACTGGCAAGAGTGCGGAAGTCAATTGAATAGTCAGCAACGGAGCAAGATCCCTGTTTTAACTGGAGGAGAATGCTAGCGGTGCAGTCGAACACTACTTATATCCATCAAGAAGGATTTAAAATTGAACCCGCCGCCATCTGTCTCTCCTACTCTCCTACAGGAGCCCCTCTGGGAACAGGGATTATTGTAGAGCCATCCGTCGGGCATCAGAAGACAAGTCAGGTGCTGGATCTGGGTAGCCTCTGAAGGCGTTGTCTTGCTGTGCAGTCATCTGGCAAACTGGAACCGGTAGCAGGAACAAGTAGTAGAAACAGTGCTTGGAAATAGCAGGTCTGGAAAGGCTGGTCATTCTCTCAATCAGTTGGTTGAACAATCTGGCAGAGAAGGGTTGTGTGGTGGCTGCTTAAGTACTGAGCAGTCTGATGAGTGAATGAGTCTCAGGTGTGCAGGGAGGTGTGACTAATGACGGTGACAGTGAAGATTTGTAGTAGACTCTGAACTTTGACAGCAACACCAGCCAACTTTCTTAGCAAAGTCTAGTGCAGGGGTGCCCAAAGTGGGGCCCAGGGACCAAGATTGGTCCACCAAGGGGTTTGATTTGGCCCACCAGTGGTTGTCAAGTTTTGCAACCAGAATTGCCTGATTGATTAAATCTGCAAAAATGGTTGCACATACTTTACCATTGATAATGGCCTATTGCATTAAAGAGGAGCTATTGGGTTTATACATCCCAGAATTAGCCTGGGGACCTCAAACAAGGTGCTCACATTAACTTAAAAGATTAAAAGGGACTTCAATTAATAAGACAAATTAGGTAGGTTTGTGCATGTGTACACATTTCCAAACTTTGTAAATCCACAACGAGTCTGATTTTTGAAAATATTGAGTCAAACGGTATAAGTTTGGGTCAAAAAAGTCATGTTCACAGGTCTCCAATTAGGCGCTGCCTCAACAGAACAAAATGGAGCAAAATATTTATTTCAATGACATGCAAAAGATTTTCGGGGTTTGGCCCTTGGCCAAAGGCCCGCTAAAACCTTTCTGTTTTGACCCTCTATGGGAAAATGGTTGCTCTAGTGCAGGGGTCTCATACTCAAATTAGTTGGGGGCCGCAGGAGACAGAGTCTGGGTGAGGCTGGGCCGGATCAGATATTCCACAAAAAAAGCTTTGTTAAATCCTCTCAAACGTCATTACTAAAAATTCTTTAACTTCAATGGGTTCTTCTGAGAACCTGAGCTATCCTGAACTTAAATGGAATATTGAAGAACATGAATGAGCTGGCTGAGTGGCCCCATTGGATGTCCACTTCTCGGTGATATTGTCAACATAACATCAGTGTTAATTTGCAGATTCGTCATGATAACAACTCCGCATGGATCAAATTGCCATCAACTTTAAAACAAATCAGCCCATTTCAAATGATCCATTGCCGGTAACATTGAATTTGTTCAGCTCAAGGTCAAACATGCTCATTTCAAACACAGTAAGAAGCAGTCATTTTATGACGGCTATGTGATGTTACACACGCTTCTCCATAGTTGTGAAATGTTTCTCTGCCTGCATCAAGCCCAGCCGATGGCCCGCCCCCAGGAGTCAATATTCCACTGTGATGGTAGGTTGGTTCAGTTCCAGCTTGCACAAAAAGGAACCTTCCACACACAACGTGGTAACATGCCATTCATATAAAACTTGCAGGGTGCACTAACATTAAACTTTCATATCGTCCTGCGGGCCACAAAATATCGTCTTGCAGGCCGCAGTTGGCCCCCGGGCCGCGAGTTTGAGACCCCTGTTCTAGTGGGTCTGAAACCACACCCATTGAGCCTGTCTACCACCCAAACAACAACATGAATAACATTGACCAATTACGTTTTTTACAATTGTTAATCTAATATGTTGCTGGGCCTATGCAATGACTCATAAAGAAGTAAAACTACTGTCATTAATGCATTGCTTATGTCAGGTCATTCATTTAACTAACTTGTTGAATCTGTATTCATCTTCCCATCTCCTGGAAATCAAATTTAGATCAAGAGAAACCAGACTATTTCTTTGTAAGGAATAGAAAAAGAAGACTATTTTAAGACTGGAGGGATGGTCATAACAGCAGAGGCAGTTAAGAGTGCCGGTGTGCAGGGAGGTGTGACTAATGACGGTGACAGTGAAGATTTGTAGTAGACTCTGAACTGTGACAGCAACACCAGCCAACTTTCTTAGCAAAGTCTAGTGCAGGGGTGCACAAAGTGAAAAAGCTGGGAAAAAGCAGGTAAGTAGTCACAAGAAAATAGCACAGAAAATGTATGAACTGCAGGTGTATGACATTGCACCAGTTAAATAAATGAGGCCCATTAGAAAGTAGCTCTTGTCTACATAATCAGGTTATAACCTCATATAACCGTAATTACTGGCTCCGTCTACGGCCCAACCATTAGTAGCGTGTTTTTTTTTTTTTGTTGAAATAAGATTAAGGTGAGATCATCATTGAAACTGAATGACTAAAATGCTCCTGGTTAAGTTCCAGAAATATGGACAGGAATCCAGCTCATTGACCAATCAGCAATGACCAATGAGACAATGGGCCATAGGGTAAAAAAAAATAAGAAAAGTGCTTAATTAAACTGAGAAAACTAAACAAAAGACAAAGTTCGAATCTCCCCAATCTTTCTCTACAGGATCCTCAAGTGACATGATCCAGGCCTCAGTATATGCAGAGTAACAATGAGTTGAATAGCTTTTCTAAACCAGGGATAGAGAATAGCATAGATAAGAGGGTTTAGACAGGAATTCAGATAAATTAGTGAATAGAGAACAACTTCTAAAGGAGCACCGAGTATCAAGATATTGGTTTTGGAGTAGGTAAAGAAGTAGTACGGACAGAAACACATAAAATACACAAGCACAACAACACCCAGGTTTCTGGCAGCTTTAATCTCAGATTTCATGTTTGTCTTGGAAGAGTCGTGGGAACGCATGGCTCGGGCCTGAGACACAGCCACCACAAACACTCTCATGTACAGCACAATAATGATGGTAACTGGGACAAAAAAAGTCATTACAAAGTCGAGATCTTTTGAGAAATTTACTATACACTCTCCCTGGCAAGATTTATATTTGCCTGGGTTTTTGAAATGTTCTAACAAACAAAGAATAGAATAAATAAAAGAATATAACCAACATACAGAAATACCGATGCTCGCTCTGTGTTCAGTCATTCTGGTTGCATAATGCAGCGGGTCAATGATGGCTATGTAGCGATCCACTGAAATGAGAACTATGTTTCCCACTGAAGAGGTGAACAGAATGGAAGCTAGAATAAAATACAGTAGACACAAGAAATCCCCTAATGTCCAGCAAATTCTCCATCTCAGCGCCTCGACTGGTATCAACACAAGGCCAACAAAGAAGTCTGACACGGCCAGAGAGAGGAGGAGGAGGTTAGTGGAGGTGTGGAGCTGTCTGCAGAGAGAAGAAGCAGACAAGTTAGTATTTCAGTTTTGGAAGTTTAGCTTTGATGAACAGATCCAGTAAACAGACAGAATGCATTGATACAGTGGAAACGATGCACTGGGTCAGTTTGGTTTGGTTTGGTACAAGAAATTCCAGAAATTGCAGATTGAGTTGTCCTGCTTTTTGCATCAGTGCATCTGCTGTAAGCACCTGTGGCACTGCTTAAGAAAAAGCAAAGACAAAGATTTACAAAGAGTCTTTGTAAATAGGAGGATTCACTGCAAAGAATATAAAAAATCAAACCATCAAAGCTAATGCTGGATTGCAGAATGAATTCAGAAATCTGTTCAGCTCCACCTGAGACGTATTGGATGATTAAATAAGCAGCAGTTTCAAAAAAAAAAAAATTGGCTGAAAAGCTGAAATGATTACATGGCTGCACAGTTTCTCACAGAGATAGAAAAGTGAGAGGAATCCTCAATTATATAGGACAAAAGTCACTATATAAATGACAGGGACTATATTCTTTATTATTACTTCAAATACATGAGCGATAAGATGAAACAATCTTGTCTCTACAAGGAAATAATTCATCTTGACTGTAGAAAATGCACTTTGTCAAATTATAGGCTTAAATTGAGAAATACTAAGACAAATATATAATACAATTTAAGCTTTAACATAAGCTGTTTCCAGGGAAGATATAGCTTTTCTTGGTTCAATTGTTAAATGACTTAAGTGGTTGGATTAAAAAAAAAGAACACTGCTAAAACTGCTGACAGTAATGTGCAAAAAAAAAAACACATTTTCTACTCTTAAGTCATGTAATAGAAACAGTACTCTATACCTTAAGCCATTTATGTCTCTACAAAGGGTTGTGTTCTCTTCTAGTAAATGGAAACACTAAAAAGCATTGACCACAATCAAGTCAATGAATGTTAAAATCTAAAACTCAATTTCATAAACTAAAATAAGACTTCAAAGCCTGCACAATTTGATATGTGTTTTGTACATCCAGAGGCAGAAGCACTACACAATCCAAAAAAAGTACACATTGTAGGTACTTTAAAGGTACCTACCTATTTAGGTACCTTAAAAGTATTTTATTTTTTTCTTGTTTAGAGTTATATTTACCTGAAGTGTGTGATGGAGATGATGACCAGCATGTTGAGTGTGGTAGTGAGCAGGCAAGAGATGAAAAGCACAATGTCGCTAATAAGAACCTGCATTGGGTCCATCTGGGGCTTTCTGCACGAGCTGTTGAGGAGATGTGGGAAGCAAAGTTCTGCCTCCAAAGCCTCCATCATCACAGACGCAGACTCATGGAGCTTGTTTATATTCTCCTCACGTCCTCAGTGGATCGTCCCACTGACATCAGCAGTAACATTTGGGATTATTGCAATGTTGTTCAAACAATTCTGCTCACAAAAAGGTAAGGATATTCGGATAACATTTCAAAATGCACCTAAGATTCAGTATAACCTCTACAGGTGAACTTATTTTGCCCATCTCTAAACTTTTGAATGCACATGTCCAATTTTTTTTAATCTTTCAGTAGATGTACAGTAACATGCAGTTCTTTAATCTCAAAAATCACAAATGTCTGATCCATGAAATAACCACTAAATGTTCTGGTTCAATGACAATTTGTATTTAAATGGTCCTCTTTATCATGTTGTTCACATATTTACATTATGAGCTCAAGACAACACCTAACAACTGATCAACAGTACCTGGTAAATGTGAAGCTTCAGTATAACAAAATAAAGTTATAATTTTAAATACAACGCAATTGCAAAATATACAAGTTCAAATACAAAGTATGGCTATATTTTCCTTAAAGGTTTTTAGCTTAAGCTTGGTTGGTTACATATTATGCATGCTTATCATTTTAAGCTCAATAGGAGCTGACTTGATAAAGGGGGTTAAGTTCCACACTGGGCTGCATCTTAAACACTGCTTAACCAAAATATAGAAATATAGACCTCTATATAGAATAAAAATAAAATGTCTCGTGGTAGCAGCATTTCCTATGTTGAAAGTTTTGGACTAGCTGTGCAAGAAATTTTGCAGAATCAAGGGATTTGCTGTGAGGAAGGGACCGGACATTCCGCTTTTGAAAAAAGTAGGCGGGACTGGTATACAAGGCTAGGTTCGAAGGCCAGCTGTCATAAAGCAATATAAAAACAACATGGGTGCTGTGGCCCTCTGTAACCACATGTTGAGCTTTTACCTCATGTCAGCCGGGACCAAGAAATGGACGGCTCGTGTTATTGCCCACTTTTTTGATTTTGCTATAGCAAACTCCTGGATCCAGTACAAGTCTGACTGCGCGGCCCTTAAGAGACCAGTCAAGAACGTGGAACAGTACTTGGACTTCAAATTCTATCTAGCTGAACAGCTAATGGAATGTCCATTAGAAGATGAGAGTGGCAAAGAATATGTCCCTCCAACCAAAAAGAGAATCCCTCAACCTGAGGAATAAGTTTGCAAAATTGTGCATCATATGCCAGCAATGCTGGACATTAAAAATGCAGTAAGATGCTGTAATAACAGGTGCAAGGGCAAGACATTTGTGAGATGTGGCAAATGCAGAATGTTTCTATACATGACAGAAAAAAAAAATCTTTAGAAAATGATGGTTTCTTTTTGTTATGTTGAATAGCGTTTTTGCACTAAAATGTTCCCGGCATGTACTACAGAGGACTTGTTGTAAAATGTTAAATAAAAATACATTTCACAAAGGTTCCAAAAGGATAACTGCAAAAAAAAGTGTCATTATTTTCTTTGTTTGAGAATATATTTTTTGTTTTTACACAGTTTTGCTTTTATTCAGTCCCTTTCCTTTACGCTCCCTGACTTTTGTTGACTAACGGCGCTGTCCCCTGATGGGTCAGGGCCACTTTTAGCAACAGCTCAGTGAACCGGCGACAACTCTGGCTCTGTTCAAAACAGTCTTTCCCTCAAAAAGGATTCAACTTTATAAAATGAATTTATTAACATTTTTGTTATGTCTCTTTACTTGGCACCTGTTACAAACAGCATGCTTATGTTTACAAACCAGCAAAAAGTGCTTGTGGACAGAAAGAAATGTATTACTTAATCGTGGTAATACGCTATTTCTATGCTAGTGTTGATGTCCAGCATTTTGTTTTAACAGTGTACCCTTATCATTCTAAGGCTGAGATGGCTGAAATCAAACAAGTCCGGGTTTTTAAAGTAATACAAATATACACAGACAAATCTTCTTTATTTACACAATTAAGCATTAAATGCCATAAGATCCACAATAACAAAGCTTTTTTTGTGCCTAATGTAATGAAGAAAAACCCCTGAAGTGATGTTTACATGAACAAAGTAGTGATCTCAAACTGAACTTTTTTTCTGGTCCTTCTGAATAAACACTTGTTTTTGTCTGGGACACGTCTTTTTCACTGTGTTTTATCACACCCTCTCATGTCTCGTGCTCCCACGTGCATGCTTTTTCTAGCTGCTCAAAATGCGTCCAATGGGCAAGGGTGTGCAACATTGTTTGCTGGCATAGCACAAACGTGTGCATTGTAATTTGGGGTTTACTCTTTGCGCCGACAGTTATACACACAAATCATTTTAATAATAATAATACATTTTATTTGTTTGTGCCTTTCAAGACACCTTACAGCAGAACATTAAAAACAAGCAATTGAAAACTGAAAGACAACAATAATTAAAGCCGCAAGCGGCGATAAAGGCCCTCGCCTCCCTTCATACCGCGGGGATACATGCACTCGGAGGATTGCATTTCGTGCCTTAAAGCATAAACTTCACGGTAATGTCAAATAACAGGGCCTGTGCTACTGCTGGGGCCTGCTACACCACCTTGTAATTTAGAGTTAAAGGTCTCCACAATCCCTTGTTTTCCTGGGAGCTGTCTGAACCTTTGAAAATAATAGATTATGCTTGGGCTAAGGCGAGAAAAACAAAGTACTGGCTGGAGATTTGAGATGACTCAGGAATTGCTGCACCCCCCTGTTTAAAAAAGCTAAATGTAAATATTACTTGTCTAAAAGTACAAGTTTACAAGTTCCAAAGGATTCTGGGGAGTTTTCTAAGACTCTAGCCTTGGCTCTGGAAGAGCCTCCTCTAAAGGAAGGATCCTGGCAATTGGGAAATGGCATTTATTTCCCAAAGAAATGGCTGCCTCTTCACAGACTCATTACGACCACGGTCCCATTATAAGTTTGTAGGGGGCGCTGGAGAGCCATTTCTAAAGATAACCCTTTTATTTACATATCTTTGTGTTCAGGTCATGAATGTGCACGAACGCCCTTTTGGGTCCAACTCGATCCGAGAAGGCGTTTGAGAGTTAAGAGACATTTTATTTTCACAAAAATGGCCACCTCGTTACAGGCTTGCCACACCCATACCCGATAAGATATCATAAACAAAGACACAACTTTGGTTGGCACATGTTTCTAAATGATACTCACCAAATTTGGGGCCATTTAGATTAAAACACAATGATTTGCATCTTTCTGCGCAAGGTGTGTGATTTTAGTGGCGCTGTTTCACCCCACATGGCGGACTTCCTGTTGAGTTTAGGGTGTGGCTGTCATAGACTTTTCTGTTTGACCTGGGGTGTTCTATGGATGTACCAAGTTTCATTTCTCTACGTAGCAAAAAAGTTACTTTCACTTTCCATAGGCCCAATGTATTTTGACTTTTCTAGGGTCGCCACTGAGTCATTTTTGGAATTTTTTTCGGGACTTCAAATACATAAATTTTTCGCCGAGCTTGAAGGTCTGGGACTATAAAAATGACTTTGAGTTGCACGTTTACTGGGTCAAATTGAGGATAATTTTGCAGAAAAATTATAATAAAAATATATACCGAATTATAATAAAAAAATATAACTCGAGCAAAAAGTTTAGAAAAACGCTTGTCTATTTTACATACATGTGTTTAGCTCATTTTGCCCAAGTTTGGTGTCTGTGGAATGAAGCAGCTATTGTCTGCGTACTTTTAAAAAAGAGGTGTATTCTAAGTCGGTTCACATTTTCAATTCAAAATGGCCGCCTTCCCGTGTGTGATAGGGTGTGGTCCCCATTGGCTTTTTGCTCATAAGCCCATGCTGGATGTGTGTACTAAGTTTCATTTGCCTACGACAAAACTAAAATTTTCACTTCCCATTGACTTTTTCCAAATATTTGGAACGCTTGCTATGGCCATTTATAGATAGTGGTTGTCATTGGCTTTTATGCTCGTCATGACATAAGAGATGTGTGTACCAAATTTCATGTCTCTATGACAAACTAAATTCTTGGGTCCCATTATAAGTTTGTAGGGGGCGCTGGAGAGCCATTTCTAAAGATAACCCTTTTATTTACATATTTTTGTGTTCAGGTCATGAATGTGCACAAACGCCTTTTGGGTCCAACTCGATCCGAGAAGGCGTTTGAGAGTTAAGAGACGTTTTATTTTCACAAAAATGGCCACCTCGTTACAGGCTTGCCACACCCATACCCGATAAGATATCAACAACAAAGTTACAACTTTGGTTGGCACACGTGTCTAGATGATACTCACCAAATTTGGGGCCATTTAGATTAAAACACAATGATTTGCATCTTTCTGCGCAAGTGCGATTTTAGTGGCCGCGTTTCACCCCACATGGCGGACTTCCTGTTAAGTTTAGGGTGTGGCTGTCATTGACTTTTCTGTTTGCCCTGAGGTGTCCTATGGATGTACCAAGTTTCATTTTTCTACGTTGGATAAAAGTTACTTTCACTTTCCATAGGCCCAATGTATTTTGATTTTGTAGGGGTCGCCACTGAGTCATTTTTCGTATTTTTTTTTCGGCGCCTTCAAATACATCAATTTTTCGCCCGGCTTGAAGGCTGGGACCCATAAAAATGACTTTTCGTTCATGTTCACTGGGTCAAATTTAGGATCATAGGTGGAAAATAAAAATAATTAAAGCCGCAAGCGGCGATAAAGGCCCTCGCCTCCCTTGAGACCGCGGGGACACATGCACTCGTACTTTAAAGCGTAAACTTCACGGTAAAAGGATTCTGAGGAGTTTTCTAAGACTCTATCCGTGGCTCTAGAGGGGCCTCCTCTAAAGGAAGGATCCTGGCAATTGGGAAATGGCATTTATTTCCCAAAGGTTGCCTCTTCACAGACTCATTACGACCACAGCCACAAATGTATCAAAAAACAAATTGATATTTTTTTTTGGCACACGTGTCTAGATGATACTCACCAAATTTGGAGCTGTTTAGATGAAAAGCCTTTAGACACAAGAGGTGCAATTTAGGTGGTCACGCATTCCACCCAACATAGTAGATTTTCTGTTGAGTTTACGATATGGCTGTAATAAACTTTTCAGTTTGCCCTGAGGTGTCCTATGGATGTACCAAGTTTCATTTTTCTACATTGGAATAAAGTTACTTTCACTTTCCATAGGCCCAATGTATTTTACTTTTCTAGGGTCGCCACTGAGTCATTTTTCGTATTTTTTTCGGGACTTCAAATACATAAATTTTTCGCTGGGCTTGAAATCTGGGACCAATAAAAATGACTTTTAGTTGTATGTTTACTGGGTTAAATTGAGGATCATTTTGCAGAAAAAATATGATAAAAAAATATATACCAAATTATAATAAAAAAAAATATAACTCGAGCAAAAAAATCTAGAAAAACGGTTGTCTATTTTACATACATGTGTTTAGCTTATTTTGCCCAAGTTTGGTGTCTGTGGAATGAAGCAGCTATTGTCTGTGTTCTTTTAAAAAAGAGGTGTATTCTAAGTCGGACCAAATTTTCAATTCAAAATGGCCTCCTTCCCGTGTGTGATAGGGTGTGGTCCCTATTGGCTTTTTTGTTCATAAGCCCATGCTGGATGTGTGTACCAAGTTTCATTTGCCTACAACAAACTAAAATTTTCACTTCCCATTGACTTTTTCCAAATATTTGGGACGTTGCTATGGCAACACATTTATAGATAGGGGGTGCTTGTCATTGGCTTTTATGCTCGTCATGACATAAGAGATGTGTGTACCAAATTTTATGTCTCTATGACAAAGTAAATTCTTGGGTCCCATTATAAGTTTGTAGGGGGCGCTGGAGAGCCATTTCTAAAGATAACCCTTTTTTTTACACATCTTTGTGTTCAGGTCATGAATGTGCACAAACGCCTTTTTGGGTTCAACTCGATCCGAGAAGGCGTTTGAGAGTTAAGAGACGTTTTATTTTCACAAAAATGGCCACCTCGTTACAGGCTTGCCACACCCATACCCGATAAGATATCAACAACAAAGTCACAACTTTGATTGGCACGTGTCTAGATGATACTCACCAAATTTGGGGCCATTTAGATTAAAACACAATGATTTGCATCTTTCTGCGCAAGTGCGATTTTAGTGGCCGCGCGTTTCACCCAACATGGCGGACTTCCAGTTAAGTTTAGAGTGTGGCTGTCATTGGCTTTCCTGTTTGCCCTGAGGTGTCCTATGGATGTACCAAGTTTCATTTTCTACGTTGGAAAAAAGTTACTTTCACTTTCCATAGGCCCAATGTATTTTGACTCTTCTAGGGGCCGCCACTGAGTCATTTTTTGTAATTTTTTTTCGGGGACTTCAAATACATAAATTTTTCGCCGGGCTTGAAGGCTGGGACCAATAAAAATGGCTTTTCATTCATGTTCACTGGGTCAAATTTAGGATCATAGGTGGAGAAGAATAAAAATAAGAAAAATAATCCGAGCAAAAACAATAGGCCCTCCCGGTCATCACCGGCTCGGGCCTAAAAAATAAAATTAAAAAAAAATCCGAGCAAAAACACAGGCCCTCCTGGTCATCACCGCTCGGCCTAATTAAAGCCGCAGCGGCGATAAAGGCCCTCGCCTCCCTTGAGACCGCTGGGACACATGCACTGTTAAAGCGTAAACTTCACGGTAAAAGGATTCTGAGGAGTTTTCTAAGACTCTAGCCGTGGCTCTGGAGGGGCCTCCTCTAAAGGAAGGATCCTGGCAATTGGGAAATGGCATTTATTTCCCAAAGGTTGCCTCTTCACAGACCCATTACGACCACAGCTACAAATGTATCAAAAACAAATTGATAACTTTTTTGCACACGTGTCTAGATGATACTCACCAAATTTGGAGCTGTTTAGACTTTAGACAGAAGGGGTGCGATTTAGGTGGTCACGCATTCCACCCAACATAGTAGATTTTCTGTTGAGTTTACGATATGGATGTAATAAACTTTTCAGTTTGCTCTGAGGTGTCCTATGGATGTACCAAGTTTCATTTTTCTACATTGGAATAAAGTTACTTTCACTTTCCATAGGCCCAATGTATTTTTGACTTTTCTAGGGTCGCCACTGAGTCATTTTTCGTATTTTTTCGGGACTTCAAATACATAAATTTTTCGCTGGGCTTGAAATCTGGGACCAATAAAAATGACTTTTAGTTGTACGCTTTACTGGGTCAAATTGAGGATCATTTTGCAGAAAAATATGATAAAAAATATATACCGAATTATAATAAAAAAATATAACTCGAGCAAAAGTCTAGAAAACACTTGTCTCATTTACATACATGTGTTTAGCTCATTTTGCCCAAGTTTGGTGTCTGTGGAATGAAGCAGCTATTTTCTGAGTTCTTTTAAAAAAGAGGTGTATTTTAAGTCGGTTCACATTTTCAATTCAAAATGGCCACCTTCCCGTGTGTGATAGGGTGTGGTCCCCATTGGCTTTTTTGTTCATAAGCCCATGGTGGATGTGTGTACCAAGTTTTATTTGCCTACAACAAACTAAAAATTTCCACTTCCCATTGACTTTTTTCACATTTTTTGGGACGTTGCTATGGCAACACATTTATAGATAGGGGGTGGTTGTCATTGGCTTTTATGCTCGTCATGACATAAGAGATGTGTGTACAAAATTTTATGTCTCTATGACAAACTAAATTCTTGGGTCCATTATAAGTTTGTAGGGGCGCTGGAGAGCCATTTCTAAAGATAACCCTTTTATTTACATATTTTTTGTTCAGGTCATGAATGTGCACAAACGCCTTTTGGGTCCAACTCGATCCGAGAAGGCGTTTGAGAGTTAAGAGACGCTTTATTTTCACAAAAATGGCCACCTCGTTACAGGCTTGCCACACCCATACCCGATAAGATATCAACAACAAAGTCACAACTTTGGTTGGCACACGTGTCCAGATGATACTCACCAAATTTGGGGCCATTTAGATTAAAACACAATGATTTGCATCTTTCTGCGCAAGGGTTGCGATTTTAGTGGCCGCGTTTCACCCCACATGGCGGACTTCCTGTTAAGTTTAGGGTGTGAATGTCATTGACTTTTCTGTTTGCCCTGAGGTGTCCTATGGATATACCAAGTTTCATTTTCTACGTTGGAAAAAGTTACTTTCACTTTCCATAGGCCCAATGTATTTTGATTTTGTAGGGTCGCCACTGAGTCATTTTTCGTATTTTTTTCTGCGACTTCAAATACATAAATTTTTCGCCGAGCTTGAAGTCTGGGACCAATAAAATGACTTTTTGTGCATGTTCACTGGGTCAAATTTAGGATCATAGGTCGACAAGAAAGATAAAAAAAAAAAAAAAAAAAAAAATCCGAGCAAAAACAATAGGCCCTCCCGGCCATCACCGGCTCGGGCCTAATTAAAGCCGCAAGCGGCGATAAAGGCCCTCGCCTCCCTTGAGACCGCGGGGACACATGCACTCGGAGGAGTGCATTTCGTGCTTTAAAGCGTAAACTTCACGGTAAAAGGATTCTGAGGAGTTTTCTAAGACTCTAGCCGTGGCTCTGGGGGGCCTCCTCTAAAGGAAGGATCCTGGCAATTGGGAAATGGCATTTATTTCCCAAAGGTTGCCTCTTCACAGACTCATTACGACCACAGCCACAAATGTATCAAAAAACAAATTGATAACTTTTTTTTGGCACACGTGTCTAGATGATACTCACCAAATTTAGAGCTGTTTAGATGAAAAGCCTTTAGACACAAGGGGTGCGGTTTAGGTGGTCACGCATTCCACCCAACATAGTAGATTTTCTGTTGAGTTTACGGTATGGCTGTAATAAACTTTTCTGTTTGCCCTGAGGTGTCCTATGGATGTACCAAGTTTTGTATTTCTACATTGGAAAAATTTACTTTCATTTTCCATAGAACCAATGTATTTTGACTTTTCTAGGGGTCGCCACTGAGTCATTTTTCGTATTTTTTTTCGGGGATTTCAAATACATAAATTTTTAGCTGGGTTTGAAGTCTGGGACCAATAAAAATGACTTTTAGTTGTTGGTTTACTGGGTCAAATTTATGATCATTTTGCAGAAAAATATGATAAAAAATATATACCGAATTATAATAAAAAAATATAACTCGAGCAAAAAGTCTAGAAAAACGCTTGTCTATTTTACATACATGTGTTTAGCTCATTTTGCCCAAGTTTGGTGTCTGTGGAATGAAGCAGCTATTGTCTGTGTACTTTTAAAAAAGAGGTGTATTTTAAGTCGGTTCACATTTTAATTCAAAATGGCCGCCTTCCGTGTGTGATAGGGTGTGGTCCCCATTGGCTTTTTGTTCATAAGCCCATGGTGGATGTGTGTACCAAGTTTCATTTGCCTACAACAAACTAAAAATTTCACTTCCCATTGACTTTTTCCACATTTTTGGGACGTTGCTATGGCAACACATTTATAGATAGGGGGTGGTTGTCATTGGCTTTTATGCTCGTCATGACATAAGAGATGTGTGTACCAAATTTTATGTCTCTATGACAAACTAAATTCTTGGGTCCCATTATAAGTTTGTAGGGGGCGCTGGAGAGGCATTTCTAAAGATAACCCTTTTATTTACATATCTTTGTGTTCAGGTCATGAATGTGCACAAACGCCTTTTTGGGTCCAACTCGATCCGAGAAGGTGTTTGAGAGTTAAGAGACGTTTTATTTTCATAAAAATGGCCACCTCGTTACAGGCTTGCTACACCCATACCCGATAAGATATCAACAACAAAGTCACAACTTTGGTTGGCACATGTGTCTAGATGATACTCACCAAATTTGGGGCCATTTAGATTAAAACACAATGATTTGCATCTTTTGCGCAAAGTGCGATTTTAGTGGCAGCGTTTCACCCACATGGCGGACTTCCTGTTGAGTTTAGGGTGTGGCTGTCATTGACTTTTCTGTTTGCCCTGAGGTGTCCTATGGATGTACCAAGTTTCATTTTCTACGTTGGAAAAAGTTACTTTCACTTTCCATAGGCCCAATGTATTTGACTTTTCTAGGGGTCGCCACTGAGACATTTTTGTAATTTTTTTTTCGGGACTTCAAATACATAAATTTTTGCCGAGCTTGAAGTCTGGGACCAATAAAAATGACTTTTAGTTGCACGTTTACTGGGTCAAATTTAGGATCATTTTGCAGAAAAATTATAATAAAAAAAAATATACCAAATTATAATAAAAAAAAATATAACTCGAGCAAAAAAGTCTAGAAAAACGCTTGTCTATTTTACATACATGTGTTTAGCTCATTTTGCCCAAGTTTGGTGTCTGTGGAATGAAGCAGGTATTGTCTGTGTTCTTTTAAAAGAGGTTTATTTTAAGTCGGTTCACATTTTCAATTCAAAATGGCCGCCTTCCCGTGTGTGATAGGGTGTGGTCCCCATTGGCTTTTTTGTTCATAAGCCCATGGTGGATGTGTGTACCAAGTTTCATTTTTCTACGTTGGAAAAAAGTTACTTTCACTTTCCATAGGCCCAATGTATTTTGATTTTGTAGGGGTCGCCACTGAGTCATTTTTCGTATTTTTTTTTCGGCGACTTTAAATACATAAATTTTTCGCCGAGCTTAAAAAATTGGACCAATAAAAATGACTTTTCGTTCATGTTCACTGGGTCAAATTTAGGATCATAGGTCGACAATAAAAATAAAAAAAAATAATCCGAGCAAAAACAATAGGCCCTCCTGCCATCACCGGCTCGGGAAAGCCGCAAGCGGCGATAAAGGCCCTCGCCTCCTTGAGAACATGCACTCGGAGGATAAGTTCCAAAGGATTCTGAGGAGTTTTCTAAGACTCTAGCCTTGGATCTGGATGGGCCTCCTCTAAAGGAAGGATCCTGGCAATTGGGAAATGGCATTTATTTCCCAAAGAAATGGCTGCCTCTTCACAGATTCATTACGGCCACAGCCACAAATGTATCAAAAAACAAATTGATAACTTTTTGGCACATGTGTCTAGATGATACTCACCAAATTTGGAGCTGTTTAGATGAAAAGCCTTTAGCACAAGGGGTGAGATTTAGGTGGTCACGCATTCCACCCAACATAGTAGATTTCCTGTTGAGTTTACGGTATGGCTGTAATAAACTTTTCTGTTTGACCTGAGGTGTCTATGGATAGACCAAGTTTTTATTTCTACGTTGGAAAAAAGTTACTTTCACTTTCCATAGGCCCAATGTATTTTGACTTTTCTAGGGGTCGCCACTGAGTCATTTTTCGTATTTTTTTCGGGGACTTCAAATACATAAATTTTTTGCCCGGCTTGAAGTCTGGGACCAATAAAAATGACTTTTAGTTGCACGTTTACTGGGTCAAATTGAGGATCATTTTGCAGAAAAATTATAATAAAAAATATATACCAAATTATAATAAAAAAATATATAACTCGAGCAAAAAAGTCTAGAAAAACGCTTGTCTATTTTACATACATGTGTTTAGCTCATTTTGCCCAAGTTTGGTGTCTGTGGAATGAAGCAGCTATTTTCTGTGTTCTTTTAAAAAGAGGTGTATTTTAAGTCGGTTCACATTTTCAATTCAAAATGGCCGCCTTCCCGTGTGTGATAGGTGTGGTCCCCATTGGCTTTTTTGTTCATAAGCCCATACTGGATGTGTGTACCAAGGTTCATTTGCCTACAACAAACTAAAAATTTTCACTTCCCATTGACTTTTTCCACATATTTGGGACGTTGCTATGGCAACACATTTATAGATAGGGGGTGGTTGTCATTGGCTTTTATGCTCGTCATGACATAAGAGATGTGTGTACCAAATTTTATGTCTCTATGACAAACTAAATTCTTGGGTCCCATTATAAGTTTGTAGGGGGCGCTGGAGAGCCATTTCTAAAGATAACCCTTTTATTTACATATTTTTGTGTTCAGGTCATGAATGTGCACAAACGCCTTTTTGGGTCCAACGATCCGAGAAGGCGTTTGAGAGTTAAGAGACATTTTATTTTCACAAAATGGCCACCTCGTTACAGGCTTGCCACACCCATACCCGATAAGATATCAACAATAAAGTCACAAATTTGGTTGGCACACGTGTCTAGATGATACTCACCAAATTTGGGGCCATTTAGATTAAAACACAATGATTTGCATCTTTCTGCGCAAAAGGTGCGATTTTAGTGGCACGCGTTTCACCCCACATGGCGGACTTCCTGTTAAGTTTAGGGTGTGGCTGTCATAGACTTTTCTGTTTGCCCTGAAGTGTTCTATGGATGTACCAAGTTTCATTTTTCTACGTTGGAAAAAGTTACTTTCACTTTCCATAGGCCCAATGTATTTTGACTTTTCTAGGGGTCGCCACTGAGTCATTTTTTTTTTTTTCGGGACTTCAAATACATAAATTTTTCGCCGGGCTTGAAGTCTGGGACCAATAAAAATGACTTTTAGTTGTTCGTTTACTGGGTTAAATTGAGGATCATTTTGCAGAAAAATTATAATAAAAATATATACCGAATTATAATAAAAAAATATAACTCGAGCAAAAAGTCTAGAAAAAACTTGTCTCTTTTACATACATGTGTTTAGCTCATTTTGCCCAAGTTTGGTGTCTGTGGAATGAAGCAGCTTTTTCTGTGTACTTTTAAAAAGAGGTGTATTTTAAGTCGGTTCACATTTTCAATTCAAAATGGCCGCCTTCCTGTGTGTGATAGGGTGTGGTCCCCATTGGCTTTTTTGTTCATAAGCCCATGGTGGATGTGTGTACCAAGTTTTATTTGCCTACAACAAACTAAAAATTTCACTTCTTATTGACTTTTTTCACATTTTTGGGACGTTGCTATGGCAACACATTTATAGATAGGGGTGGTTGTCATTGGCTTTTATGCTCGTCATGACATAAGAGATGTGTGTACCAAATTTTATGTCTCTATAACAAACTAAATTCTTGGGTCCCATTATAAGTTTGTAGGGGGCGCTGGAGGGCCATTTCTAAAGATAACCCTTTTATTTACATATTTTTGTGTTCAGGTCATGAATGTGCACAAACGCCTTTTTGGGTCCAACTCGATCCGAGAAGGCGTTTGAGAGTTAAGGCGTTTTATTTTCACAAAAATGGCCACCTCGTTACAGGCTTGCCACACCCATACCCGATAAGATATCAACGACAAAGTTACAACTTTGGTTGGCACACGTGTCTAGATGATACTCACCAAATTTGGGGCCATTTAAATTAAAACACAATGATTTGCATCTTTCTGCGCAAAGTGCGATTTTAGTGGCGTTTCACCCCACATGGCGGACTTCCTGTGTAGTTTAGGGTGTGGCTGTCATAGACTTTTCTGTTTGCCCTGAGGTGTCCTATGGATGTACCAAGTTTCATTTTTCTACGTTGGAAAAAAGTTACTTTCACTTTCCATAGGCCCAATGTATTTTGACTTTTCTAGGGGCCGCCACTGAGTCATTTTTCGTATTTTTTTAGCGACTTCAAATACATAAATTTTTCGCCGGGCTTGAAGGCTGGGACCAATAAAAATGACTTTTCGTTCATGTTCACTGGGTCAAATTTAGGATCATATGGGGAGAAGAAGAAAAATAAACGAAAATAATCCGAGCAAAAACAATAGGCCCTCCCGGCCATCACCGGCTCGGGCCTAATTAAAGCATAGCGGCGATAAAGGCCCTCGCCTCCCTTGAGACCCATGAGGACACATGCACTCGGAGGAGTGCATTTCGTGCTAAAGCGTAAACTTTACGGTAAAGGATTCTGAGGAGTTTTCTAAGACTCTAGCCGTGGCTCTGGAGGGCCTCCTCTAAAGGAAGGATCCTGGCAATTGGGAAATGGCATTTATTTCCCAAAGGTTGCCTCTTCACAGACTCATTACGACCACAGCCACAAATGTATCAAAAACAAATTGATAACTTTTTGCTGCACGTGTCTAGATGATACTCACCAAATTTGGAGCTGTTTAGATGAAAAGCCTTTAGACAGAAGGGTGCGATTTAGGTGGTCACGCATTCCACCCAACATAGTAGATTTTCTGTTGAGTTTACGGTATGGCTGTAATAAACTTTTCTGTTTGCCCTGAGGTGTCCTATGGATGTACCAAGTTTTGTATTTCTACATTGGAAAAATGTACTTTCATTTTCCATAGAACCAATGTATTTTGACTTTTCTAGGGGTCGCCACTGAGTCATTTTTTGTATTTTTTTTCGGGGACTTCAAATACATAAATTTTTCGCTGGGCTTGAAGTCTGGGACCAATAAATATGACTTTTAGTTGCACGTTTACTGGGTCAAATTTAGGATCATTTTGCAGAAAAAATATGATAAAAAAATATATACCGAATTATAATAAAAAAAATATAACTCGAGCAAAAAAGTCTAGAAAAACGCTTGTCTATTTTACATACATGTGTTTAGCTCATTTTGCCCAAGTTTGGTGTCTGTGGAATGAAGCAGCTATTGTCTGTGTACTTTTAAAAAAGAGGTGTATTTTAAGTCGGTTCACATTTTCAATTCAAAATGGCCGCCTTCCCGTGTGTGATAGGGTGTGGTCCCCATTGGCTTTTTTGTTCAAAAGCCCATGCTGGATGTGTGTACCAAGTTTCATTTGCCTACGACAAACTAAAATTTTCACTTCCCATTGACTTTTTCCAAATATTTGGGACGTTGCTATGGCAACACATTTATAGATAGGGGGTGAGTTTAGGGTGTGGCTGTCATTGACTTTTCTGTTTGCCCTGAGGTGTCCTATGGATGTATCAAGTTTTATTTTTCTACATTGGAATAAAGTTACTTTCACTTTCCATAGGCCCGATGTATTTTGACTTTTCTAGGGGTCGCCACTGAGTCATTTTTCGTATTTTTTTTTTCGGGGACTTCCAATACATACATTTTTTGCCGGGCTTGAAGTCTGGGACCAATAAAAATGACTTTTAGTTGTTCGTTTACAGGGTCAAATTGAGGATCATTTTGCAGAAAAATTATAATAAAAAAATATATACCGAATTATAATAAAAAAAAATATAACTCGAGCTAAAAAGTCTAGAAAAACACTTGTCTATTTTACATACATGTGTTTAGCTCATTTTGCCCAAGTTTGGTGTCTGTGGATTGAAATAGCTTTTTTCTGTGTACTTTTAAAAAAGAGGTGTATTTTAAGTCGGTTCACATGCCTTCCCGTGTGTGATAGGGTGTGGTCCCCATTGGCTTTTTTGTTCAAAAGCCCATGCTGGATGTGTGTACCAAGTTTCATTTGCCTACGACAAACTAAAATTTTCACTTCCCATTGACTTTTTCCAAATATTTGGGACGTTGCTATGGCAACACATTTATAGATAGGGGGTGAGTTTAGGGTGTGGCTGTCATTGACTTTTCTGTTTGCCCTGAGGTGTCCTATGGATGTATCAAGTTTTATTTTTCTACATTGGAATAAAGTTACTTTCACTTTCCATAGGCCCGATGTATTTTGACTTTTCTAGGGGTCGCCACTGAGTCATTTTTCGTATTTTTTTTTTCGGGGACTTCCAATACATACATGTTTTGCCGGGCTTGAAGTCTGGGACCAATAAAAATGACTTTTAGTTGTTCGTTTACAGGGTCAAATTGAGGATCATTTTGCAGAAAAATTATAATAAAAAAATATATACCGAATTATAATTAAAAAAAATATAACTCGAGCTAAAAAGTCTAGAAAAACACTTGTCTATTTTACATACATGTGTTTAGCTCATTTTGCCCAAGTTTGGTGTCTGTGGATTGAAATAGCTTTTTTCTGTGTACTTTTAAAAAAGAGGTGTATTTTAAGTCGGTTCACATGCCTTCCCGTGTGTGATAGGGTGTGGTCCCCATTGGCTTTTTTGTTCATAAGCCCATGCTGGATGTGTGTACCAGGTTTCATTTGCCTACAACAAACTAAAATTTTCACTTCCCATTGACTTTTTCCACATTTTTGGGACGTTGCTATGGCAACACATTTATAGTTAGGGGGTGGTTGTCATTGGCTTTTATGCTCGTCATGACATAAGAGATGTGGGTACCAAATTTTATGTCTCTATGACAAACTAAATTCTTGGGTCCCATTATAAGTTTGTAGGGGGCGCTGGAGAGCCATTTCTAAAGATAACCCTTTTATTTGCATATCTTTGTGTTCAGGTCATGAATGTGCACAAACGCCTTTTTGGGTCCAACTCGATCCGAGAAGGCGTTTGAGAGTTAAGAGACGTTTTATTTTCACAAAATGGCCACCTCGTTACAGGCTTGCCACACCCATACCCGATAAGATATCAACAACAAAGTCACAACTTTGGTTGGCACACGTGTCTAGATGATACTCACCAAATTTGGGGCCATTTAGATTAAAACACAATGATTTGCATCTTTCTGCGCAAGGGGTGTGATTTTAGTGGCCGCGCGTTTCACCCAACATGGCGGACTTCCAGTTAAGTTTAGGGTGTGGCTGTCATTGACTTTCCTGTTTGCCCTGAGGTGTCCTATGGATGTACCAAGTTTCATTTTTCTACGTTGGAAAAAAGTTACTTTCACTTTCCATAGGCCCAATGTATTTTGACTCTTCTAGGGGCCGCCACTGAGTCATTTTTTGTAATTTTTTTTCGGGGACTTCAAATACATAAATTTTTCGCCGAGCTTGAAGGCTGGGACCAATAAAAATGACTTTTCATTCATGTTCACTGGGTCAAATTTAGGATCATAGGTGGAGAAGAATAAAAACTAAGAAAAATAATCCGAGCAAAAACAATAGGCCCTCCCGGTCATCACCGGCTCGGGCCTAATTAAAGCATAGCGGCGATAAAGGCCCTCGCCTCCCTTGAGACCGCGGGGACACATATATTCGGAGGATTGCATGTCGTGCTTTAAAGCAAATTTGGAGCTGTTTAGATGAAAACCCTTTAGCACAAAGTGTACGATTTAGGTGGTCATGTATTCCACCCAACATAGATTTTCTGTTGAGTTTACGGTATGGCTGTAATAAACTTTTCTGTTTGCCCTAAGGTGTCCTATGGATGTACCAAGTTTTGTATTTCTACATTGGAACAATTTACTTTCATTTTCCATAGAACCAATTATTTTGACTTTTCTAGGGTCGCCACTGAGTCATTTTTCCTATTTTTTCAGGGACTTCAAATACATACATTTTTGCCGGGCTTGAAGTCTGGGACCAATAAAAATGACTTTTAGTTGCACGTTTACTGGGTCAAATTGAGGATCATTTTGCAGAAAAATTATAATAAAAAATATATACCAAATTATAATAAAATAAAATATAACTCGAGCAAAAACGACAAGAAAAACGCCTGTCTATTTTACACACATGTGTTTAGCTCATTTTGCCCAAGTTTGGTGTCTGTGGAATGAAGCAGCTATTTTCTGTTGTTTTTAAAAGAGAGGTTGTATTCTAAGTCGGTTCACATCTTCAATTTAAAATGGCCGCCTTCCCGTGTGTGATAAGGTGTGGTCCCCTTTGGCTTTTTGTTCATAAGCCCATACTGGATGTGTGTACCAAGTTTCATTTGCCTACGACAAACTAAAATTTTCACTTCCCATTGACTTTTCCACATATTTGGGACGTTGCTATGGCAACACATTTATAGATAGGGTGGTTGTCATTGGCTTTTATGCTCCTCATGACATAGGAGATGTGTGTACCAAATTCCATGTCTCTATGACAAACTAAATTCTTGGGTCCCATTATAAGTTTGTAGGGGCGCTGAGAGCCATTTCTAAAGATAACCCTTTTATTTACATATCTTTGTGTTCAGGTCATGAATGTGCACAAACGCCTTTTGGGTCCGACTTGATCCGAGAAGGCGTTTGAGAGTTAAGAGACATTTTATTTTCACAAAAATGGCCACCTCGTTACAGGCTTGCCACACCCATACCTGATAAGATATCAAAAACAAAGTCACAACTTTGGTTGGCACATGTGTCTAGATGATACTCACCAAATTTGGGGCCATTTAGATTAAAACACAATGATTTGCATCTTTCTGCATAAGTGCGATTTTAGTGGCCACGTTTCACCCCACATGGCGGACTTCCTGTTGAGTTTAGGGTGTGGCTGTCATAGACTTTTCTGTTTGCCCTGAGGTGTCCTATGGATGTACCAAGTTTCATTTTTCTACGTTGGAAAAAAGTTACTTTCACTTTCCATAGGCCCAATGTATTTTGACTTTTGTAGGGTCGCCACTGAGTCATTTTTCGTATTTTTTTCGCGACTTCAAATACATAAATTTTTCGCCGGGCTTGAAAGCTGGGACCAATAAAAATGACTTTTCATTCATGTTCACTGGGTCAAATTTACATACATTTTTCGCCGAGCTTGAAGTCTGGGACCAATAAAAATGACTTTTAGTTGTTCGTTTACTGGGTCAAATTGAGGATCATTTTGCAGAAAAATTATAATAAAAAATATATACCGAATTATAATAAAAAAATATAACTCGAGCAAAAAAGTCTAGAAAAACACTTGTCTATTTTACATACATGTGTTTAGCTCATTTTGCCCAAGTTTGGTGTCTGTGGAATGAAGCAGCTTTTTTCTGTGTACTTTTAAAAAAGAGGTGTATTTTAAGTCGGTTCACATTTTCAATTCAAAATGGCCGCCTTCCCGTGTGTGATAGGGTGTGGTCCCAATTGGATTTTTTGTTCATAAGCCCATGGTGGATGTGTGTACCAAGTTTCATTTGCCTACAACAAACTAAAATTTTCACATCCCATTGACTTTTTCGACATATTTGGGACGTTGCTATGGCAACACATTTATAGATAGGGGGTGGTTGTCATTGGCTTTTATGCTCGTCATGACATAAGAGATGTGTGTACCAAATTTCATGTCTCCATGACAAACTAAATTCTTGGGTCCCATTATAAGTTTGTAGGGGGCGCTGGAGAGCCATTTCTAAAGATAACCCTTTTATTTACATATCTTTGTGTTCAGGTCATGAATGTGCACAAACACCTTTTTGGGTCCAACTCGATCCGAGAAGGCGTTTGAGAGTTAAGATACATTTTATTTTCACAAAAATGGCCACCTCGTTACAGGCTTGCCACACCCATACCCGATAAGATATAAAAAAAAAAGTCACATATTTGGTTGGCACACGTGTCTAGATGATACTCACCAAATTTGGGGCCATTTAGATTAAAACACAAGGATTTGCATCTTTTTGCGCAGGGGGTGCGATTTTAGTGGCCGCGCATTTCACCCCACATGGCGGACTTCCTGTTGAGTTTAGGGTGTGGCTGTCATTGACTTTTCAGTTTGCCCTGAGGTGTTCTATGGATGTACCAAGTTTCATTTTTCTAGGTTGGAAAAAAGTTACTTTCACTTTCCATAGGCCCAATGTATTTTGACTTTTCTAGGGGCCGCCACTGAGTCATTTTTTGTATTTTTTTTTTCGGGGACTTCAAATACTTAAATTTTTCGCCGAGCTTGAAAACTTGGACCAATAAAAATGACTTTTCGTGCATGTTCACTGGGTCAAATTTAGGATCATTTTGCAGAAGAAGAAAGATAAAAAAAAAAATCTGAGCAAAAACAATAGGCCCTCCCGGTCATCACCGGCTCGGGCCTAATTACAATGAATATGCAGATTTGAATGAGTAGGTTTTGAGTTGTGACTTAAAAATATCTTTAGAGTCCATTTGACACCACCGCAAACCCAGAGCCTCTCAGTGCTTCTCACGGACACAGACCACTCCAGTCCTGGGTGCAGCATCAAGTCACAATATTAAAAATCCAATCAGCCTTTATTTTTAGGGCCGGAGGCACCTATTGAAATCGTTAGATTTCTTCATATTATTATTCCGCCATTGAAGTCTATGGCAGCCCATAGAACCGTTTGATAAAAAGTTGTGAAATTTGGCACACTCATAGAGGACAGTCTGATCTGTCACCATAACAAATCTGAAGTCTCTAACTTAATCCCTGTAGCGCCACCACCTGTCCAAAGTTGGACTTATGTTTATGCTAATAACTTTTGAACCCTAAGTGCTAGAAAGAAAATTATTTTTTCCTCTGATTCCTGAGCTCATGACAATTCGATTGCATCAAAAAAAAACTTACTTTTGCAAACTCCTCCTAGGCCATAGCCCCAATTTTCATAAAAATTGAACCAGAACATCTTCAGACTATGCTGACAAAACGATATTAGAATAAAGATGATTAGTCAAACTGTTTTCGAATAACACGCCAATGAAATCGACTTAATGCCCACAAAAATTAAAGTCAGGCTATATCTCTGCAATGCTTGATATATTCTAACCAAACTTAGTATGTGTTATGGCAACCATGACCTGGGGCTGCCTGCAGAGTTTTGGCGCAGTGCCACCTAGTGGTCCAGAGATACAAAAATGTGACATTTTTAATTATTACTAATACAGAATACTTTAGCCAAAAATCACAAAATTGGTCTCTTTAGATTCGTGGCATCATGCCGAGCCATAGCATAGCCAATTTTCCCATATCAACCAGTTTGGAAGTCAGCCATTTTAAATTTTGTCAAAAAGTGCTATATTTTATAAACGCATTGCCGTATCATTACAAAACTTGGAATGCGTCTTCGGCACCAAGCCCTGAAGGTACTCAAAAGGTTTCAAGGCAGCGCCACCTACTGAACAAAAGTTATAATGAATTTTCAAATAATGCTAATAACTTATCATTAAGTTTGTCTATTGTCATAAAACTGATATAATAGATTGTTTAGGTCATGCCAAGAACATAGATACCAATTTTACCATATTTTGCCAAACTTCCTGTTTACATTTTTATTTCCTTTACAAACCAACTTTTTCTGTACTCCTCCCAGATAATTTGCTGATTTTCACCAAATTTGGATTATACCATCTTCAGACCATGACAGCAAAATGTTATTAATTATGTGTCATAAAAAAAAAACGTTTTCATATACTGCAGCGACAAAGTTGAGGCATGATGTTAAAATGACTCTTGAAGCTTTATTTCTGCAAAGCTTCGACATAATAACACCAAACTTTTCTTGTGTCATTGTCACCTCACTGTGACAACAAAACATCAATTTCGTAACTGCTCCACCTATTGGTCAAATGTGATAAACCCTTAAATCAGCTTATTAGTGACTGTATATGATTTTGTACAAAATCATCTTAAAATACATTTAATTGCTCTTTGTTGCACTTGGTCTAACACTCACAGCCATGTTGGCATGTCTTTGCGCTTGGCCCTGTTAATGGCTGCTCGCCTATATATTTATTAGGCCCGAGCCAGTGATGGCCGGGAGGGCCTATTGTTTTTGCTCGGATTTTTTTTTTTCTCTTCTTTCTTGTCGACCTATGATCCTAAATTTGACCCAGTGAACATGCACGAAAAGTCATTATATTGGTCCCAGACTTCAAGCTCAGCGAAAAATTTATGTATTTGAAGTCGCCGAAAAAAAAATACGAAAAATGACTCAGTGGCGACCCCTACAAAATCAAAATACATTGGGCCTATGGAAAGTGAAAGTAACTTTTTTCCAACGTAGAAAAATGAAACTTGGTATATCCATAGGACACCTCAGGGCAAACAGAAAAGTCAATGACAGTCACACCCTAAACTTAACAGGAAGTCCGCCATGTGGGGTGAAACGCGCGGCCACTAAAATCGCACCCCTTGCGCAGAAAGATGCAAATCATTGTGTTTTAATCTAAATGGCCCCAAATTTGGTGAGTATCATCTAGACACGTGTGCCAACCAAAGTTGTGACTTTGTTGTTGATATCTTATCGGGTATGGGTGCAAGCCTGTAACGAGGTGGCCATTTTTGTGAAAATAAACGTCTCTTAACTCTCAAACGCCTTCTCGGATCGAGTTGGACCCAAAAAGCCGTTTGTGCACATTCATGACCTGAACACAAAAATATGTAAATAAAAGGGTTATCTTTAGAAATGGCTCTCCAGCGCCCCTACAAACTTATAATGGGACCCAAGAATTTAGTTTGTCATAGAGACATAAAATTTTGTACACACATCTCTTATGTCATGACGAGCATAAAAGCCAATGACAACCACCCCTATCTATAAATGTGTTGCCATAGCAACGTCCCAAAAATGTGAAAAAGTCAATGGGAAGTGAAATTTTTAGTTTGTTGTAGGCAAATAAAACTTGGTACACACATCCACCATGGGCTTATGAACAAAAAGCCAATGGGGACCACACCCTATCACACACAGGAAGGCGGCCATTTTGAATTGAAAATGTGAACCGACTTAAAATACACCTCTTTTTAAAAGTACACAGAAAAAGCTGCTTCATTCCACAGACACCAAACTTGGGCAAAATGAGCTAAACACATGTATGTAAATGAGACAAGTGTTTTTCTAGACTTTTTGCTCGAGTTATATTTTTTTATTATAATTCGGTATATATTTTTTATTATAATTTTTCTGTAAAATGATCCTCAATTTAACCCAGTAAACGAACAACTAAAAGTCATTTTTATTGGTCCCAGACTTCAAGCCTGGCAAAAATGTATGTATTTGAAGTCCCGAAAAAAATACGAAAAATGACTCAGTGGCGGCCCCTAGAAAAGTCAAAATACATTGGGCCTATGGAAAGTGAAAGTAACTTTTTCCAACGTAGAAAAATGAAACTTGGTATATCCATAGGACACCTCAGGGCAAACAGAAAAGTCAATGACAGTCACACCCTAAACTTAACAGGAAGTCCGCCATGTGGGGTGAAAGGCGCCACTAAATTCGCACTTGCGCAGAAAGATGCAAATCATTGTGTTTTAATCTAAATGGCCCCAAATTTGGTGAGTATCATCTAGACACATGTGCCAACCAAAGTTGTGACTTTGTTGTTGATATCTTATCGGGTATGGGTGTGGCAAGCCTGTAACGAGGTGGCCATTTTTGTGAAAATAAAACGTCTCTTAACTCTCAAAGCGGCTTCTCGGATCGAGTTGGACCCAAAAGGCGTTTGTGCACATTCATGACCTGAACACAAAAATATGTAAATAAAAGGGTTATCTTTAGAAATGGCTCTCCAGCGCCCCTACAAACTTATAATGGGACCCAAGAATTTAGTTTGTCATAGAGACATAAAATTTGGTACACACATCTCTTATGTCATGACGAGCATAAAAGCCAATGACAACCACCCCTATCTATAAATGTGTTGCCATAGCAACGTCCCAAATATTTGGAAAAAGTCAATGGGAAGTGAAAATTTTAGTTTGTCGTAGGCAAATGAAACTTGGTACACACATCCAGCATGGGCTTATGAACAAAAAGCCAATGGGGACCACATCCTATCACACACGGGAAGGCGGCCATTTTGAATTGAAAATGTGAACCGACTTAAAATACACCTCTTTTTTAAAAGAACTCAGAAAATAGCTGCTTCATTCCACAGACACCAAACTTGGGCAAAATGAGCTAAACACATGTATGTAAAATAGACAAGCGTTTTTCTAGACTTTTTGCTCGAGTTATATTTTATTTTATTATAATTTGGTATATTTTTTTATTATAATTTTTCTGCAAAATGATCCTCAATTTGACCCAGTAAACGTGCAACTAAAAGTCATTTTTATTGGTCCCAGACTTCAAGCTCTTTATGTATTTGAAGTCGGCGAAAAAAAAATATGAAAAATGACTCAGTGCCGACCCCTACAAAAGTCAAAATACATTGGGCCTATGGAAAGTGAAAGTAACTTTTTTCCAACGTAGAAAAATGAAACTTGGTACATCCATAGGACACCTCAGGGCGAACAGAAAAATGTATTACAGCCATATCGTAAACTCAACAGGAAATCTACTATGTTGGGTGTATGCGTGACCACCTAAATTGCACCCCTTGTGTCTAAAGGCTTTTCATCTAAACAGCTCCAAATTTGGTGAGTATCATCTAGACACGTGTGCAAAAAAAAGTTATCAATTTGTTTTTTGATAGATTTGTGGCTGTGGTCGTAATGAGTCTGTGAAGAGGCAACTATTGGGAAATAAATGCCATTTCCCAATTGCCAGGATCCTTCTCAACAGAAAATGTTGGGTGGAATACATGACCACCTAAATCGTACACTTTGTGCTAAAGGGTTTTCATCTAAACAGCTCCAAATTTGCTTTAAAGCACGACATGCAATCCTCCGAATATATGTGTCCCCGCGGTCTCAAGGGAGGCGAGGGCCTTTATCGCCGCTTGCGGCTTTAATTATTATTATAGTTTATTTACTGATAGTTATTTCATGTTTTGTGAAATGCATTAGTAAGACACTGGAGCGGCATGGCTCTCAACTACATGTCAGGTTATTGCCTCATATTACCGTCATTACTGGCTCAGTCTACAGCATAACTAATAGTAGCACATTTTTATGTTAAAATAAGCTGTAGGCGAGTTCATCATGAAAAACTGAATGACTAAAATGCTCCTGGTTGAGTTCCTGAAATAAGGACAGAAACAACATATTGACCAATCATAATGACAAATGAGACAATGGGCCAGAGGTGAAAAAATAAAAATAAATGAGAAAAGCCACACTCTGCTCAAAGTGCTTAACTAAACTGAGCAACTAAGCAAAAGACAAAGTTTAAATCTCCCCAATCTTTCTCTACAGGATCATCAAGTCACATGATCCAGGCCTCAGTATCTGGAGAGTAACAATGAGTTGAATAGCTTTTCTAAACCAGGGATAGAGAATAGCATAGATAAGAGGGTTTAGACAGGAATTCAGACAAAGCAGTGAATAGAAAACAACTTCTAAAGGAACACCTAGTATCAAGATATTGGTTTTGGAGTAGGAAAAAAAATAGTATGGACAGAAACACATAACATACACAAGCACAACAACACCTAGGTTTCTGGCAGCTTTAATCTCTGATTTCATGTTTGTCTTGGAAGAATCTGAGACATGAGAACGCATGGCTCGGGCCTGAGACACAGCCACCACAAACACTTTCATGTACAGCACAATTATGATCGTAACTGGGACAAAAAAAGTCATTACAAAGTCGAGTTCTTTTGAGAAATTTACTATACACTCTCCTTGGCAAGATTTATATTTGCCTGGGTTTATTATTTCTTCTAATAAACAAAGGATGGACAAAATCAACGCATATAACCAACATAAAGAAATACTGATGCTCGCTCTGTGTTCAGTCATTCTGGTTGCGTAATGCAGCGGGTCATTGATGGCTATATAGCGATCCACTGAAATGAGAACTATGTTTCCCACTGAAGAGGTAAAAAAAATGCAAATTAGGATCAAATACAGAGCACAAAAGAGGTCCCCTAATGTCCAGCAAGTTCTCCATTTCACCCCCTCGACTGGTATCAACACAAGGCCAACAAAGAAGTCTGACACGGCCAGAGAGAGGAGGACGAGGTTAGTGGAGGTGTGGAGCTGTCTGCAGAGAGAAGAAGCAGACAAGTTAGTGTTTCAGTTTTGGCAGATTAACTTTGATGAACAGACCCAGTAAACAGACAGAATGCAGTGATACAGTGGAAACAATGCACTGGGTCAGTTTGGTTTGGTTTAAGCAACCCCTGAAGAAGCTTGTGTTTCCTCTCGGCTGGATCTGGAAGAGGAACATCTGCCAAATACAATGAATAATTTCATGAAGTGGTGTAAAACTGAAAACAGCCGTTGCTAATAAACACTTTTCTGTTTGAATATGACGTTTATCACAAAAAACAAAGTGTAAATTTGTTTTGTTTATTTATTTATTTTTTCCTTTAATGTGGTTTTCTTTGACTTCATGGTTTTGCACAAGTAAGGACTATCTATTGTCCAATCATCTGACCACAGTGTTTAACTCCACCATTTCTAAAGCACAAACAGATAATTCAGGTTGTAAAGACTTTGCACATGGAGACTTCTTGTTTATACATAAGCTGAGTGAAAATTTTCCTGTGACACTGCTTAAGAACAAGAAATGGACTGGAGCAGAAGTCTTTGTAAATAGGAAAATTCACTGCAGAGTAGAATAAAATCAAACCATCAAAGCTGGAGCTGGCTCTCCTTACTGCAGAAATCTATTCAGCTCAACCTGAGATGGATTGGTAAATGAACATCAGAAAATTCTGTTCAAAACTGGAATGATTACATGGCTGCACAGTTCCTCTGCACAGTGCAGAGTACAGATAGAAAAGTGAGAGCAAACAAAATTCACAGCAAAATTTATTAATATAAATAAACAAATACAAATGGACAAGACATAGGACTACTTGTAGTGGCTGTATTATTAATTAACAGTGTACAAACTGTGAGCAAATCCTCATGAGGTATGAGGTCTGTAAAATCTATAAATTTCCTCTCAGATAGTTGTAGTTTTGTGCTGTTAGTTTAAAATCTTATGAGCTTTTGATAACACATATTAAATATCTGTTATGTCTATGTTTTCCAAAACTGCAACTCATCTCAGAGCTGACACACAGACGTCCACATTAACACAACAATTTCTTTGTCCCTGTTGAACTTCCACAAACTGTGGGAAAATCTGTTTCCAGAGGAATCCTCTGCTCATGAACAGTATCATCAATTATATAGGACAATAGTCACTATATAAATGGCAAGGACTATATTCTTTATTATTACTTCAAATACATGAGAGAGTAAGATGAAACAAACATGTCTCCAAAAGGAAATAATTCATCTTGACTGTAGAATTTTTCTAATGTTTCTTAATCTAAATCTTGTAAATTGTCTTTTATTCCTGTAAAGCACTTTGAGTTACCCAGTGTATGAATTGTGCTATATAAATAAAATTGCCTTGCCTTGCCTAAAAAATGCACTTTGTCAAATTGTAGGCTTAATTAGAAAATAACCATAAATATATAATAAATATATATATAATATAATAATATTATATAAAATAATTTTATATAAAATAAACATATAATAACATTTATTAAACATTAGCAGAAGTTGTGTACAGGGAAGATATAGCTTTTCTTGGTTCAATTGTTAAATGACTCAATTGGTTGGATTAAAGAAAGGAACACTGCTAAAACTGCTGAGTAATGTGCCAAAAATAAACACATTATCTACTCTTAAGTCATGTAATAGAAACAGTACTCTATACCTCAAGACATATACAGTATGTCACTACAAAGGGGTTGTGTTCTCTTCTAGTAAATGGAAACACTAAAAAGCATTGACCACAATCAAGTCAATGAATGTTAATATCTGAAACACAATATCATAAACTGAAATGAGAACTTTAAAGCCTGCTCAATAACATTGCTTTATGCTTTTTTTGTACATCCAGAGAAAGAAGCACAAAATCCAAACAAAGTACACATTGTAGGTACTATATAGTTCAGACATTAAAAGTATTTTTTTTCTTGTTTAGAGTTATATTTACCTGAAGTGTGCGATGGAGATGATGACCAGCATGTTGAGTGTGGTAGTGAGCAGGCAGAAGATGAAAAGCAGAATGTTGCTAATGAGAACCTGCGATGGGTCCATCTGGGGCTTTCTGCACGAGCTGTTGAGGAGATGTGGAAAGCAAAGTTCTGCCTCCACAGCCTCCATCATCACAGACGCAGACTCATGGAGCTTGTTTATATTCTCCTCATGTCCTCAGTGGATCGTCCCACTGACATCAGCAGTAACGGTTCATTGAAGATCACTCTTGTCACTGCATTCTGGATCATCTGCAGAAGTTTGGTTGTGCAGGCAGGGAGTCCAGTCAGTAGAGCATTGCAATAATCCAGTTTGGACAAGACAAGAGCCTGGACTAGGATTTGTGTAGAGTGCTCAGATAGGAAAGGTCTAATTCAATGTTGTATTCTGTTGTAGAGGATGAATTTACAGGGCCAGGTGGTGCTGGCAACATGACTTGTGAAGTTTAGCTAATCATCAATTACCACTCCCAGATTTCTGCCAGTGCTGGACTGTGTAATGTTGATGAGTCTAGTTGAATGGAGAGGTTGTGGTAGGACTTTGGGTTGGCCAGAATCACAAGCAGTTCCTTTTTCATAAGGTTCAGCTGCAGGTGATGGTCCTTCATCCTAAGTGAGATGTTACTCAGGCATGGCAAGATCCGAGCAGAGACCGTCGGATCGTCAGGTTGAAATGACAAGTGGAGTTGAGTGTCATCTGCATAGCAGTGATAGGAAAAGCCATGCTTCTGAATGACCGAGCCGAGGAATGTCATGTACAAGGAAAAGAGTAGCGGTCCAAGAAATGAGCCCTGTGGCACCCCTGTATTGAGCTGTTGTGACTCAGAGACCTTGTTTCTCAAGGATACTCTGAATGATCTATCCGAGAGTTAAAACTTGAACCATTGCAACGCCATTCTAGAGACACCCATTGCACTGAGAGAAGACAGGAGGATGTGATGATTAACAGTGTCAAAGGCAGCAGACAGATCCAGTAAGATGAGTACAGATGACGTGGATGTTGCTTTTGACAGATATTGCCTTTGCCAGTCTCAGGGCCGGGCTTTGATGACTAAAAACAGTTTAAGTGGAATGGCCCCTCTTGAACCCAGACTGTTTGCGGTCCAGGAGGCTGTTCCGTGTGAGAAAAAAGGAGAGCTGGTTAAACACAACTCGCTCCAGAGCTTTTTCAATGAAGGGAAGGAGGGAAACTGGTCTGTAGTTTTCTAACAGTGTAGGTTTTAGAGTGGGTTTTTTCAGTAGTGGTGTGATGCGTACCTCTTTGAAAGCTGTGGGGAATGACCCAGTGGAGAGAGATGAGTTGATGATGTGGGTGAGAGCAGGCATGACAGATGGAGAGATGTTATGCCAATGATACACAGCTGAATCTACCAATACAAGCAAATAATACTACTGACATCATGCGTCTAGAGGACTGCATTGTTTCAATAAAATCATGGACGTTTCAAAACCTCCTCCATTTAAACTCGGATAAAATGAAGCTGGACTATTGCAATGTGTTATTCTCTGGACTGCCGTGGATAAGTACTCAAGTACAAACTACAAATGGTCAAAAATACAGCTGCCATATTTTAAAAAACCAGGAAGTTTGATCAGTCCTGGCCTCATTAAACTGGGTTTCCCATGTTAGAGCTGATTTCAAAGCTCTCGTTAACATATAAAATTATTTGTGGAAACGCGTCCTCATCCATATCTGACCTCATCACCCGGTATACTCCAGCCCCCTTTTTATGGAATAGGCTCCCGGTGGAAGTGCGGCGAGCTGACTCCGTTGAGGATTTTAAAAGCAAACCCAAAACAAACTTCTTTCACCAAACAAATGGAGACTGACAGGTATATGTTCACACTGGTTGTAGCCGCAGGTACATGCTCAACCTCTCATATTATTATTACACCAACCTATTGTTGCATTAGTATTTAGCACTTCTTTTTCAACCTCTGACCTGCTTGGTCCCCCACCCCTGAATTCTATTCCAGTATGAGGACCCCCAGCCCATCTGTCATCTACCTTTATGACAGATGGCTGTGGTCCCACCCACCATTTCATACACACAGGGTGGACACTGGACACTGTCATTAAATGTATACATGTTTTCTTTTTTTTTTTTAATGTTATTTTTTATATATATATTTAGAAGATATTCTGTGTATTTCTATGTTGTTTTCAACGGTCATGGACACATTCCTGCACAACCTGTCCATCCTGAGAGTGGATCCGTCCGTCTGTGGTTCTCCTTGAGGTTTCTCTTTTTTCCCAGCCATTTTTTGTTTTTTTTGTTTTTTCCTTACCCTAATGGAGGGTCTAAGGACAGGGGATGTTGTCTAGTGCAGTCTAATAAGCCATTTGAGGCAGCTGTTGTTGTGATATTGGGCTATACAAAAAAAAATAAATGTCTCGAGTTTTTTTCAATTTTAAAAGCTAGAATAAATACAATAAATTGTAAAACCCCAAACACGTCAACCAATTTTCCACATTGACCATGCATTGGCTCATCTATTTTTTGCAAAATAGTGATATACTTGTTGTTTCTCTTCTGACAGGCCTAATCACCCAGTAACTGCTGAAAGGTCAGACATGTTTAAAAAAAAACACACATCTCTGTGCACTTATTAATATTAATTGACAATAGAAACAATATGTATATAGAAACCCATGTAATAAACCCTTAATTCAACATGTCCTCCGCCCACTCTTTAAAGGTACAGTACCTTTAGTTTTCCGGGATTCAGTTTGTGGAATGAATGTTTGTTCAAAGTCAGGGCTATGCAGAATAGCGTTTTTTTAAGTAAGTAAGTAAGTAAGTAAATTTTATTTATATAGCACCTTTCACAGATATAAATCACAAAGTGCTTTACAAAGTGCAATAAAAGAACAATAAAACTATGAGAATAAAAATTAAAACCACAAAATATTAAACATAAAAACATAAAAAGCCCAATTAACTAAAAGCTTGTTTAAATAAAAGTGTCTTCAGCTGCTTTTTAAAAGAATCAACAGAAGCGTCCACTCGCAGTGACAGGGGCAGGGCGTTCCAGAGTCTGGGGGCGACTGCTTGGAAAGACCGGTCTCCCCGAGTTTTAAAACGGGTTTTGGGGACCGTTAGAAGGTTTTGACCAGAAGACCGAAGAGCGCGGGAGGAGGAGTAAGGGGTCAGCAGGTCAGTGATGTACTGGGGGGCCTGTCCATGCAGAGCTCTAAAAGTCAAGACTAAAATTTTAAAATCAATTCTGAATTTGTCTGAAGCCAATGTAATGAAGATAAAACCGGGAAATGTGAGCCCTTCTGTTGGTTCCAGTTAAAAGCCTGGCTGCAGCATTTTGCACCATTTGTAGCCGACTCAGAGACGATTTGTTAAAACAAGTAAAAAGAGAATTACAATAATCAAGACGAGAAGAAATAAAAGCATGAATAATCATCTCCAAGTCAGCTTTAGACAAAAACACTCTCAATTTAGAAATGTTTCTTAAATGAAAAAAACAGTTTTTGACCAACTGTCTAGAATGACTGTCCAGAGACATCGATTGGTCAAACAGAACACCAAGGTTTCTGAGGCTCGACTGGACGGAAGAACCCAGGGAACCAAGGTGTTGTTTGATTTCAGGTATTTTTTGATCTGGTGCAAAGATTAAAGATTCAGTCTTTTTTGTATTCAGCTGTAGGTAGTTATTATATAACCAGTTCTTTATGCAATACAAGCAGTCCAACAAATCAGTAAGTTTATGAAACTCCGAGTCTTTAAAAGAACAGTACAACTGAATGTCATCAGCATAAAAGTGATAAGACACATTTTTAAAACCGTGAATTATATCACCAAGAGGGCGTATGTACAATAAAAACAAAAGAGGACCTAGCACTGAGCCTTGAGGAACTCCATATGACAGAGGGGTCATTTCAGACAGAATATTGTTAATAGAGACACAAAAAGATCTGTCACTCAGGTAGGAGGAAAACCACTTTAAAATTGATCCAGAGAAACCCGTTTCATATTGTAGACGATTTAACAATACATTATGGTCCAGAGTATCAAAAGCAGACGATAAATCCAGTAGGATCAAGACAGAGTACTGCCCAGAGTCAGCCGCCATCATAATGTCACTTGAAATCTTCAGCAGGGCAGTCTCAGTTGAATGACATTTTCGGAAACTTGACTGAAATTTATCTATAAAATTATTTTCATTAAGAAACGCAGTCAGCTGCTCCGCCACCACTCTCTCCAAGATTTTAGATAAAAAAGGCAATTTAGAGATTGGCCTGTAGTTGTTTGGTTCAAAATAATCCAAATTGGGCTTCTTCAGAATGGGGCTGACGACTGCTTGTTTAAAAGAGCTGGGCACAGAACCAGTTAAAAGAGAAAGGTTGATCAGTTTAACAACATGTGAACCAACTAAATCAAATACATTTAAAAGCAGCGAAGTTGGCATTACATCTAGAGGGCTTGATGATGGTTTCACCTTTTTTAGTAGACCCTTAATATCCTCTTCAGTGACAGGTGAGAAGGTGGACCAAGAGCACTGAGGAGATAAACCCCAAGATGTGTTTACAGAGGATGGGTTTATAGAGGCTCTTATATTGTGTACCTTATTCACAAAGGAATGTAAAAACCTGTTGCAGTCAGACTTTGAGTGGACTGGTAAATGAGGAGCTGAAGGAGAGACAATTCTTGATATTGTGTCAAACAGGACTTTAGGATTTTTCTTGTTCAGAACAACAAGATTAGAGAAAAAGGCAGATCTGGCCTGTTTTATTTTATCATTTAGTGACACGATGAGGTCCTTCAGGTGCAGTCTGTGGACTTCCAAACTTGTGCATTCCCACAAACGTTCTATTTTACGACAGTTTCTCCTGCAAGATAAGATTTCCTCATTTATCCAAGGGCAGGGATTTTTAGGGAAGGTGCGTTTACTTTTTAGCAGAGCAACCTTGTTTAAAACAGACAGACAGTGGTTATTAAAAGACTGCATAAAAGATTCAGGCTCACTACAGCCATCAAATACACTGGGTTCAAATAACTCTGAAAATTTCTCCGCTGTGGATCCATTTATGATGCGTCTTTGTGACATCGGTTTGGAAGGAAGATAGTCCACATTGGAAGACAAGTTAAAAAATATACAACAGTGGTCTGTCACATTAACGTCTGTAACACTCAACTGGTCAATGTTCAGGCCTAAAGAGAAAACAAGGTCCAAAGTGTGGCCTTTTGTATGTGTAGGACCAGAGACATGCTGTTTAAAATGAAATGCTTCAGTGAGTGTTAAAAACTCAGATGCCAGATTACACGAAGCATCATCAATATGGAGGTTAAAATCCCCGAGTATCAGAACATTTTCAAGTTTGATAATTGAGGATAAAAATTCAGAGAAATCCTCTAAAAACAAGCGACCAGGTCCAGGAGGTCGATAAATTAAAATGCAATAAAATGAGTCATTGTTGCCAACCTTAGTCATCTGCATCTCAAAGGAGTCGAAAGAGTCTGAGTTCATCAACCTGCAGCAGAAACAGTCCCGGTACACAAGTGCGAGTCCGCCTCCTCGCCGCGAGACCCGTGGTGTCCCAAACACAGAACAGTCCGGAGGGCACAGCTCGTTCAGATGAGTGTACTCCATTTCACGCTGCCAGGTCTCTGTTAAAAACATAAAGTCAAGGTGTTCCTTTGAGAATAATTTGCTGAGGAAGAAGGCCTTGTTTGCAATGGAGCGAGCGTTGAGTAGAGCAATCCGAGTCGGTTGTGCCAGATCCAAGGCCGGTGCGCGCTGATCATCAGGGCAGCGCAGCGGTGACAGGACCCGGCATGTAACAGGACACAGGACCCGCTCACGCAGAGGGAAATCTTGGAGCCGCCGAGTCGGAAAAATCCGGTCATATTGGAGGGACGGAGACGCTCCGGACAAGTTCTCGCCCGATTCACGGACCGGAACCGACCGCAGGCACCGCTCGTCCCAGACAGATCTGGAGCCGCTCGGACATGGTAGTTGCCCACGGTGTTTCCTCAGCCTGGCCCCGACTCCAGCCCTCAATCCCTGCTTCCTTCTCTTGCCGCGGGGCTTAGCTAGCAACAGGTAATCCGGTGATGACGTGGAGCACTCAAAAACTGGAGGGAAAAACTCCGCGTACCTGGCCCAGGTAACACAAAAGTCTTTCATCTGCTCATTAATTCGGAATAAAGTGTGTCGATCATATTTAGCTGAGACACAGCTACTAGTTGTAAGGGCTGAAAAAGCAACAAACAGCACTAGAAAATCCAAAATAACATTTGATAACACAGAGGGAGCAGAGGCAATGCCGAACACAGGCACCATCTTGAAATGATGGAAGTGACATAAATTTTTCAGTAAATTTTGAAGTCACTGAAGACTTCCCTATCAAAAGCTACACTCGATGCTGCGTAGCATTACGCTATGGGGAACATTCTTTGTGTGACCGGTTGTGAAGCAAGTGTGTCAAACACGCCAAGAATTGGCTTATATAACCTCTGTTGGTGACGCAGCTCATCAGCGGCAGCTGTGTGATTGAGCGCACCTGAACAGAGGGTATAAAAACGCATGACGTGGAAGCGTCTTCAGGTTTCTTTGTCTTCAGACCGCTTTTGTGTGAAGTGTGGGCAACCTACTCGCTGCAATAAAGTAAGACCGTTCTAACCTGGCTTCTGCGGGCGCCACTGCCTCAAAGCGCACCTCCCGCTCTGACGTGGCCTTTGAGGAGCTGCTTGAGGTGGTTACAAGAGCAGTGGCGCTGCTGAATATTGGGTGGCCGCAGGAGCAGGGCCCCCTCTAAACACCCACAGGGCCCCCTCTAAACACGCCACACCCATGGGAGTGTCTTACATCCCCCCGCAAAATTAAACTGGCAGCATGGATGCTACTGCCGAATATCTTCCCGTTGGTAATGAGGACTGTGGCCAGAGGCTACAGTATTCATTTTGCCTTTTGTCCTCCGTGTTTCAACGGCGTGGTGTCCACTTCTGTGAAACCAGGACGAGCGCATGTATTGACAAGAAGAAAGAACAGGAACTGCAGGTTCTGCTGGACAAGGGGCTATAGAATGTTTTCCCCAACCACACAGACAATCTGGGTTTACAGACGGTATTTTCTAGTTCAAAAACAAACAAACAAACAAAAAAAAAACGGGGGGCTGCGCCCGATTTTAGACCTTGGCGGGTTAAACCGCTACCTCAAAGCATTAAAAGTCCTAGCTCATCTCAAATCTCTAGGGCTGCGCTGCCGCGCAGAGTACAACATATCTAGGAGTGATTTCTCAACCGAGGTGCAGGCACATCTGTCTCCTGCACGTGTCGAGTCCATTCTAACTACCCTGAAGGCTATCAGGCTAGGCCAGGAAGTGACTGTGCACTTCTTTCCAAATAATATTGAGTCTTATGGCAACTGCATCCACGGTGATACCTCTGGGGCTCCTGCACATGAGACCGTTTCAGCGGTGGCGCAGATGCAGGGGGTTTCAACCAAGGTCCAACCCCCTGAAGCAGATAAGGGTTACGCGCTGAGAGCTTTGTACCCTATCTATGTGGTTCATTTTCTCACTTTTGGTTCCCATTCTAGGTGCATGATGCTAACGAAAGATGCATCCCTCACGGGCTGGGGTGCGGTCTTAGATGGCCGTCCAGCCCAAGGGATATGGAGAGGCCATCTTCTCGCATGGCACATCACTTGCCATGAGATGAAGGCTGTATTTCTGTCTCTAAAAGAAAAAGAGGAGGAGCCGCCACAGCAGACTGTTTCTGGGATTTGCTATTGGGGGCGAAGCATACCAGTATTGTGTTTTTTTGTTCAGCCTGGCCTTGTCACCCATATATGCAAAATGCATGGAGGCAACCATGGCTCCTTTAGACTCCAGGGCATCCGCATTTTGAATTACATAGACGACTGGCTTATATTAGCTCAGTCTCAGGAGCTAGTGCTTCGACATTGAGATGCCGTCCTAGCTCGTCTCAAATCTCTAGGGTTGAGGCTCAGCGCCAAGTAGAGTGTTCTCTCTGCTGCGCAGAGTACAACATATCTAGGGGTTGATTGGGACTCAACCGAGATGCAGGCACCTCTGTCTCCTGCACGTGTCGAGTCCTTTCTAACTACCCTCAAGGCTATCAGGCTAGGCCAAGAAGTTACTGTGCACTTCTTCAAAAAGAATGTTGTGTTTCATGGCATCTGCATCCATGGTGATACCTTTGGGCTTTCTGCATATGCAACCGTCTCAGCTGTGGCTCAGAGCCAGGGGGTTTCATCCAAGGGCCAATCCCCTGAAGCAGAGGGTTACGCGCTGAGGGCTTCGTACCCTATCTACGTGGTTCAGACCCCTGGATCTCACTTTGGGTCCCACTCTAGGTCCATGTTGTTGTCGCATAATGCTAACGACAGATGCATCCCTCACGGGCTGGGGCGCGGTCTTAGATGGCCATCCAGCTAAAGGGATATGGAGAGGTCATCTTCTCGCATGGCACATCAATTGCCTCGAGATGAAGGCTGTATTTTCTGGCCCTGAAATACCTCCAGCAGCTAAGGGGCTACCATGTCCTAGTGCAAGTAGACAGCACGGCGGTGGTCTCTTAAGTAAAATCGTCAGGGCAGACTGCGTTTGTGCCCCTTGAACAAGCAGGTTCTGCTTTGGGCTCAGGACAAGGTCCTGTCCCTCAGGGTGATTCATATCCCTGGGCACACAAAGGGGGAGCAGATGTATTGTCCAGACAGGCTGCGACACACGGGGATTGGAAACTCCACCCCGAGCTAGTGAGCCAAATCTGGGGAACACGAAGCAGAGGTGGACCTCTGTGCTTCACAGCAGAAAGCACAATGTCCCCTCCACTTCTCTCTGACTTCTCCAGCTCCCCTGGGTCTGGACGCAATGGCTCATACTTGGCCCAAACTGTGCCGTGATGCGTTTCCCCAGTGACTCGGCTCCCGGGAGCCCTAGCGAAGGTCCGTCAACATGGTTCGCACCTCTTACTAGTAGCGCCCCATTGGCCAATCAGAGTATGGTTCTCAGACCTAATATCTCTCCTCGACGACTCGCCATGGGCGATTACGACCAGGAGGGATCTCCTTTCTCATGTACAGGGGACAGTGTTTCATCCCCGGCCCGAGCTCTGGAACCTTCACGTTTGGCCCCTGAGGGACACCAATTAAGAGACATTGGGCTCCCAGCCCCTTTTGGAGAGACTATTTGGAGTGCTAGGTCTCCCTCTACTAGGAGAGCCTATTCCTGCAAATTGCGTATCTTGAAGCCTGGTGTGCTACACAACATGCAGACCCAGTTCACTGCCAGATTGTTTCAGTGTTGAAGTGTCTGCAGGACAAACACTCCTCGGGCACTAATCCTAGCACACTCAGGGTCTTTGTAGCCGCCAATTTGGCTTGCCACGCCTTGATTGACCGAGTCTCGATAGGGAGACACCTTCTAGCTGCCCGCTACATTCCAGGGGGCCAAGCGGTTGAGGCCGCCCACTAGAGCTACAGTCCCTTCCTGGGACCTAGCTATAGTGCTTGAAGGCTTAGTAAGCACTCCTCCTGAACCACTAGAGTCAGCGTCTGTCAGGCTTCTGACTCTAAAGATGTTTTTTTCTGGCAGCCTTTACCTCTCTTAAGAGGGTTGGGGATTTGCAGGATCTGTCAGTTTGCCATCCTGCCTAGACTTTGCCCCTGAGCTGGTCACCCTAATTACCTTCCAAATTATCTTCGACCTTAAATCCAGTCATTCTTGAAGCCTTCTGTCCTCCGCGATTTACAACACTGGAGCAGGAGAGACTTCACTTACTGTGTCCAGTTCGTGCCCTCCAGACGTATGTCCACCACATTAGCCAGTGGCGTAAGGTTGTACAGCTGTTCGTATGCTACTGGGGCTGCAAGCTAAGGGCTGCAGCCACCAGACAGATTGGCTATATCATGTTGGGTGAGGGATGCCATTGCCCTGGCCTATGAGGCGCGGTCAAATTTCGCCCATAGGTGTGAGGGCTCATTCTACTAGGGGGGTTGCAGCTTCAACAGCTCTAGCAAAAGGTGCCCCTCTTCAAGCAAGTTTGTGATGCGGCAGGCTGGTCCTCCCCGCACACATTCATCAGTTTTTATAGTTTGGATGTTCATGATACTCCGGGCTTGCATGTCCTTGAGTCATCATCCAAAGAATAGTGCTCTTTTGTGTTTGTGCACACTTCACAACCCGAGGGGTCCAGACACTTACAGTGCGGCGGCGTTGGTATTCTCGTTCCCCATAGCGTAATGCTACGCAGCATCAAGTGTAGCTTTTGATATCGAACGTCTCGGGTTACTTGACTGTAACCCTGTTTCCTTAAAAAGTGGGAACGAGATGCTGCGCTGCAATGCCGAACTGGGCGTGTCCGGGCGTTCTTCAGACAAAGTTGAACAGAAGACGCTTCCGCGTCCTGCGTTCTTATACCCTCTGTTCAGGTGCGCTCAATCACACAGCTGCCGCTGATGAGCTGCGTCACCAATATATAAGCCAATTCTTGGCGTGTTTGACACACTTGCTTCACAACCGGTCACACAAAGAATGTTCCCCATAGCGTAATGCTACGCAGAATCTCGTTCCCGCTTTTAAAGAGAACAGGGTTACAGTCAAGTAACCCGAGACGTTCTGGTTGGAGGTCATGGAGGTGCTATTAAATAACCGCCAATAACCGCTTTGCTAGGTGAACTATCTACACTCCCCCTACACAAACACCTTCATAACTTTTTTCTAAATTCAACAACCCTGGCAAAAAAGACAATTCTCTCCAACTGGAAAGACAGAAGCAAAATATCAAAAAAAACAGTGGCTAAACCTCTTAACATTTACATTTATTCATTTAGCTGACACTTTTATCCACTTATATTGTTATTTCCAGTGTTACAGAACACCACCGGAGGCAAGGTGGGTTAAGTGTCTTGCCCAAGGACACAACGACAGTATGAACTGTGGGGAGAGCGGGAATCAAACCGCCAACCTTCCGGTTGAAGGACAACCGCTTTACCACTGACCCACTGCGCCCCACTAAAAATTTACTGTACACTGGATAAACTCACAGCAACAATAAAAAATACAACATCATCAACATTTTGATGTACTGTATGGGGTAAAAGTTTTATAACTTGGACCCTATTCCTACTTTACCCCATTCCTACTCTACATTCATAGCTCATTCCCCTTTGACCTCTCTAAACCTTAAAACTTCCCTAAGACACTTAAAACATTTATATTTTGTTTTTTCTTTCTCTAATCTCTATAAATAGTAATAATAATTAAAGTCGCAAGTGGCGATAAAGGCCCTCCCTCCCTTGAGACCCCGGAGACACATGCACTCGGAGGATTGCATTTCGTGCTTTAAAGCGTAAACTTCACGGTAATGTCAAATAACCGGGCCTGTGCTACTGCTTGAAACTTCTTCTGGCTGGGGCCTGCTACACCACCTTGTAATTTAGAGTTAAAGGTCTCCACAATCCCTGGTTTTCCTGGGAGCTGTCTGAACCTTTGAAAATAATATGGTTATGCTTGGGCTAAGGCGAGAAAAACAAAGTACTGGCTGGAGATTTGAGGTCTTTACGACCACAGCCACAAATGTATCAAAAAACAAATTAATAACTTTTTTGGCACACGTGTCCAGATGATACTCACCAAATTTGGAGCTATTTAGATGAAAAGCCTTTAGCACAAGGGGTGCAATTCAGGTGGTCACGCATTCCACCCAAAATAGTAGATTTCCTGTTGAGTTTATGGTATGGCTGTAATAAACTTTTATGTTTGCCCTGAGGTGTCCTATGGATGTACCAAGTTTTGTATTTCTACATTTGAAAAAATTTACTTTCACTTTCCATAGGCACAATGTATTTTCATTTTCCAGGGGTCGCCAGTGAGTCATTTTTCATTCGTTTTCCTCGGGGACTTCAAATAAATACATTTTTTACCGGGCTTGAATTTTGGGCCAGTAAATTTGACTTTTAGTCGCACGTTTAGTGGGTTAAATTGAGGATCATTTTACAGAAAAATTATAATTAAAAAAATAGATAACTCGAGCAAAAACGTCAAGAAAAATGCCTGTCTATTGAACACACATGTGTTTAACTCATTTTGCCTAAGTTTGGTGTCTGTGGAATGAAGCAGCTATATTTTTTTTTGTTTTTTAAAAGAGAGGTGTATTCTAAGTCGGTTCACATCTTCAATTCAAAATGGCCAACTTCCCGTGTGTGATAGGGTGTGGTCCCCATTGACTTTTTTATTCATAAGCCCATGCTGGATGTGTGTACCAAGTTTCATTTGCCTACGACAAACTAAAAATTTCACTTCCCATTGAATTTTTCAAAATATTTGGGACTTAGCTATGGCAACACATTTATAGATAGGGGGTGGTTGTCATTGGCTTTTATGCTCGTCATGACATAAGAGATGTGTGTACCAAATGTCATGTCTCTATGACAAACTAAATTCTTGGGTCCAATTATAAGTTTGTAGGGGGCGCTGGAGGGCCATTTCTAAAGATAACCCTTTTATTTACATATCTTTGTGTTCAGGTCATGAATGTGCACAAACGCCTTTTTGGGTCCAACTCGATCCGAGAAGGCGTTTGAGAGTTAAGAGACGTTTTATTTTCACAAAAATGGCCACCTCGTTACAGGCTTGCCACACCCATACCCGATAAGATATCAAAAACAAAGTCACAACTTTGGTTGGCACACGTGTCTAGATGATACTCACCAAATTTGGGGCCATTTAGATTAAAACACAATGATTTGCATCTTTTTGCGCAAGGTGTGCGATTTTAGTGGCCGCTCGTTTTACCCCACATGGCGGACTTCCTGTTGAGTTTAGGGTGTGGCTGTCATAGACTTTTCTGTTTGCCCTGAGGTGTCCTATGGATGTACCACTGCACACTGAAAATAAATAAATAAATAAATAAATAAATAAATAAATAATCCGAGCAAAAACAATAGGCCCTCCCGGTCATCACCGGCTCGGGCCTAATACAAGTATTATTATTATTATCATTATTAAGACAATTAGAATCATTGTTGTTGTTGTTATTAAATAAAAAAAAAAAAGTTATTAACTTGTCATCACAAACTGTACAAAAATGCATAATGTTTCCAAAGTTCTTGTTGTACATGTGAGTGACCCACTGTTTGCATCATGTTGGTTGGCGGCATCATAGAAGTTTGTGAAACTTTTTTATCATGTTATTGTCTTTGGATGAGTGTTCACAGCTTTTTCAATAGATGTTGCTGATCATTAGTGTTAATGCTTGGATCACAACAGCAGTTGCCGTGACAACAATGAACCCCTAGTGCTGCAGGTGTTAAATGTATTGACATACTACATGGTTATCTTCCACTAATGGGCCACCAAGTTCCACAAGACAAATTAGAGGTGTGAAAAATGAGAATGCTTAATGACAAACACTCTGTGGGCTAATGTGTACTTCTGTATCAGTAGTTCAAGTCCTACAGCTATTGTCAAAACTTTAGAACTTTATGCTTTATCAAATTTGGAACCTTAAAACAGACTGTACATGATACTTACATACACATATATATATATATATATATATATATATATATATATATATATTTTTTTTATATATATATATATATATATATATATATATATATATATATATATATATTAGGGCAGGGACTCGATTAAAAAAATTAATCTAATTAATTAGAGGATTTGTAATTAATTAATCGAAATGAATCACATTTTAATTGCATATAAATATTTCACCTGAGAACAGTGAGAAGTAATTTTTCACATGGATGTTTAGTATACAATTGAATATTGACTGAATACATACGCTTGATCAACAAAATATTGTTTATTTATTTCAGACCAGTGCAATGTTTGCCATTAAGTGTAGCAGTGTAGTTACCCTGGTCCTTGTAACTTTACTCGGAGTCGGGCTAACGTCCACGCTAACTCCTATATGTTTTGCGTTGATGTGATATTTGAGGCTCAATGTGATGCAGTGATACGCAAATTCCTTGTTGCATAGCGTGCACACAACCATGCTCTTGTCGACGAAAAGCGGTCTCGTCAGCTTCTTCATTCATGTTGACTGTGGTTTGTTGTTGTCGGAAGTCAAGAACGCTAGTTGGTGCTCCAGTATAATCGTTCCGTCTAAACTCATTCATTGAAAAACGTTCCGCGGTGCAAAAATAAGTGTGGTTAAAATTATGTTTATTTTAATTATTTACTTTTTGCGTAATTAATCTTAATTAACGTGTTAAAGTCCCGGCCCTAATATGTATATATATATATATATATATATATATATATATACATACATACATACATACATACATACATACATACATACATACATACATATATGCATCATATATATAGGCAAGGCAAGGCAATTTTATTTATATAGCACAATACATACGCTGGGTAACTCAAAGTGCTTTACAGGAATAAAAGTCAATTTACAAGATTTAGATTAAGAAACATTAGAAAAATTAAAAACATTAAGTTGTAGTGTAGGCGGAGCTAAAGAGGAAGTTTTTTAACCTCCCCTCAACATTGTTAAAGTTGAGGCTTGTTTTACTTCATCTGGGAGGCTGTTCCAGGTTTTTGCTGCATGAAACTTAAATGCTGCTTCACCATGTTTAGTTCTAACTCTGGGCAAGAGCAGAAGGCCTGTCCCAGATGTTCTCAGAGTCCGAGGAGGTTAGCATATAGCATCAGCACTAGCATGTCAGAAATTTATTCTGGTGCCAAACCATTAAGAGACTTGTAAACCAGCAGTGCTGTTTTAAAGTCAGCAAAGAGCAACAGGAAGCCAGTGCAGAGATTTTAAAACTGGGGTGATGTGGTTGTACTTCATGGTTTTGGTGAGAACCCGAGCAGCCGGGTTAAACCTCTTAAACCCCGTTTTGAGAGACCAGTGAGCAGGCCGTTACAGTAATCTAACCTGCTGTAGATAAAAGCATGGATAAGTTTCTCTAAGTCTGGTTGAGACATCATCCCTTTGACTCTGGAAATGTTTTTAAGGTGATAAAATACAGATGATGTAATTGACTTAATGTGACTGTGGGAATTCAAGTTTGAGTCGATGATGACCCCTAGAGTTCTAACCTGATTTTTAGATTTTAGAGTAAGAGACTCGAGGTGACTGCTGACACTTTATCTTTGCAGACATCCCAAGTCTCCCGGAAGTTGCGGGAGTCTCCCGCATATTGATAGTGGCTCCCTGATGCCTGCAAATTAGTTAAAATCTCCCGGAATCTAGAGTGAGCAAGCAAGAGCGTGCATGTGAGAGTGTTTTAAAATCGTGTAGCGCGCGCACGGCAGAGAGGGAGAGGGAGTGAGAGACCTTGCGTGTCTGTGCTAGTGTGCTAGTGTGCGTGTGTGCGAAGCGCTTGTAAGACAGAGAGCATCCTGATTGGGCTGTTTCCGCAAACCAACCAAGTAATTGTCAGTGTGGGCGGGCTTTTATCTCTTCTCCCAAACCAAATTAATCAGTTATGTCTATCTAGAAACAGGAGCACAATGGGAGAGGGCGAGTGCCACAAAAAGAAAAGTACTACACGAAAGTGTAGCCCTGTCTTATAAGTGTCAAACATAATTTGGTGTGTATGTAAATAGTTACTTCATTGTTCTGGTATATTCAGGTGTATTTCGGTATACAAGTAAAGTCATGTTCTGTGGTGAAATGTCATATCCTTGTCCTCCTTCCTCTTCGGGATACCTCCCTGAAATGACATTTTGCAGGTTGGGATGTCTGTCTTTGTTTCTGTGGCCCAAAGATGTTTAGTTCAGTCTTGTCTCTGTTTAGTTGGAAAAAATATAAAATATCAAAAAATTATTTTGCATCCACACGTCGATCTGTTCGATGCAATGACACATTAAATAAATTGGTCAATTTTCACCTGCTGTGAGTGAAATGTAAATCTGAGTGTCGTCTGCATAATTATGGTAGGATATGTCACAGCTGTGTATTAACTGGCCTAAAGATAGCATGAAAAGATTGAATAATAGGGGTCCCAAGATAGCTCCCTGTGAAACCCCACATGTCAGGGCCATTTGGTCTGATACACAGTTACCAACGGAAACAAAGCACTTCCTGTCTTCAAGATAGGACTGAAACCATTTAAGGGCAGTTCCAGTGATACCTATCCATTCTTCTAATCTTTGTGACAGGATTCCATGGTCCACTGTGTCAAACGCAGCACTCAAGTCCAACAGAACTAAGACAGAGAATTTGCCCGCATCAGTGTTCAGACGGCTGTCATTTGTGACTTTGATAAGTGGATCAAGAAGAAGAGGATCAAAGCAGTTGTTAAGCAATAGAAAGTAATTAATTTGTTGATTTACAACTTTTTCAATGACTTTCCCTAAAAATGGCAGGCTTGATATGTGCCGATAGTTTTTGAGCACTGTAGCATCAAGACTTCTCTTCTTTAGGAGAGGCCTCTAATGATAGCATTTTTAAGGCCTTTGGAAATGTTTCAGACTGTAAGGAATTATTTACTATATCAGTGAGTTGTGGTAACAAACTGCTTAGTACTGATTTTAGAAAACTAGTGGGTAAAACATCGAGGCAGCAGGTGGATAAACTCAGGCTGGAGACCCAATTTTTCTGTCATTAATGGGTATAAAATGTGTTAACCCAACCAAGTGCCTCCTACATGGCTGCAGTGTTGTTTTTTGCCCTTTGGACTGTATCGCATGTTTAATGACTTGAACCTTGTTGTTGAAAAACCATGCAATGTCACGTCAGCCCAGGACTCTGCCGAGCCCTCTCTGAATACTGTGGGAGATTCCTGCTCCCTTCCCCTGCCAGCTCACTGAGTGGGAACAGGTGTGCGGGACCATCGGAGGACTCAGTCCAGCTGTACCCAGTTGGTAATCAACTGGGTACAAAGAGCGCCTCGTCCAGCTCCTCGGTGCCAGATTGTAAAACTAGCTCATGTCAGTGATACACCTAGCCATACTGTGCCTTATTCTCACCGTGGATACTTACCTGTTTATTTCTTGTTCCGATTCAGTCCAGCTCCGGTCAAGCCTCTGCCTACTCCTGGTATTCCCTCGCTGTCCATGAAGACCAGCCCGAAACCAAGCTAACTTTGTTCAAATAAATCTACCTTTATATACTATCCCTGTGTCTGCGTTTGGGTTCTCTGTCTGATCATTACATACAAACTCATTGCATTTAGTAGTGGAAACTAATTCTAGAGGAAATGAGCTGTGGGGTTTGTTAATATTTTCATTGTAGCAAACAGGACACGCAAGTTGTTACTGCTGTTGTTGATGATATCCGAAAAAAAATATTTCTCTTGCTTTTTGCAAAGTTTGATTGAAAATATGCAAATGTTATTTGTAAGCCTCATAATGAATAAAGAGCTTCAATTTACGCCATTTTCTTTTGGCTTTTCAGCATTCCCTGTTCTGTGCCCTGACAGAATAATCTTTGCTCGACGAAGCCTTCTGCCTCTTCCTAATTACTTTAATCTTAACAGGTGCAATGGAGGCATTTTCAAACCTGACTGCCTCAATGTTATCATTAATGTACCCCTTCTGAATAACTGTAGGTCCAGCAGCAACATTTGGAATTATGGACAGATGGAAAAAGACACAGGAATGATCAGAACAACAGCAACTTCAATCACAGTGACATCTGAAATATGAACACCCTTAGTAATGACCATTTCCAGAGTGAGACCTCTGTTATGGGTCGGCTCATTAACATGCTGACAAAGACCAAAAATATCAAGAATAGTAGAAGGTTCTTTGGCATTCCTATCACAAACATTATCCACATGCACATTAAAATCACCTGATATGACTACTTGTTCAAATTCTGTGCAGAACCCATCAAGTCAGCAGCACGGTCACACATTGGACTTGATCATTTCTCACGGACTCACTGTATTAATCTCAGAAATAAGTGACATTTGCATTTCAGACCACCTTCCTGTTATGTTTGAATTCAAAGGCCCTGTCCCTGCAGCAAAATCCCTTACTCCAGCTGGTCACCGCCGCATCATCACTTCCACCACAGCTGGTGAATTTGCTGCTGCCTTTATGAACACCAGTTTTTACTCTCTGGACGAAGTGGACTTCCCACTCTGCACAGAAGTCTTCATCTCCTCCTTCAACTCCACCTGCTCAGAGATTTTTAACATCATTGCTCCTTTCAGATGCAGAACTGTCAGGACTCAACTAGAGCCTTGGCTTAATGACACCACCCGTGCCCTTAGACGGAGGTGCAGGCAGGCCGAGCGCAAGTGGAAAAAGGACAAGCTGCATGTTTCACTGGGTATATTGAGAGACAGTCTTACTGAATATCAAAATGCAGTCAAAGCAGCTAAATGTCAGTATCTGTCTAATGTCATTTCCACCAGCTCTAATCGTCCTAGAGCGCTATTCAATACAATTCAGTCTGTTATAAATCCATCTAGTAATGCTCCACAGCAGGCCTCAAAGTCAACCTGTAATGATTTCCTCCATTATTTTGTTGATAAAGTAGCCTCTGTTAAACAGAGCATTAAGAACATGTCTAACACTTTTGACTTGTGCTCTTCTCCTGTCCTCTCTGTGTTTAATGTGTTTGAGCCAGTATCACTCTCTCTCCTCTCTGATGTGGTCCAGGGGCTGAGACCGACCAACTGTCCTCTGGACATTATACCATCTAAAATGCTTAAACAGGTTTTTAACACAGTGGGCCCATGCCTCCTCTCATTTATAAACAGCTGTCTGAGTTCAGGTTCTGTACCAACTGTATTCAAGCACGCAGTGGTCAGGCCTCTGCTAAAAAAAACCAACCTTGATCCTACTGTTCTGTCAAATTTTAGACCTGTGTCCCATTTACCTTTTTCTATCCAAGGTTTTGGAAAAGATTGTTTTCTTACGGTTACAGTCTTTTCTGGAGAACAATCAGATCTTTGAAAAGTTCCAGTCTGGCTTTAGGACACGACACAGCACTGAGTCCGCTCTTCTCAAAGTACAAAATGACATTCTCTTGTCCCTTGATGAGAAAAAGCCAGTGCTGCTCATAATGTTGGATCTTACTGCAGCATTTGACACCGTGGACCACTCAGTCCTCCTGACACGTCTGGAACAACAGGTTGGGCTTCAGGGACCTGTGCTGCAGTGGTTTAGGTCGTATTTAACAGAGAGGACTTTTTCTGTCAGGATTGGTGACTTCTCCTCCTCCTCGGCTCCCTTGTCCTCTGGTGTGCCACAAGGTTCCATTTTGGGCCCTGTTTTATTTTCCTTGTATATGTTGCCGTTAGGTGCAGTTATTTCAAAGCACAAAATGTCTTTTCATCTGTGCATGAGCGACCTACAGGTTTACCTTCCGGTTGTCCCTGCTTGTCCTAATAGTCTTCAGTCCATCAACAGATGCTTAGAGGACATCAGATTGTGGCTGTCCCAGAATTTCCTCTGTTTGAATGAGGATAAAACTGAATGTATTGTGTTCGGCACATCCAACCTGCCCAGTGTCTCAGCTCCTGGTCTTTTTGCTTTGGCCCCTCATCTCAACCATGTTGTCAAAAACCTGGGGGTAAAACTAGACAGCAGTCTAAGATTTGATAAACAAATAGATTCGGTGGTTAGGGCAAGCTTTTTTCAGCTTCGCCTCCTTTCAAAGGTCAAACCGTTTTTAAGTCGTGCTGACCTGGAGAAAGCCATCCATGCTTTTATTAGCTCCCGCATAGACTACTGCAATGCGCTCTATGTGGGAGTTCACCAAACTGGACTTCACCGTTTGCAGCTTGTGCAAAATGCTGCTGCCCGACTGCTAACTAACAGTCGTAAACACGAGCACATAACACCTGTCCTGTACTCCCTGCACTGGCTCCTGTCCAGTTTAGAATTAATTTTAAAATCTTAATGTTTGTTTTTAATGCACTCACGGGCCTTGCACCTTCTTATTTGTGTGAGATTCTGACCCCTCACAAACCCAGCAGAGCTCTACGTTCTGCTGGGCAACATCTGCTGAAGGTGCCCCGGTCCCGGTTCAAACAGTGGGGCGATCGTTCTTTTGCAGTGGCCGGTCCTAAACTCTGGAACTCGTTGCCCATTGAGTTAAGTTCCATCACTGACCGGCCTCTGTTTAAAGCCAAACTTAAAACCTATTTATTTAAAATGGCCTTTTGCACTTAATGGCTCTGTGACACTGATCTGTTTTTATTGTGTAAATATGTTTTAAACCTATTTGTAAATATGTTTATTTTTTACTAATGTTGTTAAGCACCTTGGTTCAATCTGTGGTTGTTGGAAGGCGCTATATAAATAAATATTGATTGATTGATTGATTGATTGAAAGCATTTCAGTAAACTCCTCAATAAAATCAGAAGATTGTTGGCATGGTTTGTAAAGAACTACATATACAATAGATGGAGAAAACATCAACTCCATTTTGAATGACACATACACAAATGATGAAAACTCCCCAAGTGATAGCTTCTGGATAAGAATATTATCCCTAAGAAAAGACCATACACCACCACCTTTTTTTGTTTTCCCGCATTTTGGATAAAAATGTGTAATTCGATGGGGTGGATTCAATAAGGACTGCATTTCCAGTCTTGCTATCTAAACATGTTTTTGTTAAAAACATAAAATTAAGCTTATGTGAAGTTATAAAATCATTAATTAAAAATGATTTGTTACCCAAAGACCTGAACATTGCAAGTTTCAAGTCCGTTTGAGCAGGACCTGACTTTTTCTGTTTGCAGGGGATTTGAATCAGATTAACAGATCTAACTGTTATTCTCTTCTCTAATCTGCGACTTCTGACTGTAGCTATGGCACTAGGGGGGAGTGTTCTCTCCCAGGGCCTCAGGTTGATAAGTGTTTTATAATGACAAAATGTCCTGGAACAGCAGAGGCCCTCAGTGTCCTAATCGCTGATAGTAGCCTTGATGCTAGTCAAGGCTTTTGGAGCTGGTCTGGGAGGAGGTGGAGGGGGTCTGACAGGGGTGCATTGGACTCTAGGTATTGGCCAAGGGGGAGAAGTGGTGCTCCTGTGTGGTATTGGGGGTGATGTTTGTAGGGATGATGATAGTTCACGTGGCCTGGCCAAGTTATCTGTGATCAGTATATAATCTAAAGTTTGAAATGAGATCTTTAAAAGTACAAACTTGAGTTAAATATCATTAACGTCAGGCCATTGCATGTAAAACTTAAGCATAATCAATCAATACAACAATGACTGTTTAAAAAAAAAAAAAAAGTATTTTATTTAAGAAAATAAAAGGGGAACAATGCATATTAATGAACATTAAAACAAATGTAAATATGCCAGATTATAGCCTTAGGCTAATTTTCATCTGCAGACCAGGCAGGTAGATGTTAAAAAAAGAAAGAAAGAGAGAAATACATAACACAATAAGGAGGCCTTAAATGTGCGTCTCCATGGAAGCAGCTTTTTCTACATGCAAGCTGGCAAACCCCAAAATGGCAAACAGAAATTACACCTGTGATGAAACTTTGGCTTTAGTAATGGTTGACTCTGATTCTGAGGGAGAACATCTGCCTTTAGAGTCTTTTTAACCGAGTGGAAGTAAAAATGAGAGCAAGTGTGACATGTTCGCCTGATAGAGCCGATGGTTTACATAATAGTTTTAAAATGTTTTTAGATTATGTTACTGTGTGTTGGGTTTGTTGTGTCGCTAACACAGGAAGGTATGAGCCAACCGCCTCTGTTACAGGTGATTAATTAGTTCAATCATCTTGTTATCATTTATGAGCAGTATGTAAAGTCAGATAATGATTATACGTATTCTGAATGTTTATGCGATAAGCCTGGTCTAATGTTAGAGATAAATTGTTTGAATTCTGTTACATTTGTAATAGTTTCTCCATTTACAGTTATATTTAAATATTTGATATTTCTGTGCTAGATGGTAAAAAACATAGCTGCTGTTTTGTCTATAAGCTCACTGTGTTAGTCCTGGTGTATCTCAGGTGGTGGAGTGTGTAGCTCAATCCTACTTATTTCATTTTGTTTTATGCATTAATAAGTATTATTTTAAACTATGCTTAGTAGGCCTTACAACTGGACTACCATTTTATTCCAAGTTGGAAGAAATGGCAGACAATCTAGGGTCTACTGCTGAAAAAAGAATATGGACTGACTATGTATTGATCAACAAGCACCTTTTCAGTAGCAGTTAATGAAAAAATAGACATTTTATACTTAATATTTTCTTTTTCTTTTTTTTTAATAGTCCAGAGTGTCAAGACAGGGCCTGCTTGAATACATGACTAGAGAATTTGTAAGTCACATGACCCATGGTTTAGTATCTGCAGCGTCACAATGAGTTTGATAGCTTTTCTAAACCAGGGATAGAGTAGAGCATAGATAAGAGGAGTTTAGAAACAAGAAAAATCATTACAGTTTCTAAAGGAGTACCAAGTATCAGGATGTGGGTCCCAGAGTAGGCGACACAATAGTATGGACAGACTATAATGACAGTAACTGGGATGACAAAAGCTAAAATGATATCGGCTTCCTTTGAAAAGTAAGCTATAGACTCTCCATGGCAATGTAGCAGATCAGCCCTCGGAATCCCCACGAATTAACTGTCCTGTCTTTTCTATCATTGCCAGAGGCCTTTAGAGGCAAGCTTGTATCTAAAGTCTAAAAGAGGACTGGGTTAACACTGTTTTCTTTCAGATAAAAGGACGGCCAAAGTGTCTTTGAAAACAGACTTCTACAATGGTCAAAACACCACCTCCTTGTGGTCAAATGGACGAATGAGTCTATTCAATCATCAAAAGACAATGTCAAAAGACATGTATTTTTGATATTGTGGTGTTTTATACTGTTCTTTTCCAGGATGTGGAGTTGTGACCAAATAACTTCTTATCCCATTTTGTGTGCAGTTTCCGTTTTGTTTTAATGAAATGTAATGAATGTTTCAACAATATTCTACATATTCATAGTACTCTACTTTTTCTTTGTATAATCCTACAAGTACAAATGTTTTCGGTGTGTTTTATGAAAATATGGTGAAACAAAAGGAATGTTTTTAAAAACTTTAGTTTAACTCCGTAAATGTTCCCAAGCGACTTCCTCTTCCGCCGGAACACGCCCCAGTCAAAGTTGATAAAACTGGCTGCTAGCCAAAAATCTTCCTCTCTTGGCTTCCTGTTACTTATTGGAACTGTCTACGGACAGTTCGCTCCCTGTAGGGGCCGCGCTCTCTTCCTGCTTGACCACCATTGCCAAAGCTTCGAGCCTCGTGTTAGCACGAGTAAAATTTTCTTTGTTCTAAAGACCGTGCCTGCTAAAGTGTCTGCTCTTCCCAAAAGAGCGCGTGCAGAAGCAAGTTTTAACCAGCAAAGCAACAGCTGAGAACTCTTTCATGGACATTGCAATAACTTACACAACCTCAAACTTTTACACGGTACACGGAGGCAGGCAGTGCTAACTTGGACAGCAACAGGACGCCCTCTCTCTCTCTCTTCCCGGGCTGCAAACCCCTCGAGAGGAGACGCTCACGTGACGGCAACCCCGGTGTGTGGAACGCCCATCAGTACTCGATGAAACTTCTGGAAAACATCCAGGACTCTCGCCTCGAACTCCTGAGGCCCACCGAACCAGGCCCCTGCTCATTGACTGCAGAATGAGTTACGCATTACACAACAGCCTTGGTGTCGTTAAATGTCCCCTGTCCAAACTCCAGCCGAAACCGCCCTCCTTGTCCTCCGTTAAAAGCCCTTTTAGTTTCCATCATTTAGATTAACATGTCTAAACATTCCTTTGGTTCACAAACCATCTGAAAGCAAATATTTATCCCTGTGTTTATTCCTGTGTTCATTCCTGTGTCTTGTCAATTCCTTTCCCTGTTCCAATGTTATTTACCATTTATAGATTTGTGTAATTTTTAATAAAATCCCATAAAAAACATTAATGTTTCTCTGTTTATATTAAGAAATGTTTGAAAACTAAGAGAATTCTCTTCCTTTTAGATTAATGAGACTAGATTTAAACAGTTTCTTTGAACCTGTCCAAAATCAGAGTGGTGCCCCTTTTAATCATCAATCAGTAATTTTAATAAATTAATATTCATATCAAAATTAATTATTAAAATTATTAAAATTAATCTTCTATGTTTATACAAACATCCTCGTACGCTACAGTTAATTTAGCATGGTGCTAATCTGTGAAATTTACAGCAAGATTTATATTTGCTTGGATTTTTTAAGTTGTCGAATAAAATAAAAAATACAAAAATGAATGCATATGTCCAACAAACTGAAATACTGATGCTGACTACTTTTTCATTCATTCTGGTTTGATAATGTAACGGGTCAGTGATGGCTAAGTAGCGATCCACTGAGATGAGAACAACAGTTCCCACTGAGGATGTGATAAATGTAGCGGGCAAGAGGTAATAAAGAGCACACAAAACATCTCCAAAATACCAGCAGCTTCTCCACATATATCCCAAGGCTGGTATCACCACAAGACCAATGAGGAAGTCTGAGACAGCCAGAGAGAGGAGGATGAGGTTAGTGGAGGAGTGCAGCTGTCTGCAGAGAAAGGCAACAGAGGAGTTAATATTTTGGTTTGGGCACTTTGACTTTGAACAGACATAATAGACAGGAGATGAAAAAGAACTGTTTAAAGTTAAACTATTGCAGATATTGCACTACAGCATTTTATCTCTCAGTAAAAAGACATTTCATATCACTATATTTCCAAATTCAGTAACTACAGCAACAGGTAATCACCAAGAAATCATCTTCACTATTCGTTCAGAAACAAGCAATACATTAAATACATACTAGGACCACATATGTCACCAGTATAAAATGTTTATGTTAAGAGTCCTGTATTTACCTGAAGTGTGAGATGGAGATGATGACCAGAAGGTTGAGTGTGGTAGTAAGCAGATGGATCAGTGCCAGCAGGGCATAAACAAGATGAGCCTCAGAAGTGTTGCTCCGAGGCTTTCTGCACGAGTTATTCAGGAGAGTTGGGAAGCAAAGTTCTGTCTCCACAGCCTCCATCATCAGAGAGGCAGACTCACCAAGCAGTAATTCAAAGGATCATCAAATCCCACAGCCCTCAAGCTTTAGGTATTTTTTTTTTTGTTATTCAGTTCCACATTAAAATGTAGTGGCAAATGTCAATTAAGATGTCCAAGCAGCAGAGCTCCAGACAAATTTTTTTCATCACCGCCCCAGTACTGTCCCAAAAGCCAGTTCCAAACATTCCTAAGTAAATGCCAACCATCCCAAAATGTATTCAAGATAGGCTAATGTTTGTCCAATTGTAAGTTTATGAATAAACATAAATAAAACCAAATTCTACACGGATTAACAAAAAAAATTATTTACCTAAAAGGTACTTTGAAAAAGTAGAATTTGACAAAGTTTACTTAAAGTTTACTTACCAACAAATTTACAAACCCAAGATACTTGAACTCTTCCACTTGAGGCAGGAGCTCTTTACCAAACCTCAAAGAGGCAAGCTACCTTTTTCTGACTGAGAACCATGGTCTCAGACTTGGAGATGCTGATCCTCATCCCAGCTGCTTCACACTCGGCTACAAAAGCTGCAAACCATCCCAGTGCACACTGAAGGTAAACATCATCTGCAAAAAGCAGAGACGAGATCCTGTGGTCCACGAACCAGACTCCCTCCGGCCCCTGGCTGCGCCTAGAAATCCTGTCCATAAAGATATTGAACAGGACCGATGACAAAGAGCAGCCATGCCGGAGTCAAGTCCAACATACACCAGGAATGCAAACCAAGCTCCTGCTCTGGTCGTACCGGGACCGGACAGCTCTTAGTAAAGGGCGCTGGACCCCGTACTCCTAGAGCCCCCCACAGGTCGCCACGATGGACACAGTCAAATGCCTTCTCCAGATCCACAAAGCACATGTCGACTGGTTAGTGTGGTGTAATATTTTATGTTATGTGTCTTAACTATGTATACTTGGTTAGTTATCATTTAAACATATTAATATAAAAGAGAAAACCTAATGTTAGACACACACACGAAGGACTAGATAAAGATGCAGGTGTCTGTTATTGGAGGATACAGAGCCTGAGGAGGAGTTCCCAAGGCCGTACAGAATGATATCAGAAAGTTAATAATGAACTTCAAAGCTTTACAGAAAGAGTTATTACTGTACTGTCATATCAAAACTGTATAAAAGCTTATGTCTACTGTTCAAACATCAGTAGTGCTGGAGAAGGCTACTCGGGTCGTTTATTGTGTTGGTTGTAAACAATAAAGACTCTAATGGCATTGGATATGGTGTTGCGTTCATAACTTATTCCATACAATAGTGCCAAAGACTGAGGGATCAGTTTTGACACTAGATTGGGCAAACTCCCATGCACCCTCCAACACCCTGGAGAGAGTATAGAGCTGATCCAGTGTTCCACGACTGGGACAAAAAACACATTGTTCCTCCTGAACCCGAGGTTTGAGGATCGGCCGCATTCTCCTCTCCAGTTCCCCTGGCATAAACTTTCCCAGGGAGGCTGAGGAGTGTGATCCTTCTGTAGCCCCTTCTTGAAAAGAGGTCCGCTTGGTCTGACGGTACCTACCAGCTGCCTCAGGAGTCCCATGAGCTAATCAGGCTTCATAGGTCTCCTTCTCTAGCTTGACGGAGTCCCTTACTTCTGGTGTCCAATGGGGTTGCCGCCATGACAGGCATGGTAGACTTATCGGCCACAGCCGAGTGGCCACGTCAACAATCGAGATACAGTCAGGTCTATAAATATTAATTTTGGCTCTATACACCACCACAATGGATTTGAAATGAAACAAACAAGATGTGCTTTAACTGCAGATTTTTAGCTTTGATTTGAGGGTATTTACATCCAAATCAGGTGAACGGTGTAGGAATTACAACAGTTTGTATATGTGCCTCCCACTTTTAAGGGACCAAAAGTAATGGGACAATTGGCTGCTCAGCTGTTCCATGGCCATGTGTGTGTTATTCCCTCAATATCCCATTTACAAGGAGGATATAAAAGGTTCAGAGTTAATTTCAAGTGTGCTATTTGCATTTGGAAACTGTTGCTGTCCACTCTCAATATGAGATCCAAAGAGCTGTCACTATCAGTGAAGCAAACCATCATTAGGCTGAAAAAACAAAACAAACCCATCAGAGAGATAGAAAACACTTTAGGTGTGGCCAAATCAACTGTTTGGAACATCCTTAAAAAGAAAGAACGCACCGGTGAGCTCGGCAACACCAAAATTCATCGGAAGACCACGGAAAACAACTGTGGTAGATGACCGAAGAATTCTTTCCCTGGTGAAGAAAACACCCTTCACAACAGTTGGCCAGATCAAGAACACTCTCCAGGAGGTAGGTGTATGTGTGTCAAAGTCAACAATCAAGAGAAGACTTCACCAGAGTGAATACAGATGGTTCACCACAAGATGTAAACCATTGGTGGGCCTCAAAAACAGGAAGGCCAGATTAGAGTTTCCCAAACAACATCTAAAAAAGCCTTCACAGTTCTGAAACAACATCCTATGGACCGATGAGACCAAGATCAACTTGTACTCGCAACTCCTGTGTGACTGTTTTGGCTTAGTTTTGTTCTGCTTTATCGCTAGTCATCGAGAAATCCGCATTTATTTTTTGCTTAAGTCAGAATAAAGCTTGTGCTTATATAAGGATTTATGAGCCATTCTGCACTAATTAAAGTAGCCTAATAATTAGTGCAGAAAACCTCAGCAATGTGAGTGTGGCTCAGAGAAGCCGAGGGAGACTTGATTGGTGAACAGTGAGCTGAGAGCAGTTGACAAATGCACACAGAAATGCAACATTCTTCCTTATAACTAACATTGTAAGCCATAGTATTTTTTTGTGTTTTAGGCTTTAAAAACTGACAGACATTGGGCTTGACTAGTAATCTGCAATTTAAATTTAATAACTTAAAATAATTGACTAAACTAACCAACAAACATGAACAGTCAGCAGGAGGAAAAAAATATACTGACACACTCATCTATTCATCTTATGTAAAAAAAATATATATATATATAGACCCACTATACACAGTGCCATCAGCTACAAATCGGTAAAATTATGTTTCTGCTGGTATCTGTTGAGAAAACAAAAAAAAGAAACAGATTTATAAATGTGAATTTGCTGTTGTTCAGAAGGTGCCTGTTATAATGTTCTGATTGTGGCTCTGGACTCTGAGTACCTTGTTTTTCTAAAACAAGACAAATCTTTAATGCACTTGCATTGGCAGTTTTGATATTTAATTTGATAACATTGATGTTTAAGTTGAGATTTACAAGAAATATTTGAAATGCTACAGTGTAAAGGGAATATTGCTGTTAAAAAATAACCTTTGAGATTTCAAACCAAATGTTATTGTACTTTTGTTCATATAGCAGTACTTTTAAAATTAAATTGCATAACACTACATTTGAATTCATCATTGCATGTTGTGCATAACAAATGCAATTTATCAAAAAAAAAAAAAACATGCAATAATTCTTAGCCCAGCATTAAAAATAATATAAATTATTGAACCTCACTAGTGTCCTGACAATCATAGAATCTATTTTGTTACAACTGTTATGGACTGGCAGATAACCCAAACGCAGACACACGGTAGTTAACTCAAAAACAGATTTATTGAAACAAACTTAGGAATAGCGAGTTCTTCGAGGATAGCGAGGTACAGCAGGAGAAGACCGGGGCTGGGCTGGAACGGGACTGACGACGGGACTTGACGGTTCAGGAGAAGGCAGAGGCGGAATGGGAACAGGACTGACGGCAGAACTGGAAGGATCTGAGATGTACTTATGCTTACTTACCTGTTCTTTTGTTCAACAGGTAATTCAAGCATGAGACGTATTACAAACTGTAGTAAGTGTTACGATCTGGCATCGAGGAGCAGGATGCGGTGCTTCTTAAACTCTGTTGATTACCAGCGTGGATCAGCTTGTCTCTCTTTGCCGGCGCTCCCGCACACCTGTTTCCACTCTGCGAATCTGTAGGGGCGGGGGAGCCAGAGGCGGACTCCGCAGGCAACTGGGCAGAGTCCCGAGCCACCGTAACAGTACCCTCCCCTCTATGGACGCCACCTGGCGGCCTATCCCGCTTCTCCGGATGGCGATGGAAAAATTCCCGAATCAGGGAAGGGTTGAGAATGTTCCTCCGGGGCACCCAACACCGTTCCTCCGGCCCATAACCCTCCCAATCCACTAAAAACTGAAGGCCCCGACCCCGGCGCCGTACATTCATATTCCGCCGCACCGTGTATGCTGGATGTTCGTCTATCACCCTGGGAGGAGGCGGGGGAGGACATGGAGGGATCAGGGAGCTGGACCTGACCGGCTTGATCCTGGAAACATGAAAGGTAGGGTGAATCCTAAGAGACCCAGGGAGCTTCAGTCGCACTGCCGCAGGGTTGATGACCTTCTCCACTTCAAACGGGCCGATGAACCGTGGTGCCAACTTTGTCGCTTCAACCCTCAATGGCAGGTCCCTGGAGGACAGCCAAACCTTCTGTCCCGGAGAGTACCTAGAGGCAGGAGTGCGCTGGCGGTTGGCTTGGGCCTGTGACTGGGCAGAGGCGCGTACAAGAGCTGAGCGGGCCCTTCTCCAGACCTGATGGCACCGGCGTAGGTGCTCTTGTACCGAAGGGACTGCCAGCTCTTGTTCCTGATCTGAAAATAGAGGTGGTTGATAACCATAACAACACTGGAATGGAGACATACCTAGGGAGGCGTTCACCAAAGTGTTGTGGGCATATTATACCCAAGGCAGATGGGCACTCCAACTTGCAGGATTGGCGGATGATGTGCACCTCAGTGCCACCTCCATCTGTTGATTAGCCCTTTCCGTCTGTCCATTGGTCTGAGGATGGTAACCAGATGAGAGACTCACCTTGATGTCCAATGCAGTACAAAATGCCTTCCACACCTGGGAGGTAAACTGCGGACCTCTGTCGGACACAATGTCCCTAGGAATACCGTGTAACCGGAACAGATGAATCACCAGGAGATCAGCAGTCTCCCGAGCGGACGGCAGCTTGGGTAAGGGCACAAAGTGAGCTGCTTTTGAAAACCGATCGACAATCGTCAGCACTACTGTATTTCCTTTAGATGGCGGAAGCCATCTAAACTTGCTGCGCAGGACAGCCAGGGTGCGACCAATACCCGGATGGCACGTGAGGCGGGTCCCATGGGCCCAGTGCAACACCTCCAACCAAACGCTATCTGGAACGTACATTAGGCATTAGGCGGCCCCGTCCCAGGATCGGGATGCTGACGCTGGGCAAGCCGGACCCGATCTTCTATCTCCCAGGTGAGGGTAGCCATGATGCGAGACTGGGGCAGGATATTCTCTTCTTCTGGAGATGGCTGTTCCGTGGGGAAGACTCTGGATAATGCGTCTGGCTTAATGTTCTTGGACCCTGGGCGATAAGTAAGAACAAAATTAAACCGATCAAAAAATAATGCCCACCTGGCCTGCCGGGAGTTCAGCCGCCTTGCCGTCTAGATGTACATCAGATTCTTATGGTCGGACCAGACCACAAACGGATGAATGGAACCCTCCAGCCAATGACGCCACTCCTCTAATGCCAACTTCACCGCCAGGAGCTCTCTGTTCCCCACATCATAGTTCCGCACGGCTGGAGAGAGCTTACGAGAGTAGTAGGCGCAGGGGTGAAGCTTCTGGTCAGTGGAAGAGCGCTGGGACAGTACCGCCCCCACTCCCGTCTCCGAAGCGTCGACCTCCACCACAAACTGTAATTCCTGATTCGGCTGGATGACCACCGGGGCAAATGTAAAACGATGCTTAAGTTCCTTAAAGGCTCCTTCTGCCTCCTGTGTCCAGGCAAAAGGTTGTGCAGTGGACGTGACAGCCATCAAAGGGGCTGCCAGTCTGCTGAAGTTACGGATAAATCTCCTATAAAAATTAGCGAACCCCAAGAAGCGCTGAACATCCCTACGGCTGGACGGGGCCGGCCACTCCCGTACCGCCGTGAGTTTCTCTGGGTCCATCTGGATCTGTCCCTGAGCGATGATGTAGCCGAGGAAGGTAACAGACGGTGCGTGGAACTCGAACTTCTCGGCCTTCACGAACAGCTTATTCTCCATTAGTCTCTGGAGAACTCCCCGGACATGTATCTGGTGCTCCTCCAAATCTTTAGAAAAAATCAAGATATCATCCAGATACACAAAAACAAACCATCCAATCATGTCTCGTAGGACATCATTGACCAAGTTCTGGAATACCGCAGGGGCATTCATGAGTCCAAACGGCATCACCCGATACTCAAAATGTTCTAAGGGTGTGTTAAAAGCGGTCTTCCACTCATCCCCCTCCCTAATACGCACCAAGTGGTAGCCGTTGCGGAGATCGAGTTTTGTGAATACCATGGAGCCACAGAGGGGAGTGAAAACGGAACTGATCAAGGGGAGTGGGTACTTGTTCTTGATTGTAATCTTGTTCAGGCCCCGAAAATCAATACAGGGTCTCAGGGACTTGTCCTTCTTATTAACAAAAAAGAACCCTGCACCTACCGGAGAGGACGAGGGTTGTATTATCCCTGCTGCCAATGACTCCTGGATGTACTTTTCCATCGCCTCGTTCTCCGGCCTCGAGAGGGTATAGAGACGGCTGCTAGGCAGAGGAGCACCGGGGAAGAGGTCGATGGCGCAGTCGTATGGTCTGTGAGGTGGAAGTGACAGGGCCTGATGCTTGCTGAACACCGCCGACAAGTCATGGCAAATTGACGGATCCGAGGACAGATCCGGGGGTTCAGGTACCGGGGTGGACCTAGAAAAACAGGAGGCAAAGCAGACTGCAGGCAATGTAAATGACTAAAATTACTCCAAGACACCACTTGGTATGCGGCCCAGTCTATGTGAGGGTTATGTACCTTCAGCCAGGGTAACCCTAAAACTATTGGTGTGTGCACACAGTCAAAAATGTAAAAACTAATAGTCTCTTTGTGATTACCAGACAGAAGGAGGGTTACTGGAATTGTCTGTTCCCCGATCTGGGCCAAAACCTCTCCGTTCAAAGCCTTGATTTCTAAAGGCACCTACAATGGCTGAGTCCGGATACCCAACTTCTTAGCCACCCCACGGTCCAAAAGGCTCTCATCTGCTCCGGAATCAATCATAACGGCCAAGGTCCGGGTCTGCCAAAATAATAGTTCCTTCCATTCTCACTGGTTTGGGAGATGAGCATTGGACTTGGCTCAGCAGTACTTCTCCCATTACTGCCGAGCCCCCCCTTTTCCCGGACGAATCGGACAAGAAGCACAAAAATGTCCCAGCCTCCCGCAATAGAGACAACTCCCCGTAGTGACCCGACGATGTCTCTCCTCCTCCGTCAAATGGGTCCGGCCCAGTTGCATGGGTTCGGGTGCGGCTGGCTGCAGTGGATGACCCGGCAGTTGTGCAGGAAAACTGGCTGAGCTGCTTCCATCGACCGTCTGCGTCCACCACCCCCCGGTCCTCTCTCGTTGAGGCTGTGGGAAGATCCCGTGATGTGTTGGGGATCCAGACCACTGAGTGGTAGGGGGTCTCAGCGACGCCCGCAGGCCGGCCTTCTCCCTCCTACGCTCCCGGAGGCGGTTATCAATCCTAATGGCCCCTCTTATGAGTTCGTTAAGACTCATGGGTGGCTCCCGCGCCGCCATCTCGTCCTTGAGTTTGTCAGAAGGAGCATTCAAGAAAGCCCCGTGAAGAGCATCCTCATTCCAACCGCTCTCCACGGCGAGTGAACGAAACTCGATGGCAAATTCTGCCACACTGCGATTCCCCTGGCGAATGGAAAACAGTCTCTTAGTAGCCTCCCCTCCTCGAACTGGGTGATCAAAAACCAATCTCATCTCCGTGATAAATGCGGAGTAAGAGAAACACACAGACTCCTGCTTCTCCCAGACAGCGGAGGCCCAGTGTAACGTCTGGCCCCGTAAACAACCAATTAAAAAAGCAATTTTTTAACGTTCACTCTGATAAGTCTGTGACTGCTGCTCAAAAACCAAGGAGCACTGTGTTAAAAACGCCCGGCAAGAGCCGAGATCTCCACTATATTGTGCTGGCGGCGGTACAAACACTTCTTTGGACACTGGAGGCGGGGCTTCCGTAGTCGGCGTGGAGAGGGCTGGAGCGCTGGTAGACGGCGTGGTGTTCACGGAAGCCAACTGGTCACTCAGTACGGACAGGTTGCGGGAAAACTCCTTCATATGGCCCATGAGGGACTGGAGGGTAGCGTCATGCTGCTCCAGAAGAGCGGTCTGGGCAGCGACAATTTGTGGAAGTGTGTGAGGCTCTGCTGGGTTCATTCTGGCCAGATCGTACTGTTATGGACTGGCAGATAACCCAAACGCAGACACACGGTAGTTAACTCAAAAACAGATTTATTGAAACAAACTTAGGAATAGCGAGTTCTTCGAGGATAGCAAGGTACAGCAGGAGAAGACCGGGGCTGGGCTGGAACGGGACTGACGACGGGACTTGACGGTTCAGGAGAAGGCAGAGGCGGAACGGGAACAGGACTGACGGCAGGACTGGAAGGATCTGAGATGGACAGGTAAGTAAGCATAAGTACAACAGGTAATTCAAGCGCGAGACGTATTACTAACTGTAGTAAGTGTTACGATCTGGCATCGAGGAGCAGGATGCGGTGCTTCTTAAACTCTGTTGATTACCAGCGTGGATCAGCTTGTCTCTCTTTGCCGGCGCTCCCGCACACCTGTTTCCACTCTGCGAATCTGTAGGGGCGGGGGAGCCGGAGGCGGACTCCGCAGGCAACTGGGCAGAGTCCCGAGCCACCGTGACAACATTGTCAAACGACCCCGAAATTTGCAGATGTATTTACTTAAGATGTTGAAGGGCACCTTCACTCAACATTAGAAGACACACAGTTGGATAATAAAACTATTTTAGGATAAATCACATCTCAAGTATTTCTGTCATAATAAATATAAAACTCTTAGGTAACACTTTATTTCATTTTTATTTGTAAAGAGTGTTTTTCTCTGTTTGGTTACAGAAATGCACAACATGATTTTTTAAAACATTTCAAGGCAGGGTAAGTGTGAATGTGTATTCATTTGCAAATCTTTGTGTAAGCCGGTAAGTTAGGCAATCATTAAGTCACTTGATCCAGACCTCAGTATCTTCAGAGTGACAATGAGTTCAAAAGCTTTTCTAAACCACGGGTAGAGCATGGCATAGATCAGCGGGATTAGACAAGAGTTTATAAGCACTAGAAAAAGCATTACCATTTCAATCGGAGTACCTAGTATCAGGATGTTGGTTCCAGAGTTTGCCACACAAAAATACGGACAGTAACACATAAGATACACAAGCACAACTACACCCAGGTAGCTAGAAGAGCTCCGTGAAGTTGGCCCCCCACCAAAATGGATTGACTCCAAAACTATCTAGATCATTTGTGCTTCTTTTTTGCTGGTTTGTGCAGCAAAAATTTTCGTTTGTGCTGTTATAGTTTTTGATATATTAATGATTCTTTTATAGGTCATATGAGGTCACCCAGCCCCCGAAAATGCTTTAAAGTGCTTTAAAATGCCCCAAAATGGTGTCATTCGTTTGTGCTTCGTTTGTGCTGTTTTGTGCTGTAAAGATTTTCGTTTGTGCTGTTATAGTTTTTGAGATATTACAAGATTAATTTTCGGCCGATGACCCCATTTGTCGTAAAAATGGACAAAAATTGTGTCATTCTTTTGAGCTTCGTTTGTGCAGCAAAAATTTTCGTTTGTGCTGTTATAGTTTTTGAGATATTAATAATAAATATTTTCGGTATTAACGGCTTCATTTCCGGCCAGCTGATTCTCACGTCCAGACAGTTTAAAGACTGTTTTAACCATTGAAATGGTGGAAATGGATTGTATTGTTTGCGTTACATAAAATCACATTTTCTGTGCCCATATTTTTTATCATTAATTATTTTGAGAGACAATCATTGGATCAAAGTACATCTACAAAGTTTTAAACTTTTAAAAGATGCTATAGATGAAATGTTACTTTTTTTCTCAAGTTGTCTTGCAGATGGATACTTGTTCCTGACCTGTTGCTGATCCTGAAGGCCCATATACACCAAAAATAAATAACTGTAAACTGTCCTAACAATTTATCTGTGGATTTACAATAACTGAACTGGATTGTGTTTTATTTTTTATTTTTATAATGCATGGAAAAAAAAAATCCTGGATAAATAATGGTTAAATAATAAAATGAAAACAACTTAAGTACACGTTAAAAATAAAGACAATTACATAATTACAATTACATGGTAAGTAGAGAACTGCAGATGAATGGTGGTGAGGACCGGGGCTGTTGGTGTGACTGTGACAGCCACACCAACTAACTTTCTTGGCAAAGTAGTCTGGAACCACACCCATTGAGCCTTTCATCTACCCGAGCAACAACATCAACAATATCGAACAATTACTTTTTGTTTTTACAACTGTTAGTCTGAAATGTTGCAGACCCTATGCAATGACTCATAATGCTCATTTACTGGGATTTTCACGCACAACCATTTCTAGGGTTTACAAAAAACCTCCAGTATGCGGCAGTCCTGTGGGCGAAAATGCCCCTTTTGATGCTAGAGGTCAGAGGACAATGGGCTGACTGATTCAAGCTGATAGAAGAGCAACTTTGACTGAAATAACCACTCGTTACAACCGAGGTATGCAGCGGAGCATTTGTTAAGCCACAACACGCAAAACCTTGAGGCGGATGGGCTACAACAGCAGAAGACCCCACCACTCATCTCCACTACAAATAGGAAAAAGAGGCTACAATTTGCACGAGCTCACCAAAATTGGACAGTTGAAGACTGGAAAAATGTTGCCTGGTCTGATGAGTCTCGATTTCTGTTGAGACATTCAGATGTTAGAGTCAGAATTTGGAGTAAACAGAATGAGAACATGGATCCATCATGCCTTGTTACCACTGTGCAGGCTGGTGGTGGTGGTGTAATGGTGTGGGGGGGTGTTTTCTTGGCACACTTTAGGCCCCTTAGTGCCAATTGGGCATCGTTTAAATGCCACGGCCTACCTGAGCATTGTTTCTGACCATGTCCATCCTTTTATGACCACCATGTACCCATCCTCTGATGGCTACTTCCAGCAGGATAATGCACCTTGTCACAAAGCTCGAATCCTTTCAAATTGATTTCTTGAACATAACAATGAGTTCGCTGTACTAAAATGGCCCCCACAGTCACCAGATCTCAACCCAAAGAGCATCTTTGGTACTGTATGTGGTGGAACGTGAGCTTTGTGTCCTGGATGTGCATCTCACAAATCTCCATCAACTGCAAGATGCTATCCTATCAATATGGTCCAAGATTACTAAAGAATGCTTTCAGCACCTTGTTGAATCAATGTCCTGTAGAATTAAGGAAGTTCTGAAGGCAAAAGTGGGTCAAACACAGTATTAGTATGGTGTTCCTAATAATCCTTTTAGGTGAGTGTATATATACAGTGTGTGTGTGTGTGTGTGTGTGTGTGTATATATATATATATATGTATATATATGTATATGTATATATATATATATATATATATATATATATAGGCAAGGCAGGGCAATTTTATTTATATAGCACAATTCATACACTGGGTAACTCAAGGTGCTTTACAGGAATAAAAGACAATTTAAAAGATTTATATTAAGAAGCATAAGAAAAAAAATAAAAAAAAATTTAAAAAGAAGAGTGCAGATAAAAGAAAAAACAAACACTTTAGGTTGTAGTGTAGGCGGAGCTAAAGAGGAAGGTTTTTAACCTCCCCTTGAACATTGTTAAAGTTGAGGCTTGTTTTACTCCATCTGGGAGGCTGTTCCAGGTTTTTGCTGCATGAAACTTAAACACTGCTTCACCTTGTTTAGTTCTAACTCTGGGCACGAGCAGAAGGTCTGTCCCAGATGTTCTCAGAGTCCGAGGAGGTTCATAAGTAACTAGCATGTCAGAGATATATTCTGGTGCTAAACCATTTAGAGACTTGTAAACCAGCAGTGCTGTTTTGAAGTCTATTCTCTGAGCAACAGGAAGCCAGTGCAGGGATTTTAAAACTGTCGTGATGTGGTTGGACTTCCTGGTTTTGGTTAGAACCCGAGCAGCCGCGTTCTGAATAAGCTGCAGCTGTCTTAACCCTCGTTTTGAGAGACCAGTGAGCAGGCCGTTACAGTAATCTAACCTGCTGGAGATAAAAGCATGGATACGTTTCTCTAAGTCTGGTTGAGACATCATCCCTTTAACTCTGGAAACGTTTTTAAGGTGATAAAATGCAGATGATGTAATTGACTTAATGTGACTGTGGAAATTCAAGTCTGAGTCCATGATGACCCCTAGATTTCTAACCTGGTTTTTAGATTTTAGAGAAAGAGACGAGAGGTGACTGCTGACACTTTCTCTTTGTTTCTGTGGCCCAAAGATGATTAGTTCAGTCTTGTTTCTGTTCAGTTGGAGAAAATTATTTTGCATCCACATGTCAATCTGTTCGATGCAGTGACACAGTGAATGGATTGGTCCACCTGCTGTGAGTGAAATGTAAATCTGAGTGTCATCTGCATAATTATGGTATGATACGTCACAGCTGCGTATTAACTGGCCTAAAGGAAGCATGTAGAGATTGAATAATAGAGGTCCCAAGATAGACCCCTGTGGAACCCCACATGTCAGGGCCATTTGGTCTGACACACAGTTACCAACCGAAACAAAGTACTTCCTGTCTTCAAGATAGGACTGAAACCATTTAAGGGCAGTTCCAGTGATACCTATCCATTCCTCTAATCTTTGTGACAGGATTCCATGGTCCACTGTATCAAACGCAGCACTCAAGTCTTTACAGAACTAAGACAGAGACTTTGCCTGCGTCAGTGTTCATACGGATGTCATTTGTGACTTTGATAAGTGCAGTCTCAGTACTGTGATGGGGCCTGAATCCTGACTGAAAAGGATCAAAGCAGTTGTTAAGTAATAGAAAGTCATTAAGTTGTATACAACTTTTTCGATGACTTTCCCTAAAAATGGCAGGTTTGATATGGGCCGATAGTTGTTGAGCACTGTAGCATCAAGACTGCTCTTCTTTAGGAGAGGCTTAATGACAGCAGTTTTTAAGGCCCTTGGAAATGTTCCAGACTGTAAGGAATTATTGACTATATCAGTGAGTTGTGGTAACAAACTGCTTAGTACCGATTTTAGAAATCTAGTGGGTAAAACATCGAGGCAGCAGGTGGATGAACTCAGGCTGGAGACAGTTTTTTCAATTGTTCTGTCATTAATTTGTGTAAAATGTGTTAAACCAACCAAGTGTCTCCTAGGTGGCTGCAGTGTTGTTTTATGCCCTTTGGATTGTATGGCATGTTTAATGCCTTGAACCTTGTCATTGAAAAACAATGCAAACTCATTGCATTTAGTGGTGGAAACTAATTCTGGTGGAAATGGTGCTGGAGGGTTTGTTAATCTGTTCACTGTAGCAAACAGGACACGCAGGTTGTTACTATTGTTGTTGATGATCTCTGAGAAGAATATTTCTCTTTCTTTTTGCAAAGTTTTAATGAAAACATGCAAATTTTCTTTGTATACCTCATAATGAATTAAGAGTTTCGATTTACGCCATTTTCTTTCGGCTTTTCGGCATTCCCTTTTCTGTGCCCTGACAGAGTGAGCATTGCTCCATGAAGCCTTCTGCCTCGTCCTGATCACTTTAACCTTAACAGGAGCAATGGTGTCCATAACATTTAAAACACCTGAAGTATAACAATTCAACAAATCATCAACCTGACCTGATGAGGCATTTTCAAACCTGATTTCCTCCATAAACTGTGTCCTGGTGTTATCGTTAATGTATCTCTTTTTTACAACAGTAGGCCCAACAGCAACTTTTGGAATTATGGACAGATGAAAAAAGACACATGAATGATCAGATAGAGCAACATCAATCACAGTGACATCTGAAATATGAACACCTTTAGTAATGACTAGGTCCAGAGTGTGACCTCTGTTATGGGTCGGCTCATTAACATGCTGACAAAGACCAAAAGTATCAAGAATAGTAGAAAGTTCTTTGGCATTTCTGTCACAAACATTATCCACATGCACATTAAAATCACCAGATATGACTATTTGTTCAACTTCTGTGCAAATAACCGAAAGCATTTCAGTAAACTCCTCAATAAAATCATGACATTGTTGGGGATGTTTGTAAAGAACTACATATAAAATAGATGGAGAAAACCTCAACTCCATTTTGAATGACACATACTCAAATGATGAAAACTCTCCAAGTGATAGCTTCTGGATAAGAATATTATCCCTAAGAAAGGCACATACACCACCACCCTTTTTGTTTTCCCGTATTTTGGATAAAAATGTGAAATTCGATGGGGTGGATTCAATAAGGACCGCATTTCCAGTACTGCTGTCTAACCATGTTTCTGTTAAAAACATAAAATCAAGCTTATTTGAAGTTATAAAATCATTAATTACAAAAGATTTGTTTCCCAAAGACCTGACATTGAACACTGCAAGTTTTAAGTCTGTTAGAGCAGGACCTGACTTTATCTGTTTGCAGGGGATTTGAATCAGATTTGTCTGATTAGACAATCTAACTGTTATTCTCTTCTTTAATCTGCGACTTCTGACTGTAGTTATGGAGCTAGGGGGGAGTGTTCACTCCCAGGGCCTCAGGTTGATAAGTGGTTTATTATGACGAAAAGTCCTGGAACAGCAGAGGCCCTCAGTGTCCTAATCACTGATAGTAGATGATAGTCAAGGCTTTTGGAGCTGGTCTGGGAGGGGGTGGAGGGGGTGTGACAGGGGTCCATTGGACTCTAGGTAGTGGCCGAGGTGAAGCAGTGGTACTCCTGGGTTGTATTGGGGTTGATGTTTTTAGTGATGATAGAACCCGTGACCTGGCCAAGTTAGGTGTAAGGGGTATCATCTTAATTCCAGATTTAACTAAAATATCCAGGTGATCTGGAAATCCCATTGGTGAATCCGGAGATGGGACAGGGATGGTGAGGTCCGCAGAAGGTGTTGATGTTACTGGGGGGGTCCATGGTCCTATTGGGGGAGTCCATTTCAGTTGTGGAGGTGTTGATGGTGGTAGAGTCAGAGGAGGATCCTTGGCTGGTGAGGCAGGAGTGCTTTTTTCATTCAGTAGCTGAGGACCCTTTCTCTGTTCAAGAGGGCGCCCAGAACCATTTAGGTGTCTCAGGGAGTGCAGGAGATTATCCGTTAGCCTCCTGACCCTCCCTGTGTAGATGTGGGCCCTTTCCTTTGAACAGGTCGTCACGTTGCCAAAACAAGTTAAAGTTATCAATGAAGTGTACTCCTCTAGTCTCACAGGCCTTGGACAGCCATGTATTCAATGCAAGCAGCCGACTGAATTTACTGATCCGCCTGTCGATGTTTGGGAGTGGTCCACTGATAAAGGATTGCACTTCCAGGTTTTCAAGTTTATCTAAAAGCCTGGAGAAATCCTTTTTTTAAAACTTCTGATTCCCCCTTCCTGGTGTCAACTGCACCCACGTGTAACATCAGCTGTTTAATCCCTGTGTGTTTAGACATAACTTGGGGGAGGAGTGCTGTTATATCAGTGACTGTAGCACTTGGAAAGCTGCATGTAGCAAATTTATTATTGTTTATGTCTCTGATAGCACCGTCTCCAAGCAGCAAGATATCTCTGACCTTCACTTTTGGCATAGATTCTCTGTCACTGTTTGCCTGGTGCTTTTCCACAGATTCATGTCTTCTGTTCTCCATAGAATAAGCTTGATTAACTCCATGTTTTTCATTTACAGCAGAGTTTTCTGGTTCATTCACCTTTAGCTCAGTCAGTGGTTGGAATCTGTTTTTTAGCTGGATGTCTGGTGATGCTACATATGCTCTTGTGATGCCAGCATTCTTTTTTCTAATCCAGTGCTGCTTTGGCTGGGCACCAAGTTTATGCCAGGTGGTATCATTTTGTTTAAATCCCTTTGACACTGTATCATCCAAGTTTAAATTCACAGTCTTACCACATTGTGTGATCGGTATTGTCTCCTGAAGTCCTCTTTCAGATTCCAAAGCAAAAAATCTTTGTTTGTAGCACACTGATTTCCTGTTGATATTTCCAGCAATTTTGGCAGAAAGAGTTTGTAGTAGTTTTTACCCCAGACATGTTGAAAAATAGATACCAAGGCTCCAGTCGCTCGGCGAGTCCAACGTGTTGTTTAAAAGGTAAAAAAAAACAAGTAAAAACATAAAAGCAAAATCCAGTTATAAAAGCAAAATCCAGTTAATTTTATATATATATATGTATATATGCAAAGGGTTGGGTTTTTTTCTAGTAAATGGAGAATAAACATTGACCACAATCAGGCTAACTAAAATAAGGACTTTACAGACTGCTCATTGAACTTACTTTGTGCTTTTTTGTACATCCAGGAGAAGAAGCACTGAAATACTACACAATCCAAACAAAGTACACATTGTAGGTACTCTATAGTTCAGACACCAAAGGTTAAAAGGTTCTAAGTTAAAAGACGAGCCATATTTTTCTACAAACTGCAACAGTGTCAAGTATTTCTTTTTTTCTTTTTCAGAGTTATATTTACAGTACGCCGGCAGTGTCCTTAATTATACCATTGACTCACATGAAAAAAGACAGTATTGTACCTATATTATATATGAAAGCACAATTCATACACTAGGCAACTCAAAGTCCTTTACAGGAATAAAAGACAATTTACCTGCACTGTATTGTAAGACATTGGCAAGTATGAAGAGAGTAATTCTGGATAAGCTGGAGGGCAGGTACAGTGTGGATCTTTATGAATATCTTCTGGAGAGAACATTAATTATTTTTTATAAATAAACATTTGCTCCAACACCGCAGTCTGTCTCTAAACACTGCTCTTAATGATTTTTTATGTGTTAGAATAAGCTTTATTGGTAAGTAGAGAACCGCGACCCGGCCCCGGATAAGCGGTAGAAGATGGATGGATGGATGGTAAGTAGAGAACCGAAGATAAATGGGGGTGAGGACCGGGGCTGTTGGTGTGACTGTGACAGCCACACCAAACAACTTTCTTGGCAAAGTGGTCTGGAACCACACCCATTGAGCCTGTCTTCTACCCGAGCAACAACATCAACCACATTGACTAATTACTTTTTGTTTTTACAACTGTTAATCTAAAATGTTGTAGACCTTATGCAATGACTTATAAAGAAGTGAAACCGCTCTTATTGTTGCATTGCTTATGTCAGGTCATTCTAATAAGTTTAATCTAAATCCATCTTTCCACCTTCTGGAAATCAAACTCAGATCGAGAGGGACCTGACTATTTCTTTGTTTGTAATTGAAAAAGAATTAGGATGGCTGGCCAGACCAATTTCAGACTGGAAGGATGGTCATAACAGCAGAGGCAGTTCAGTGTTTTGGAAAATAAATAGAAAAAGCAGAAAAGTAGTCACGAGAAAGTAGCTCAGAAAATGTGTGAACTGCAGGTACATCAACATCCAGAATATAAAGTTGACCTGCAAATTAAATATACAGAATTATTAAATACACCGAAGGATGAGGCTGATAAGGGAACAGTAACAGTAAAATCTAGGAACTTCATCACAGAATATCAGACCAGGATTAATGTCACAGTTCATGTCCTACCCCCATTTTCTCTCTAGCCCCCCCACCTGTGTAGTCTTTACAAAACTTTACAACTTGTTTATCATGATTTAAAACATTCTTGTGAAAATGGAGAATGTTTTATCAATTCAGCCGTAGATTACATGTTTGAGCCAGAGTCTTACCACAAGCCCAAAGAGGTGCTACGGTGCAGCTGCTTGGTGCTCTCCAATCTAAAAAATGCTGGGACAAGTGGTGCATCAGTCTTTTAAAAAATTGGTACCTCATCAGCAAATATATTCATAAAGACATTCACCTGTCCCGAATTAGCGATAATCCACCGCAGTGCTCCTCACGGCCACAGACCACTCCACTCCTTGATGCAGCATCAAGTCACAATATTAAAAATCCAAACAGCCTTTATTTTTATAATATAGTTTATTTAGTGATAGTTATTTCATGTTTTGTGAAATGCATTAGTAAGACACTTGAGCGGCATGACATGTCAGGTTATAACCTCATATTACCGTCATTACTGGCTCAGTCTAACCAATAGTAACACGTTTTTATTTAGAAATAAGCTTTAGGCGAGATCATCATGAAAAACTGAATGACTAAAATGCTCCTGGTTGAGTTCCAGAAATAAGGACACTTATTGACCAATAAACAAATGACAAATGAGACAGAGGTGTCAGAGGTAAAAAAAAAAAATAGGACTGCATCAAGGAACCAAACTCTGCTCAAAGTGCTTAACTAAAATTATCAACTAAGCAAAAGACAAAGTTCAATCTCCTCAATCGTTCTCTACACGATCCTCAAGTGACATGATCCAGGCCTCAGTATCTGCAGAGTAAAAATTAGTTGAATAGCTTTTTTAAACCAGGGATAGAGAATAGCATAGATAAGAGGGTTTAGACAGGAATTGAGATAAAGCAGTCTAAAGGAACACCGAGTATCAAGATATTGCTTTTGGAGTAGGAAAAAAAGTAGTACGGACAGAAACACATAACATACACAAGAACAACAACACCCAGGTTTCTGGCAGCTTTAATCTCAGATTTCATGTTTGTCTTGGAAGAGTCTGAGACGTGAGAACGCATGGCTCGGGCCTGAGACACAGCCACTACAAACACTCTTATGTACAGCACAATAATAATTTCAACTGGGACGACAAAACCAATAACAAAGTCGACTTCTTTTGAGAAATAAACTATACACTCTCCTTGGCAAGATTGATATTTTCCTGGATTTATTAAATCTTCTAACAAACCCAGAATGGTATATATCGAAGCATATAACCAACATACAGAAATACTGATGCTCGCTTTGTGTTCAGTCATTCTGGTTGCATAATGCAGCGGGTCATTGATGGCTATGTAGCGATCCACTGAAATGAGAACTATGTTTCCCACTGAAGAGTTGAAAAAAAATGCAAATTAGGATCAAATACAGAGCACAAAAGAGGTCCCCTAATTTCCAGCAAATTCTCCATCTCAGCGCCTCGGCTGGAATTACCACAAATCCAACAAAGAAGTCTGACACGGCCAGAGAGAGGAGGAGGAGGTTAGTGGAGGTGTGGAGCTGTCTGCAGAGAGAAGAAGCAGACAAGTTAATGTTTCAGTTTTGGCAGTTTAGCTTTGATGAACAGACCAAGTAAACCAGAATGCAGTGATTCAGTGGAAACGATGCACTGGGTCAGTTTTGTTTGGTTTGGTTCACGCAAAGCTTGTGTTTCCCCTCTGCTGGATCTAATAGGGGGCTCAGTGTTAGAGTGGTCGTCCTTCAACTGGAAGGTAGGCGGTTCGATTCCCGCTCTTCCTACAGTTCATACTGTCGTTGTGTCTTTGGGCAAAACACTTAACCCACCTTGCCTCCTGTGGTGTTCTGTAACAGTGGTGAATGGAACCTTAATGTAAGTCGCTTTGAATGAAAGCGTCTGCCAAATGACAAAATTTAATAGTCATATACAATGAATAATTTTATGAAGTGTAAAACTGGAAAAAGCTTGCTTTGTTGGCGGGAAAAAAGTATCACATTAAGCCTGTGTTCTGTTTGAATATGACGTACAAGGTGTAAAATTTAATATATATAAAGTGGACAAGACGATGAGCTTTTGTTAACACATACATAAGAACTACATAACTATAACTACTATGACTGTAACTCATCTGAGATGACACACACAGACGACCACATCCACACAACAGTTGTTGATCTTTGTCTCTGTTGAACTTCCACAAACTGTGGGAAAATCTGTTTCCAGAGGAATCCTTTGCTTATAAACTGTATCATCAATTATATAGGACAATATTCACTCTTGAAATAATTTTCAAGACAAAATATATTCATTATAATTACCTTACATACATGACTGACATAGAGACCTAAATAGAGGAATACTAAGAGTCAATGAGATAAATATAAAAATCTTTTAAGCTTCAACAGAAGTTTCTAGGGAACACATAGCATTTTTGTCTCAATTGTAAAAGTATTGATTGGAATAAAAAGGGACACTGAACCGACATGACCCAGAAATTGCTAAAGCTGCCATCAGTAGTAAAAAAACAACACATTTTCTACTCTTAAGTCATGTAATAGAAACAGTACTCTATACCTTAAGCCATTTATGTCTCTACAAAGGGTTGTGTTCTCTTCTAGTAAATGGAAACACTAAAAAGCATTGACCACAATCAAGTCAATGAATGTTAAAATCTAAAACTCAATTTCATAAACTAAAATAAGACTTCAAAGCCTGCACAATTTGATATGTGTTTTGTACATCCAGAGGCAGAAGCACTACACAATCCAAAAAAAGTACACATTGTAGGTACTTTAAAGGTATTTAGGTACCTTAAAAGTATTTATTTTTTTCTTGTTTAGAGTTATATTTACCTGAAGTGTGTGATGGAGATGATGACCAGCATGTTGAGTGTGGTTGTGAGCAGGCAAGAGATGAAAAGCACAATGTCGCTAATAAGAACCTGCATTGGGGGCTTTCTGCACGAGCTGTTGAGGAGATGTGGGAAGCAAAGTTCTGCCTCCACAGCCTCCATCATCACAAACGCAGACTCACGGAGCTTGTTTATATTCTCATCACTTCCTCAGTGGAACGTCCCACTGACATCAGCAGTAACATTTGGGATTATTGCAATGTTGTTCAAACAATTCTGCTCACAAAAAGGTAGGGATATTCGGATAACATTTCAAAATGCACCTAAGATTCAGTATAACCTCTACAGGTGAACTTATTTTGCCCATCTCTAAACTTTTGAATGCACATGTCCAATTTTTTTTAATCTTTCAGTAGATGTACAGTAACATGCAGTTCTTCACAAATGTCTGATCCATGAAATAACAACTAAATGTTCTGGTTCAATGACAATTTGTATTTAAATGGTCCTCTTTATCATGTTGTTCACATTTTTACATTATGAGCTAAAGACAACACCTAACAACTGATCAACAGTACCTGGTAAATGCGAAGCTTCAGTATAACCAAAATAAAGTTATACTTTTAAATACAACGCAATTGCAAAATAAACAAGTTCAAATACAAAGTATGGCTATATTTTCCTTAAAGGTTTTTAGCTTAAGCTTGGTTGGTTACATATTATGCATGCTTATCATTTTAAGCTCAATAGGAGCTGACTTGATAAAGGAGGTTAAGTTCCACACCGGGCTGCATCTTAAACACTGCTTAACAGAAATATAGAAATATAGACCTCTATATAGAATAAAAATAAAATGTCTCGTGGTAGCAACATTCGCTATGTTGAAAGTTTTGGACTAGCTGTGCAAGAAATTTTGCAGAATCAAGGGATTTGCTGTGAGGAAGGGACCGGACCATTCCGCTTTTGAAAAAAGTAGGCGAGACTGGTATACAAGGCTAGGTTCGAAGGCCAGCTGTCATAAAACAATATAAAAACAACATGGGTGCTGTGGCCCTCTGAAACCACATGTTGAGCTTTTACCTCATGTCAGCCGGGACCAAGAAATGGACGGCTCGTGTTATTGCCCACTTTTTTGATTTTGCTATAGCAAACTCCTGGATCCAGTACAAGTCTGACTGCGCGGCCCTTAAGAGACCAGTCAAGAACGTGGAACAGTACTTGGACTTCAAATTCTATCTAGCTGAACAGCTAATGGAATGTCCATTAGAAGATGAGAGTGGCAAAGAATATGTCCCTCCAACCAAAAAGAGAATCCCTCAACCTGAGGAATCAGTTCACAAAATTGTGCATCATATGCCAGCAATGCTTGACATTAAAAATGTAGAGAGATGCTACACCTGTAATAACAGGTGCAAGGGCAAGACATATGTGAGATGTGGCAAATGCAGAATAATTCATACATGACAAAGAAAAACAAATCTTTAGAAAATTATGGTTTATTTTTGTTAAGTTGAATAGTGTTTTTGCTATGTTTCCGGCGTCCACTACAGAGGACACGTTAAAAAAATGTTAAATAAAAAACTTTTTTTTACAAAAGGTGCAAAAACAATTATTTTCTGTTTGAGAATATATTTTTTGTTTGTTTTAAAGTGGAAAGTTTTACGCTCCCTGACTTTTTGTTGTTTTGACTTTGAAAAATGTAAACATTTAAAAAAAAGAGTGCAGATAAAAAAAAACACTTTAAGTTTTAATGTAGACAAAGCTAAAGAGGAAGGTTTTAAACCTCCCTTTGAACATTATTAAAGTTGAGGCTTGTTTCACTTCATCTGGGAGCTGTCTGCTGCAGTGCGGTCAGGTGGTGCCTGGGATATACTGGGCCAGCAGATACAGCTCATACCAAAAGCTTTCCAATTTGAAGTTCTTTTTGGAAAACTGGGACGCTCATCCGGACTCATCCGGACTAAAGAGGACAAGGACAACCCAAGTTGTTATGAGCACTCAGTTCAGAAGCCTACATTTCTGATGGTATAGCGTTGAATGAGTGCGTGTGGCATGGGCAGCTTACACATCTGGAAAGGCACCATTAATGCTGAAAGGTATATCCAAGTTCTAGAACAACATATACAGATCTTTCACACATAGAAAACATTTGGCGCATCTTAAAGAAGAAGATGTGACAAAGAAAGACCTAAGACAGTTGAGCAACTAGAAGCCTGTATTAGACAAGAATGGGACAATAATCCTATTCCTAAACTTGAGCAACTTGTCTCCTCAGTCCCCAGAAGTTTGCAGACTGTTATAAAAAGAAGAGGGGATGTCCCATTTTTTTTGAGATGTGTTGATGCCATAAAATTTTAAATCAACTTATTTTTACCTTTTAAAATGATACATTTTCTTAGTTTCTATGTTGTATTATGAATAAAATATTGAAATTTGAAAGCTCCATATTATCATCCATATATGTTTTAATTCACAATTTGTAAAGTGCCCCAACTTTTTTGGAATTGGGTTGCACATTTTATTTATTTGTGCCTTTCAAGACACCAAAGGACACCTTACAGCAGAACATTAAAAACGAACAATTAAAAACACCAAGAAGACAATAATTACAATGAAATTGCAGATTTGAACGAGTGGCAAACAAGTTACCAGTAGGTGCAGTAGATTCTCAGAAAACAAACAAGACCCAGCATTCATGATATGCACGCTCTTAAGGCTATGCAATTGGGCAATTAGTTGAAAGGGGTGTGTTCAAAAAAATAGTAGTGTGAGGTCATTGACCAATCAGCAATGACAAATGAGACAATGGGCCAGAGGAAAAAAATAAATAAATAAATGAGAAAAGGAGCCACACTCCTCTCAAAGTGCTTAACTAAACTGACAAACTAAGTAAAAGACAAATTTCAAATCTCCCCAAACTTTATCTACAGGATCCTCAAGTGACATGATCCAGGCCTCAGTATCTGGAGAGTAACAATGAGTTGAATAGCTTTTCTAAACCAGGGATAGAGAATAGCGTAGATAAGAGGGTTTAGACAGGAATTGAGATAAAGCAGTGAATAGAGAACAACTTCTAAAGGAACACCGAGTATCAAGTTATTGGTGTTGGAGTAGGAAAAAAAGTAGTACGGACAGAAACACATAACATACACAAGAACAACAACACCCAGGTTTCTGGCAGCTTTAATCTCAGATTTCATGTTTGTCTTGGAAGAGTCTGAGACGTGAGAACGCATGGCTCGGGCCTGAGACACAGCCACCACAAACACTCTCATGTACAGCACAATTATGATGGTAATTGGGACAACAAAACTCATAACAAAGTCGAGTTCTTTTGAGAAATTTACTATACACTCTCCCTGGCAAGATTTATATTTGCCTGGGTTTTTAAATTCTTCTAACAAACAAAAAATGGACAAAATCAAAGCATATAACCAACATAAAGAAATACTGATTCTCGCTCTGTGTTCAGTCATTCTGGTTGTGTAATGCAGCGGGTCATTGATGGCTATGTAGCGATCCACTGAAATGAGAACTATGTTTCCCACTGAAGAGGTGAAAAAAATGCAAGTTAGGATAAAATACAGAGAACAAAAGAAGTCCCCTAAAGTCCAGCAAGTTCTCCATTTCACCCCCTCGACTGGTATCGACACAAGGCCAACAAAGAAGTCTGACACGGCCAGAGAGAGGAGGAGGAGGTTAGTGGAGGTGTGGAGCTGTCTGCAGAGAGAAGAAGCAGACAAGTTAATGTTTCAGTTAATGCAGTTAAGCTTTGATGAACAGACCCAGTAAAGAGACAGAATGCAGTGATACAGTGGACACAATGCACTGGGTCAGTTTGGTTTGGTTTGGTACAAGCCACCCCTGAAGAAGCTTGTTTTCCTCTCTTGCTGGATCTAGAGGAACATCTGTCAAATACAATGAATAATGTTATGAAGTGTAAAACTGGAAACAGCTGTTGCTAATAAACATTTCTATTTGAATATGACGTTTATAACAAGAACAAGGTGTAAATTTTTTTTTCATGTTTAATGTTATTTTCTTTGACTTCATGGTTTTGCACGAGTAAGGACTATCTATCATCCAATCATCTGACCACAGTGTTTAACTCCACCATTTCTAAAGCACAAACAGATAATTCAGGTTGTAAAGACTTTGCACATCGAGTCTTCCTGTTTATACATAAGCTGAGTGAAAATTTTCCTGTGACACTGCTTAAGAACAAGAAATGGACTGGAGCAGAAGTCTTTATAAATAGGAACATTCACTGCAGAGTAGAATAAAATCAAACCATCAAAGCTGGAGCTGGCTCTCCTTACTGCAGAAATCTATTCAGCTCAACCTGAGATGGATTGGTAAATGAACATCAGAAATTTCTGTTCAAAACTGGAATGATTACATGGCTGCACAGTTCCTCTGCACAGTGCAGAGTACAGATAGAAAAGTGAGAGCAAACAAAATTAATATATATAAATAAAATAAATACAAATGGACAAGACGTAGGACTACCTGTAGTGGCTGTATTATTAATAACAGTGTACATCTGTGAGCAACTCCTTCGTCTGTAGGTCTGTAAAATGTATAAATTTCTCTCAGATAGTTGTAGTTTTGTGCTGTTAGTTTAAAATCTTATGAGCTTTTGATAACACATATTAAAGATCTATTATGTCTATGTTTTCCAAAACTGCAACTCATCTCAGAGCTGACACACAGACGTACACATTCACACAACAATTTCTTTGTCCCTGTTGAACTTCCACAAACTGTGGGAAAATCTGTTTCCAGAGGAATCCTCTGCTCATAAACTGTATCATTAATTATATAGGACAATAGTCACTATAGAAATGACAGGGACTATATTCTTTATTATTACTTCAAATACATAAGAGAGTTAAGATGAAACAATCTTGTCTCCACAAGGAAATAATTCATCTTGACTGTAGAAAATGCACTTTGTCAAATTGTAGGCTTAATTAGAAAATAACTCAAATAAATATATAATAAAATTTAAGCTTTAACAGAAGCTGTTTCCAGGGAAGATATATTTTTTCTTGGTTCAATTGTTAAATGACTCAATTTGATTGGATTAAAAAAAGGAACACTGCTAAAACTGCTGACAGTAATGTGCAAAAACATAAACACATTTTCTACTCTTAAGTCATGGAATAGAAACAGTACTCTATATCTCACGCCATATATGTCTCTACAAAAGGGTTGTGTTCTCTTCTAGTAAATGGAAACACTAAAAAGCATTGACCACAATCAAGTCAATGAATGTTAAAATCTAAAACTCAATATCACAAACTAAAATGAGGACTTTAAAGCCTGTTCAATGAACAACTTGCTTTATGCTTTTTTTGTACATCCAGAGGCAGAAGCACTACACAATCCAAACAAAGTACACATTATAGGTACTATATAGTTCAGACACCAAAAGTATTTTTTATTTTTTCTTGTTCAGAGTTATATTTACCTGAAGTGTGTGATGGAGATGATGACCAGCATGTTGAGTGTGGTAGTGAGCAGGCAGAAGATGAAAAGCAGAATGTTGTTAATAAAAACCTGCGATGGGTCTATCTGGGGCTTTCTGCACGAGCTGTTGAGGAGATGTGGGAAGCAAAGTTCTGCCTCCACAGCCTCCATCATCACAGACGCAGACTCATGGAGCTTGTTTATATTCTCATCACATCTCATCCTCAGTGGATCGTCCCACTGACATCAGCAGTAACATTTGGGATTATTGCAATGTTGTTCAAACAATTCTGCTCACAAAAAGGTAGGGATATTCAACCTTTGGATAAAATTTCAAAATGCACCTAAAATGCACTTACATGTGAATTTAAATATGTACAGTAATATGCAGTTCTATCACAATAACATGGTAATTAACCTCAAAAATGACAAATGTCTGATCCATGAATCACTAAATATTCTGGTTCAATGACAATTTGTATTTTAACGATCCTCTTGATCATGTCGTTCACATTTTGACATCATGAGCTCAAGACAACACCTAACAAGTGATCCACAGTACCTGGCCAATGCAAAGCTTCAGATGGGATGCTCTCACTGAGCTTAAAGTATCACAGAGTGTCAGCTGGAGGTTTTGATTTAGACAGAGAGACTGGAAGACCCACAGAAAAGCATAGAATAGGATGTCCGTTGGCCACATCCCATGCTGATGACCGCTTCATTGTGAACAGTCCCCTGCAGAACCGGAGGATGAATGCCACTCAACTCCAGGCATGTTTAAGGGACCCAAGTGTCAAGTCAGACCATTCGAAACCGCTTACATCAGCATTGTATGCGTGGTAGATGATCTGAAAGGGTACCTGACCACACCACCAGGCACAGAAATTGTCTTGCATTGGCCAGGGAGCATTTGCATTACAAGGGACCAATGGGCCTCAGTGCTGTTCTCTGACAATTCCCACTGATTGGAAATGATGGCCGCCAACACTGTTGGAGCCTAGAACCTCAATGACCTCAAGGCAGCCCTTCAAGAAGAGTGGACTGCCTCAGTAGACTTTAAATAACTTGTGAACAGCATGAGACATTGCTGTCAAGCTATAATTGATTCTCAAGGACACAGTTATTGAGAAATTGACATTTTTTTGTTGTGCTAACAATCACTGTTGTTAGCTTTTGTTTCAAAAAATAGTTTGAGATGAAGAAAATACCATTGCATGCTTCTTCTTAAATGCCCTACTTTCATGATTTAATATCATTGCAGTGAGAACTTTTTACCTTTTCCATAAATTTGACCTGGAAGTCAAATATCCCTTACTTTAGTAACTTTACAGTAGTGTATATGTTGAACACTGTTACACCTACAAATTTAACAATCCCCACAATATACTAAAACCACAAACATAAAAAAATGTTGTGTAATAAACCCACAAACTAAATAATTTTCCCACAAACGTAATAGCTATTACATTTGCAGGAGTTTATTAAATTTGCGTGTACCGTGATTATGATATACTACAAATGTATTAACTTCCCACAAATGTAATAAGGAAGAACAATTGTTAGTCTATTGGTGCAATGGTCTCCACGCGTTTTTCAGCTGAGCTTTAATATGGCCAGACATTTTTCACCCCTAGACACCCCCAATCACCTATTGGCTACTTAACTCTGTTTAAATGCTGCTGATGGGGCCCTGATGCCAACACTTGTTGGCATCTATTTTTCCTAATGTTGTAGAGAATGAATCTACAGGACCGGGTGGTGCTGGCAACATGACTTGTGAAGTTCAGCTAATCATCAATTACCACTCCTAGATTTCTGGCAGTGCTGGACGGTGTAATGGTTGAAGGGCCTAGTTGAATGTACAGGTTGTGGTAGGACTTTGGGTTGGCCGGAATCACAAGCAGTTCTGTTTTGGCAAGGTTCAGCTGTGTGTGATGGTCCTTTATCCAAAGGGAGATGTCACTAAGGCATGCCAAGATGCGAGCAGAGACCGTCGGACCGTTAGATTGAAATGGAGTGGAGTGGAGTTTTGTATTAAGATGTTGGGACTCAGAGACCTCTTTTCTCCAGTATACTCTGAATGACCTACCCAATAGTTAAGACTTGAACCATTGCAACGCCATTCCAGAGACACCCATCGCACTTACAGAAGATAAGAGGAAGTGGTGACAATTTCAAAGGCAGCAGACAGATCAAGTAAGATGAATACAGATGACTTGGATGTTGCCTTTGCCAGTCTCAGGGCCAGGCTTCGATGACTAAGAGCAGTGCAGTTTTGGTGGAATGGCCGCTTTTGAACCCAGACTGTTTGCGGTCCAAGAGGTTGTTCCGTGTGAGAAAGGAGGAGAGCTGGTTAAACACAACTCGCTCCAGAGCTTTGGCAATGAAGGGAAGGAAGGGAACTGGTCTGTAGTTTTCTAACAGTGTAGGTTTAAGAGTGGATTGTGTGGAATGACCCAGTGGAGAGAGATGAGTTGATGATGTTTTGGGTGAGAGCAGGCACGACAGATGGAGAGATGGCCTGAAGGAGATGTGTGGGGATGGGATCCAGCGGGCAGGTGGTTAGAGCCAATGACCTTGTTTGCTTCAGGGAGGAGAAAAAGAAAAGGTTAGAGGAGAAAAAGAGGGGAACAAACACCGATCAGGGGTGTGGATGAGTTCGACAGGTCGTGGCGCGGAGAACCGACTGCTAATGCCGGTCGTTTTCTTTATGAAGGACACAAAATCATCAGCTGTTAAATCTGATGAAGGTGGGGGAGCAGGCGGACAAAGGAGGGTAAAGAAAATTTTAAAGAGAGTGTGCTAGTCAGCTGAGTTGTTGATCTTAGAGTGGTAGTAATCACTTTTGCAGAGGTGACATCAGTGGAGAAGGTAGAGAGGAGAGACTGGTAGATACAGAGATCAGTGAGATCTTTTGATCCATTTTTTTGAGTTGACTCGAGGATTGCATATAACAGATAACCAGGGGGCAGACGAGGATGTGTTGGTGACCTAACTCATATTAAGCTTTTATTATTTTTCTCTTATTGAGATGATGCCCTGAAACAAAATCTATCAATTAGTGTAATTCTCTCGCCTCCATAATTGCTATATTTTAATTGTTGCTAACCCTATACAGTTGTGCTCAAAGTCTGCCTGAACTTTGCCTTATACTTACCCCAGATAGTTCTGTTACACCCAGTTAGACAAAGGCTAACAATTATGAGGATGGTATGTATATTTAGACTTCATAAGAGTACTCTTAAGTTTAGGTACACTGGCAGAATTTATGATTTTTGGTCTACTTTTCAGAGAATATGAATAATAACACGAAAACCTTTCTCACTCATAGTTAGTGGTTGGTGGAGCCATTTATTATCAAACAAGTGTATTTACTCTTTAAATCATAATAACAACAGAAACTATACTATGGAACTGTCCTGGACCACAAACACCTCCAGCCTGGTCAAGAAGGCTCACCAGCGCCTCTTCTTCCTCAGGACACTGAAGAAGAACCAGCTGTCTTCAGCCATCCTGGTGAACTTTTACCGGTGTGCGATCGAGAGCATCCTGACCAGTTGCATCACAGTCTGGTATGGAAACTGCTCAGTGGCTGACCGCAAATCACTGCAGAGGGTGGTGAAAACTGCCCAGCGCATCACAGGGACACCACTTCCTGCTATTGAGGACATCCAGAGGAAACGCTGTCTAGCTCGCAGCATTCTTAAGGACTCCTCTCACCCTGACCATGGACTGTTTAACCTCTTGCCCTCCGGGAGGCGCTTCAGGAGCCTCCGGACAAAGACCACAAGACTCAGGAACAGCTTTTTCCCTACAGCTGTCTCCTTACTGAACTCTGCCCTCTGACACCACCACACACACACAGACTCCTCCCCCACATCACCATCTGACTGATTTATTTATTATTTACAACAAGCAAACAGTAAACTTGTTATTACTTCCACTACATCCATTTGCATACTGTAATATTTTCTATGCACTGTACTGTCCATTGCACTAGTGTAAATGATGTTCATATGTTCATAGTTCTGCCTATAGTGTACATACACTTTTACATAATCCATCTGTATAATATGTTCATAGTACACCTACCTGTATATCATGCTTATAGTATTTAAAATCTGTCAATTATGTCCATAATACTTATCTGTATAGTTATTGTACATATTATAGACCTTGTATATTCTGTACTTACTGCTTATTGCACTTCTGGTTAGATGCTAACTGCATTTCGTTGCCTTGTACCTGTACTTGTGTAATGACAATAAAGTTGAATCTAATCTAATCTAATCTATACTAATGGCCCTGATAAAAACTTTACATACCCCAGTTCTTAAAACCGCTTCAAGTTTTTTGTGGTAGTTGTGGATGAGGCTCTTTATTTTCTCAGATGGTAAAGCTGCCCATTCTTCTTGCCAAAAAGCCTCCAGTTCCCGTAAATTCTTTGGCTGTCATGCATAAACTTCACGTTTGAGATCTCCCCAGAGTGGCTCAATGATATTGAGGTCAGGAGACTGACCAGTCCAGAACCTTCACTTTATGCTGCTGTAGCCAGTGAAAGGTCGACATGGCCTTGTGTCATGTTGGAGCATCCAAGTACGTCCCTTGCACAGCCACCGGGCTGGTGAGTGCAAATTCTCCTCTAGTATTTTCTGATATGCTGCATTCATCTTGCCATACATTTTGACTAAGTTTCCTGTGCCTTTGTAGCTCACACATCCCCAAAACATCAGCAATCCACCTCCATGTTTCACAGTAGAAATGGTGTACCTTTCATTATTGGCCTTGTTGACTTTCCAAAAGTAACGTTTCTGGCTGTGGCCCGAAGGTTCAATGTAGGTCTCATAACTCCAAATGACTTTGTTCGAAAAGTTTTGAGTCTTGTCCATGTTCTTTTTGGCGTATTGTAAGCAGGATGGGATGCAACCATGCAGCCCACTTTTCAAGTGCCTCCTTTATGTCTATCCTAAAACAGCTAGCCCACTTTTTTCAGAAAGTCTTGTATTTCAGATGAAGTTCTTTGTGGATTTTCTTTGCATCTCAAACAAACTTCCTGTCAGATGTGTCTGAAGGTTTTGTTGGTCTACATGACCTTGGTTTGGTTTCAACAGAATCCCTCATTTTCCCCTTCTTAATTAGAGAACACTGCTGGTTGGCATTCTCAATTCCTTAGGTATCTTTTTATATCCTTTTATCTGTTTAATACACTTTATTTACCTTTTTATGCAGATCCTTTGATAATTAATTTGCTTTCCACATGACATCAGAAACATCAGTGCAGCACTGGATGAAAGATGCAATCAGGAGTTATTGTTATCAGGCCAAAATCACCAGGATATGTAAACTTTTGATCAGGGTCATTTGGGTAGTTTCTATTGTCATTATGATTTAAAAAGAGTAAACACAGTTGTTTGACAATAAATGGCTTCACCCAACCACTAACTATCAGTTAAAAAAAATGTTTTTGTGTTATCATTTATATTCTCTGGAAATCCATAAAATTACAAATTCTGCCAGAGTATGTAAACTTACGAGCCCAACTCTACATACCATCCTTGTGATTGTTAGTTCTGTTACACCCAGTTAGACAAAGGCTATCTTTGCTATCTAGAAAGAAGAAATAGTCTCTCAATCGTTCTCTAGAGGATGATCAAGCCACGTGACCAAGGTGTCACTATCTGCAGAGTGATAATGAGTTTAATAGTTTTTCTAAACCAGGGATAAAGCATCTAGTAAATAAGAGGATTTAGAGAAAAACATCACAAAATACAGAGGAATACCTAGTATTGTGATGTTGGTCCCAGAGTAGGCCACACATGTCCGAACAAAAACATGCAAGAAACAGAGGCACAACAACTCCCAGGTTTCAGGCGGCTTTAATCTCAGATTTCTTGGATATCCTGTTTGAGACGAGTAGCACCCAAACTACCCAGTGAGTTCAAGGTTTTTGTAAAAACACTAGATTATGACATCTCTGTTAAGTTAACTTTACCATTAGTTACAATAACAATCATCTTGTCTCATACAATAGTACTATAGTCAAAGTCATACAAGTTAAACAAACGGCACGGCACTAGTCCCTCACTATTTTCTCTGTATGTTACACCATTGGGAGAAATTATCAAAAGTTATCGAGTGAACTTCCACTGCCGATGATACACAGCTGTATCTACCAATAAAAGCAAATAATACTACTGACAGCACACATCTAGAGGCCTGCCTCGTTACAATTAAAACATGGATGTCTCAAAACCTCCTCCATTTAAACTTGGATAAAACGGAGCTGGACTATTGCAATGCGTTATTCTCTGGACTGCCGAGGAAAAGTACTAAGACCAAGAAGTTGGATCACATTAATCCGGTCCTGGCTTCATTACATTGGCTTCCTATTCATGTTAGAGCGGATTTAAAAGTTCTCCTGTTAACATATACAATCCTTTGTGGACGCGCACCCTCTTACCTATTTGACCTCATCACCCGGTATACTCCAGCTTGTACCCTTCGCTCTCAGGACGCTGGCCTCCTCAACTTCCTGCCTTTTTTTTTCTAAAGCCCCCTTTTTATGGAACGGGCCCCCGGTGGAAGTGCGGCGAGCTGACTCTGTTGAGGATTTTAAAAGCAAACTCAAAGCATACTTTTTTCACCAAAAGTATGGAGACTGATTGATCATAGATATATGTTCACACTGGCTGTAGCTGTAGATACACACTCACACAGGTAGTAGCTGCAGGTACATGCTCAAACTCTCATATTATTATTACACCCAACTATTGTTGCATTAGTGTAGCCCTTTTTTTACTTATACCTTACTTGAGTGGGCTCTGAGTTCTTTCACAGTGTACTCTCGTACTATAATGTTTAATCAAAATCTACTACTAAATTATTTGGGTCAAAATATAACACTTATAACAGTATTGCTTAGCACTGATGGCTTATAAAACCTGAATACTAGTACTAAATTAACACCGGACACAATATAAAGTATAAAATGAACACTTCCTTTAATTAAGAAAAAATAATAATATTTATAAAATAACATAAAGTGCAATTTCAACGTCTCAAAGTTTTTCAGAGAACACAACAAACCTTACCGTATAAAAGAAACACACACAGAATTCACAGTGTATCACAAAATAGTTAAATGCTAATTGAGTCCTAAAGCCGGCATCTAAATACACCCTACGTTGCAGGCCTGTATCGATGCTTGTGTACGTAGTGACCACAAACTCCTGGTCACTTCACTCAGTGAGCAAAATAAAATAAATTAAAACAGAGTACCTTGTGTAAACGTGTTAATCCCACCAGATTTGTTCGGTCTGTTTCTGTCCCACGTAGTCCTTATCTCCTCCGATAGCGTGACTTAGCTCTCCAGGTTACAGCATGGCTCCAATCTGTACAGGTGTGTGGCCCACACCCGCTCTAAAACCTCTGGCTCCCGTCTCCAAAGTGGCCACAACACCCTGAGCGTTGTGAAAACTCACGAGTGTTATCTGGGTCACTGTCTCGTTGTCCAGTCCGGTAACGATACACCGTCAGCTCAGGGTCTCACGTGTTTGGCGAAACACCGCTAACAGTCTCTTTTTTTTTTTTAGCTTGTATTTCCTTCAAGCTCAATTACCTAGTCATCCGCATCAAAAGCACAGTCCAGAAGCTTCGTATTGAAGCTATACTGTCTTTCAATACAAATTACACAATTTGTACTTACAGGGATTCACAAGAAGACAACCCACAGTACCAATCCTTCTTTCAAAGTACAAAAACGGGAGAACTCTTTTAGCTTAGCTCTTTCCTCGCCTCCTCACGCCATCTCCTCTCCACCCGAACTCCTGTTACCTTCACAGACCTCTCCCAGAATCAGAAAAAAAACACTATCACATGCAAAGAATTAGAAATAAAACATTAATGTGTATTACTTGTTTTAGCTTTTGTAAATGTGTTTTTTAACTCCCAACATGAACTCTATATTTTAATGAATAATAAAAGAAAACAACATGAATTATCTTTTTTAACCTTAGTATAACTGTAATGTGCACACAACTTATCATTGCACACACATTTTTCATTCAGGTTACATTAGTATTTAAAAATCCTTTTTCTTTTATATTTCCTCCTAGGGTAGATGCAAACCTCTGACCTGCTGGGTCCCCTGGACTCTGCTCCAGTATGAGGACCCCCAGTCCATCTGTCATCTACCTTAATGACAGATGGCTGCGGTCCCACCCACACAGAGGGTGGACACTGGACACTGTCAATATAAATGTTTTATTTGTAAAGTTATTCTGTGTTGTTTTCAACTGTCCTGGACACATTCCTGCACGACCTGTCCGTCCTGAGAGTGGATCCCTCCGTCCGTGGTTCTCCTTGAAGTTTCTCTTTTTCTTTTTTTTTTTTCCTTACCCTGATGGAGGGTCTGAGAGGATGTTGTCTAGTGCAGTCCGTTTCTGTCCACTTTGAGGCAGCTGTTGTTGTGATATTGGACTATTCAAAAATAAATGGCTTGTCTTGTCTTGAGTTGTTTCAATTTTAAAAGCTAGAATAAATAAAATAAATTGTAAAACTGTTGTAAATTGTTTCTTTTCTCACAGGCCTAATCATCCAGTAAAAGCTAAAAGGCCAGACACATTAAAAAAAAACATCTCTGTGCACTTATTAATACTAATTGACCATAGAAGCAATATGTATATAGAAGCTCATGTAAAGGACCCCTTAACTTCAACAATTCCTCCGCCAGCACACCTCAACATGGTAAATAGTGCACGGTATCACAGTCTACTCAGATGAACCTCAGTGTCCTCAGAAGGTGGAGGCAACTTGATAAGTATGTTTCAGGCAGAAGTATTTTTGAAAGCTTGACATGTTTAAAGTGAAAATAGCTTGGTGGCTGTTATTTTGTGGCCTTTGACACCCAAGACTCATGAAACTGCTAAGGTGTTAAAAAACAAGATACTTTTAAATTGGTAATGCCAACAGTATTGTATCCCTCCAGCTTCTGAAATCACTATGCAATTGTTTAGTCAATTAATGGGGACTTGCTTAAAGACATGTGAACAACTTGCAGTTAATTTGCAAATAATCTCAACACTTTGGAGATACATAGACCCATCAGCCAATACAACTGACTGAAACAAACAGAAAAAGCACATTAAAGAAATATGCAAACCCGACCAGCAGGTTGAGATTGGCAGTGAACAGTGGGAAAATGGAAAGCAAGACATTAAAAACAAGTGCCTCAGTTGGGTTGGTCTGAGGCTTTCTGCACAAGCTGTTGAGGAAGTGTGGGAAGCAAAGTTCTGTCTCCACTGTCTCCATGATTTGAGAACACTCTAATATAACGCTCTAATATATCTCCTTAAGAACCCCCTCCCCCCACAAACACACTTCCCACTTACTTTAAGAAGTTTTACAAAGATAAAGTTTGAGTAACCTTTTTAATATGACATTCAGTAACAAGTAAGTCTAAATTTAGTCTAAGTGCTATTGTATGTAGTACTTTGGATCAAAACTGAGAGACAAACGAATGTGATTGTTGTTACGTTTACATTTATTCATTTAGTTGACGCTTTTATCTAAAGCTTCAATACACCAGTGTTACAGCTGCAACACCACTGGGGGAAAGGTGGGTTAAGTGTCTTGCCCAAGGACACAACAGTATGAACTGTGGGGAGAGCGGGAATTGAACCACTAACCTTCCGGTTGAAAGACAACTGCTCTACAACTGAGACAATGGTTTTAACACAATTAAAACAATTGATAACAATTACATCCCATATTACAAGTTGTCATGGTTAATTGTAATGCGGGACTGAGGACTCAAATGCGCACAAGACAGTGAAGGTAAGTGATACTTTATTAAAGTACAGATAGTGATTGGAAGCTGGATATGGGATCTGAGCCTGTAGTCCGTGCTGAGTAACTTCGCTGATGACTGAAGTGAAGTCCTGAACTGGAACCAAGCCGAGGAGCTGGACCCAGATCTGGAGTGGAGCTGTAGAGTGGCAATGAGGATTGGAGCCGAGCCGGTGACGGGGATCAAGCTGGAGAGCTGGGCTGAGAGTTGGAGTGAGCCGTGGAGCTGCGCCGAAGCCGAGCCGGTGACTGGGACCAAGCTGGGGAGCTGGGCTGAGAGTTGAAGTCCAAACCTGAGACCTGGAGTGAAGGCTGGAGAGAGGGCTGAAACAAGAGCTGGAACAAACGCTGGAAACATTCACACAAAGTATGCTGAACGATCTAGCAGGGAAGAGGTGGACAGGAGAGGTTTAAATACCTCACTGATGGTAATAGGTTACAGGTGCTTGGGACAGGTGGCAGTGATGAGATGAAGGAGAGAGAAGGAAAGTGGAGCGAATCCCTGAAAGAGACGTAGTGGATCTGACAGTTAATGCTTTTTCTGGTTAGGAGCCGACAGAAGTCTGGAAGAAAAGTGTCCCTGGCAAAGTGTAACCCCATAATGCCACAGAGTTAACTGCTTCGTAAAGGTAATTGATTATATATATATATATTTTTTTATAAAGCCTTACCTTTTCAATCAAAAAAGCAAGCTCAGGGTACCGCAGTTCTCTCCACTCTGTCTATGTTCACTCTTCCCCCAATGTCGGTCACACTCCTGTTTTCCTCTGCAGGCCTCGCTCAATAAAGCATTTTTTTTTTTTGAAGAGTCAGTGTTGGTGTCTGGGCTGTGCTAGAGGCCGGTTGTTTTTTGTTGCTCGCAGACTCCATCTCGACACATGCGCTAATCTTGCTTGCTGTCATGGTGACTTTACTGGGAAGTCAGAGCTGTACACAGGAGCGCGCACTACGTCACATCCAGGTTGATTTCCCGGCAAAACCAGCCCGAATTCTGCACAATGAAATGAGCCTGCAGACTCATAGAGACAACAGTTTTTAACAGTGAAAGTCTCAGTCGTCTCATCTCATTATGGTTGGCTCATATATGGGCAAATAAAAACGTTATTTGAGCTTAAAAAGTTACATATAGTCCCTTTTTAAAATAGTATTTGAAAAACCAATCAGAGTTGGTAAACGATAAATGAAAAGTTCAAGAACCACTGATTTAAAAGAATACATAGATAAATTTTCAAAATGTGTGTAAATACTGTTTCAAGTCCTATTAGATGGAAATGTGTGACATTCAATCATTGACTAGCCGGTCACATTTTTATTTTTTCCTTTCATCTTTACAGTTTTGTGTGCTGCGACACTTCCAGAGTACCAAGATGATCCAATGATCCGTGCTGCTGCAGTGCTTCAAATGGTAGAATCAGTTCCAACTGGAAGTTGGATTTTCTTCAATTGCTACTTTACAGTGAATCTTATGCATGCACCATTTGCAAATGGCCTACCTGCAACTGGGACCATTATGAAAGATAGAATCCGAACGGAATGTAAGTTGCAAGAAAATGAGCATTTGCAAAAAGAAGGAAGAGGAGCATCAGCCTCCATTATCAGAAAGGCACCCGAGCTTGCAATCACAAAATGGTATGACAACAGACCTGTTCTCATGGCCTCCACTGTGTATGGAAAAGACCCTTTGACGTCTGCACTAGGTGGTCCAACAAATGAAAGACCCAGGTCCAGGTTCAAAGTATCATGTTCTAACTCTTTTCCTGTTCTATACAAAGAAGTTGTCTGGTACCTTGTGGCTTGCATTCAATTTCAAGGGCAAGGTTTACAGAAGTTAATGTTAAACTAATCAGAGAAGCTCTGGACATGACGTAAAAAAAATTGCCAACAAGGAAGCCACGTTAGTGCCGCTAGTTAAGTCCTCAGTAACCCTGACTGTCCTACTCTCCTGAACTTTAGTCCTTTACAGCTGGCCTAAATACGTTTGATTTTACTATTAAAAAACAGTATATATCAAAATATATATATTATAACCAATATGATACAACTTTATAATCATAGTATAATAATGTATCAGAATAGAACATTAAGTGTCAGAGTAGTATAAACTTTTGTCTCAGTGTGTGTCTCCTGGGTTGCCCACGTAAGGGGTCTCCAGGATCAGTCTAAGCCAGGCCTATTCAATTACAAATTCAATTGGGCCATATTTAAAACACATGGAACATGTTAGGGCCAACCAATTTTAGAGATAAAGAAAGAGAGAGAACAAACAACATAAATCAATACAATTGAGTGTAAACAAGAAATAAGCAATGCTTATTTATTTTCAATCTCAGTGGATAATTATACAAAATACATGTATTTTCGCTAGATTTTAAATTTGTTTCCCCTCCTGGTCATATAACCAGGTTTGTAATAAAAAGAAACAAAAAAATACTATTGCACAAGAACCAGTAATAATAATCTAACTTTCAATCAAGAACAAAACCGTTCCTTCAGGAAGATTTGCCCGAAAAGTGTGGTGTTGTAAACGTTGTATTCTTTTAATGCAATGCATTTGTTGCAAATTAAGCACATTGATTTGAGGTTCGGGCTTTGAGTTAAATAAACAAATATTTCTCTGTCCAGACATGGTTAAATCGCCAATTTTCATTGTCAATTGTACGCTTAAGACTAGAGAGTGACATTATTTTTGCGGGTAAACCGGGTAAACAAGTATCACATGTTGCAAAGCATTCTGGGTTGGACGTTACTAAGCAACGCACAGTGTTGAATTCAGGAAGGAAATTTAGCAAACTTACACCAGGGGGTGTTAATAAACGTTTTTTTCTTTCTATCTGCTTTTGCCTGATGGTGGTGGGGCCACTAGGGGGCGCCTGCTGGGCCACATGTGTCCCGCAGGCCGCCATTGAATAGGCCTGGTCTAAGCGGTCAGAGGCACTGACCTATTCGAGAGCCATGCCGATCAATACAAAAGACCTCTGATGAAAAAGTATTTCCTATAAAAATAAAGAGCTGTCCTTCTTGTGCAACACCGGCAAAAAGTTAAAAAAAAATGAAAAATTATAAACAGGCTCTCTCTCTTAGGTCTTCCTGGGTTGGAAGTACTTGTTCAGAAACGGCAAATAGACATGAAACTCAGTAATAGTTTGCCTTTTTATTATGAATGCTTATCATTTTAAGCTCAATAGGAGCTGACTTGAAAAAGGACATTAAGTTTCACACTAAGCTACTGTTATGGGAATTGTATGTGTTTTCATTTAGTGTCTATGTTTAGTTTTTAGATATGATTCTTCTGTCTGCTTATGTTATTACAAACAGGCCCTAGTCAAAAGCCATCTCGACCTGGGTCACAGACTGCGGAGGAGTGAACATCCTCCTCCTCCTTAACACTGTGTAATGCTGTGTATAAAACCACATGTATTGTTTAATGTGTTAAGCAAATTCATCCTGTACAGTCTCATGACATGTTTGTACTTTGCTTCTCCTTGCAAGGAATAAAACCTGACCATTCATTCTAAATTCAATACAGTCTCGCTGTCTCCTCATTACTCTGGCAAACGAATTCTAAAGTACAATATAGAATTCTTTTAACAGCTACATCTTCAAAACTGGTTTTAATGCCTGCAATGCTGGACATTAAAAATGTAGAGATATGCTGTAATAACAGGTGCATGGGCAAGACATATGTGAGATGTGGCAAATGCAGAATGTTTCTATACATGACAAAGAAAAAAAAATCTTTAGAAAATGATGGTTTCTTTTTGCTAAGTTATGTTGAAAAGTGTTTTTGCACTAAAATGTACTACAGAGGACCTGTTGTAAAATGTTAAATAAAAATAAATTTCACAAAGGTTCCAAAAAAGGATAATATTAAAGGTGTCATTCTTTTCTTTGTTTGAGAACATATTTTTTGTTTGACGTGGCCCCTGATGGGCCAGTGCCACTTTTAGCAACATCTCAGTGAACCGGCGACAACTCTGGCTCTGTTCAAAACAGTTTTTCCCACAAAAAGAATTCACCTTTATAAAATGTATTTATTCACATTTTTGTTATGTCTCTTTACTTGGCACCTGTTAAAAACAGCATGCTTATGTTTACAAACTAGCAAAAAGTGCTTGTGGACAAAAAGAAATGTATTACTTAATCGTGGAAATACGCTATTTCTATGCTAGTGTCGATGTCCAGCATTTTGTTTTAACATTGTTTATCCATATCATTCTAAGGCTGAGATGGCTGAAATCAAACAAGTACAACATCCGGATTTTCAAAGTAATACAAATATACACAGACAAATCTTCTTTAGCCAAGGCAAGGCAATGCAATTTTATTTAAATAGCACAATTAATACTCTGGGTGACTCAAAGTGCTTTACAGGAATAAAAGACAATTTACAAGATTTAGATTAAGAAACATAAGAAAAATAAGAAAAATTAAAAACATTTTAAAAGAAGAGTGCAGATTAAAAAACACATTAAGTTGTAATGTAGGCAGAGCTAAAGAGGGAGGTTTTTAACCTCCTCTTGAACATTGTTAAAGTTGAGGCTTATCTTACTTCATCTGGGAGGCTGTTCCAGATTTTTGCTGCATGAAACTTAAACGCTGCTTCACCCTATTTAGTTCTAAGTCTGGGCATGAGCAGAAGCAGGCCCGTCGCAACAAGGCAAGCAAACCAAGCAATTGCTTGGGGCCCCGAGCTGGTCTGGGGCCCCAGGACAACGACCGGTTAAGAATAAATGCAACGACACTGTGTGAGCATTTGATCGTCAATGCTGTAAAGTGCAATGACACTGTTATCGGAATCCCCCTTAAGGGGGCCCCTCTCAGTAGTCGCTGACAGCAGCCTGCCAACGTGATATCTGCAGCCGGCAAAATACAAAACCTCCACGGCAGTCATGAAGAGGAATTATGCTTCAGGAAGCCAGAAGAGAAAGGAAGAGGAGGATAAGAAAAAACAAGATAGTGGTAAGTGATAAATTACACTGGATAAAATAGCTCTACTTGTCAGTCTTGTACAAATGGTGTAATTATGCAGCAGGTTAGGCTAGCAAAAATATGTTTATGTTAGCTAACGTTACCTGCCTGACGGCAAATGCTGCTTGTAATGAACAGTTAGTGCAACTTTTTTTTCGAATGGACGGAATATGGTTACTGTAATATGTTTTTTAATGGGATAAAGAAGACGCAGATCTGTTCCAGAATCACTGTTTATCGTAATCTAATCTATCGTAATTTAATGACATGACATTGCTGTAGCTTTGTAATAGGTTTTGATGAAAGTGGTATAGCAAATAGCATGCTATACTTTTCCACCGTGATAATCTATTTACCAAATGGGGGTTAGGAAAGGAAAACCACACAATAAATTCCGTGCATCAAACATTAGCTTGGGATATTTTTAAGCAATGGTAAGCAGCTGCCTGCATCCCTTCCCTTCTAATACCAAAATATGGAAATGCTAACATTGCTAACGGTAAACTTTATAATAAGCAATAATACTGTTTGCTAACAGTTAAATGACAATTAACTAAAGATTAATTAGCTATCAATTTACCATCTATTAATGATTGTTATTATAAAGTGTTACCATGTTTTCTTTCTCCCTCAAGGTGCTTTGCTTAAATTTCTCAGCCCTCAGGCTCTTCCTAAGGATACCTCCACTGATGAAGGTAGAGTGAATTTCTCTCACATTATTTTTCCCCAGCTACACCGTCAATACCATCTCTCACAGTGGAAGACACTGCATCCAGAACAGAAATTGAGTCTGCACCACTTCCCAACACTGAGGTTTGCTCTACAGCTCAAACCAGAATTATAATATCAACTTAAATTTACTGCTTTAGAAATTTCAGTAATATATAACAAAATATTATTCACTAAACAGAACAAAGTGGGCCCACACCACCAAACACTCACACACATATGCTTCAGGTAAGTATTATATTGCAGTTATAAACAGAGCCAGATTAACGCAAAGGCAAACTAGGCACGTGCCTAGGGCCCGATTGGCGGGATGGGGCCCAGACAGAGGGGCAAAAAATTTTTTTAAATAAAATAAAAATATAAAAAATTTTACAAATGTCCTATCTACAATTTATTCCAATATTTAATTATTAACTAAAAATAGTGACAATGTTAACCCTTAACGCCAGCCCATGACTGTATTTATATAGAGGCGCCAGCCAGTTAAGTCCGAGGAGACGTCAGCGGCGGTCAGAGCGGGACAACAAATCTAGCAGGCAGGTGTGTTTTGAGAAGCCTAACATTCAAGATGCTTTCAGTGCGGCAAAAGCGTAAAAGAAAAAAATGAAGAGGAACAAAAGAAGAGACAGCGGGGGGCTTTACAGAAGTTTCTGTCGGGCAGCGGCGGAACTATTACCAGTTTTAGAATTGAAGTCTTTTGGGATAAGACACTTAACGTCTTCATCAAAAACTATTCCAGATTCCTTTGCTTTAACCTTTTCTTCAAGATGACCTGTATGATTGAGAACCTTCACAGAAATACCTATGCTTTAGTAATTTGAACACATTTATATAGGGGGCCTCTGGCCATAGGGTTTTTCCACAGCCCCCATCAAGTACCCCATCATACCATTTGTTGAAAAGAGAGCTCAGGTGAAAACATGAATCAAAAAACATTACATTTACAATTATTAATTTAGCTGACGCTTTTATCCAAAGAGACTTACATTAAGCTTTAATTTACCAGTGTTACAGCTGGAATACCACTGGGGGCAAGGTGTGTGTGGATTTATCAAAAATGTATAAACTCTTCTTTGTTACAATTTTAGAAAGCTGCACAACAAACCAGAAACATTTTCCTTTGTGTATAATTCTATTTTTTTGTATTAGATCACACATAGCAAACAACTTGGCGCTTCCTGAATTAAGAACAATCTCACAAAGAGAGGTTCATGGCCTTGTTTATGTGGTCAAGAGCAGAGGTAGAACACCTGTCCTTTAATCAATATTAAATCATTAAACATGTTCTGGGCCTCACTTCCTTCTTCCGCCTTCCTCCCCTCTACACTGTCAAAGCTCTTTGCTTTAACAGCCCTCCCTTTCTTACCCCAAAACACGTCTTTTGTCCAGGTGCAGATGCCATTTCCAGTTTGCTGAATCATTTCTCGTCTTTGTAAAGCTGGGCCAGTTTGATCCGCCATTGTATCTGCCTGATGAGCTTCCCACTGAGACAGCTCCAAAGCGGTCTGAACATCTGGCAGCTCTCTCTGACCTTAACTCCCAGCTGTTTGAAGGTTTAGCGCTCTGCCATCACTACTACTACTACTACTGCCTTTACAATGACACTCCCAATGGATGAGGAAGATAATGTAATAGCATTTAATAGAGCCGTGTAATGACGTATAAATAATGAATATTAAAAAAAGTCATGTAAAATGTGAATTCACTTTTATTAGTAACTTTGGTAAGTTTCAGATTTCAATTTGTCACAGGGTGCCGGTTTGTGCTTTATGTATGTTCTCTCTCTGTGTGTTCTGGGAGTGCGCTGCCCCTTTAAATTTTGCAGGCACACGGATGAACTCGTGATGGGGAACACTCATCACACCTGTGCAATCACTGGCACCAATAGAATGCACCTGGGGCTGGTTTAAAAGGCCCAAAAGGAGAAGCAAGAAGGGGGAGAAGCAGGAGAAGCAGGAAGCAAAGGACAGCAAGACGGAGAGAAACGGAGAGAAAGAGACGGAAAAGGAACGGAAAGAGACAGAGGAAAGAACACCCAACACCACGGAGCATCAGCCCACCGACAGGCAACGGAAAGCCGGAGAAACCGAGGGGAACATTGCAGACAACGCTCTAACTCAGCTAAGTGAAGGAAAGTGTCCATAACTGTGCAGAGGCTACACCTATTCAAGCTGGTTTGCTTGTGTGTCTAAGCCCGCCCTTTCCCTGTCCACAGCGCCGTCTCCTTCGAGGCAGGACCTGAGGAGTGACCGGCCGGACCTCCAGCGGACCCAGAGAGGACCGAGACCAGGAACCTGTACAACGCCTATGTCGCTAAGTAAAGGGGCGTATCCCGTGCCCCCTTGTTTGTTGTGCTGTGTTTTATTGAGTTTTATTGTGTGGTCGTTAATTCGACATTTTTTTGGTGTGTCTTATAATTAGTTTTGGCGCGGCGTTGTGGGGACCTTGGAGCCCATTGGGACCGCCGAGAGGACGCCAGCCCTCAGACTAACCGGCCTTGTGGCACGGACTGGAGGCCGGGCCGCAACCGACTCGCTTCCCATAAAGACTGCCTCCCCACAGTCCTCAGACTGTTTTAACTAAACCGTGGAGTGGCTGTTACAACCTTCCACCGAGCTTCTTAAAACATTGTTTTATTTTTTACTCCTTTTCTATTATCGGCGTGTCCAAATAAACTGCTGTTTTACATTGTAACCTCAGCCTCCTCATATTTCTTGTGGTAAACGTCTGGTGATCTAACGAACCTGCACCTGCAGCCGGTGACAAATTCATAAATAACATCGATGGAGGGGGCCCCAGAAAATGCAGCCTGCCTAGTGTAGTCCATTTATTTAATCCGGCTCTGGTTATAACCCCCCTGTTGCAGGCCTGAGCGATGCTTGGGAACGTGGAGACCTGAAACTTAGTGGTCGCTTCACTCTACGAGTCAAAAAGAAATATATCCAAAAGTACCTTGTTTTAGAAGGTCATAGTTACTCTGGTAAGAAAGCAATAGTGTGTCCTAAGATGGCGGCACAATCTCGTCCCCTCTTCTTCGTTCTCCCAAGATCACGGGCGGTCACGTTCACTGTTCCTCTCTGCTTCACTCCTCTCACAGATACCGGTCCGGCAAAACATCGGCAACTCACTTTCAAAAGTCTATAGTCTTTGTGCCTCAGTCCGAGAACACGAGAAAATATATACTGGCAAGTTGTGTTAACTTAGCTCTTCTCAGATGCGCACACACCCGCTTAGCCAGCAGATGCTAAAACTTGGGTTAGTGAGTTAACTAAATTCAATATTTACGAGTGTAGGTCCGTCTTCGAACTGAAGAAACGCTCCCTTACGCTCCAAACCCAATGCAAAATTAGGTCTCTGTCTAAACTGTTGAGCTAACAGTCCAAACCCTAGTTTTTATTCTCCCAAATTGCGAGACACGCTTTACTTTTTCTGTCCTGCACTTTCGGTTTGTTTTTTTCGTATGTCAATCTAATACACAGATAAGACAGCAAAAGTAGTACACACATACGGCACTTCCTATGGACTATCAAAGTAAAATAAATAAAATATATATATATATTCACAACATTATACTGTTTACATCATTTAAACTTATTTCCAGGTGCTTTCAAGTGTTCTTAAAGATATTATCTAACAAATGAAATAGAGTTAAATAGTTTTTTAACAATATTTATACAACTTATGACCTTATTTATACTTTTTTAAACCCTTTTTAAACTGTAACTTATCCTATGAACTTTTTCCACTATATTAAAATCATTAATGATTTATATCCAGGTTACATTTAGAAACACAGTACCAGTATACAATTCTTACATTCTCTAAGAGCCTATTTCAGTGTGAAATTTAGAAGACTGTGATAATGGAAGCATCTGTGATAGTGGAGGGATGTGCAATTGTGAATATGACAGGCTTCTCTCATATCACACAAAGTTACAGTCAGTAAGTCTTAAATACACACTCACAGCCTACCTGCACTATGACATCAGGCAGATTTGCCATAATCTCGGAGAGGCCGGGACGCAATGCCAAGGTCTTTAACATCAGAGACTCCAGTGTCGGTAATAGATTGCCATAATAACAATCATTTTCCCCTGGAAGGAATGAATATGAATCAATGAATGAATTACTTGTTTGATTGAAATGTTTAACATTCAAAAAAAGGAAAGGCAAGAAGCCACAGGTTTACATTAACCTATACTTTATCTCACCTTGTAAACGGTCCAAAGCTTTTGTAAGCGGTTTTGTGACTGTGCAATACTCTACAAGGAATTTGTACTCTCGCTCGGAAAAGGCTCATACACCTAATTGACTGCAGAGTGTCGTCAACTGTGGTCTGGATATCTCAGTTATTCGTGCAACTGCATTGTGGAAAGAGTTCCATCTCGTCACTGTAGGCACCATGAGCTTTTTTCCACATAGGCTTTCCACTAGCTCTGCAGCTACTGTAGACCGGCTGGCCTTATTCCAGAGGGCAGAGCACTTTGCAGTGGCACTTCTGTAAATTGTTTTGTTTGTCACTGTCAACCATTTTTCAATATCAATAGTTGAAATCAAATTAAGTGTGTGTGAGGCACATCTTAAGTGAGGGGGGAGAGTAAAGTTTCCTGGGTCTTCTTGTTCCGTGGAGAGCACTTCCTGTACATCGGTAAATGACACTTCTTCATCCTCCCCTGATCCCTCGTCCTCTGAATCAGATGCTGATGCTGCTGCTGCTGGCTTGGGCTCATACTCCCTGAATGTGAGAAGAGGGATGATGAGAAGATGTGTACAAGAAACCCCTGAAGAGGCTTGTGTTTCCTCTCTGCTGGATCTAATAGAAGGACATCTGCCAAATACAATGAATTGATTTACGGTTTTAGAATGAATTGTAAAACCGGAGCTTTCTTTTTTGGCAGAAAAAAAGTATAACACTAAGCCTGTTTTCTGTTTGAATATGACGTTTATCACAAAAACAATGTGTAAAATGTTTGAATTTTTTTTTTTCCATTTTTTTCCATTGGCTTTATTTTTTTTCCTGGGTGATGACTATCTATCGTCTGTTCAGCTGAACACACATGACCCAGAAACTGCTAAAGCTGCGAACAGTAGTATAAAAACACATTTCAGTCCTGTAATAGAAAAAGTACTTTATACCTCAAGCCATATACTGTATGTCTCTTAAAAGGGTTGTGTTCTCTTCTAGTATTGAACACAATCAGGTCAATGCATGTATAAATCTAAATCTCAATATCACAAACTCAAATGAGGACTTCAGAGCCTGCTTAATGAACTTGCTTTTTGCTTTTTTTGTACATCCAGAGTAAGAAGCACTACACAATCCAGTACACATTATAGGTGTATAACTATATTAACTACATTAACTGCAACAGTGTCAAGTATTTATTTTTTTCTTGTTCAGTTATATTTGCCTGAAGTGTGCGATAGAGATGATGACGAGTATGTTGAGTGTGGTAGTGAGCAGGCAGAAGATGAAAAGCAGAATGTTGTTAATAAAAACCTGCGATGGGTCCATCTGGGGCTTTCTGCACGAGCTGTTGAGGAGATGTAGGAAGCAAAGTTCTGCCTCCACAGCCTCCATCATCACAGACGCAGACTCATGGAGCTTGTTTTATTCTCCTCACGTTCTCAGTGGATCGTCCCACTGACATCAACAGTAACATTTGGGATTATTGCAATGTACATGTACAACACATATCAAGAAACTAGGAAGTTAGAAACTTGTATGATGTCATATACAGTGCAAGAAATTAAAATTAATTTTATATTTAACATAAATATAACACTCCTTAACACTGCCCTACAAAGGCTGAGTGCAGCGTCTGGGTCAACAGTGAAACAGAAAAATGGCTTCAAATTTTTATGTTATCCAACAAAATGTTTTACAGGTACATTGATGGCAAATGATTCACATTCATCTATTGAGTAACAGTTTAAAAAGAAAATTTCCAGGATCACAACTAGAGGTGTATCAATGCACTGTGCCACAATATGTCACGATTCTAAAACATGATAATACGCAATGGAAATTGAGAAAGCCCCGGGAATTATATATCTGCTGTGTGGGAGCATTTTGAGTTTCCAACACGAAGGCAAGAAAATGATAACAAAGTTGTTGACCAAACAAAGACTATTTGCAAACTCTTTTGATGCATTATGGCTTACACTACAGCTAACACTAGCAACATGTTGAACCACTTACCACTTGGGTGTTACATCCGGGCTTTTCGTCTTTTACTGCATAAATCGACATTTTAATCAAAAATTCATGCACCCAGAGTTACTTAGCTTTAGAGACCAGAGCCATCTTTAGTACCAGGCTGTTATGATTTTTCAAAGTCGCCATTGAATTTCTCTTTATATTTCCGCTCTTAAAGCCTGCCCTCTGGTGGACGGAGGTATAATCGCTGTATGGTGGTGCCATTACTCAGGACCCTTTAAAGGGGTTCCATGAAAGAGGCTGTGTTATGGCTTACCCTACAGCTAACACTAGCATCATGTTGCATCACATACATATGGCAGTAGCTCAGTGGTAGAGCGGCCGTCCTTCAACCGGAAGGTAGTAGGTTCGATTCCCGCTCTCCCCACAGTTCATGCTGTCGTTGTGTCCTTGGGCAAGACACTTAACCCACCTTGCCTCTTATGAATGTGTTAGAATGTTGATGGTGTTGGTCGGAGAGGCCGTAGGCGCGGAATGGCTGCCACGTCTCTGTCAGTCTGCCCCAGGGCAGCTGTGGCTACAGATGTAGCTTACTACCACCAGTGTGTGACTGTGGAGTGAATGAATAATTGATATGTAAAGTGTCCTTGAGCTCTGGAAAGGTGCTATATAAATAAAACTATATATACAATCATAAGGGAACATTGCAGTTGTTGCTACCACTGTTTGATAATTTAGCTAAATTCCAATTAACACAGTCCAGAAGGTCAGTTAATTGCTGTTGTTACCGACAACAGAAATATGGATTTAGCGGTGAGGGAAGCCGGGCTACGACCACACATCATATGCTTATCCCATACTTTAAATCTGTGCACTCAAGAGTTAGCCGTGTGAGAAGAGTGGCAAGTTCTTTACTCAGAAGTAGCACCATCACAGCTACTTTGGTAGCTAAACAAAAACTGCTGGGACTGCCAACACATAAATTTGTCATGGATATAAGTACCCACTGTAACAGTTTGCTGGATAAGCTAAACCGCTACCTCGAACATCAAGCAGCTTGATCAGCATCTCTGGTCAGCCCAGAACTACGACGCAACATACGGGACATAGACACATTTGATGATCATAACATTACTGAGGTGGAGGACCTTCTCACTCCTCTAAAAAACAGCCACTACAGTACTGTGTGATGAAAAAACCCTGACAGTGTCCTTAATTATACCATTGACTCACATGGTAGAACACAGTATGGCACCCAGTGACTCAGTGGCAAGTATGAAGAGAGCAAGTCTGGAGATGCTGGAGGGCAGTTACAGGGAACAAGATGAAGTTTGCTTGAAAAAGTAAACAAAAACATGAGATTTTATTTTCATGCAGTAAAGTCTGTAGGAGGCATATCTTTCACACACTCCCCATGACAAGTTATCAGATGCAGGATTTAGTCTGTGGCAAGTTATGTCTACGTCTAGTTATGTCTTTGTTAATGTTTGGATTAGCAGCATGATCAGATTTGACATGACCTGAAGAGAACTAGGAGCAACCAGTAATTATTAACCATAGGAAATGAAAAAAAATTCCTCTGTGCTTAGATACATCCCTATGAAATAGAGAACGTAAAAGTTTTCTATAGTTAATAATTACTACTTGCTCCTAGTCCTCCCTTCTCACCTGCAAGCAGCTGCAGACATACAGCAGCAACACAGATGCGGTAAGATAAACTAAGACCAACTTTTATTTACACATTTTATGGACTCTCCACTACTCTGGAGTTGCCTGCGGTGAGAGGCGACGGGCTGGTGTGGGTTTGCTCATAGCCCCCCAGCTCAGCCTGTTATGTGTTAGAGTTCACCCCGGTAAACGAGAGGGTCGCTTCCCTGCGCTTTCGGGTCGGGGATAGGTCTTTTCACTGTTATTTGTGCTTACGGGCCAAATAGCAGTGCAGAGTACCCGGCCTTCTTGGAGTTTCTAGTGGTGCTGGAAAGTGCTCCAACCGGGGACTCCGCCATTCTACTGGGGGACATCAACGCTCACCTTGGCAGCGACAGTGACACCTGGAGGGGCATAAGTGGGAGGAACGGCCCCCCGGATCTAAACCCGAGCAATGTTCTGTTATTGGACTTCTGTGCTAGTCACATTTTGTCCATAACGAACACCATGTTCAAGCATTAGGGGGGTGTCCACCAGTGCATGTGGCACCAGGACACCATAGGCCGGAGGATGATGATTGACTTTGTAGTTGTTTCATCTGACCTCTGGCCGTATGTCTTGGACACTCGGGTGAAGAGAGGGGCGGAGCTGTCAACTGATCACCACCTGGTGGTGAGTTGGATCCGATGGCGGGGGAGAAAGCTGGACAGACTTAGCAGACCCAAACATACTGTGAGGGTCTGTTGGGAACGTTTAGCCGAGTCCCCTGTCAGATCGATCTTTAACTCCTACCTCCGGCAGAGCTTCGACCAGATTCCGAGAGAGACTGGAGACATTGAGTTCAAGTGGACCATGTTCTCCACCTCCAAAGTCTCCGGTGCCTATCGTGGCGGCAATCCCCGAACCCGTTGGTGGACATCGGAAGTAAGGGATGCCGTCAAGCTGAAGAAGGAGACCTTTCGAGCAGTTGATGGGTACACTGAGGTAGTTGGGAAGCTCCTCGATGGCAAGACACCGAGGGTGGATGAGATACGCCCTGAGTACATCAAGTCTCTGGATGTTGTGGGGCTGTCTTGGTTGACACACCTCTGCAACATCGCGTGGCAGTTGGGGACAGTACCTCTGGACTGGCAGACCGAGGTGCTGGTTCCTCTTTTTAAGAAGGGGGACCGGAGGGTATGTTCCAACTCTAGAGGAATCACACTCCTCAGCCTCCCCGGGAAAGTCTATGCCAGGGTACTGGAGAGGAGGATGCGGCCGATAGTTGAACCTCGGATTCAGGAGGAACAATGCGGTTTTTGTCCCGGTCGTGGAACACTGGACCAGCACTATACCTTCTCCAGGGTGCTGGAGGGTTTATGGGAGTTTGCCCAACCAGTCCACATGTGTTTTGTGGATCTGGAGAAGGCATTCGACTGTGTCCCTCTTGGCACCCTGCGGGGGGTGCTCTGGGAGTATGGGGTCCGGGGCCCTTTGCTAAGGGCTGCCCGGTCACTGTACAACCGGAGCCGGTGCTTGGTTCGCATTGCCGGCAATAAGTCAGACCTGTCCCCAATGCATGTTGGACTCTGGCAGGGCTGCTCTTTGTCACCGGTCCTGTTCATTATCTTTATGGACAGGATTTCTAGGCACAGCCAGGGGCTGGAAGGAGTCTGGTTTGGGGACCACAGGATCTCGTCTTTGCTTTTTGCAGATGACGTGGTCCTGTTGGCTCCATCAAGCTAGGACCTTCAGTGTGCACTGGGACAGTTTGCAGCCGAGTGTGAAGCGGCTGGGATGAGGATCAGCACCTCCAAGTCTGAGACCATGGTTCTCAGACGGAAAAGGGTGGCTTGTCCCCTTCAGGTTGGTGGGGAGTTCCTGCCTCAAGTGGAGGAGTTCAAGTATCTTGGGGTCTTGTTCACGAGTAAGGAAAGGAAGGAGCATGAGATTGACAGACGGATCGGTGCATTTGACGTCAATCCTTCTTGATCCATGGTGGAAAACAATGCAGTCTTTGATTTTAAGGCCTGCCTGTGGACCAAGGTTGAGCTTTGGGTCATGACCGAAAGAACAAGATCTCGGATACAAGCGGCCAAAATGAGCTTTCTCCGCAGGGTGGCGGGGCGCTCCCTTAGAGATAGGGTGAGGAGCTCGGTCACTCGGGCGAGACTAAAAGTAGAACCGCTGCTCCTCCACATCGAGAGGAGTCAGCTGAGGTGGCTCCTCCACATCGAGAGGAGCCAGCTGAGGTGGCTCGGGCATCTTTTTCGGATGCCTCCTGGATGCCTCCCTAGGGAGGTGTTCTGGGCATGTCCCACCGGGAGGAGACCCCGGGGAAGACCTAGGACACGCTGGAAGGACTATGTCTCTCGGCTGGCCTGGGAACGCCTCGTCATACTCCTGGAAGAGCTGGAGGAAGTGGGGAGAGGGAAGTCTGGACATCTCTGCTTAGACTGCTGCCCCCGCGACCTGGCCCTGGATAAGCGGTAGAAGATGGATGGATGGATGGATGGATGTTACAGTTTCAAAATAAATCAAGATGGAAAACAGCAAAATAACCCCAAAAACATTTCCGCCTAAAAAAAAAAACATAATATTTTGATCAATATCCCTTTTAGCAAATATTTTTGGTTTAATATTTAATTTGATTACATTAATGTATGTAAAAAGCACCTTATTTGTTTAAAGTGTTGTTTAAAGTGCAAACCAAATGTTATTGCACTTTTGTTCATATAGCAGTTCTTTCAAAATAAAAGTATGCAGTACACTAATTTTGAATTCATTATTAAATTTTGTGTATAATGCGATTAATCGCGATTAATCACAGAACATTGTGCGATTAATCGCAATTAAACGCTTTAATTGTTGCCCAGCACTACATTTTATTAAATGACTATTACTGACTGAATTTTCGATATTTTGAAAAAACAAGGAGAAAACAAGTAAATTTAATTTTACACTTGATGTTTTTCTTGATGTTTGAATATATTATGGTTGAGAATAATATGGGAAAGATGCAAAAACAAAATGGTTTCTTGTATTTATTGAGCACTTGAGTTTTTTATTAACAGTATGGAAATAATCTATACAGAAAGAAATTCTGTAAGATAAGATATTTTTATTTGTGGGGATTTTAAAAGTAAATAAAGCAAAACTCACAGAGAGCTTTGTTGATTTTATGTATAGTCTTGCATTTTAAATGACAATCAAAATGGTGATGGTGTTTTGGGGGAAAGCAATGTGAACAGAGCAGATGCTTTGTGTGTGTGTTTTTAAGCAGCTGAGTGATGCTGCCCGGTTACTGAGTTACAACCAGAGGGAGGGGTCTGGCCCAAGGTTGATTAGGAATTATAAAGAGAAATGTATTTTAAGTAAATAGAACAATATTCTTGTGACAATAGATCATGCAAAACTAGTTCTGATCTATATAAATAATTTTTGTTTGTGTCAACTGTTTAGTTATCATATTTGTGGATGATAACACATACAGTAACAGATAATACCAGATAATGGTAACTGAGATGAACCAAATGAAAATTAAACATTAGTGAAACAAAATTTATGCTATTTGGAAAATATGGAGAAGATATTTATCACTATTTTATTTTTTTCTTTATTGAGCCTTGGTTGTCCCAAGTCTCAAAAGTGTCCAAACTGTATTAAAATGATGATGTGATGTCTGGTTAACCTAATGATTAGCATAATGCTATAACAACAGTGTTTAATACAATTAAAAGATGAGTTTAAATTAAATAATGAAATAAATATTGACATAGAATAAATAGTGGCATAAACTTTCTGCAGAAGTACAATTTAGTCTGATTAAACCAAACCTTTCAGATTAAAGTAGCAGACCATCTCTGTGGAAACAGATCATGAGTCTGCAAGAGTATGTTTATGTTTTGATCATTTTAATGGCTTTTATGGTTTTGTAATGATGAAAACCTAGGAGGCTGAGTTTATAATGTTTTATTTGATGTTGATTTTGTTTTTGTTTTGTTTGTTCTTTATATGGATGGAAGCCAACTACAACTGTGTACCAGTTCAGAACAGAAGCCGACCATTAATAAAGCCACCAGTAAGAGCTAATATTTTTTATTAACAAACAACTCTGGAAAAAATATAGAAATAGCAATCAGCATCTCTAAAAGTATGGAAGCCATTCCATTCCAAATTTTGTTGAATCCCAACACAGGCACACCTCATTTTCAATTGAATGAGGTTCTGATTAGGTGATCGCCTGAACCAAATTTAATAAGGAAAAGTATAAAAAAAACCACTTCTGTGGTCATCACTATCCTCTTGCAAATAAATGTTCTAAATTGCAATATTTTTATTTGGAATTAAGGAAAACTTTTGTCAGTAGTTTATAGAATAAAACAAAAATGTTAATTTTACCCAAACACATACCTATAAAAGGTAAAACCAGAAAAATTGATAATTTTGCAGTGGTCTCTTAATTTTATCCAGAGCTGTAGTTCTTTGAACTTATAGTCATCTTGGTTTACACCTTACCACCTGAAGGGGATATTTGCAGTGCAAGGTGGATGTCTGATGGTTTTGCAGCGGTAAGACCTTTAGACCAGCATTACCTGCTGACTGGACACATTCTCCATGTATCCGGAGCTTGTTGGTGAGATTGATGGATGTGGTCATTGCTGGGTCAACATTTATGTGCATGCACCTGATGAACGACACTATGGTCAAGGCTTTGACCTCAGATGAACCATTTGATCTGGAGGACGTCATCGAAAGACTCTGGTCTTTCTGTGAGGAGTCTGCATGTCCTCCACGTGTACTCCACGGGTACTCCGGCTTTCTCCCACCGTCCAAAGACATGCATGTATAGGTTAATAGGCAACTCTAAAGTGTCCCTAGTGAATGAATGTGAGAGTGAATGGTTGTCTGTCACTGTCTGTCTCTAAATGTTAGCCCTGCGACTAAATGGCCACTGTCCAGGGTGAACCCTGCCTCAGGCCCAAAGCTGCTGGGATAGGCTCCAGTCACCCGTGACCCCTAATGGGATTAAGCGGTAGAAAATGAATGAAGAAAATGAATGATTGATTTTAATTTGATTGATTGTTACAATTGAATCATTTGAACTGATTACATAAACTCCCTTGTATGTAGATTGCACCACCTAGGGGAGAGAGGTGGGCAGGAGAGTTTTCCCCAGCGATAGGTCAATTACCTCATAGTCAAATGTACTTAGGCTAGGTAAGCTGCCCTGCTGCTGCCATAGTATACAATTCACACCCAAGATAGTATTTAGTTTATGCTAATGATTTTATCAGCACAAAGAGGGGGAACATGTCTGTGAAAGTTCTCAGTCATCCAGATCATTTTGCAGAAAAACGTTAACATAAAAGCATCTTGACTTAGTTTTCAAGGTAAAGACATTTCAACTCTATTTCTAAGAGACTTTATCAATTCTGAGATCAACTGGTAAAAGAACTGAGCTTATTTCTCAACTATAAGCTCAGTTCTCTTACCAGAGATTTAATGGAAAAAGATTCTTTCAATTTGTGGCATTTTGTGTCATTTCTCTCACTTATGTCTTATTTTTCTGTCCACAGAGTAGACACAAAGAAGAAAAACAGGAGCCAGCAGCAAAGTGAGTATTTGCTCTAAAACTAAGTGAGTCTGTGTCTAAACACGGCTCTTCATGATTTTTCATGTGTCTACTGTGTGTCTGTGTGACTGTGTTTGGACGCTGTACTCTTATTGTTGCATTGCTTATGTCAGGTCATTCTAATAGGTTTAATCTACATCCATCTTCCCACCTCCTGGAAATCAAACTCCGATCGAGAGGGACCTGACGATTTCTTTGTTTGGAATTGAAAAAGGCCAGACCAATTTCAGACTGGAGGTATGGTCATAACAGCAGAGGCAGTTCAGTGTTTTGGAAAAGAAATGGAAAAAGCAGGAAAGTAGCTCAGAAAATGTATTAACTGCAGGTACATCAACATCCAGAATACAAAGTTGACCTGCATATTAAATATACAGAATTATTAAATACACAGAAGGATGAGGCTGATGAGGGAACAGTAACAGTGAAATCTATATACCTTTACAATCAATAGTATTCTCCTCCAATCATCACAGAATGTCAGACCAGGATTAATGTCACAGTTCATGCCCCTTTTTCTCTCTAGGTCCTCCATCTGTGTAGTCTTTACAAAACTACAATTTGTTTATAATGATTAAAAAAAATCTTGTAAAAATGGAGAATGTTTTATCAATTCAGCCGTAGATTACACGTTTGAGCCAGAGTCTGACCACGAGCCCAAAGAGTCCCAGGAAGAGACGGGAGGCAAGGGTGGGAATGAGGGTCTTAAGGGTAAGTAATCATGGGTCAAACTGACTCTGTTCAACTCTCTTAATGCATTTAAAAGTGTATTCAACAGACACGATACAATTCAATCAAAGGCATGTTATGTATTTTTCAGAGTAGTGAGTGATACATAAGTCTATGAACGTAGCAGTTAGGGATGTAACAATATTGACAATATCGCGATATCGCGGTGGTAAACGTGTCTCGATATCGTCGTTGTTGGGTTACAATATTAAAAGGACAGGTGAGCAAGAGGAATAAACACAGTCACGTGGAACAAATCATCGTAAACTACATAGACCATGTTCCTTTGCGCTGCTTCGCCACAACAACCGTTGTTAAGCCATAGTGATTACACGCTGTCCACAAAAGCTCACAGCAAGCCAGCATGGCCAACAGCGATACTTGTAAGGATATAAACAACAAAACCGAAGTTGAGATTGTGCCAGCCCCTGCAGCTTTTAAATCAGATTTCTGGAAACATTTTGGTTTTGCCGTGTCAAAAAACGCAAAAGGAGAGAAGGTGGTGGACAGACAATGTAGATCTTTTGATCTTTCTAAAGAAAAACTTGAACATTAGCTAAAGGATAGTTCAGTGTTTTTTTTTTAAAGGCTTTTTGACTGACTATTTTATTTAAGTTTAAGTTATCTTCCTAAATACCAGTTGTAAAAGGCTGCTTTTATTTGCCTTGCACATTTAAACCTGACTTAACTTGATCTTTGTTTGCACTTAAAGGGAATTGCCTATTGTTTACAATTGTTCTAGTTGCTTCTAAACTTGAACATTGCACAGAAGAATCAATTATGCAACCAAATATTACTATACAGAATATTGATGTTCCTGACTACAACCTGCACTTTAAAAGCACTATGTGATCAGCGTTTTATGTTGTCATGAATACAACAATAAATTGCCTGTTGACTGGCAAAAGCAGAATAAATGTCAGTATTTTTTTGCTATTATAATCACAAACACTATTGTGAGCTATTTAACAATACCGTGAGGTTTTCCACAATATCGCAATAAATATCGTACCGTGAGGTCAATATCGAAATTGTATCGTACCGTGAGATTTTGATATCGTTAGATCCCTAGTAGCAGTCACTGTAGGTTTGTCTTGATATTGTGAAATATAGCTTCCATTAGCTTTAAGAGCTACATCAAGAGGAAGATCAGAACTGTGGCTGAGAAGAGCATTGCAGGGTTGGTGCAGTTGCTTGGTACTCTCCAATGTATTTTTTGGGTTCATATGGAAAAATGCTGGGACAATTGGTGCCTCGGTCTTTTTAAAAATTGGTACCTCATCAGCAAATATAATCATAAAGACATTGACCTGTCCCGAATTAGCGACAATCCCCCGCAGTGCTTCTCACGGCCACAGACCACTCCAGTCCTCTATGCAGCATCAAGTCACAATATTAAAAATCCAATCAGCCTTTATTTTTATATTATAGTTTATTCACTGATAGTTATTTCATATTTTGTGAAATGCATTAGTAAGACACTGGAGTGGCATGCCTCTCAACTACATGTCAGGTTATAACCTCATATTACCGTCATTACTGGCTCAGTCTACAGCCTAACCAATAGTAGCAGGTTTTTATGTTGAAATAAGCTTTAGGCGAGATCATCATGAAAACTGAATGACTAAAATGCTCCTGGTTAAGTTCCAGAAATAAGGACAGAAACAACTTATTGACCAATCAACAATGACAAATGAGACAATTTGCCAGAGGTAAAAAAAAAAAAAAAAATAGAACTTCATCAAGGAACCAAACTCTACTCAAAGTGCTTAACTAAACTGAACAACTAAACAAAAGACAGAGTTCAAATCTCCCCAATCTTTCTCTACAGGATCCTCAAGTCACATGATCCAGGTCTCAGTATCCGCAGAGTAACAATGAGTTGAATAGCTTTTCTAAACCAGGGATAGATAATAGCGTAGATAAGAGGGTTTAGACAGGAATTCAGATAAACCAGTGAATAGAGAACAACTTCTAAAGGAACACTGAGTATCAAGAAATTGGTGTTGGAGTAGGAAAAAAGGTAGTACGGACAGAAACACATAACATACACAAGCACAACAACACCCAGGTTTCTGGCAGCCTTAATCTCAGATTTCATGTTTGTCTTCGAAGAGTCTGAGACGTGAGAACGCATGGCTCGGGCCTGAGACACAGCCACCACAAACACTCTCATGTACAGCACAATGATGATGGTAATTGGGACGACAAAACTCATAACAAAGATGAGTTCTTTTAGGAAATAAACTATACACTCTCCTTGGCAAGATTTATATTTGCCTGGGTTTATTATTTTTTCTAACAAACAAAGAATGGAATAAATTAAAGCATATAACCAACACAAAAAAATACCGATGCTCGCTCTGTGTTCAGTCATTCTGGTTGCATAATGCAGCGGGTCATTGATGGCTATGTAGCGATCCACTGAAATAAGAACTATGTTTCCCACTGAAGAAGTAAAAAAAATGCAAACTAGGATAAAATACAGAGAACACAAGAGGTCCCCTAATGCCCAGCAAGTTCTCCATTTCACCCCCTCGACTGGTATCAACACAAGGCCAACAAAGAAGTCTGACACGGCCAGAGAGAGGAGGATGAGGTTAGTGGAGGTGTGGAGCTGTCTGCAGAGAGAAGAAGCAGACAAGGTAATGTTTCAGTTTTGGTAGTTAAGCTTTGATGAACAGACCCAATAAACAGACCCTTTTTTCTGTTTGAATATGACGTTTATCACAAAAACAATGTGTAATTTATTTGCAGAATATTTCTATTTAATAATAGTTTTTCTTGGCTTCATGTTTTTTCCAGAGTGATGACTATCTATCGTTCAATCAGCTGAACAGACATGACCCAGAAACTGCTAAAACTGCTATCAGTAGTAAAAAAAAAAAAAAACAACTACTTCTACTCTTAAGTCATGTAATAGAAACAGTACTTTATACCTCAAGTCATATATGTCTCTACAAAGGGTTGTGTTCTCTCCTAGTAAATGGAAACACTAAAAGCTTTTAACCATAACCAGGTCATGTTTAAATCTAAACCTCAATATCACAAACTAAAATGAGGACTTTAAAGCCTGCTTAAACAACAACAACATGAACAACTTGCTTTTTTTGTACATCCAGAGGAAAAAGCACTACACAATCCAAACAAAGTACACATTATAGTTACTATATAGTTCAGCCACCAAAGGTTAAAGTTAAAAGACGAGCTATATTTTATAACATGTAAACTGCAACAGTGTCAAGTATTTATTTTTTTCTTTGTTCAGAGTTATATTTACCTGAAGTGTGCGATGGAGATGATGACCAGCATGTTGAGTGTGCTAGTGAGCAGGCAGAAGATGAAAAGCAGAATGTCGTTAATGAAAACCTGCGATGGGTCCATCTGTGGCTTTCTGCACGAGCTGTTGAGGAGATGTGGGAAGCAAAGTTCTGCCTCCACAGCCTCCATCATCACAGACGCAGACTCATGGAGCTGGTTTATATTAACCTCACGTTCTCAGTGGATTGTCCCACTGACATCAGCAGTAACATTTGGGATTATTCCAATGTACATGTACAAGACATATCAAGAAACTAGGCAGTTAGAAACTTGTATTATGTCATAAACAGTGCAAGAAATTAAAATTAACCCTATATTTAGTTTTAGAGAGAAGCAGATAACACTCATTAATACTGTCCTACAAAGGCCGAGTGCAGCGTCTGGGTCAACTGTAAAACAGAAAAATGGCTCCAAAGATTTATGTTATAAAACCAAATGTGTTACAGGTACATTGGTGGCAAATGATTCATATTAATTTATTCAGTAACAGTTCAGACAGAGAAGTTTGAGAATCACAACTAGAGGTGTATCAATGCACTGTGCCACGATATTTCACAATCCTAAAACATAACAATACACATTTTGCACATGACACACACATTTTAATGGCTGCCTTGCATCGCAAGTAGTTTTTAAAATTTGTTTTAAAGTTAGTCGATGCTATAAGTAAAATCACTATCCTTGCTCGAGTGGTGAAGTAGCTGCGTCAGAACTCAGGGGAAACCCAAAATGAAGGAGGAGGGGGAAATTGAGGAAGCCCCGGGAAATTGCAAATTTTGGGTTTCCAACACGAAGGCAAGAAAATGGTAATAAAGTTGTTGACCGAACAAAGACTATTTGCAAACTGTGAGGAGGAAAGACATAGTAGACAAGGACGAGATGTGAGCGAGGACACACTGGAGCCTCCTACAGGAGTCAAACTCACAGTGAAGAAGAAAACTGCCCACACCACACATACAGTATGACAGAAAAGTTTTAACTGTCTGCATTATATTATGATTCATTCATTAGGAGTTACTGATAATGAGGTTAACATTTTAACAGCAGACTCCACACTTCTGTCTGGTTATTGGTCTCGATGTGTATGTGTGATTCGTTCAGTATGTTAATTTTGCAGGTGCAACGTCACTTTCCAGTCCAGGCCCAAGTCATCAAGAACAAGTCCGAGTCAAAGCCATAAAAAGGCAAGTTTGAGTCTGAGTCGAGTCATTTACATTTAGACATTTAGCGACTTACAAGTGAGGAAAACAATGGAAGCAATTTTAACAACACAAGGTAACAAAAAGCATAAGTGCACTAGAAACTACACTCAATGAGGCTTACCCTCAAGTCGAGTCACAAAAATGAGCCTAATGAGTTCAGGATAAGTATACGTATAACTTTTTAACTCTTGTTTATACATTTTCTATACTTGCTCCTCTTTAGCTCAAAGTTTATTTAATATATAATCTTGTGTATACACCAATCAGGCATAACATTATGATCTCCTGCCTTATTTTGTGTTGGTCCCCTATTTGCTCCAAAACAGCACTGACCTGTCGAAGCATGGACGCCACTAGACCCTGAAGGTGTGGTATCTGGCACCAAGATGTTGGCAGCAGATCCTTTAAGTACTGTAAGTTTCGGGGTGTGGCCTCCTTGGATCAGACTTGTAGTTCCAGCACATCCCATGGATGCTTCATTGAATTGAAATTTGAGGAATTTGGAGCCAAATTCCTGGATTAAAAAAACTGTATATGATGAACTTATTTATGTCGAAGGTTTTAAAGTTTATAGAACTGACCGGGTTGGCAAAGGAGGTGGGGTTGCCGTATATGTGAAATCCAAGTTTAGAAGCTCTGTAACCCTGTCACTAACTAAAGCTAAACAGTTTGAAATTCTGACCGTGAAAGTGAATATATCAAAAGGCACTGATATTACAGTGGTTGGGTGCTATAGACCTCCATCTGCTTTAAAGGATGCTTTCCAATCTATATCTGAAATATTACATGAAATTAACGACTCGGAATTCATTCTTATGGGTGATATGAATTGGGACTGGCTGTCTGGGAACTCTGATTGTTTTAAGGACCTATGTAATGATTTACATTTAGTGCAACTTATTAATGAACCAACAAGAATAAATCCCAAAGCAGAAATAAAATCTACTCTCCTAGATCTAATCGTAACAAACTCCTCTCATAAATATACCTCAACTGCCGTAATTTGTAATGACGTCAGTGACCATTGTGCAGTTGCTTGTGTAAGAAATACAAAAATCCCTAAGGTAAAACCACGCATGATCCTAAAAAGACATTTTAAAAGTTTTGAACAACAGACTTTTCTGCATGATTTGTATCATAGTGAACTCAGCAGGGTGTCTTTGTTTTCAGATGTTGAAATGGCATGGGATTTTTTTCATTCACATTTTATTTTCATTGTAAATAAACATGTGCCAATCAAAAAGTTTAGGATTAGTGGTAAGAACAATCATTGGTTTTCAGACAGCCTATCAGAGCTGATCTGTTTGAGAAATAAAATGTGGGCACAAACCAGATTCTCAGATTTTTCTGCTGATTGGACTGCATTTAGAACTGTAAGAAATAATTGTACTTTGATGATTAGAAAGTCCAAATCTGAGTATTTTTTTAAGTCAACCACAGAAAATTTAAACAATCCTTTAAAGTTTTGGAAATCAATTAAATCTTTGTCGAGTGCATGTGTGACCTCAAACCTCCCTGATCAGATTCTTATTGATTCAGAAGAAATAAAAGATAAAGCAGTCATAGTCAATCAGTTTAATAACACTTTTTCCTAATTAAACTATATTGGGAGTGCATCAAACTAAAAGTAAATCTGTATTGTGTTTTGAACCCAATCATGTGCCAGCTGCACAATGCATGTGCCGGATGCATGACCAATTTGACCTTTGTCCCTAAAAATGCAGTCCATTACTGGTTGTCCATAAAAACATATTTTCGCTGTATCACAGTTAAAGTTATAAAGAGGGTTACCTCATGTAGTGACAGAGGCTTGTTCAGTAACTTTGTTCTAAATCAATATTCTGAACTTTTGTGAATTATTGTTAATTTTTTACTTTTTAATTTATTAGAAATAAGTAAACCAGTGTATTGGTGCAGTTTAATGTCACTCTTTATAATTACACCGATGTCATTAGTTGTTTAGTGTCAACTCATTTGGGTTATTCTGCATCTTTGACTCCTTTACCACTGTCACAATGCTCCTAATGCTGCTCCGATGAGTGAAGAGGAAAGACGGAGTAGACAAGGACAAGATGTGAGCGAGGACACACTGGAGCCTCCTACAGGAGTCAAACTCACAGTGGAAGAAAACTGCCCACACCACACATACAGTATGACAGAAAAGTTTTAACTGTCTGCATTATATTATGATTCATTCATTAAGAGTTACTGATAATGAGGTTAACATTTTAACAGCAGACTACACTTCTGTCTGGTTAATGTTAATTTTGCAGGTGTTATGTAGTTTTGTGTTGGTCTTAATGTTCACATATGTCTGACTTGTAATTGGTAAGTGCTAGCCAGCTCTGACATTATTCCTAGACAAACAAACAAACTCACTTTTGTGACTCTGTTTATTAATGTATACAGTTTAGCACTGGTATATCTTTATTTATAAAGCTATACTTGGCAAACTTCCACTGTATCTTTGTAACCTCCTCTCTGTTTGCTCTGGTACCTATCAGCTACGCTCTTCAAAGTGGTTGCTTTTTAATGTGCCAAGAGTTTCAACCGAATTGGGAAAAACTGCCTTTTCTTACTTAGCACCTTGGGGGTGGAATAATTTACAAAAAGAGCTAAAGTTAGAAACCCTTCTGTCCATAAATGATTTTAAAAATACTGTAAAGAGTGTTGTGATGGAGATATGTTCTTGTTTTTCTTAAGAGTCTCATTTTGTTTTATATATTATTTTCTTTTATTGTGAAAATGTAATTTTGGTGTTTATGTATTTGTTGTGATTTGACTGCTACCTTGGCCAGGTCTCTCTTGTAAAAGAGATTCTGAATCTCAATGGGACCTCCTGGTTAAATAAAGGTAAAATAAAAAAATTAAAAAATCAACACCTCAAACTCAGACCAGTCCACCTTCTATCATTGCTCCGTGGTCTAGTGGTGATGCTCACACAGGGGTCAGCGTGGACACCCTGACTGCTCTGTGTCTATGCAGCCCTATACATAATAAACTGAATTCTGACACCTGTCTGTCAGAACCACCATTAACTTTTTCAGCCATTTTAGCAACAGTAGCTGGTCTGATTTCCCGAGAGGAACAGTGTCACTGGGCTGGTCTGATGGGTGACGGTGCCCAGGAGATTACCGTCCAAGGCTCTGGCCAGGACTGGCCTAGACAAGTTCAATGTCAATGAGATTTGCGTCAGCTCACAAATCAGTAAATAAAGCCAGGGTCTGAGGACTGTCCAAAAGAAGGAGCTTGGCATGGATGAGGGGTCATCCTCCTCAGGAGGCTCCATCTGTAAGGCCCAGCAGTATGACTCCTCCTGCTGCTGAGCTGGAGGAGCCTTTTAGTAGACAAGAAGAAACCACATAAAAGCAGATATTCAGGTGGCACCGATGAGTCCTCTCTTCAGGAGTGAGGCGTGTTCGACCAACCTACATTGATTCGGGGGCTTCAGGAGGGGTCTGGCTCTCAGCGACAGTGGCCAGGACTGGTCATGGGCGTTCAGGCAGATCCTGTCGAGGTGGCCCTCTGAGTGAGGCAGGTGCGGATTCTTTGCTCAATCAGGATGTCGCAGCACATGAAGTCGAGCTCCTGCATAGGGTCACGGGAGGCAAGTTCATCCTCTTAAAAGTACGCAAGGCTCAAGTTGAAGGCTTGGCGCATTGCCAGGGTATTAAATATGCTCCTATTGGCAAGAGTGCGGAAGTCAATTGCATAGTCAGCAACGGAGCAAGATCCCTGTTTTAACTGGAGGAGAATGCTGGCGCTGCAGTCGAACACTTTACTTATATCCATCAAGAAGGATTTAAAATTGAACCCGCCCCCATCTGTCTCTCCTACTTTCCTACATGAGCCCCTCTGGGAACAGGGATTGTTGTAGTGCCATCCGTCGGCATCAGAAGACTAGTCAGGTGCTGGATCTGGGTAGCCTCTGAAGGCGTTGTCTTGCTGTGCAGTCATCTGGCAAACTGGAACCGGTAGCAGGAACAAGTAGTAGAAACAGTGCTTGGAAATAGCAGGTCTGGAAAGGCTGGTCATTCTCTCAATCAGTTGGTTGAACAATCGGGCAGAGAAGAGTTGTGTGGTGGCTGCTTAAGTACTGAGCAGTCTGATGAGTGAATGAGTCTCAGGTGTGCAGGGAGGTGTGACTAATGACGGTGACAGTGAAGATTTGTAGTAGACTCTGAACTGTGACAACAACACCAGCCAACTTTCTTAGCAAAGTCTAGTGCAGGGGTGCCCAAAGTGGGGCCCAGGGACCAAGATCGGTCTACCAAGGGGTTTGATTTGGCCCACCAGTGGTTGTCAAGTTTTGCAACCGGAATTGCCTGATTGATTAAATCTGCAAAAATGGTTGCACATACTTTACCATTGATAATGGCCTATTGCATTAAAGAGGAGCTATTGGGTTTATACATCCCAGAATTAGCCTGGGGACCTCAAACAAGGTGCTCACATTAACTTAAAAGATTAAAAGGGACTTAAATTAATAAGACAAATTAGGTAGGTTTGTGCATGTGTACACATTTCCACACTTTGTAAATCCACAACGAGTCTGATTTTTGAAAATACTAAGTCAAACGGTATACGTTTGGGTCAAAAAAGTCATGTTCACAGGTCTCCAATTAGGCGCTGCCTCAACAGAACAAAACGGAGCAAAATATTTATTTCAATGACATGCAAAAGATTTTCGGGTTTGGCCCTTGGCCAAAGGCCCGCTAAAACCTTTCTGTTTTGGCCCTCTATGGGAAAATGGTTGCTCTAGTGCAGGGGTCTCATACTCAAATTAGTTGGGGGTCGCAGGAGACAGAGTCTGGGTGAGGCTGGGCCGGATCAGATATTCCACAAAAAAAGCTTTGTTAAATCCTCTCAAACGTCATTACTAACAATTCTTTAACTTCAATGGGTTCTTCTGAGAACCTGAGCTATCCTGAACTTAAATGGAATATTGAAGAACATGAATGAGCTGGCTGAGTGGCCCCATTGGATGTCCACTTCTCAGTGATATTGTCAACATAACATCGGCGTTAATTTGCAGATTTGTCATGATAACAACTCCGCATGGATAGTGGCAATCAAATTGCCATCAACTTTAAAACAAATCAGCCCATTTCAAATGATCCATTGCCGGTAACATTGAATTTGTTCAGCTCAAGGTCAAACATGCTCATTTCAAACACAGTAAGAAGCAGTCATTTTATGACGGCTATGTGATGTTACACGCGCTTCTTCATAGTGAGGAGAACATGTGAAATGTTTCTCTGATTGCATCAAGCCCAGCCGATGACCCGCCCCCAGGAGTCAATACTCCACTGTGATGGTAGGTTGGTTCAGTTCCAGCTTGCACAAAAGGAACCTTCCACACACAACGTGGTAACGTGCCATTCATATAAAACTTGCAGGGCGCACTAACATTAAACTTTCATATCGTCCTGCGGGCCACAAAATAGCGTCTTGCGGGCCGCAGTTGGCCTCCGGGCCGCGAGTTTGAGACCCCTGCTCTAGTGGGTCTGAAACCACACCCATTGAGCCTGTCTACCACCCAAGCAACAACATCAATAACATTGACCAATTACGTTTTTTACAATTGTTAATCTAATATGTTGCTGGGCCTATGCAATGACTCATAAAGAAGTAAAACTACTGTCATTTATGCATTGCTTATGTCAGGTCATTCATTTAACTAACTTTTAAATCTGTATTCATCTTCCCATCTCCTGGAAATCAAATTTAGATCAAGAGAAACCAGACTATTTCTTTGTAAGGAATAGAAAAAGAAGACTATTTTAAGACTGGAGGGATGGTCATAACAGCAGAGGCAGTTAAGAGTGCAGGTGTGCAGGGAGGTGTGACTACTGACGGTGACAGTGAAGATTTGTAGTAGACTCTGAACTGTGACAGCAACACCAGCCAACTTTCTTAGCAAAGTCTAGTGCAGGGGTGCACAAAGTGGCAAAAAAATGGAAAAAAACAGATAAGTTGCCACAAGAAATAGCACAGAAAATGTATGAACTGCAGGTGTATGACATTTCACCAGTTAAATAAATGAGGCCCATTAGAAAGTAGCTCTTGTCTACATAATTAGGTTATAACCTCATATAACTGTAATTACTGGCTCCGTCTACGGCCTAACCATTAGTAGCGTTTTTTTTTGTTGAAATAAGCTTAAGGCGAGATCATCATTGAAACTGAATGACTAAAATGCTCCTGGTTAAGTTCCAGAAATATGGACAGGAATCCAGCTCATTGACCAATCAGCAAAGACCAATGAGACATTGGGCCATAGGGTAAAAAAAAAAAAAAAAAAGTGCTTAATTAAACTGAGCAACTAAGCAAAAGACAAAGTTCGAATCCCCCCAATCTTTCTCTACAGGATCCTCAAGTCACATGATCCAGGCCTCAGTATCTGCAGAGTAACAATTAGGGCTGTGTTGAAAAAATCGATTCACCAATTCTGAATCGATTTTCATATTAATTTCTAAAGATCGATTCGTAACTCAGAGGATCGATTTAATAATAGGCCTAAATTTTCCCCGTGAATTTTAATTTGCCGCGTAATTCACGCATGCGCGCGAGGTGGAAGGACATTAAAACAACGAACATGGCTGCTTTGAAAACTCCAGAAACGCTAACCCTGTCTGTACCAGACAGTAAAAGATGGTGTAATGTGTAAGCTTAAGACCGCAGAGAGGGTGGGCATTACGAGTGACACCTGGACATCCGTATCTACGGAATCTTACATGAGTGTAACAGCACACTGCATAGACGAGCTCTGGAACCTCGTGTCTTACGTTCTGCAGACAACCGACGTTCAAATGGACCATCGCTCTGTCAGTCTAGCTGAAATGTTAACCAAAGCTATGGAGGAGTGGGGCTGCTGAGTAAAGACCAGCCATAGTCACTGACAACGCGCGAATATGATCCGTGCGGTTGAGATTACGGGACTAACCCACGTCGGCTGCTTCGCGCACATAATCAACCTGGCCTCGCAAGCCGGTCTCAAACTGCCGTGCCGAATGTTGCACGCCTTCTTGGGAGAGTAAGGCACATCGCAAAGTTCTTTCATCGCACTACTGCTGATATACCTCTGCGTCCTCTGTCGTCTACACCAGTACAAGTTTGTGAAAGCAGTTGTATCAACACTCTGGAAGGGGGATTGTTCTTTACAACCATCAATACTCCATTAATTTGCAGTTGAATGTCTATAATAATAGTATCAATATGTTGCATAACTACAGTCCTCTAATTCAGGTAACAGCTGGAAAAAAATGATTTCTTCAAAAACACTTATCTAAATCTCGAAGATCGGATCGAATCGAATCGAATAATGATAATCGATTCGAGATCTTGAGAATCGGAATCGAATCGATTCTTGAAATTTGAATCGAAACACAGCCCTAGTAACAATGAGTTGAATAGCTTTTCTAAACCAGGGATAGAGAATAGCGTAGATAAGAGGGTTTAGACAGGAATTCAGATAAAGTAGTGAATAGAGAACAACTTCTAAAGGAACACAGAGTATCAAGATATTGGTTTTGGAGTAGGTAAAGAAGTAGTACGGACAGAAACACATAAAATAGCAAATAGCTCAGAGGGTAGAGCGGTCGTCTTTCAACAGGAAGGTAGGCGGTTCGATTCCCACTCTCCCCACAGTTCATACTGTCGTTGTGTCCTTGGGCAAGACACTTAACCCACCTTGCCTACAGTGGTGTTCCAGCTGTAACACTGGTGAATAGAACCTTAATGTAAGTCGCTTTGGATAAAAGCGTTAGCTAAATGACTAAATGTAAATGTAAATGTAAAATACACAAGCACAACAACACCCAGGTTTCTGGCAGCTTTAATCTCAGATTTCATGTTTGTCTTGGAAGAGTCTGAGACGTGAGAACGCATGGCTCGGGCCTGAGACACAGCCACCACAAACACTCTCATATACAGCACAATTATGATGGTAACTGGGACAAAAAAAGTCATTACAAAGTCATTACAAAGTTTGAGAAATTTACTATACACTCACCCTGGCAAGATTTATATTTGCCTGGGTTTTTGAAATGTTCTAACAAACAAAGAATGGAAATAATCAAAGCATATAACCAACATACAGAAATACCGATGCTCGCTCTGTGTTCAGTCATTCTGGTTGCATAATGCAGCGGGTCAATGATGGCTATGTAGCGATCCACTGAAATGAGAACTATGTTTCCCACTGAAGAGGTGAACAGAATGGAAGCTAGAATACAATACAGTAGACACAAGAAGTCCCCCAATGTCCAGAAAATTCTCCATCTCAGCGCCTCGACTGGTATCAACACAAGGCCAACAAAGAAGTCTGACACGGCCAGAGAGAGGAGGAGGAGGTTAGTGGAGGTGTGGAGCTGTCTGCAGAGAGAAGAAGCAGACAAGTTAGTATTTCAGTTTTGGAAGTTTAGCTTTGATGAACAGACCCAGTAAAGAGACAGAATGCAGTGATACTGTGAAAACGATGCACTGGGTCAGTTTGGTTTGGTACAAGAAATTCCAGAAATTGCAGATTGAGTTGTCCTGCTTTTTGCATCAGTGCATCTGCTGTAAGCACCTGTGGCACTGCTTAAGAAAAAGCAATGGACTAGAGTCTTTGTAAATAGGAGGATTCACTGCAAAGAATATAAAAAATCAAACCATCAAAGCTAATGCTGGATTGCAGAATGAATGTTCAGCTCCACCTGAGACGTATTGGATGATTAAATAAGCAGCAGTTTAAAAAAAAATAAAAATAAAGTGCAGAGTAGAGATAGGAAAGTGAGAGCAAACAAAACCCACAGCAAATTACATAAATAAAATTACAAATAAAAAAGGACACAATGTTGGACTTCCTGTAGTGGGTGTATTATTAATAAAAGTATACAGACTGTGAGCAAATCCTCAGTAGGAGGTCTGTAAGATTGATACATTTCCTCTCAGATAGTTGTAGTTTTGTGCTGTTAGTTTAAAATCTTAAGATATTTTGTTAACACATATTAAAGATCTATTATGTCTATGTTTGACCAAGACTGCAACTCATCTCAGAGCTGACACACAGACGTCCACATTCCAACAACAATTTCTTTGTGCCTGTTGAACTTCCACAAACTGTGGGAAAATCTGTTTCTTGAGGAATCCTCAATTATATAGGACAAAAGTCACTATATAAATGACAGGGACTATAGTCTTTATTATTACTTCAAATACATGAGAGATAAGATGAAACAATCTTGTCTCTACAAGGAAATAATTCATCTTGACTGTAGAAAATGCACTTTTTCAAATTATAGGCTTAAATTGAGAAATACTACGATAAATATATAAAGAAATTTAAGCTTTAACAGAAGCTGTTTCCAGGGAAGATATAGCTTTTCTTGGTTCAATTGTTAAATTGTGACTTAAGTGGTTGGATTAAAAAAAAAGAACACTGCTAAAACTGCTGACAGTAATGTGCAAAAAAAACACATTTTCTACTCTTAAGTCATGTAATAGAAACAGTACTCTATACCTTAAGCCATTTATGTCTCTACAAAGGGTTGTGTTCTATTCTAGTAAATGGACACACTAAAAAGTATTGACCACAATCAAGTCAATGAACGTTAAAATCTAAAACTCAATTTCATAAACTAAAATAAGACTTCAAAGCCTGCACAATTTGATATGTGTTTTGTACATCCAGAGGCAGAAGCACTACACAATCCAAACAAAGTGCACATTGTAGGTACTTTAAAAGTACCTACCTATTTAGGTACCTTAAAAGTATTTATTTTTTTCTTGTTTAGAGTTATATTTACCTGAAGTGTGTGATGGAGATGATGACCAGCATGTTGAGTGTGGTAGTGAGCAGGCAGAAGATGAAAAGCAGAATGTCGTTAATGAAAACCTGCGACCAGACCATTCCGCTTTTGAAAAAAGTAGGCGGGACTGGTATACAAGGCTAGGTTCGAAGGCCAGCTGTCATAAAACAATATAAAAACAACATGGGTGCTGTGGCCCTCTGTAACCACATGTTGAGCTTTTACCTCATGTCAGCCGGGACCAAGAAATGGACTGCTCGTGTTATTGCCCACTTTTTTGATTTTGCTATAGCGAACTCCTGGATCCAGTACAAGTCTGACTGCGCGGCCCTTAAGAGACCAGTCAAGACCGTGGAACAGTACTTGGACTTCAAATTCTATCTAGCTGAACAGCTAATGGAATGTCCATTAGAAGATGAGAGTGGCAAAGAATATGTCCCTCCAACCAAAAAGAGAATCCCTCAACCTGAGGAATCAGTTCACAAAATTGTGCATCATATGCCAGCAATGCTTGACATTAAAAATGTAGAGAGATGCTACACCTGTAATAACAGGTGCAAGGGCAAGACATATGTGAGATGTGGCAAATGCAGAATAATTCATACATGACAACAAATCTTTAGAAAATTATGGTTTATTTTTGTTAAGTTGAATAGCGTTTTTGCTATGTTTCCGGCGTCCACTACAGAGGACACATTAAAAAAAATGTTAATTAAAAACTTTTTTTTACAAAAGGTGCAAAAACAATTATTTTCTGTTTGAGAATATATTTTTTGTTTGTTTTAAAGTGGAAAGTTTTACGCTCCCTGACTTTTTGTCGTTATGACTTTGAAAAATGTAAACATTTTAAAAAAAACTGCAGATAAAAAAAACACTTTACGTTTTAATGTAGACGGAGCTAAAGAGGAAGGTTTTAAACCTCCCCTTGAACATTCTTAAAGTTGAGGCTTGTTTCACTTCATCTGGGAGCTGTCTGCTGCAGTGCGGTCAGGTGGTGCCTGGGATATACTGGGCCAGCAGATACAGCTCATACGAAAAGCTTTCCAATTTGAAGTTCTTTTTGGAAAACTGGGACGCTCATCCGGACTCATCCGGACTAAAGAGGACAAGGACAACCCAAGTTGTTATGAGCGCTCAGTTCAGAAGCCTACATTTCTGATGGTATAGCGTTGAATGAGTGCGTGTGGCATGGGCAGCTTACACATCTGGAAAGGCACCATTAATGCTGAAAGGTATATCCAAGTTCTAGAACAACATATACAGATCTTTCACCCATAGAAAACATTTGGCGCATCTTAAAGAAGAAGATGTGACAAAGAAAGACCTAAGACAGTTGAGCAACTAGAAGCCTGTATTAGACAAGAATGGGACAATAATCCTATTCCTAAACTTGAGCAACTTGTCTCCTCAGTCCCCAGAAGTTTGCAGACTGTTATAAAAAGAAGAGGGGATGTCCTTTTTTTGAGATGTGTTTATGCCATAAAATTTTAAATCAACTTATTTTTCCCTTTTAAAATGAACAACATAGAAATGTTAGTTTCTATGTTGTATTGTGAATAAATATTAAAAATTGAAAGCTCCATAATATCATCCATATATGTTTTAATTCACAATTTGTAAAGTGCCCCAACTTTTTTGGAATTGGGTTGCACATTTTATTTATTTGTGCCTTTCAAGACACCAAAGGACACCTTAGAGCAGAACATTAAAAATGAACAATTAAAAACACCAAGAAGACAATAATTACAATGAAATTGCAGATTTGAACGAGTGGCAAACAAGTTACCAGTAGGTGCAGTAGATTCTCAGAAAACAAACAAGACCCTGCATTCATGATATGCACGCTCTTAAGGCTGTGCAATTGGGCAATTAGTTGAAAGGGGTGTGTTCAAAATAGTAGTGTGAGGTCATTGACCAATCAGCAATGACAAATGAGACAATGGCTCAGAGGAAAAAAAATAAAAATAAATTAGAAAAGGAGCCACACTCCTCTCAAAGTGCTTAACTAAACTGACAAACTAAGTAAAAGACAAAGTTCAAATCTCCCCAATCTTTCTCTACAGGATCCTCAAGTGACATGATCCAGGCCTCAGTATCTGGAGAGTAACAATGAGTTTAATAGCTTTTCTAAACCAGGGATAGAGAATAGCGTAGATAAGAGGGTTTAGACAGGAATTGAGATAAACCAGTGAATAGAAAACAACTTCTAAAGGAACACCGAGTATCAAGATATTTGTGTTGGAGTAGGAAAAAAAGTAGTACGGACAGAAACACATAACATACACAAGAACAACAACACCCAGGTTTCTGGCAGCTTTAATCTCAGATTTCATGTTTGTCTTGGAAGAGTCTGAGACGTGAGAACGCATGGCTCGGGCCTGAGACACAGCCACCACAAACACTCTCATGTACAGCACAATTATGATGGTAATTGGGACGACAAAACTCATAACAAAGTCAAGTTCTTTTGAGAAATTTACTATACACTCTCCCTGGCAAGATTTATATTTGCCTGGGTTTTTTAATTCTTCTAACAAACAAAAAACAAAAGTCCAGCAAGTTCTCCATTTCACCCCCTCGACTGGTATCGACACAAGGCCAACAAAGAAGTCTGACACGGCCAGAGAGAGGAGGAGGAGGTTAGTGGAGGTGTGGAGCTGTCTGCAGAGAGAAGAAGCAGACAAGTTAATGTTTCAGTTAATGCAGTTTAGCTTTGATGAACAGACCCAGTAAAGAGACAGAATGCAGTGATACAGTGGACACAATGCACTGGGTCAGTTTGGTTTGGTACAAGCCACCCCTGAAGAAGCTTGTGTTTCCTCTCTTGCTGGAAGAGGGACATCTGTTGCTAATAAACATTTCTGTTTGAATATGATGTTTATAACAAGAACAAGGTGTAAATTTTTTTTTCATGTTTAATGTTATTTTCTTTGACTTCATGGTTTTGCACGATTAAGGACTATCTATTGTCCAATCATCTGACCACAGTGTTTAACTCCATCATTTCTAAAGCACAAACAGATAATTCAGGTTGTAAAGACTTTGCACATTGAGTCTTCCTGTTTATACATAAGCTGAGTGAGAACTTTCCTGTGACACTGCTTAAGAACAAGAAATGGACTGGAGCAGAAGTCTTTATAAATAGGAACATTCACTGCAGAGTAGAATAAAATCAAACCATCAAAGCTGGAGCTGGCTCTCCTTACTGCAGAAATCTATTCAGCTCAACCTGAGATGGGTTGGTAAATGAACATCAGAAATTTCTGTTCAAAACTGGAATGATTACATGGCTGCACAGTTCCTCTGCACAGTGTAGAGTACAGATATAAAAGTGAGAGCAAACAAAATTAATATATATAAACAATTAAAATTAATAACAGTGTACATCTGTGAGCAACGCCTTCGTCTCTTCGGTCTGTAAAATGTATAAATTTCCTCTCAGATAGTTGTAGTTTTGTGCTGTTAGTTTAAAATCGTATGAGCTTTTGATAACACATATTAAAAAAAGGAACACTGCTAAAACTAAGACAGCTAAGACAGTAATGTGCAAAAAAATAAACACATTTTCTACTCTTAAGTCATGTAATAGAAACAGTACTCTATATCTCAAGCCATATGTCTCTACAAAGGGTTGTGTTCTCTTCTAGTAAATGGAAACACTAAAAAGCATTGACCACAATCAAGTCAATGAATGTTAAAATCTAAAACTCAATATTACAAACTAAAATGAAGACTTTAAAGCCTGTTCAATGAACAACTTGCTTTATGCTTTTTTGTACATCCAGAGGAAGAAGCACTACACAATCCAAACAAAGTACACATTATAGGTACTATATATTTCAGACACCAAAAGTATTTATTTTTTTTCTTGTTCAGAGTTATATTTACCTGAAGTGTGTGATGGAGATGATGACCAGTATGTTGAGTGTGGTAGTGAGCAGGCAGAAGATGAAAAGCAGAATGTCGTTAATGAAAACCTGCGATGGGTCCATCTGGGGCTTTCTGCACGAGCTGTTGAGGAGATGTGGGAAGCAAAGTTCTGCCTCCACAGCCTCCATCATCACAGACGCAGACTTACAGAGCTTGTTTATATTCTCTTCACGTCCTCAGTGGATCGTCCCACTGACATCAACAGTAACATTTGGGATTATTGCAATGTTGTTCAAACAATTCTGCTCACAAAAAGGTAGGGATATTAAACCTTTGGATAAAATTTCAGTATGCACCTAAAATGCACTATAACCTTTACAAGTGAACTTAATTTGACCATCACTAAACTTTTTTTTTTTTTATCAATCAGTAGATATACAGTAACATGCAGTTCTTTAATCTCAGTCACATACTGTATGTCTGATCCATGAAACAACCACTAAATGTTCTGGTTCAATACCAATTGGTTTTCAAACGGTCCTCTTAAGAATGTTGTTCACATTTTGACATCATGAGTTAAAGACAACACCTAACAACTGATCAACAGTACCTGACCAGTCTCTCTGTCTAGATCAAAACCTGCAGCTGCCACTCTGTGATACTTTAAGCTCAGTGACGAATTCCCTCTGAGGGCATTCCATCTGAAGCTTCGCAATGGTAAGGTACTGTTGATCAGTTCTTAGGTTTTGTCTTGAGCTCATGATGTCAAAATGTGAACAACATGATCAAGAGGACCGTTTAAATACAAATTGCCAATGAACCAAAACATTTAGTGGTTGTAGATTATTCCACAAATGGGATGGTACCACCAGATGTTAATTTGTAGAGCGCAGGGATCTGGCAGGAATATAGGTCTGTATTAGCAAGTGAATTTATGAAGGTGCGGAACCAGTGGTGGTCTTGTAGGATAAGAGCATAGCTTTGAACTTGATGCAGGCATCATCTGGAAGCCAGTGTAACCTAATGAAGAGGAGTTACTTGCGCTCTCTTCGGTTCATTGAAGATCACTCTTGCTGCTGCATTCTGGATCATCGGCAGAAGTTTGGTTGTGCAGGCAGGGAGTCCAGTCAGTAGAGCATTGCAATAATCCAGTTTGGACAAGACAAGAGCCTGGACTAGGATTTGTGTAGAGTGCTCAGATAGGAAAGGTCTAATTTAATGTTGTATTCTGTTGTAGAGGATGAATCTACAGGGCCAGGTGGTGCTGGCAACATGACTTGTGAAGTTTAGCTAATCATCAATTACCACTCCTAGATTTCTGCCAGTGCTGGACGGTGTAATTGTTGAATGGAGAAGTTGTGGTAGGACTTTGGATTGGCCAGAATCACAAGCAGTTCCTTTTTTATAAGGTTCAGCTGCAGGTGATGGTCCTTCATCCAAAGTGAGATGTCACTCAGGCATGCCAAGATCCGAGCAGAGACCGTCGGATTGTCAGGTTGAAATGACAAGTGGAGTTGAGTGTCATCTGCATAGCAGTGATAGGAAAAGAGGAATGTCATGTACATGGAAAAGAAGCGGTCCAAGGAATGAGCCCTGTGGCAGCCCTGTATTGAGATGTTGTGACTCAGAGACCTCGTTTCTCAAGGATACTCTGAATGATCTATCCGAGAGTTAAAACTTGAACCATTGCAACGCCATTCTAGAGACACCCATCGCACTGAGAGAAGATAGGAGGATGTGGTGATTAACACTGTCAAAAGCAGCAGGCAGATCCAGTAAGGTGAGTACAAATGACGTGGATGTTGCTTTTGACAGATATTGCCTTTGCCAGTCTCAGGGCCGGGCTTCGATGACTAAGAGCAGTTTTAGTGGAATGACCCCTCTGGAACCCAGACTGTTTGCAGTCCAGGAGGCTGTTCTGTGTGAGAAAAGAGGAGAGCTGGTTAAACACAACTCGCTCCAGAGCTTTGGCAATGAAGGGAAGGAGGGAAACCGGTCTGTAGTTTTCTAACAGTGTAGGTTTTAGAGTGGGTTTCTTCAGTAGTAGTGTAATGTGGGTCTCTTTAAAAGCTGTGGGGAATGACCCCGTGGCGAGAGATGAGTTGATGATGTGGGTGAGAGCAGGCACGACAGATGGAGAGATGGCCTGAAGGAGATGTCCAGAGACTGGTAGAGACAGAGATCAGTAACTTTTTTTTTGCGCCATTTTCTTTCAGCTGACTGGAGGTTAGCGTAGAACATAAGATAACCAGGGTGCAGACGAGGATGTGTCAATGGCCTAACTCATATTAGACTTTTATTATTTTTTCTTTTATTGAGATGATGCCCCAAAACAAAATATATCAATTAGTTTAATTGTCATGGCCAATGGCCCAGGAACCGGAAGACTCCAATGCAAAACCCCAGGCACAGGCAAAGAGTTAAAATAAGGTTTATTTGGTCCAACAGGTACAAACAGAATACAAGAACCAGGGAAAAACCAAAGCGGGTCCGAGCAGATAATCCAAGAAATATATTATATCAGAAAACAACAGACTAGGAAAATCAAAAGAACCTCTACAGAAAACAAAGACTACGTTAGCTCAAACACAGGGAAACACAAAACAGACTCACGGTAAAAGACACGACGACCTGGCAAAGAGCAGGGGAAAACACACAGGTTATAAAGACACTCAGACAACAAGGAACAGGTGAAACACATCAGGGCGGAGCAAGCAATCACACAGGAGGGAACGACACAAGGCAGGAAATAAACAGACACAGACAGGGTACAGACATTTCACAATAAAACCAAAACTCCACAACAAGCTGAAACAATAATCAGAAACATAACCCAAACTAGAAATCAGAATAAATAATGAAACCCACTAAGATACTTAAAAGAACCATAACATCAAACAAAACAGACAGACTACTAAAACAACATGAATCCTGACAGTAATTCTCTCACCTCCATAATTGCTATATTTTAATAGTTGCAAACCCATTTACAGTGCTCATAAGTCTGCCTGAACTTTACCTTATACTTACCACAGATATTTCTCTTACACTCAGTTAAAGGCTAATAATCATGAGGATGGTATGTATATGTAGAGTTCATAAGAGTGCTCATAAGTTTACATACACTGGCAGAATTTGATTTTTGGCCCACTTTTCAAAGAATGTGAATAATAATGCAAAAACCCTTCTTTCACTCATAGTTAGTGGTTGGTGATGCCATTTAATGTCAAACAATCGTATTTACTCTTTAAATCATAATGACAACAGAAACTTTACTAATGATCCTGATAAAAACTTTACATACCCCAGTTCTTAAAACTGTGTATTGCCACCTTTAACAGAAATGACAGCTTGAAGTTTGTGATAATTGTGGAAGAGGCTCTTTATTTTCTCAGATGGTAAAGCTGTCCATTTTTCTTGGCAAAAAGCATCCAGTTCCTGTAAATTCTTGGGCTGTCTTGCATGAACTGCACGTTTGCGATCTCCCATAGAGTGGCTCAATGATTTTGAGGTCAGGAGAGTGACCAGTCCAGAACCTTCACTTTATGCTGCTGTAGCAAGTGACAGGTCGACATGGCCTTGTGTTTTGGATTGTTGTCATGTTGGAGCGTCCAAGTACGTCCCACGCGCAGCCACCGAGCTGGTGAGTGCAAATTTTCTTCTAGTAATTTCTGATATGCTGCATTCATCTTGCCATCAATTTTGACCAAGTTTCCTGTGCCTTTGTAGCTCACACATCCCCAAAACATCAGCAATCTACCTCCATGTTTTACAGTAGAAATGGTGTACCGTTCATCATAGGCCTTGTTGGCTCCTCCAAATGTAGCGTTTCTGGTTGTGTCCAGAAGGTTCAATTTTGGTTCATCACTCCAAATGACTTTGTCCTTTTTTGCGTATTGTAAGCAGGATACATTGTGGCATTGGCAAAGTTTCTTAACCATGCAGCTAATTTTTTTTCAAGTGTCTCCTTATTGTGTATCTTAAAACAGCCACACCACTTTTTTCAGAGTCTTGTATTTCAGATAAAGTTCTTTGTGGGGTTTTTTTTTGCATCTCGAACAATTTTCCTGGCAGTTGTGTCTGAAGGTTCTGTTGGTCACTTGATGCTCTCAACTGATAATACCACAAGGCCAATGAAGAAGTCTGAGATGGCCAGAGAGAGGAGCTTGAGGTTAGTGGAGGAATGGAGTTGTCTGTAGAGAGAAGAAATGGAAGAGTATGTGTTTAGTCTTTGAACACACACAGTAAACAGACAGGAGATGTAGGAGAGAGTAGGCAACCTAGAATAATTTTGGAACAGAATCTTCCCCACTCTGATACTAGATGCACCCAAACGACCCAGTGAGTTTAAGGTTTTTGTAAAAGCACCATAGAACATGACATCTCTGTAAATTTTCAGGCTAGCCAAATAGCGGTTTGAGGAAAAGAGGAGGCTTGAGATGAAGTGTTACATTTGGTCTCATTTGGTCTCTTTTAAGAAAATGTTTTCCTCCACCGCACCAGTGAAATTTGGTGTGTCTGTGCTTGGTCCCTCAATATTTTCTTTGTATGTTACGCAATTGGGATAAATCATCAAAAGTTATGGAGTGAATTTTCACTGTTATGCCGATGATACACAGCTGAATCTACCAATAAAAGCAAATAATACTACTGACATCATGCGTCTAAAGGCCTGCCTTGTTTCAATAAAATCATGGACGTTTCAAAACCTCCTTCATTTAAACTCGGATAAAACAAAGTTGGACTATTGCCATGTGTTATTCTCTGGACTGCTGTGGATAAGTACTCAAGTACAAACTACAAATGGTCCAAAATACAGCTGCCATATTTTTAAGACCAGGAAGTTTGATCAGTCCTGGCTTCATTACACTGGGTTTCTCATGTTAGAGCTGATTTCAAAGCTCTCCTGTTAACATATAAAATTATTTGTGGAAACCATATCTGACCTCATCACATATACTCCAGCCCCCTTTTTATGGAATGGGCTCCCGGTGGAAGTGCGGCAAGCTGACTCTGTTGAGGATTTTAAAAGCAAACTTAAAACAAAATTATTTCACCAAACAAATGGAGACTGACAGGTATATGTTCACACTGGTTGTAGCTGCAGGTACATGCTCAACCTACACTCACCTATTGTTGCATTAGTATTTAGCACTTCTTTTTCAACCTCTGACCTGCTGGGTCCCCCACCCCGGAATCTATTCCAGTATGAGGACTCCCAGCCCATCTGTCATCTACCTTTATGACAGATGGCTGCGGTCCCACACACCATTACATACACACTGGGTGGACACTGGACACTGTCAATAAATGTATAAATGTTTTTTTTTTTTTTTTTTTGTAAAGATATTCTGTGTATTTCTATGTTGTTTTCAACAGTCATGGACACATTTCTGCACAACCTGTCCGTCCTGAGAGTGGATCCCTCCATCTGTGGTTCTCCTTGAGGTTTCTCTTTTTTCCCAGCCATTTTTGTTTTTTTGTTTTTTCCTTACCCTAATGGAGGGTCTAAGGACAGGGGATGTTGTCTAGTGCAGTCTATTAAGCCATTTGAGGCAGCTGTTGTTGTGATATTGGGCTATACAAAAAAAAAAATCTTGTCTTGAGTTATTTCAATTTTAAAAGCTAGAATAAATACAATAAATTGTAAAACCCCAAACACACGTCAACCAATTTTCCACATTGACCATGCATTGGCTCATCTAATTTTTGCAAAATAGTGATATACTTGTTGTTTCTCTTCTAACAGGCCTAATCACCCAGCAACTGCTGAAAGGTCAGAAATGTTTAAAAACACACACACACACACACACACACACATTTCTGTGCACTTATTAATACTAATTGACTAATATGTATATAGAAACCCATGTAATGAACCCTTAACTTCAACATTTCCTCCGCCCTCTCTTTAAAGGTACAGTACCTTTAGTTTTCCGGGATTCAGTTTGTGGAATGAATGTTTGTTCAAAGTCAGGGCTATGCAGAATAGTGTGAGTTTTTATGGTGTCTTTTAAGTCACTGAAGACTTGGTCACACCGGTCACTCCATTGCACCTTTCTAGGAGAGGATAGTCTGGTGAGATTTTAAGCACTGCTGCAAAGTCTGCAATGTGGGGAATAAATCTCTGTTACCAATCAGACGCAGGAAATTCTTTACCCTCTTCATGGTGGTTGAAATACAGAAGAAATTGTTGGCTTCAGTTTTTTTAAGAACCTTTTTTTTCAGCAAGATATGCTATACTATCTTTAGTCTGTGTAACCGGGTGTCTCCTTAAAGAGCTGCGGCTCTATTAGAGCTGCCACCTAAAAGAAGCTAAGCTCATTCTAAACTAAATAAATAGTAGCTTGTTTGTGACTGTCTAAAGTAGCAGTCTCTGAGCCGCAGAGTTAGTGGGACTACTGTGCTGAATTAGGCCTAATGAGAAATACCTTAAACATTTTATATAATAAATAAAAAAGTAAAAGAGCAAGGTTTCACACTTAACTGATACTGTCATAAGCAGAGAGTGTAGCTTCATTAATAGTGAAACATAACTCTAGTTTAGTGCTTCTAGTCTGGGAATATAAGAGCAAACTGTCAAACAGAGAGCCTCATGCACATTATGCTTTTATGTTTTAGAGGAAACTAAATATCCAAATTTATTATGTGAAGCTTTTTTTCTCTGACCATTTGCGTTTTATATTCAAAATTCAAAAATTTAGAAACTGGAAAGGACCAGTTGGGATTCATTTGGAGGCGAGCAAACCAGCGCTAGAGCTGTGAAAGAGCCCCAAGTGCACCACCGGGTAGGCTGATGCCATCATACCCAATAGGGGTCGGAACAGACGAGACGGAACTGATAGAGTTGCCTCAAGCCTCTGGGCCTGCCTCATTTATGCTTCCCGCCTCTTCACAGAGAGTCGATCGCGCATCACCTGCTGGGTGGGCGGTAGCATGCTCTTGGCCCAGTTCACAACACAACCCAGATGTGGCGCAGTACAGTGTTTAGATCAGAACCCTGACACCTTGACGACGGAGCAGCTCCTGTCACACACTGTTTACAGTGGGAAGTACAGGATTGCAGGAAGACGTCTCTTGAGGAATTCTCCCCAACTGATACATTGGTCCTACAAGAGTCTAATAAAATCTGCGTGTGGTAGATTCATATCCGCTCCCCAAATCCCACAGATGTCTATTGCCGGTCGGCACAACACCGCCTGCCGTGTCAAGCCGCTCAAAATGAAGGCTGAATATGAGGCGCTGGCTGCTGCGAAGCCTTGGAGGCTGACTCCAGCCGGTCTATGAGATAGTGAATGTCAGGGCCAAACTAGAGACGAGGCGGACAGTGGCAGGCCGAGAATGCGTCTCTGCTCCTGCTCTATCAGAGAAGACTGGCCGAGCCATAGGTGCCTGACGTTGAGTTGCACCGTGCTCATAGTGTGGCCCCCATCTACGGTGAAAGCTTGGGACTGCAGAGGGTCAAAAACCGTTGGCTAGACCGGATCTATATAAGTTTTGCGGTACTAGGTCTCTTCTCTGGGGAGAGCGAGGCACGCGGGAAGAGTGCTGCACCTGCTGCTGCCATCCAAGCAGGTGAAGCAGGTCATGGCTGTCCTCAAGTAGCAGTGGAGCGCAGCAGGAATGGCAGGAATGAAGGTCCTTGACACCGGTGGGTGGCAAAACTTGGGCAGAATCCATTCTTTAATCTTGAGTCTTATTGATGAGCAGGCGATGACGTGCGCCAGAGAGGTAAACAATAGTGAAGTTCGTAGGTAGGCAGAGCACACACAGAGTGCAAATGAAACTGTCCCTGAACATGAATAGAATTAAATAAACAGCCACCTGTCTGTTTACAGCCTAAATGTCCATGCCTGCTCCATATGTAGGCCCCTCTTTTATTTCTTGTCTTTTCACCGTTTTCTTTTGAAAGTCTAACCATGTCATATTATTATTTGTATGATTTAATGTGTATTGTAAGGGAAAATATAAATGTTATGTCACTTTTATATTAAGACACTATGATAATAACAATCATAATCAACTTTATGAAGTGCTTTTTAAGGGATGCAAAGGGCTTTACATGCATACAATACATACACAGGTCAAATAAAACAATAAACAAAACAACATATTGCTGAGGAGGTTATGACAGATTGTAACATTTCTTGAAAGGAGGAGTTTTTTTACTGTTAAATGTTTCCAAGGAGTCGGAGGTTCTGATCTGTGATGAGAAAGAGTTCCAGAGGGTAGGAGCAGCAATGGCTCTGTCCCCCAAGATACGGTGCTTGGATTTGGTGATGGGGTGAGGAGGTTAGAGTCAGAGGATGGGGAAATGTTGCTGAAGGAATTCATATATGGTGGTTATTGAGGGCTTTGTAGGTGATGATGAGGATTTGGTACTAAATGGGAAGCCAGTGTAGCTGTTGGAGGACGGGGGTAATGTGCTCTCTGTAATGGGTGTGGGTGAGTAAATGGGCAGAAGAGTTTTGAACGTACTGAATTTGCTGATGGTCAGTGGAGAGGAGGCCATAGAAGGCTTACTTAAAAATGAAAAAACAGTGACCAAATATCGAGGTTTGAGGACACCTGAGAACCTAATGAACTCATTCCCTGAACAGTCTTCTCTGCACTTAAGCAGCCAGTTTCTGCTACTGGCTTTTGTCCAGCCTGTTCAATGGGCCCGCTTCCTTTAGTGGACTCCAGCTAGCTCAGTACCTACTTATGCTCCAGAGATAATAAGAGATAATTTTTGTCCTAACAGGTTGTAAAATTTCATTAAAAGATGAGTTTTAAACTGTTTCCTAAATGTTTGCAGAGGCTGAGGCTCTGTTCCCCGAGGCGTGGTGCTTGGATTTGGTGATGGGGTGAGTAGGTTGTAGAGGATCAGAGATGGTGGGAAAGGCAATGCTGCTTTTGTTTTGTGAGGTGTGTGAAGATGAGGCTATTCTGGGCTTTGTATTGGTATAGGATGAAAACGTATAAAGAATATTTTGAATAAATGGTTGTTTCCCTTAGATGTCACCAAGTCTTCCTGAATAAATGTTTTGTAATTTTTACTTCATTTTGAAGTAATGATGATAAGTTGCAAGAACTATGAAACGTGTACTACGGACTGGCCCACCCAGACCTACCCAAAAAGGTCCCAAATATGGTTTCCCACCGTTCTTGTTCTGTTCCTGCATTAAGCTAGAAATAACAGTGCAATATTTAAGACACAGCCTCAAGACAAATTTAGCTGGTTTACTAACTTTTATCCAACAAACTATTGGCTACATTGCCAGTCCTCTGCTGGACACAGTGTGGAGTTAGTTTATACTGATTTTAGCTCAGTGATTTCTCTTTGAATTTGTGCGTCCCTATCTTTTTCAGACATCTATACAGGACTGTGAATTTCCCCGTGCAAGACAGCCGTTATTGTTATGCCCTCCCTAAAACACTGGTTTCTTGCTTGTTCATTAGGCTGTGTGCGCTGCTTTGTCCTACTGCTTATCTAATTATATAACTGTGGCAGCACGGTGGCAGAGTGGTTAGCATTCCTGCCTCACAGCAAGAAGGTTTAATTGAAGACACTTGTTCACAGCCTTCAGACACGTCTGACTAATGTCTGTGACGGAGCTAGTGCTGCAGAACATGCTGGCATCTGCAGAGAGCCCAATTGTGCTCGCTTTGTTTCTATAAACAGACCAGTAAATTAGCATAAAGTAAATATAACGAGACAACCAATGCCAGACATGTGACAGAGTTGCCATTAAATGGGCTGTGACAACAATTACATCCTATAGTACATCCCTGGATACATTTACAAAGTTGTTATGGCTCGTGTTTTTTTCTGGTGAAAGTTACAGTTTTTCTTTCTTTCGCTTTGGTGCGTTTTTCAAATAATCCCTAACATGTGCAAAATAATTAGTGCATTTCTCAGAACAATTTGTACAAACTGCAATATACAATAGATATGTTTCTGAAGCTAGTCAGTCACTAAAAATTCTTATTATTCAGAAGAGGTGATGTGCTCACATGCTGCATCCATTGCAGCCAGCAGGGTCATTTGTTATTTGCTGACGATCGTAGACCTTTCACCTCCATGCTGAAAAGAACTCCTCAATTGGCTTAAGGAATGGTGAATAAGGTGGAAGGAATTCTATGAGCATCCTCGGGTGGGTCACAAACCATTGCCTTATAATGTTTGAGCAATGGAAACGAGAGTTACGAATGTAACTACGGTTCTATGAATCCCGGATGACCGCCAGGGGCGGTGCATTAAGCACTGGATGATCATCTTTGCGCATGCGCAGGTCGAGAATCTAATATCAACAAAGTCACTTGTGACCTCCCGGTGACCCACGCGGGCTATTTAGTCACGTGATACCGGGAGCTCAGTCCCTTTACCTTCTTGCAGGATTCCGAGGGACTGGCTGCCCTGGCGGTCATCCGGGATTCATAGAACCGTAGTTACATTCGTAACTCTCGTTCTATTTCATCCCTCCTGACCGCCAGGGGCGGTGCATTAAGCACTGGATGACGTATACCAGCAAGGTCACGAGGAATCAGCAGACCCTAATTCAGCATAACTTATCAGAACGTAGAAGTGTCCTTTTGTAGAACTTCCTCCAGTGGATGTTCACTCTGTAAAAGCTAGTGAACATGGAGTAGTCAATGACGCCATAGCACAAGCTACCGCCAAAGGCGTCCTAGTCATTGCTGCCTAGGAAGTAGTAATGCCCCTTGTAGAGTGGCACTCCTACCGGTAGTGGTTGGTCACAGGCATCATACGCCTGGTTAATCATACTCACCACCCAGGGCGCCAAGCATTGTTTAGGCAGCGCCTGGCCCTTATGTGAACCAGCATAGCAAACAAACAACCGGTTTGTTTTGTGCATCGCATCAGTTGCCTTCAGTTTGCCCCTCTAGTGCTCGGATGGAGCATAGATGCCAACACAATTCTCCTGTATCAAAGTGGGTCAGTCGTAGCGACTAAATACCCTATTACTGCCAACAGTTTTGCCATCGACTTCCATGTCGACAGGCGATTGGTGCCACATATACCTTCAGGGTAGACGGTGACCGTCCCCGATGCAGGAGTCCTTGTAAAACGATAGAATGGATACCGTTGGTGCCCGAGCGTTTCTCATGGTATGCTCAACATCCCCACCAAACTCAAAGAAGCCTGATCCAGGCCCTGTTACGGTTTCCCCTACCACCAAAAACATGTACAATATAGGACTACAGATGGAAATTAGCTGTTAGCTATAATCTGGTACAAGCATCTCTGCTCCGGCTTAATGTAGACTGTACGCTGTCCTAAAGAAATAAACTAATCTAATAATAAAAAAAATATATAGCTGGCGGCGATCGGGATTGGGATGTAATAATCTGTGACAAGAGATCTGTCCTGGAGGGGAGATGCCTAGGGGAGCCGCAGCAGAGCCTGCATAGCATTAGACACCACGTCCTCGCCGGCCAGTAGGGGCCACCAGGAGGAGTCCGTGTCCCTCCTGAAGCTCTCTGCAGAGTGTGTGGTCCATTAGAGGGAACGGAGGAAACGTGTATAGGAGCACTGTCGGTCAGTCGTGCGCCAGCACCTCCAGGCCTATGGACTGGTGCTGTCCAGAGAGAACCACAGGGGACAATGGGTGTCCACCTGGTAGACCACCAACATGTCAGAACAAATTGGTACAAGCCAGCCTCACGGATTCGTAAGAAAATGGCGCATGGCCAGATGTACGGCAATTAAATTCCAGAACATTCATGTGTTCTGTGTACAGATGTCGGGGTCACTCCTTCTGGACCATGCGGCCCTGCCACATCGCACCCCAACGTGTGGAGGTGGCCTCCGTACATACAACCCCTGTCCACACTGGTAGAGAGCCCAGGGAAATGCTTTGTGTAATCCAACCCCTGTCCCTCCACCTAGACTGCCCTGGGCGCAACGAGAGCAGCCCCAGAGGCACCACACTGGAGGCGGCTGTCAAGCCAAGAAGTTGAAGATACAAGGCAACAAGGCAGTGCCCTGCCACGCCGAAAGCGGAAAGCATTGTTACCATGCCGTTGACCGCTGGGATTGTGCATCCATGGGGATTGTGCTTCCATGGGGATTGTGTTCAGACTGATACCAAGAAATATTGTACGCTGTGCCAGAACTTGCTCTTTTCGAAGTTCACCCACAGGCCCAAGAGCTCTATATGCTTGAGAACAGCCATTGTGTCTCGAACGGCCTGTGTGCGGGTTGGATGCGCATATGAGCCAATCGTCGAGGTACAGAATCTTGATACCCCGCACCCGCAGAGGTGCCACGAGTTGAGTAAATACCCTGAGAGACAGGGACAACCCGAAAGGAAGGACCCGTAACTGAAAACGATTCCCTTGAAAGGCAATCACAAGAATCTCTAGTAATGTTCCGAAATCGGGACGTGAAAGTACGCCTCCTTCGGGACGATCGTAGTAAACCCTTCGCCCCAAGGGAGCGCCTGGAGCATCTCACCAGTGCGTAACATGTAGAATGGTCTAGTCCGTAAAAACGTATTGAGACCTCGTAGATTGGGGGCCAGACATAGGGCGCCTTTTTTTTTTTTTTTTCTTCCTCTCCCCAGGAAATATCTCAATTAATACCCCCTGGATCACGCCAGGGTCTACAGGAACTATCGCCCCCTGGGCCAGCAGGGTGGAGATCTCCTGGTTGAAAGTAGTCATCCTGACCTGGCCAAAACTGGGATCAGCGTCGGAATAGAATGTCAATGTCCCCGTGACACGGTGGTCAAAACCCAGATGTCGGGGCTGTGAGCGACCCAGTAAGAGAGCTGCTCCAGGGTAAAACAACCGACAGGTCTGACGACCATGTTGTGTAGGCCAAGGAAAACAAGGGGTCCTAAACCCCGTATGATCACCTGGAAAAACGGCCAGATCTTGTATTTGGTTGCCGGGGCACCGCAAACGAGCCTGCAGTGGCAAAACTAGAAAGGCAAAAGGCCCGAAAAATGTAGCAGGAGGGCCAGCCACAGCTTGAGCAATCGTCCGTCTATAAAGGCCCGCTAACTGTTGTCGTGTCTCAGACGCCTGGGCCGTGCGATGTAGGGCCTCAACCGCAGCCGCACCGAAGAGCACCTCAGGGCCAACCGGTAAGCCCCGTAGGGTCCTTCTGCAGGTCTCAGTCAGTGGTCATGAGAGCGAAGGTCTGCAGAGAAGTATCCATTAATTCCTGAGTAGGCATATCAACCCCAGTGGCCTCCAGCGAAGACACAAGGCCCAGCAGTAAATGGGACAAGGAATTCCCGATCAGTCCCAGTCGCACCCCGCATCATACGCTTAAAACAGCAAGTCAACCGTGGCCCGACACTGCAGTCGCGGGCACTCAGCATGCCGCCTTGGTGGCATGGCTTTGCCACAACTATAGCTGCTACCGCTGGTACCACCGAAGGCACATGACCCAACCAATTTTGGGGGCGTACTGCATTGAAGCGAGCATCCTTCCATTGGAAGTAGGCCGTGAAAATGTTTCACATCTGCCTAGCACACATGGAGCTCTTTAATATACTCAGCAGAAGGGGCACCACAAAAGCGGTAGCCGCACCATGCCGTCGGAAAATGCGCTGGATGCCACCGGTCGCGGTGGTGGTCATCCAGCTGTAGTCAAGCAAGGGCCGTCCTAATGGCTGAGGCGAGTTGTCCGTATCCGCCATAGTATCCGCCATAGTACCAGTAGAGTCCTGGGAACCGGTTTCAGGCGCTTCAGGGCTCGTCTCGGGTCTCCTTAAAGTACGAGTCTGAAGCCGCCACCGAAATGGCATCATCCTTACAAAGAGAGGCTAGGTCCTTCACATGTGCAGTCGCCTCGAGGCATTCTCCAGCCAAACTCTGAAGAAAGAATGTCCACCTTCTTGGACAGTTGTCCATTAGAGCGTTTATTTGTAACAGAAGGCGTGGCCCCATTAGCCAGGCTTTTCAGCCGTGTAACCTGTCCAGCATGTAACTGAGCAGGCTGCCAGTCTGTTGACCAAGCCCTAGGCTGTTCAAAAGCAAATCCAAACTATTTAGTACAGCCGACCATGGCGGCAATTCACAAAATGTATAGCTTAGCCGAACACTTAAGCAAACCAATAGGATTCAGCTCAGCCGAACATGGCAGCAATTCACAAACTATATATAGCTTAGCCGAACACGGAAAGCAGAACCAAACGTATATAGGTCAGCCGAAAGGCGGTACATCGACCGTGTATCCTTAGCCGAGCACGAAAAGCAAACCAGTCGTATTTAGCTCAGCCGAACACGGCAGCAATTACAACATATATATATATATATATATAGCTTAGCCGAACACGTAAAGCAAACAATAGTATTTAGCTCAACCGAACACGGCAGCAATTTACAAAATATATATAGTTTAGCGGAACACGGAAAACAAACCAAGTATATATCTCAGCCGACACGGCGGCAATTCAGTAGTGTATAGCTTAGCTGAACACGAAAAGTAAACCAATAGTATTTAGCTCACCCGCGAACGGCAACCATTCACAAATATATAGCGTACACGAGCACGGAAGACAAACCAAACGTATATAGGTCAGCCGAACACGGCGGACATGCAACAGTGTATAGCTTAGCTGACAACGGAAGCACACCAAACGTATATAGGTCAGCCGAACACGGTGGACTTTCAACAGTGTATAGCTCAGCTGACAACGGAAGCACACCAAATGTATATAGGTCAGCCGAACACGGCCGACATGCAACAGTGTATAGCTTAGCTGGCAACGGAAGCACAAAAGCGTATAGGTCAGCTGAACACTGCGGACATGCAACAGTGTATAGCTTTGCTGACAACGGAAGCACACCAAACATATATAGGTCAGCCGAACACGGTGGACATTCAACAGTGTATAGCTTAGCTGACAACGGAAGCACACCAAACGTATATAGGTCAGCCGAACACGGCCGACATGCAACAGTGTATAGCTTAGCTGGCAACGGAAGCACACCAAACGTATATAGGTCAGCCGAACACTGCGGACATGCAACAGTGTATAGCTTAGCTGACAACGGAAGCACACCAAACATATATAGGTCAGCCGAACACGGCGGACATTCAACAGTGCGGACATTCAACAGTGTATGTATCTCGAAAAACGGACTTACCATCTGTTGCACAGACAACTGTGGACTGTGGCTTACCGGCGTCCATAATGTACAAACAACGTCTAGCTCGTGCAGCCCCTGGAGGGCGAGACACACCCGCTGCTCCGATTGTGGTTCAGAAACTCACACATCACGAGGCTACAAGCTACGAGCTGAGTGTATAAACAATTGTGGATCGTATAATACAAGTCTCCACAACAAAGTGAACCTACGCGCGAAAAGATAAAAAGGGACTGAGCTCCCGGTATCACATGACTAAATAGCCCCGCGTGGGTCACCGGGAGGTCACAAGTGACTTTGTTGATATTAGATTCTCGACCTGCGCATGCTTAATGCACCGCCCCTGGCGGTCAGGAGGGATGAAATAGAACTCACATTATCACAAATGAGCACATACTTAGGTGGGTGCATGTAAGGTACGGTATGTATCTGTATAGAGTATATTTCTGTATGCTGTAAAATACAAGTGGACTACTGTAATATGAAGCATTATAGGAAGTATATAGTATACTGCTTATATACAATAACAGTGCACTGTACATTGGTGGACATACCTGTTTGAAACGTTTGAACTATTGAGGACACAGTTGATCTTCAAATATTTGGTTGCACCCTTCGACCCGCCTTAGCCATAGTAAGGCCATGATTGACAACATGGTCTACAATAGTGTCCCTTATGTCATCAGATATGTGCCTATGTCCTCTTTTGCCTCTTCCTCTGTTTTGCCTTCCACCATGCATCCTTGCTCCTCTTCTTCCTCCTCTTGGCTGTTGACCCTGTTCATTTCCTGGTCCATCCATTTTTGGAAAATTGCAACTCTGTGTTGTGTTCTGTCTATATACCGTATGCTTCCCTATTGATTGTTCATGAGATGCACCTTTGAGCAATTTAGACAACTGGTTGATTGTTGGTTGAACAAACACTTTACATTCCATGAGTGAGGGTCAATTTCACCTGCACGATTCATAAATTCACGTTTTTAATATAAGTGTCAAAAACTATGCTTGACAGTTTATGACAAATAGTTCAACAGTTTTGCATGTAATGGCTTATTCAAGGAACTAATGCCTAGACATTTTGAGAGGTAAGACTATTTAACAGAGAATCATTTACTATATTTTGATCAACATGACATGAGCAATTGAAAATGTGGAAAAAAGTTGACACTTGTACATTATCAATATGTAATAAAAGCAATTGCAATTTCTTCAAAGGAATAAGAAATTGCTTTAATGATGTGCACAAGTGACTAGATGATTTGAAATTAGTACAAGTAGTATCAAGAATTGCACTTTTTGTTTAAGAAATGCACCAAAGCAACTGAGAAAAACTGTATTAACCAAACAAGCCAAATGAAGTCAGGAAGACAACCACGACAGCAAATGTATCAGACTCATAAGCCTCTGAAGTCAGAGTCATAATTCACTCAGATTTCTCAGAATTCACATGAGTAACTTATTAACTTATTTTGAGTCATCGTTCCTGTTAGGTGCTCAGCATCCTCATTTTACAAGCACAATATTGTTATTTAGCATTTGACAACTGAAAACAAAACATGTTACCATGCACACTATGTCACATCAGGGTTGATATTCCAGCAATACCAGCCCAAATTCTGCACAATGAAATGAGCCTACAGACTCCCAGTGTTTTAGGGAGGGCATAACAGTTTTGAACAATGAAGGTCTCAGTCGTCTCATCTCATTATAGTTGGCTCAAATTTGGGCAAAAAAAGTTATTTGAGCTTAAAAAGTTACATATAGTCCCTTTAAAATAGTATTTTAAAAGCCAGTCAGAGTTGGTAAATGATGCATAAAAAATTCAAGAACAACTGATTTAAAATAATACATAGATACATTTTAAAATATGTGTAAATTACACATCACCCAGCAGGTCAGAGCTTTGCGTCCACTCTAGGAGGAGGTAGAAAGAAAAAAAAGTGCTAAAAACTACTGTAATAGGCAGATGTGATAATAATATGAGCGGTTTAGTCTGTACCTACAGCTACAACCAGTGCAAACGTATACCTATGATCAATCAGTCTCCATACGTTTGGTGAAATAAGTATGTTTTGAGTTTGCTTTTGAAAACCTCAACAGAGTCAGCTCGCCGCACTTCAACCGGGAGCCCATTCCATAAAAATGGGGCTCTATAAGAAAAGGCTCTGTAGCAGGCAGACTTCTTCTTTACTCGATGAAGTTGAAGGAGGCCAGCATCCTGAGAGCGAAGGGTACGAGCTGGAGTATACTGGGTGATGAGGTCAGATAGTGGCCAGTGTAACACTGGTGAATGGAACCCTAATGTAAGTTGCTTTAAAAAAATAAAAAAATAAAAGCGTCAACTAAAATGTAAGTAAGTTGCTTTGGATAAAAGTGTCTGCTAAATGACTAAATGTAAATGTAGATAGGTAAGAGGGTGCACATCCACAAAGGATTTTGTATGTTAACAGGAGAACTTTGAAATCAGCTCTAACATGAAAAGGAAGTCAGTGTAATGAAGCCAGTACCGGAGTAATGTGATCAAACCTTCTGGTCTTTGTTAAAAGTCTGGCGGCTGTATTTTGGACCATTTGTAGTCTGCAAGTACATTTCCTTGGCAGTCCAGAGAATAACGCATTGCAATAGTCCAGTCTGGATGTGACAAATGCATGAATGAGAATTTCAGCATCAGCTAAAGAGAGGCAGGAGCGAATTTTTGAGATATTCCTCAAGTGAAAAAAGCCCAGTTTAGTGACCTCACTAATGTGCTGCTGCAGAGATAGTGTGGGGTCAAAAATGACACCAAGGTTCCTCACAGTGTTGCCGTGCTCCAACACACACACAAGATTGTTGAACTTGTGCCGATGACTGGCAGGACCAGTTAACAAGAGCTCTGTTTTATCTGAGTTCAAATAGAGAAAGTTTTGAGACATCCATGTTTTAATTGAAACGAGGCAGGCCTCTAGACACGTGATGTCAGTAGTCAGTATTCGCTTTTTTTGGTAGATACAGCTGTGTATCATCGGCATAACAGTGGAAGTTTACTCCATAACTTCTGATGATTCGTCCCAATGGTGTAACATATAGTGAAAAAAGTATGAGACCAAGCACAGACCCTTGTGGCACCGAATTTCACTGGTGCCGTAGATGTAAGGATTTATTAAAGTAGACAAAATGAGACCTATCACACAGATTCTAGCCAAGCAAGTGCAGAGCCAGAAATGCAAAAAACATCTTTTAGTCTGTTGATTGGCACTGCATGATCAATCGTATCAAATGCAGTGCTGAGATCTAGCAATAACAGTAGAGCCGATGAGTCCTCGTCAATCTGAAGGAGGAGATCGTTAGTTACTTTAACTAAAGCTGTTTCAGTGGAATAAGAGGCCCTAAATGCAGACTGAAGCAGTTTGTCATTTTCCGATAGATATAGAGTAAGTTGTTTTAACACAATTTTTTTGAGGACTTTAGATAGAAACGGTAAATAGGAGAGAGAACGGAAATTATTTAGGCAATCAGGATCCAGAGTAGGTTTTTTGAGCAGGTGTTTGACCACAGCCCGTTTGAAGAGGGAAGGAACGGTGCCAGTAGATAGGGACAATTTATAATGTTTAACATAATTTGCCCTACATGAGCCACAGTTCTTTAAGCTGTTTTGCTGGCAGGATATCCAGTAGGCATATAGTTGCTTTACATGAAGAAACGACCTTTGTCAGCTCATCGAGGGATACAGAATCTAAGACGAGAGGTCAGTGGATCCAAGTGAATGGGACCCGGAGCTGAGGAAGACAAAAACAAAATGTTATCCCTGATATCTTCAATTTTATGATTAAAGAAATCTAAAATGTCTTGTGCACTAAAGGGATAGGAGTCTTTAGTTGTTTTTGGTTGGATTAGTTTAGCAACTGTCCCAAAGAGAAACCTGGGGTTATGCCGGTTTTCTCTGATTAGAGATGAGAAATAGGCCGTCTTTGCAGTGCTGAGGGCGTGCTTATAGTTATATAGATACGTTTTTGACTTACGCCATATGCGTTCAAAACTCCTGCAGGCCTGTTTTAAAGCCCGTGTTTCCTCATTATACCATGGCACAGGTCGTCTGGTTGGTCTGGGCTTTGTCCTGAGGGGTGCCACTGAGTCGGTGATGGTCGAGAGGGTTGCATGGACCTCCTCTGTGTAGGTCTCTACTGAGTTTCCAGGTGGAGTTAAATAAGGAAGAACATCTGTCAGCCGTGTGGCAAACATTTCCATTGCAGCTGCGCAAAAATTTTGTGAAGACACTACGCATTTGTCGGAACTTGAGGGAAATGTATAAATTATTTCAAATTCCACCAGTGAGTATTCTGAAGCAGATGAAAGATATTCCCCGACCCAAAACAAGATCAAGATAGTTTCCACTAATGTGTGTGGGCTCATGGACAAAATGGTTGAAAGACAGGGTTGTAAGCTGTGATTGAAATGCTCTGGCCATAGGATCACACTCCTTATTTAGATGAATATTAAAGTCACTAACTAGAAGGATGTTATCAGTGTGGGTTATTAAGTCCGAGAGGAAAACTCCAAACTCATCCAAGAAAGAAGAGTAGAGACCCGGAGGGAGATAGATTACAGCTAAATAAAAAGGCTTCCTTCCGTTAATTTGATAAGGAATATGTTTGATGAGTAACACTTCGAATGAGTTAAATTTTGGCTGTGATGATGGACCTGAAAAGCAAAATGCAGTTTTATGAATGGCTGCAACACCACCACCCTGTTTCGACGTGCGACCTACCTGTGAATACGCATAATCAGGGGGAGAGGCTTTATTTAGTGGCAGAAGAATATTGGGCCTAAGCCAGGTTTCACAAAGACAAAGTAAATCCAATCTATGAGAATAAGATCATTATTTAAGAGTGCTTTGGAGGATAGAGACCGCACATTCAGGAGACCGATCTTCAGTCTTGATGTAGAGCCTGCATTTAAGGGCTGGTCCAGTGGAGCGATAGTAACAGGAACAAGCTTTTGAGCTCTAACAGTTCTGCCTGGTTTAAAATAATGCCTCTGAGTTATAATAAAATGAGGACAGGATGCTTTTGGGTCACTGACTCTGTGAGTTTTCAGATATGTAGGACTCAATAAATTCAACATATCTAACAGATTTAGGCAGTAGACATCTGGATGACACAGCCTAACCAGACAACTAAAAGCTGCTACATTATCCAGTTCCACACCCGCACTATCATGACTAGCAGGCTCTCTAATTCCTGCGACCAGCTGAGATTCCTTGTGTCAAATGCACCGAATGCACCTGTTTATATTACTAGACAAAATGACAGCACCTTGTCCAGTTGGCTGCAGGCCATCTGCCCTCAGCAGGCCTGGGCGGCCCCAGAAAGAAGGCCAGTCATCCACAAAACCATAACCTTTCTGACTACAATGCCGGGCCAGCCACCGGTTCATGGAAACTAATCTGCTATACTGTTCATCACTACCCCTTACGGGGAGGGGGCCAGAGACAATTAATCGATGCTTGTTCCCTAGTTCAAAAGTCCTAGCTAGGCTATCTTTGGTTACCTCAGACTGCCTCATTCTCACATTATTGGTGCCGACATGAATAACCATCTGCTTGTATGTAGTGCGAGTATGTGTCTGGAAAAACTCTCCCTTCCTGTGTGATGTCAGCACCCTAAGGTTAGCCTCTATTTCGGAAGCCCTGGCCCCCGGTAAACAGTGGACAAAGACTGGCGTCTCAAGTCTAACATTGCGAGTAATGGAGTCGCTCCGGTTGGCAGGGGCAGAGGGAACAGGCCGGTGATCGGCGCGGATAAGCGGAATTGAAAGCGCTGAAGACCGGTTCTCGGTCAGAGGGGGTGACCGCGGACATGAGCGGACAACCGGAGGCTTGCCCCTGCCTCCACGCTTGAGGTTGCAAGACCGGCCCGAACCTAGCACTCTTTAAAACAACTATCCGGAAACCCTGACACATCTAAAGTAACCAAACCCTGTCTATGCTGATCTAGCTGCTCTAACTCACAAACACGTCTCTCGAATAGAGACAATATGTCTAGTAATACCGAATAAGAATGGCAAACCATTGCCACAAGCAACAACACAGAAAAACTTAGCTAAGCTAACATAAGTGTATCCTGAGTCGGACGGTTTGAGCTAAAATTCGATAACTTTTTTGTCTCTAATGGGTGATCACGTTGTTTGTCTCTGGAGTTCAGACAACTAACTGGTCTTAAAATGAAGTGTAATTTCTTACGTTTCTAACCATATATTGTTTAAATTAATATTTGCGAAATGTTTTTACTGTGGCAGTAAAACGAGCGCTATCGCCCGAGCTTTTAGCCGGAAGCTACTATTATCCAGATTCGGACACTACTATTATCCTGAGTCGGACACTCACCTTTTAGCTTGATTTTAGCTTTATTTTAAGTCTGGGATACAGCAGTTGTTATTATTTAAAGTCTTCACACATTGACTATTTTTGTAAAACACTCTTTTGACGTCATCTCCAGGATACGGAAGGCAATTTGTAGTTCTGTACGGGATACCGGACTGAACCAAACCCAGCAAAGCCGTTTTAAGCCAGAGAAGACGACTCCTAAGACCCTTTTCAGTGGTCTAGCGACAGTTTTTGAAAGACTCTAATCTGTTTCTGCCTAATGCCAACGGCAGAGATAGAGAGCTTTAAGTAACGCCTGCACATCAACTCCGCTCCAACAGCACCGCTAACCAGCGAGCGGCATCGTCACGTGACGGACGTCTTGTGAACGCGGTATCTTCCAAACCCAGACGCACAGCCCCAGAGCTTTGAAGCGACCCTTTGGACCTCTGACGGAAATCGAACTGGGCCAGTGCCAGCAAAAAACAAGTAAGCCGCACGGTTGACACAGCAGGAGTTTTATATATGTGTGTGTGTGTGTTTGTGTGTGTGTTTGTTTTTTTATGTTTTTTAACCGTGTAATGCTAATGTTAATGACACAGTGGAAGGGCTTACCTGAAATAGTTCTTGAATTCTTCGAGTTTTTGCAGTGATTCTCAAGTATATTTCCTCTCATTCATCATCAGGAAGATGGAAGCATGGATGTTGTGTTGTCCAAAGTAGTTTCAGGCTTGTGAAGGGCTTGCTTGCTGTTTACAGGCTGAACTTTCTAAAACAAAAGAACTCATGTCTGAGGTTCATTCAACATATAAAAAAAATAGTCCCTCATGAGGAGTTGGAGGTGGAGGAAAAGGAAGAGGAAGAAATGGAAGAAGATGACTACTTCATTACTGAATCTGAGACTGAAAGTGATGACGATTAAGCTTAACTGTCTTCAGTGTTGTGTAAAAATAAATGAGATTGTGATCCTTAATGTCCTTGTTAGCTTTTCAATACTATTTTTATACATGGTATGTATGGCTCTATATTAAAGCTGACAAGTGACACAAGACACCATTTATTAATTAATTCAACAATAATGACAAGTAACATTTAAGGGAGATTTGTGATCAGTACAACTCTCATTTTAAACCAAAATACTCCAGCTTAAGTTTTCATCAAAACTTTACAGACAACATAAAGGTGGAGTGTCTAAAAACTAAATGTCAACAGATTTAGTCATTTCTGTGGGTGTAAGTACCTCGGCGGCACTCGGAGTGTCGCTGTTTCTGTCTGGCGCAGGCGCAATGGCTGGATGCTTTATTCGTGAGCCTCAATGTAGCAACGTAAACAATTAACAAGCAAACATGAAATACACAATAGCTTTCTGAGAGAGGTAAAAGTGCTTAGTTCGGAGAGTCACGTGGGACAGCCGAGGAAGATGGCCGCACACTAAGGGAGCTCCTAAACCCCGTTGATTAATGTTCTGAATCTGGAGACATACACTTCAATTGTGGTCATAATTCTGACACCCCTTGTCGACGTTGAGGCTTCTTAAAGTTTGCAGCCTTAGGAAAAATGGCAAGTTATAACAAAGCAAACTTTTTCAAGGGAGCTAACACAAGGAAGAAACAAGCTAGCATTAGCTGCGCCCCTGCACAGGCCTCAGAGCTAGAACCGCCTGAAAGCACACCTGAGACGGATGAGGCCCCTCCAGCGACAATAGAGGAGAATACGGGGAACGACAGCAAAAAAGACGTTTTAGAAGAAATAAAGAAAATGAATGCTACTCTTCAGGGGGTGGCAAAAGATATCACCACTATTAAAGACACAACTAAAGAACTAAAAGACTCAGTGGAAGATATAAAAGTGAGGATGGGAGAGGCAGAACAGCGTATATCAGACATCGAAGATGCTAGTGCGCTTACTGAGGCAAAGGTGGACAGATGCGAGGAGAGGCTGGAGGTGCTGTGGTCACGAGTGGAGGACCTTGAAAACCGCAGTAGGAGAAATAATGTACGGATTATCGGACTTAAAGAAGGTGTGGAGGAACCCAAACCCAAAGTGGATCAATATGTGACGAAAATTCTGGATAAAGCATCTGAACTTTCTGGAAGTGAATTTGAAATTGAACGTGCACATCGTTCCCCTGTACCAATGCCGGACTCTAACGAACCTCCCAGGGCGATACTTGTTCGCTTTCTACGTTCATCTGCAAGGGAAAAAGTAATAAGAGTGGCCAGAGAGAAACGGGGTATCGACTGGGAAGGCGCTAAACTTTCCTTCTTTGAGGATGTTACGAGGGAGTTGGCGGAGAGGAGAAAAGCGTTCAACCCGGCGAAAAAGCGCCTTCGAGAACTACAAGTGAAGCATAGGCTGGTTTACCCAGCAACACTTATGTTTATGTGGAACGGACATAAGAAAACGTTCAAAGATGGAAGGAAAGCCGAGAAATTTCTGCAGGAGTCTACTTAAAGGAGTGCGGGACTTAATGTAACATATGGAGAAGTGTTTGGCAACTGAAAACTATAAGGTAATAATCAATGGGTATAACGGAGCTACGGGGGTTGTGCTGCTGTCGGACATTTAGGGTGTCTCACGGACCAAGTAAAGTTTAGGTGCTCAAGCTAAGCTCGGGCTGGGTAGGAGGGGAATGAGGGGAGGGGAGGGGGGTTGGTTAGCAACGGTGTTCTGGGTTGCTATGCAAAGAAGTGTGTTCATTTGGTTCATGTTTGATTTTTCTAAGACAGCTAGTTTGAATGGGGCAGATATGTTTTGTAATACTGAAATAGTTTGGGCTTTGGCAAAGGTTGTAAAGCGCACAGTAAATGTCTCCACAATTTTATTTTATTATTTTTTTTATTTTTATTTTTTTTAGATAAAGATGAATAGGTATATTAACATAATATCATGGAACATAAAAGGATGTGGGAACCCAGTTAAAAGGAGGAAGGTTCTGACATATTTAAAGTCTAAAAATGCAGATATAGCATTTATCCAAGAATCACACATTGTAGGAGAGGAGGAGGCAAAAAAGTTTAAAAGAGATTGGGTGGGCACCGTCTTTCATAGTTCATTTTCAAGCAAACAAAATGGTGTTCTGATTCTTATTAATAAAAATTTAAGCTTTGTGTTACTGAAAAAATACAATGATAAAGAAGGGCGTATTATATGTTTGGAAGCCTTAATTAATGGGGTTCGAACAATTTTATGTAATATTTATGCACCTAATAAAGAGGAACCAGACTTTTTTCATGGAATTAACAAAATAATAGGGGAACATGAGGGGCAGGTTATATTGGCTGGAGATTTTAACCAGGTGATGGATGGAATTATTGACAAGAGCAAACCCAGGGGTGGGCATTCACCTAGGGATAGAGAAGCTATTCATTTGCTGGCGGAGGATCTTAGTCTGGTAGACAGCTGGAGATTAGTTAATCCTAGTTCAAGGGAATATACATTTTACTCTAACTGTCATAAAACATATTCACGGATAGATTTTATCTTAATATCAAAGTCTTTAGTAGACGCAATTGTAGGTTGTGAGATTGGTACAATCGCCATTAGTGATCATGCCACAGTAGAATTACAAATCGATTTGAACACGGATAAAACAAAGAGGGGTCGATGGAGGCTCAACACCATGTTGTTGCAAAATGAAATGTTTTGTGAAGAGTTAACAAAGGATTTGAAATTTTTCTTTGAAGTCAACTTAGGTTCCACAGATAAAGTAGCCACAGTTTGGGAAGCGTCTAAAGCATATATAAGAGGAAAGATAATTGCATATGCGACAAAGGTAAAAAAAAGTAATTTAGAAAGAGAAAAATTTTTGGAAAAAGAAATACGTGAATTGGAAAAGGAATTGGCGAGACAATATTCAAACAATAAATACCAGACTATTTGTAAACTAAAATATCAGTTAAATGACATTTATAATAAAAAGGCTGAATATGCCTTATTTCGACTTAGAACAAAATTTTATGAAGGTGGTGAAAAGAATGGTAGATTATTAGCGAGACAACTAAAACAGCAAGATAATCTAAACAACATATCAATGGTTAGAAAAGACAACCAAGTGGTAACCTCATCAAAGGAAATAAACTCAATTTTCAAATCATTCTACAAAGACTTGTATACTTCTGCTGGTGCGCTTAATGAGGAGGAGCTGGAGACATTTTTTTCAGGTCTACACTTACCAAATCTTTCTAGGGAACAAAAAACAAGGCTGGATGCACCTATAACGGAAGAAGAGGTTAGAGCTGCTATTTTATCAATGAAAAATGGGAAATCGCCAGGTTTGGATGGCTTCCCGATAGAATATTATAAGAAAAATATTGATATTCTGGCTCCAATCTTGCATAAAGTTTATCTTGAGGCAATAGAAATAGGCTCCTTACCGGATACATTTAATGATGCACTAATCTCCCTTATTCCTAAAAAGGATAGGGATATTTCAGATCCAGCAAATTACCGACCAGTAAGCCTTGTAGGAGTTGATTGTAAGATTTTGACAAAGGTTTTAGCCTCCCGATTGGACAAGATATTGCCAGATATTATAAATGGTGATCAAGTTGGTTTTATTAAGAATAGGTGTTCGGGTGATAATATGAGAAGACTTATTCATATTACGCACAAAAGTAAATCTAGTCTAGACCCGGTGGCGGCCTTCTCGCTTGATGCGGAGAAGGCCTTTGACAGGGTAGAATGGGCTTTCTTATGGCAACCCTATTAAAGTTCGGGATAGGGCCGGGATTTTGTAGATGGGTGAGAACTATATATTCCAGTCCGAGGGCAGCAGTTTTGACAAATGGATTGGTGTCAGACTTTTTCCATCTCTCACGCGGGACCCGTCAGGGGTGTCCTCTGTCTCCATTGCTCTTCACAATTTTTCTGGAACCACTGGCTATAGCTATTCGCTCTAATACAAATATCAGAGGAGTTCACGCAGGGGGAGCAGAACACAAGCTGTTTCTTTATGCCAACGACATCTTAGCAGTGTTAACTGATCCCATGCAATCTCTACCAGCGTTGCTCACATGTGTTGACGCATATTCAAGGTTGTCAGGCTATAAAAAGCATCATGCCATTAATATTATTAAACAAATTTGGATTAGAGAACATTGAATCTTACATTTAATTTCTGGTGGTAGCCCCACAGTTCAATTATGTTTCCATGATGTTACCGGTAAGAATTCCTTTACATATATTTAATCAATTTGAGAAAATTATTAAAGATTTTCTATGGAACAAGAAGAAGCCAAGAGTTAATATAAAGAAAATGTGGGAGAGACATTGAATCTTACACTATGGGGAAAAATTAATTCTGATTAATTCGGATTCTGAACTGAGTTGGATCAAGATTGAACAGGAACTAGTGAACCCCTTTACACCCTTGGATGTTCTCTCACAGGGATCAGCTAATAATGGACAGGACTTTCATCATAACCCGGTACTTATGTATTCTAAAGAGGTTTGGGTAGAGGTACACAAGATGTGTGGAACATCTCATTTAAGACAAAGTTATGCCTCGTTATGGAACAACTCTGCTGCATGGATTGGGAAAAAAACTATATATTGGAAGGAATGGCTTACCAAAGGCATACACAGAATAAGTGACCTTTATTCAGAGGGAGTGTTGATGTCATTTGTTGAAATAACCCAAAAATATGGTTTAAATAGGAAAACTAATTTCTGGAAATATTTACAGATAAGAGATTGTATTACCAAAGGAAAAATTACTCGAAGCACAAATGCAGTGGTGGAGTTTTTAGAATTGTCTGGTTCAGCACATAGAGCTGCTGTTTTCTACAAATTATTTAACAATTTAAATAAAGAGATATGTGAAAACTTAAGGACCATATGGCAAAGAGATCTGAGTTGTGTCATTGGTAAAGAAGAATGGTGCAGAGTTTTGTCACACTCCAATAAATATATAAGAGAGGCAAGGGGTAAATTTACACAGTACAAATTAATACATAGATGGTACCTCACACCTTCTAAACTTCACAGAATGGGAATTATGTCCAATAATATATGCTGGAAATGCCTCTTTTACCTCTTTTGGCAAAGAGTACTGGACTGTATAGGAAGTTGGATTGGCCTGACAATACCCATGTCACCAAGATTGTGCTTATTAGGGGATCAGTCTGTGATACCAGGAGTTTTGAAATATGATTTTGTGGTAATAAAGGTGGGGGTGATTACAGCTGCACAAGTGATTCTCAGCGTGTGGAAAGATCCATCTCCTCCAAAGTTTAACAAGTGGAAAGAAAATATTCTGAAAATTGTGTCATATGAAAAATTATTGGCTAGGATTAATAATGATATGGAGAGTTTTGACAAATCTTGGGGAAGGGTTTTTGACGGAGACAGATAAATAATTATTATTTTATTTATTTAGTTATTTATTTTTTGAGCGCTATTCTTTTCTGTTGGTAATACTCTTTTATTTACTATTTGGAACTTCATGTAAAGACACTTGATAATTTAATTTTACTGTATCTTTATATGTGTGTGAATGAATATAGTGTTTTTTGAGAAAGGGCCCAAAATGCAAATGTGAATTATGTGTTCAAAGCTGTCTTTTTTTTTTTTATTATGGGGATGTTTGGTTTGGTTCTGTTAAAAAAAAAAGTTAAAATAAATAAAGACTTCAATTACAAAAAAAAAAAAAAAGTGCTTAGTTCGAGTCACTTTGGGGAGATATTCGGGCAGCCAGCCGTAGCCGTCACTATAAGAGGGGAGTGGTGTCACGTCAAAATGTTTCCGTCTTGAATTATGACCAAAACTATCTCCGACTGGTTAAAAATTACACCCGTTGTTTTTTTTAAATATTAGTGAATGTCATCATTAATAAGGAAGCCAAATATACAATTTCACAGTACAGAGGTAATGTGTGCTCTTTGGATTTTCCAATTTTATCCATTGCAGCATAACCCTGTATCCACGTAACCCCTTAGCAAACCAGAGTCCAATGGATTTATGAACTAGGCCTACACTTCAGACCTCTCACAACATTTCTAACTGACCGTAACGATAATATTTCATTAATGAAAAGGCACGGGTTTAGCGTCCACTGAATCCATGGCAACGCGAAGTGCTCGGGGACAACAGCTTTTCTTTTCTTTATTTCTGCGAAACGGAGTCTATATAAGCTCAACACCAGGTAGATTATAAAATGGCCAGTTGTTGTGCTTAGTGCAGTTATTTAATGAATATAGGATGTTACATCCTGTAATATTCCCTGGATTTGGATCTATTCTGAGCAATTCGCACTTGATAATCACAAACGTAGATTATAAACGTCACTAAAAATGTTAAAATAGTACATTTTCACAGACGTACACATCCTACATTTTTTCGTGAAAAATGTACATAGTCAACGTAAAAAATCACCCCCCCCAGAGTTGTCACATAGACACCAGAGCCATCTTTTGTACCAGGCTGTAATCATGATGATTTTTACACTTATAAAGTCGCCATTGGGTTTCTCCTTATATTTCCACTTTTGGAGCCTGCCCTCTGGTGGACCGCGGTATATTGTTACATTTTGCTGTATTTTGTCGTATGGCTAGACGTAACTAGACGTAGACATAACTTGCCATGGACTAAAACCTGCACCTGGTAACTTGTCATGGGGAGTGTGTGAACCTTTACTGCATAATATAAAATTTCATGTATTGTCTGTGAAGGTTCTCAGTCATCCAGGACATCTTGAAAAAAAGGGAGGAAATGAAAGCATCTGGACAGTTTTCAAGGTGAAGATGTTTCGTCTCTAATTCCAAGAGACTTTATTAATTCTGAGATCAACTGGTAGGAGAGCTGAGCTTATATCTCTAGAAGGAGTAGTTTCCCCAGAAAGGGAAGTGTGACTCCTGATGTAAGAGCCGTTAAGGCTCAGGAGAGTCGTTGGGGACACTGCTCCATTCAGGTGCAGAGTCGTTAGTGACACTGCTCCATTTAGGTGCTGTGTTTGTTCTTCTAGGGTGCAACTGTTTTGTTGTAGGTTTCAAAACACAGTTATAAATACTAGGCAACATGAATCTGAGGCCACGTCCTCTGTTTAAAGAGGGCTTTTCCATTTTCACAAAAATGGCTTCCTTCACCCCTCTCTCAAACCATCTGGCCTCTATGGCAAAAAATTCGGACATTGCTGTCCTCAAAGGAATGACCTTTCTCTTTGAGGTGGAGGTGGACTGCAGACTCAGGTCCTCCAGGATTTACTCTTCTGCTAAGCTCTTGTGAAGCTGTTGTATAGTTTCCCCAACATAACTGTCACTGCACTCTTCGCTGAACTGCATAAACTACTGTTTGTGAGAGGGGATCTTGTCTTTAGGATGGACCTGGACGGGAGAGTGGGTTACAGATGTGGTCTGTGGTCTTTATGGGTAATCTAACAAAACTTTTTTTTTTAACATATGCTGTGTATTGGTGCAGTTTCATGTCACTCTTTAAAATAACACAGATGTTGTTTAGTGTTGACTCATTTAAGTTATCATACATCTTTGACTCCTCGCTTGAACCGGAAGTGCGCCAACTTTACCACTGCTCCTAATGCTGATTCGAGGAGTGAGTAGGGAAGAGGGCGGAGTCAAGGACAAGATGTGAGCGAGGACATCCTGGAGCTTCCTAGAGGAGTCAAACTCACAGTAGAGAAAAAAAACCTTCCCACACCAAACATGTGACAAAAAATGAAAAGCTTTAACTGTCTGCATTATATTATGATTCATTCATTAGAGTTTGTTAGGATTCATGTTTATGTAGTCTGTTTCGTTTGATGTTATGGTTCTTTTTAGTATCTTAGTGGGTTTCATTATTTAGTCTGAATTCTAGTTTGGGTTATGTCTCTGATTATTGTTTCAGCTTGTTGTGGAGTTTTGGTTTTATTGTGAAATGTCTGTACCCTGTCTGTGTCTGTTTATTTCCTGCCTGGTTTCTTTCCCTTCTGTGTGATTGCCTGCTCCGCCCTGATGTGTTGCACCTGTTCCTTGTTGTCTGTGTGTCTTTATAACCTGTGTGTTTTTCCCCTGCTCTTTGCCAGGTCGTCTTCTCCCTTACCGTGAGTTTGTTTTGTGTTTCCCAGTGTCTTATCTGTCGTAGTTTATGTTTTTATTGTTTATCTTGGTCTGGTTTTTGCTTGCCTTATATTCCTGGATTGTTCTGCTCAGACCCTAGCCTTGGTTGTTTCCTGTTCCTTGGACTTTGTTTTGTATCTGTGGGATCAATAAACTTTATTTTAACTCTTTGCCTGTGTATGGGGTTTTGCATTGGAGTCTTCCGGTTCCTGGGCCATTGGCCATGACAGTACGACCTGGCCAAGACTGAGACTCCGCAACCCATGGCAATATGTTAACCTCCAAGTTTGCTTGTGTTTTCAGCCTTCGTGCCTCCTGAGCCTTCGTGCCTCCTGAGCCTTCGTGCCTCCTGAGCCTTCGTGTCTCCTGTGTCCTTCTGGGTCACCTAGAGACTTCTCAGCACCTGCCTGGGCCCTCTAAGAGACTTCTCAGCGCCTACCTGGGCCACCTAAGACACTTCTCAGCGTCTACCTGAGCTACCTAGACGTCACGGAGACTCTGCATTCCACACCTGGTTCCCTCTACGCCTGGAATCCCTCTACGCCTGGATTCCCTCTACGCCTGGATTCCCTCTACGCCTGGATTCCCTCACGCCTGGATTCCCCACGCCTGGATTCCCTCTACGCCTGGATTCCCTCTACGCCTGGATTCCCTCTACGCCTGGATACCCTCTACGCCTGGATACCCTCTACGCCTGGATACCCTCGTGTGCCTCCGCCCGGACCCTCGTGTGCCTCCGCCCGGACCCTCGTGTGATTCCGCCAGGACCGTGTGGCCATCCCCAGCATCTCCGTGTGGCCATCCCCAGCATATTTGACTGTTCCCGTGTGGCCAGCCCCAGCATCTCCGTGTGGCCAGCCCCAGCATCTCTGACTGTTCCTGTGTGGCCATCCCTAGCATATGTGACTGTTCCCGTGTGGCCATCCCCAGCTTCCTTGTTTTGGTCAGCTCGAGCCAACCATCTGGTACTTCCCCGGCTCAGATTTTTTCAGTTTTTGTAGTTCCCTTTCCAGTGTTAGCCCTGTCCCGTTCCCTTTCCAGTGTCAGCCCTGTCCAGTTCCCTTTCCTTTGTCAGCCTTCCTGAGCTTTTTGTTTCCCTGCCTGGTTCCTTTGTCATTTTTCCATCGCCGGTCTTGAGATTGTTTTTTATGCCCGGTCCCGAGATTGTTTTTTGTTTTGTCTATCCTGAGTTTTTTGTTCCCTGCCTGGTCCTGAGCTTTTTGTTTCCCGGCCTGGTCCTGAGAGTTTTTTGTTTCCCTGCCTGGTTTTGAGAGTTTTTGTTTCCTGCCTGGTCTTGAGAGTTTTTGTTTCCCTGCCGGGTCCTGAGAGTTTTTTGTTTCCCTGCCTGGTCCTTAGAGTTTTTTGTTTCCTTGCCTGGTCTTGAGAGTTTTTTGTTTCCCTGCCTGGTCTTGAGAGTTTTTTGTTTCCCTGCCTGGTCTTGAGAGTTTTTTTGTTTCCCTGCCTGGTCCTGAGAGTTTTTTGTTTCCCTGCCGGGTCCTGAGAGTTTTTTGTTTCCCTCGCCGGGTCCTGTGAGTTTTTTTGTTTTCTCTGCCTGGTTCCGAGTTTTTTGTTTTCCTGCCTGGTCTTGAGTTTTTTGTTTCCCTGCCTGGTCCTGAGTTTTTTGTTTCCCTGCCTGGGTCCTGAGAGTTTTTTGTTTCCCTGCCTGGTCTTGAGAGTTTTTTGTTTCCCTGCCTGGGTCCTGAGAGTTTTTTGTTTCCCTGCCTGGTCTTGAGAGTTTTTTTGTTTCCCTGCCTGATCCTGAGTCCAGTTCCTGCCTGTTCCTGAGTCCTGAGTCCAGTTCCTGCCTGTTCCTGAGTCCTGAGTCCAGTTCCTGCCTGTTCCTGAGTCCTGAGTCCAGTTCCTGCCTGTTCCTGAGTCCAGTTCCTGCCTGTTCCTGAGTCCTGAGTCCAGCCCCTGCCTGATCCTGAGTACTGAGTCCTGCTCTTGCCTGTTCCTGAGTCCTTGAGTCCTGCTCCTGCCTGATCCTGAGCCCTGCCTGATCCTGAGTCCTGAGTCCTGCCCCTGCCTGATCCTGAGTCCTGCCCCGTCTGAGAACGCCATGTCTTTGTATCCTGGGTACCCCATGTCTGAGTCTGTCTGTCCCGGCACACCTTTTCCCCCCTAGTGCCTGTCCCAGCACTGCCTCCCTTCTCGAGCGCCTCGTCCGGCCGACCAGTTCCAAGGGCCGGACCCGACGCCTCTGTTATCCCCGAGCGCCATCTGGCCGACCAGTTCCGAGGGCCGGATCCGTCTCAATTGTTATTCCTCGAGCGCCCCGTCCGGCCGACCAGTTTCATGGGCCGGATCCGACGCCTCTGTTTCTTCCCCGTGCGCCCCGTCCCACCGACCAGTTCCGAGGGCCGGACCCGTATGGGGCCTGTGTATGGGGTTTTGCATTGGAGTATTCCGGTTCCTGGGCCATTGGCCATGACAGAGTTACTGATAATGAAGTTAACATTTTAACAGCAGACTCCACACTTCTGTCTGATTATTGGTCTTGAAGTGTATGTGTGATTCATTCAGTCTGTTCATTTTGCAGGTGTTAAGTGTAGTTTTGTGTTGGTCTTAATGTTCACGTATGTCTGACTTGTAATTGGTAAGTGCTGGCTTTCTCTTTTTTTAAAAAAAACACGATCACAGCTCTGACATTATTCCTAGACAAACAAACAAACTCACTTTTGTGACTCTACATGTTTATAAAGGTATACAGTTTTTGTGACTCTACATTTATATTAATGTATACAGTTTATACAGTTTTTTAAAAAGAAACCTCTATTTCTTGCACTGGTCGGTTGCATTTCTGTAACAAAAAGAATTTCCCCTTGGGGATGAATAAAAGTAATTCTGATTCTGATAAACCAAAACTGAACATGAGTTTATTTGCAAACTGTTTTTTGAGAAAAAAAAAATACTTCAGCAGTAAGGGGGGAACCAGTTAGTACAAAAAGGTTCCTGCAATTTGGGGCATTTTGTGTCATTTCTCTCACTTATGTCTTATTTTTTAGTCCCATCCACAGAGTAGACACATAGAAAATTAACAGAAGCCAGCAGCAACGTGAGTATTTGCTCTAAAACTAAGTGAGTCTGTGTCTAAACACTGCTCTTTATGATTTCATGTGTCTCCTGTGTGTCTGTGTGAGTGTGTTTGGACGCTGAATTGAAGTAGTTTTGTTCTGACAGAGACCTGGTGGGCTGTACCAGAGTTGCTGCAGACTGCTGTAGAGGTGGGCTTACCTGATACAAAAGGTGTGGCGGGGAGTGCTTTAGGAACATTATGACATCACACTAACCAGGAAGTGCATTTAGCAGTTTTCAACCTGACAAGTGGGACTATAAACTATGAACTGTATTAATAAAGCCCCATTCATACAAATCATCAGTTAAAATTTGGTCTGGGTTTGAGTTACCCTTTAACGTCACCTGTTGGTGATCAGTATGTTATGCCAATGTTAAAAAACACCTATTCTGAGCATTTTCCTCTTTATTTTTACAATTACAAAGTTTTAAACCAAATACTGTATAGTGAAGCAGTAGGTGATAGAGCTTTTTCAACATTAATTTCCAGTCAATATCAGTGGCTTATCAGTCTAGCCTGACTAGCCTCTGTAGTGTGTGGCACAGGACTCACAACACAAGAACTAACTTTCTTGGCAAAGTGGTCTGGAACCACACCCATTAAGCCTGTCTTCTACCCGAGCCACAATATCAACAATATTGAACAATTATTTTTTGGTTTTTACAACTGTTAATCTAAACTGTAGCAGACCCTTTGCAATGACTCATAAAGAAGTGAAACTACTACTACTACAGGTCATTCTAATACGTTTAATGTATTCATCTTCCCACCTCCTGGAAAGCAAACTCTAAACGAGAGGGACCTGACTATTTATTTGTTTGTAATTGAAAAAGAATTAGGATGGCTGGCCAGACCAATTTTAGTATTTTGGAAAAGAAATGGAAAAGGCAGGAAAGTAGTCACAAGAAAGTAGCTCAGAAAATGCAGGTACATCAACTTCCAGAATACAAAGTTGACCTGCATATTAGATATACAGAATTATTAATTACACAGAAGGATGAGGCTGATGAGGGAACAGTAACAGTGAAATCTATAGACTTCATCACAGAATATCAGACCAGGATTAATGTCACAGTTCATGTCCTGCCCCCATTTTCTCTCTAGCTCCTCCATCTGTGTAGTCTTTACAAAACTACAATTTATTTATTGTGATTTAAAAAATTCTTGTAAAAATGGAGAATGTTTAAACCAGAGTCTGACCACGAGCATAAAGAGTCCCAGGAAGACAAGGGAAGCAAGGGTGGGAATGAGGGTCTCTCAAGGGTAAGTTATCATGGGTCAAACTGACTCTGCTCAACTCTCTGAATGCATTTAAAAGTGTATTCAACAGACACGATACAATTCAATCAAAGGCATATTATGTATTTAGTGAGTAGTGAGTGAAAAATGATGTCTATGAACGTAGCGGCTACTGTATTTTTGTCTTGATATTGTGATATTTAGCTTCTGTTAGGTCTGTTCATATTCATAAAGACATTTACCTGTCCCGATTTAGCGATAATCCACCGCAGTGCTCCTCACGGCCACAGACCACTCCAGTCCTTCATGCAGCATCAAGTCACAATATTAAAAATCCAATCAGCCTTTATTTTTATATTATAGTTTATTTACTGATAGTTATTTCATGTTTTGTGAAATGCATTAGTAAGACACTGGAGCAGCATGCCTCTCAACTACATGTCAGGTTATAACCTCATATTACCGTCATTACTGGCTCAGTCTACAGCCTAACCATTAGTAACACGTTTTTATGTTGAAATAAGCTTTAGGCAAGATCATCATGAAAAACTGAATGACTAAAATGCTCCTGGTTGAGTTCCAGAAATAAGGACAGAAACAACTTATTGACCAATCAACAATGACAAATGAGACAATGTGCCATAGGTAAAAAAATAAAAAAAAGTTTAAATCTCCCCAATCTTTCTCTACAGGATCCTCAAGTGACATGATCCAGGCCTCAGTATATGCAGAGTAAAAATTAGTTTTATAGCTTTTCTAAACCAGGGATAGAGAATAGCATAGATAAGAGGGTTTAGACAGGAATTCAGATAAAGCAGTGAATAGAGAACAACTTCTAAAGGAACACCGAGTATCAAGATATTGGTTTTGGAGTAGGAAAAAAAGTAGTACGGACAGAAACACATAACATACACAAGCACAACAACACCCAGGTTTCTGGCAGCTTTAATCTCAGATTTCATGTTTGTCTTGGAAGAGTCTGAGACGTGAGAACGCATGGCTCGGGCCTGAGACACAGCCACCACAAACACTCTCATGTACAGCACAATAATGATGGTAATTGGGACGACAAAACTCATAACAAAGTCGAGTTCTTTTAAGGTATAAACTATACACTCTCCTTGGCAAGATTTATATTTGCCTGGGTTTATTATTTTTTCTAACAAATAAAGAATGGAATAAATCAAAGCATATAACCAACATACAGAAATACTGATGCTCGCTCTGAGTTCAGTCATTCTGGTTGCGTAATGCAGCGGGTCAATGATGGCTATGTAGCGATCCACTGAAATGAGAACTATGTTTCCCACTGAAGAGGTGAAAAAAATGCAAATTAGGATAAAATACAGAGAACAAAAGAAGTCCCCTAATGTCCAGCAAGTTCTCCATTTCACCCCCTCGACTGGTATCAACACAAGGCCAACAAAGAAATCTGACACGGCCAGAGAGAGGAGGATAAGGTTAGTGGAAGTGTGGAGCTGTCTGCAGAGAGAAGAAGCAGACAAGTTAATGTTTCCGTTTTGGCAGTTTAAATTTGATGAACAGACCCAGTAAACAGACAGAATGCAGTGATACAGTGGAAACCATGCACTGGGTCAGTTTGGTTTGGTTTGGTTTAAGCAACCCCTGAAAAAGCTTGTGTTTCCTCTCAGCTGGATCTAGAAGAGTGACATCTGCCAAATACAATGAATAATTTCATGAAGTGGTGTAAAACTAGAAACACCTTGCTTGCTGGGAAAAGAAAGTATGACATTAACAGTTTTTTTCTGTTTGAATATAATGTTTATCAGAAAAACAATGTAAAAAGTATTTGAAGAATATTTCTATTTAATGTTTGTTTTTCGTGGCTTCATGTTTTTTCCCGAGTTATGACTATCTATTGTTCAATCAGCTGAATAGAAATGACCCAGAAACTGCTAATGCTGCGAACAGTAGTATAAAAACACATTATCTACTCTTAAGTCATGTAATAGAAACAATACATTATACTAAGTCATATATGTCTCTGCAATGGGTTATGTTCTCTTCTATGTTTAAATCTAATCCTCAAATATCACAAACTAAAATGAGGACTTTAAAGCCTGTTCAATGAACAACTTGATTTTTGTGTACATCCAGAGGATGTAGCACTACACAATCCAAACAAAGTACACATTATATGTACTATATAGTTCAGACACCAATGGTTGAAAGGTTAAAGTTAAAAGCTGAGCTATATTTTTCAACGTGTAAAATGCAACAGTGTCAAGTATTTATTTTTTTCTTGTTCAGAGTTATATTTACCTGAAGTGTGCGATGGAGATGATGACCAGCATGTTGAGTGTGGTAGTGAGCAGGCAGAAGATAAAAAGCAAAATGTTGTTAATGAAAACCTGCGATGGGTCCATCTGTGGCTTTCTGCATGAGCTGTTGAGGAAATGTGGAAAGCAAAGTTCTGCCTCCACAGCCTCCATCATCACAGACGCAGACTCATGGAGCTTGTTTATATTCTCCTCACATTCTCAGTGGATCGTTCCACTTACATCAGCAGTAACATTTGGGATTATTGCAATGTACATGTACAAGACATATCAAGAAACTAGGCAGTTAGAAATGTGTATAATGTCATAAACAGTGCAAGAAGTTAAATTGAACTTTATATTTATTTTTAGAGAGAAGCAGATAACACTCATTAACACTGTCCTACAAAGGCCGAGTGCAGCGTCTGGGTCAACAGTGAAAAAGAAAAATGTCTCCAAATGTTTATGTTATCCAACCAAATGTATTGCAGGTACATTGGTGGCAAATGATTCACACTCATCTATTTAGTAACAGTTTAGAAAGAAAATTTCTAGGATCACAACTAGAGGTGTATCAATGCACTGTGCCACAATATTTCACGATTCTAAAACATGATAATACGCAATGGAAATTGAGGAAGCCCCGGGAATAATACATTTGCTGTGTGGGAGCATTTTGGGTTTCCAACATGAAGGCAAGAAAATGGTAATGAAGTTGTTGACCGAACAAAGACTATTTACAAACTCTGTTGATGCGTTATGGCTTATACTACAGCTAACACTAGCCACATGTTGCACCACTTACCACTTGGCGGTTTTCTTTCATGCCCCCAGGGTTGTCATGTAGCAAATACTTAGCTTTAGAGACCAGAGCCATCTTTAGTACCAGGCTGTTAACATGATTTTTACACTTGTAAAGTCACCATTAAATTTTTCCTTATATTTCCGCTCTTAGAGCCTGCCCTCTGGTGGACGGAGGTATATCGCTGTTTAGTGGTGCCATTACTCAGGGCCCTTTAAAAGGGTTCCATGAAAGAGGCTGGGTTATGGCTTACCCTACAGTTAACACTAGCAACATGTTGCATCACTTACAATGCCATCATAAGGGAACATTGCAGTTGTTGCTACCGCTGTTTGTTAAATTAGCTAAATTCCAATTAACACAGTCCAGAAGGTCAGTTAATTGCTGTTGTTACCGACAACAGAAATATGGATTTAGCGGTGAGGGAAGCTGGGCTACGACCACACATCATATGCTTATCCCATACTTTAAATCGGTGCACTCAAGAGTTATCCGTGTGAGAAGAGTGGCAAGTTCTTTCCTCAGAAGTAGCACCATCACAGCTACTTTGGTAGCTACACAAAAACTGCTGGGACTACCAACACATAAATTTGTCATGGATATACAGTAAGTACCCACTGTAACAGTTTGCTGGATAAGCTAAACCGCTACCTCGAACATCAAGCAGCTTGATCAGCATCTCTGGTCAGCCCAGAACTACGACGCAACATACGGGACATATACACATTTGATGATCATAACATTACTGAGGCGGAGGACCTTCTCACTCCTCTAAAAAACCCTGACAGTGTCCTTAATTATACCATTGACTCACATGGTAGAACACAGTATGGCACCCAGTGACTCAGTGGCAAGTATGAAGAGAGCAAGTCTGGAGATGCTGGAGGGCAGTTACAGGGAACAAGATGAAGTTTGCTTGAAAAAGTAAACAAAAGCATGAGATTTTATATCATGCAGTAAAGTCTGTAGGAGGCGTATCTTTCACACTATCCCCAAGTTTGACAAGTTATCAGATGCAGGATTTAGTCCGTGGCAAGTTATGTCTGTGTCTAGTTATGTCTTTGTTCATATTTGGATTAGCAACATGATCAGATTTGACATGACCTGAAGAGGACTAGGAGCAACCAGTAATTATTAACCATAGGAAATGAAAAATATTATAACACTTTCCTCTGTGCTTAGATACATCCCTATGAAATAGAGAACGCAAGTTGTTATAATAATTCAAAGTTTTCTATAGTTAATAATTACTACTTGCTCCTAGTCCTCCCTTCTCACCTGCAAGCAGCTGCTGACATACAGCAGCAACACAGATGCGGTAAGATAAACTAAGACCAACTTTTATTTACACATTTTATTGAGATAAACCAAAAATGTATGTGTTTGCTAATCAGTTTTAAAAAAATTGAATTGTATTAAGCTTGAAATTGTTATGAAGATCCCCTCCTTGAACTGCCACCTTATCGTGGTGGAGGGGTGTCAGTGCTCGAATGATCCTAGGAGCTATGTGTTTGGGGGATATAGGTCCCTGGTAGGGTCTCCCAAGACAAACAGGTCCTAGATGACGGGCCAGACAAAGAGCGGTTCAGAACCCTTAATGGAAATGAAAAAATCAAGGACCATTACGTTGCCCGGTATGGAGCAACCGGGGCCCCACCCTGGAGCCAGGCCCGGGGTTGGGGCTCGTATGCGAGTGCCTGGTGGCCGGATCTTTCCCCATCTTAGCCCGAAGGAGCGACGTGGGGCCGACCTCCCGTGGGCCCACCACCTGCAGGAGGAACCATAAGGGGTCAGTGCAATGTGGATTGGGTGGCAGTTGCCAGCGACCCAATCCCCGGACACAGAATCTGGCGCTAGGGACATGGAATGTCACCTCGCTGGTGGTGAAGGAGCCCGAGCTTGTGCGGAAGGTTAAGAGATATCGACTAGAGATAGTCGGGATCATTTCCAACTACACCTTGAGCTCTGGAACCCAAATCCTCGAGAGAGGCTGGACTCTCCACTACTCTGGAGTTGCCTGCGGTGAGAGGCGACGGGCTGGTGTGGGTTTGCTCATAGCCCCCCAGCTCAGCCGGTTATGTGTTAGAGTTCACCCCGGTAAACGAGAGGGTCGCTTCCCTGCGCTTTCGGGTCGGGGATAGTTCTTTTCACTGTTATTTGTGCTTACGGGCCAAATAGCAGTGCAGAGTACCCGGCCTTCTTGGAGTTTCTAGTAGGGGTGCTGGAAAGTGCTCCAACCGGGGACTCCGCCATTCTACTGGGGGACATCAACGCTCACCTGGGCAGCGACAGTGACACATGGAGGGGCATAATTGGGAGGAATGGCCCCCTGGATCTAAACCCGAGCGATGTTCTGTTATTGGACTTCTGTGCTAGTCACATTTTGTCCATAACGAACACCAAGTTCAAGCATTGGGGGGTGTCCACCAGTGCATGTGGCAACAGGACACCATAGGCCGGAGGTCGATGATTGACTTTGCAGTTGTTTCATCTGACCTCCGGCCGTGTCTTGGACACTCGGGGGAAGAGAGGGGCGGAGCTGTCAACTGATCACCATCTGGTGGTGAGTTGGATCCGATGGTGGGGGAGAAAGCTGGACAGACTTAGCAGACCCAAACATACTGTGAGGGTCTGTTGGGAACGTTTGGCCGAGTCCCCTGTCAGAGCGATCTTCCTCCGGCAGAGATTCGACCAGATTCCGAGAGAGACTGGAGACATTGAGTTCAAGTTAACCATGTTCTCCACCTCCAAAGTCTCCGGTGCCTGTCGTGGCGGCAATCCCCGAACCCGGTGGTGGACATCGGAAGAAAGGGATGCCGTCAAGCTTAAGAAGGAGACCTTTCGAGCAGTTGATGGGTACCGGCAGGCCTGCAGCCTGGGTGGTTGTGGTGGCAAAAACACTGTTTTCAGTGGAGGTGGGAATCTGCTGACTTGAACTGGGGACATTGTTGGACGGTGGAAGGAATACTTCAAGGATCTCCTCAACCCCACCGACACGGTTTCCATTGAGGAGGCAGAGGCCGAGGGCTCAGAGGTGGACTCGTCCATCACCCAAGCCGAAGTCACTGAGGTAGTGAAGCTCCTCGGTGGCAAGGCACCGAGGGTGGATGAGATACGCCTTGAGTACATCAAGTCTCTGGATGTTGTGGGGCTGTCTTGGTTGACACGCCTCTGCAACATCGCGTGGCAGTTGGGGACAGTACCTCTGGACTGGCAGACCGAGGTGGTGGTTCCTCTTTTTAAGAAGGGGGACCGGAGGGTATGTTCCAACTGCAGAGGAATCACACTCCTCAGCCTCCCTGGGAAAGTCTATGCCACTGGAGAAGAGGATGCGGCCGATAGTTGAACCTCGGATTCAGAAGGAACAATGCGGTTTTCGTCCCGGTCGTGAAACACTGGACCAGCACTATACACTCTTCAGGGCGCTGGAGGGTTTATGGGAGTTTGCCCAACCAGTCCACATGTGTTTTGTGGATCTGGAGAAGGCATTCAACTGTGTCCCTCGTGGCACCCTGCGGGGGGTGCTCTTGGAATTCTGGGGTCCGGGGCCCTTTGCTAAGGGCTGCCCGGTCACTGTACAACCGGAGCAGGAGCTTGGTTTGCATTGCCGGCAATAAGTCAGACCTGTCCCCAGTGCATGTTGGACTCTGGCAGGGCTGCCCTTTGTCACCGGTCCTGTTCATTATCTTTATGGACAGGATTTCTAGGCGCAGCCAGGGGCCGAAGGGAGTCTGGTTTGGGGACCACAGGATCTCGTCTTTGCTTTTTGCAGATGACGTGGTCCTGTTGGCTCCATCAAGCCAGGACCTTCAGTGTGCACTGGGACGGTTTGCAGCCGAGTGTGAAGTGGCTGGGATGAGGATCAGCACCTCCAAGTCTGAGACCATGGTTCTCAGTCGGAAAAGGGTGGCTTGTCCCCTTCAGGTTGGTGGGGAGTTCCTGCCTCAAGTGGAGGAATTCAAGTATCTTGGGGTCTTGTTCACGAGTAAGGGAAGGAAGGAGCATGAGATTGACAGACGGATCGGTGCAGCTTCTGCAGTGATGCGATTGATGTACCGGTCTGTCGTGGTGAAGAAGGAGCTGTAAGGCAAAGCTCTCGATTTACCGGTCAATCTACGTTCCTACTCTCACCTATGGTCAAACTGTTTAGTGAGGCATTTGACGTCAATCCTTCTTGATCCATGGTGGAAAACAATGCAGTCTTTGATTTTAAGGCCTGCCTGTGGACCATGGGTGAGCTTTGGGTCATGACCGAAAGAACAAGATCTCGGATACAAGCGGCCAAAATGAGCTTTCTCCGCAGGGTGGCGGGGCACTCCCTTAGAGATAGGGTGAGGAGCTCGGTCACTCGGGAGAGGCTAAAAGTAGAGCTGCTGCTCCTCCACATCGAGATGAGCCAGCTGAGGTGGCTCGGACATCTGTTTCGGATGCCTCCTGGACGCCTCCCTAGGGAGGTGTTCCAGGTATGTCCCAACGGGAGGAGACCCCGGGGAAGACCTAGGACACGCTGGAAGGACTATGTCTCTTGGCTGGCCTGGGAACGCCTCGGTATACTCCCGGAAGAGCTGGAGGAAGTGTCTGGGGAAAGGGAAGTCTGGACGTCTCTGCTTAGACTGCTGCCCCCGCGACCCGGCCCTGTGTAAGCGGTAGAAGATGGATGGATGGATGGATGGATGGATGGATGTTACAGTTTCAAAATAAATCAAGATGGAAAACAGCAAAATAACCCCAAAAGCATTTCCGCCTAAAAAAAAAAACATAATATTTTGATCAATATCCCTTTTAGCAAATATTTTTGGTTTAATATTTAATTTGATTACATTAATGTTTAAGTTGAGATTTACAAGCAATATTTTAACTGCTACTAACCTTTAACTGCTGTAAAAAGCACCTTATTTGTTTAAAGTGTTGTTTACAGTGCAACGATTAAACACTTTTAATTGTTGCCCAGCACTACATTTTATTAAATGACTATTACTGACTGAATTTTGGATATTTTGAATAAACAAGGAGAAAACAAGTAAATTTAATTTTACACTTGATGTTTTTCTTGATGTTTGAATATATTATGGTTGAGAATAATATGGGAAAAATGCAAAAACAAAATGGTTTCTTGTATTTATTGAGCACTTGAGTTCTTTATCAACAGTATGGAAATAATCTATACAGAAAAAAAATCTGTAAGATAAGATATTTTTATTTGTGGGGATTTTAAAAGTAAATAAAGCAAAACTCAGAGAGCTTTGTTGATTTTATGTATAGTCTTGCATTTTAAATGACAATCAAAATGGTGATGGTGTTTTGGGGGAAAGCAATGTGAACAGAGCAGATGCTTTGTGTGTGTGTTTAAGCAGCTGAGTGATGCTGCCCGGTTACTGAGTTACAACCAGAGGGAGGGGTCTGGCCCAAGGGTGATTAGGAAAATTAAAGAGAAATTTATTTTAAGTATGATTTAAGTAATAATATTCTTGTGACAATAGATCAAGCAAAACTAGTTCTGATCTATATCAATTATTTTTGTTTGTGTCAACTGTATAGTTATCATATTTGTGGATGATAACACTTACAGTAACAGATAATACCAGATAATGGTAACTGAGATGAACCAAATGAAAATTAAACATTAGTGGAACAAAATTTATGCTATTTGGAAAATATGGAGAAAATATTTATCACAAATTTTTTTCTTTATTGAGCCTTGGTGGTCCTAAGTCTCAAAAGGGTCCAAACTGTATTAAACTGATGATGTGATGTCTGGTTAACCTAATGGTTAGCATAATGCTATAACAACAGTGTTTAATACAATTAAAAGATGAGTTTAAATTAAATAATGAAATAAATATTGACATGAACTTTCTGGAGAAGTACAATTTAGTCTGATTAAACCAAACCTTTCAGATTAAAGTAGCAGACCATCTCTGTGGAAACAGGTCATGCGTCTGCAAGAGTATGTTTATGTTTTGATCATTTTAATGGCTTTTATGGTTTTGTAATGATGAAAACCTAGGAGGCTGAGTTTATAATGTTTTATTTGATGTTGATTTTGTTTTGTTTGTTCTTTATATGGATGGAAGCCAACTACAACAGTGTACCAGTTCAGAACAGAAGCCGGCAATTAATAAAGCCACCAGTAAGAGCTAATATTTTTTATTACAAACAACTCTGGAAAAAATAAAGAAATAGCAATCAGCATCTCTAAAAGTATGGAAGCCATTTCATTCCAAATTTTGTTGAATCCCAACACAGGCACACCTCATTTTCTACTGAATGAGGTGCTGATTAGGTGATCACCTGAACCAAATTTAATAGGGAAAGGTATAAAAAAAACTCTTCTGTGGTCATCACTATCCTCTTGCAAATAAATGTTCTAAATTGCAATATTTTTATTTGGAATTAAGGAAAACTTTTGTCAGTAGTTTATATAATAAAACAAAAATGTTAATTTACCCAAACACATACCTATAAAAAGTAAAACCAGAAAAAATGATAATTTTGCAGTGGTCTCTTAATTTTATCCAGAGCTGTAGTTCTTTGAACTTATAGTCATCTTGGTTTACACCTTACCACCTGAAGGGGATATTTTCAGTGCAAGGCGGATGTCTGATGGTTTTGCAGCGGTAAGACCTTTAGACCAGCATTACCTGCTGACTGGACACATTCGCCCTTAATTGATCCTCCAGTTATATGTGTTCATATACAACGTGACAGAGAACACCCTGAGCAGAAAGGACCAAGAGCAGCTTCTTATTTGAGATTTTAAAATCTGTATTGCATACAATATATATACATATACTTGTTGTTGCACTTCCATGCCTGGTAACTTTTGCTTGTGTTGCACTCCTTGTATCCGGAGCTTGTTGGTGAGATTGATGGATGTGGTCATTGCTGGGTCAACATTTATGTGCATGCACCTGATGAACGACACTATGGTCAAGGCTTTGACCTCAGATGAACCATTTGATCTGGAGGACGTCATCGAAAGACTCCGGTCTTTCTGTGAGGAGTCTGCATGTCCTCCACGTGTTACCGTGGGTTCTCTCCGGGTACTCCGGCTTCCTCCCACCGTCCAAAGACATGCATGTATAGGTTAATAGGCAACTCTAAAGTGTCCCTAGTGAATGAATGTGAGAGTGAATGGTTGTCTGTCACTGTCTGTCTCTAAATGTCAGCCCTGCGACTAACTCGCCACTGTCCAGGGTGTACCCTGCCTCAGGCCCAAAGCTGCTGGGATAGGATCCAGTCACCCGTGACCCCTAATGGGATTAAGCGGTAGAAAATGAATGAAGAAAATGAATGATTGAGATAAAAGAACTCAGCTTATAGTTGAGAAATAAGCTCAGTTCTCTTACCAGAGATTTAATGGAAAAAGATTCTTTTAATTTGGTGCATTTTGTGTCATTTCTCTCACTTATGTCTTATTTTTCTGTCCACAGAGTAGACACAAAGAAGAAAAACAGGAGCCAGCAGCAACGTGAGTATGTGCTCTAAAACTGAGTGAGTCTGTCTCTAAACACTGTTCTTCATGATTTTTTATGTGTCTCCCTTGTGTCTGTGGGAGCGCATTTGGACGATGTAGTAACATAATTTTGTTCTGAGAGTCGTGGCGGGGAGTGCTTTAGGAACATGATGATGTTACACTATCCAGAAACTGCATTCAGCAGTTTTAGACCTGCATTTTTAAACCATTTTTGTGAAACTAAATGAGTTTTTAGGATTTTCTCAGATACACGACACAGAAAGAGTTCAGAATAATCTTTATTGGTAAGTAGAGAACTGCAGATGAATGGGGGTGAGGACCGGGGCTGTTGGTGTGACTATGACTGTGACTGTGACTACCTTTCTTGACAAAGTCTAGTGGGTCTAGAACCACACACATTGATCCTATCTTCTACCCAAGCAACAACATCAACTACATTGACTAATTACTTTTTTTTTCTAAAATGTTGCGGACGCTATGCAATGACACATAAAAAAATACTACTCTCAATAGACACTACTCTTATAAATGCATTGCTTATGTCAGGTCATTTCAATAAGTTTAATCGAAATCCATCTTCCCACCTCCTGGAATTTAAACTCTAATCGAGAGGGACCTGACTATTTCTTTGTTTGGAATTGAAAAAGAATTAGGATGGCTGCCCAGACCAATTTCAGACTGGAGGGATGGTCATAACAGCAGAGGCAGTTCAGTGTTTTGGAAAAGAAATGGAAGAGCAGTAAAGTAGTCACAAGAAAGTAGCTCAGAAAATGCAGGCACATCAACTTCCAGAATACAAAGTTGACCTGCATATTAGATATACAGAATTATCAAATACACAGAAGGATGAGGCTGATGAGGGAAGAGTAACAGTGAAATCTATAGACCTTTACAATCAATAGTATTCTCATCCAATCATCACAAAATGTCAGACCAGGATTAATGTCACAGTTCATGTCCTGCCCCCATTTTCTCTCTAGGTCCTCCATCTGTGTAGTGTGTCTAGTGATTTAAAACATTCTTGTAAAAATGGATTCAATTCAATCAATTCATATTACACGTTTGAGCCAGAGTCTGACCACAAGCCTAAAGACTCCCAGGAAGAGACGGGAAGCAAGGGTGGGAATGAGGGTCTCTCAAGGGTAATTTATCATGGGTCAAACTGACTCTCTTAATGCATTTAAAAGTGTATTCAATAGATCTGATACAATTCAATCAAAGGCATGTTATGTATTTTTCAGAATAGTGAGTGATACATAAGTCTATGAATGTAGCAGTCACTGTATTTTTGTCTTGATATTGTGATATTTAGCTTCTGTTTGCTTTAAGAGCTACATCAAGATCAAGATCAGAACTTGGTACCTCATCAGCAAATATATTCATAAATACATTCACCTGTCCCGAATTAGCAACAATCCACGGCAGTGCTCCTCACTAGTGATGGGTCGTTCACGAGTGAGCTGGCTCTAAGAGTGAACGATGGGAGCCGGCTCACATTTTTGAAGAGCCGACTCTTTTAAAAAATAAAGGCTATAGAAATTAAATCATTATGTAATATTAAAATAATGAATTATTTTAATTTATATTTAAAATAGTAGACTAATAATTCAAAGAACAACACAAAAAAATATAATTATATAAACCTGCGCACACACTCTTTTGTTTCGACTGTCTGATCAGCCTCACGGTCTGTTCCTGTCAATCATACACGCGGTGTCAACCAATTATACTGCGTGGGGGGAGGGCCGAGCCAACTCTCTTTCACACAAACTCAAACTCGGAGAAGAGGAAAAAACAGCAGAGAAAACAAAAGCAGGAAAATGAGTCGGAAGCACAGCAGAATTTGGAATCATTTTAATGATGTAGACAATGTTAAAGCACAGTGTAGAATTTGCCAAAACAAAATCTCATTTAAAGACGGTTCTACGCCAACCTTCACCGGCATATGCTAACTGTGCACCCAACTGTGAAGCTAGCGGAGCTTCGCGAAACTAGCGGTCTCGCTAATGAAGGTGGTGGAGCGATTGGAGCCAGCACCTCCACTGTTGGACATGTATCCACTCAGTCAAGTAGGCCGACTCCGCGACCCACAGCAACTCAGACTTCTTTAATGGACCAGTTTATGAAAAAGCCAATGTCTGTAGCAAAACAAGGACAAATTGATATTGCATTGGCTAAAATGTTCGCTACAGATTTCCAGCCATTTTCGATCGTGGAGGACAGAGGTTTTAGAATTTATAGCAGTAGTCTAAATCCAATGTACACAATTCCAAGCAGGAAAGTAATATCTAAATCACTTATTCCACAACTGTATGAGAGCACAAAGTCTTCAGTGCAGGAAAGAGTCAGAAAAGCTACTGCAGTTTGCCTTACCACTGACTGCTGGACATCAAGAGTAACCACTAATTACATGTCAGTTACATGTCACTTCATTGAAGACTTTTCAATGTCTAGCTGTCTTCTAGACTGCTTTGAGTTCAGCGACAGACACACCTCAGAGAACTTGGCAGAGGAACTGTTGAGAGTGGCAAAAGAATGGCATGTAGATGAAAAAGTGGTCTGTTGTGTTACTGACAATGCAGCTAACATAACCAAAGCTGTGAAAATTTTAAAGTGGACCCATCATCCATGTCTTGCCCACACAATCAACCTGATTGTAAGAGATGCTCTGAAGGTGATGAAGCCCACTGTGGACAAAGTGAAAGCAGCTGTGGAATACTTCCACAGGAGCACAGTAGGTGCTGAAAAACTAAAGTTTACACAATGCCAGATGGGAATGCCTGCACTAAGGCCTAAACAAGACTGCCCTACAAGGTGGAATTCAACATTTTATATGTTAAAACGGTTTCTTGAGTCAAAGGATGCTATCATCTCTACCCTGGCCATTGTCAATGCACCTGTTGATGCACCTGTTGATCCTCTGACCCAAGAGGAATGGGAGGTAGTGGAGTAGGTGTGCAGAGTCCTGGAGCCCTTTGAGCAGGATACTGTGGAGATCAGTGGAGAGAGGTACAGTAAGCAGTTATTTCTACATTTTATCCTGTATTATTTATATATATATATATATATATATATATATATATATAATAAAAAAAACTTTTATATGTTCTCTCTTTTTTAGCTATGTGACAGCGTCAAAAATGATACTCCTATGTAAGGGTCTGCAGCGAATCACAGCCAACCACCAGAGACAAGGATATGTAACCACAAGACAAGTGATAGAGTTGATGGACAACCTTTGTTCATCAATGGACAGAAAGTTCCATAGAATGGAATATAATCATGTGCTATCAGAAACCGCTGCACTTGACCCCAGGTTTAAGAAGTTAGCCTTCAGTGATGCCAGAGCGATTGATGAGGCTCTTCAAAGAATCACCTCAGCAGCAGGAAAGGACAGTCCCAGCAGTCAGCTGGCTCTGACACAAGGGCAACAGGAAGCAGAAGGAGCAGAAGGAGCAGAAGGAGCAGAAGCACCAGCAGTATTGCCACAAACGTCTGCTGTTTGGATGCTGTTTGATGAGAGAGCAACTGGGGATGCAGCGAGAAGGAATCCCTCAGCAGATGCCATAATGGAGGTCCGATCATATTTGGAGGAGCCCCTCCTCCAAAGATCTGCAGATCCTCTGAGCTGGTGGAAGAACAAGGCCTCGATCTACCCACGACTTACTAAAGTCATGACAGGGAGACTCTGCATAGTGGCCACATCCGTTCCCTCTGAAAGGGTCTTCTCAAAAACAGGACAAATAAATACTGAGAGAAGAAACCGCATCAGCCCGTCGAAAGTGAGGCAGCTTGCATTTCTGAATGCAAATCTCTCATAAAATAAAAATGTGGCCAACATTGTGTGTGTTTATGCTAGTTATGCATAATATAACCAGTGAGAGTTCATGCTGATTATGGCAGAAAAAAGAGAGAAAAAGAGGGACCAGTTTAATCCTTTGTTATTTATTTTTCTTTAATATTTCATTAGGGTTCTATTATGTTGTTCAGATTGTATTTGTTTTGAATGTTGTTTATATACATTAAAAAGTTGTAATTTAAATGCAAATGTGTAATAGTATTATTTTTTTCATAACTCAATGCATTTTCAGTGAGCTGAGTCAAAAGAGCCGGCTCACTAATAAGAGCTGGATTGCCCATCACTAGTCGTTAATGAAAACCTGCGATGGGTCCATCTGGGGCTTTCTGCACGAGCTGTTGAGGAGATGTGGGAAGCAAAGTTCTGCTTCCACAGCCTCCATCATCACAGACGCAGACTCATGGAGCTTGTTTATATTTACCTCACATCCTCAGTGGATTATCCCACTGACATCAGCAGTAACATTTGGGATTATTGCAATGTACATGTTCAACACATATCGAGAAACTAGGCAGTTAGAAACTTGTATAATGTCATAAACAGTGCAAGAAGTTAAAATGCACTTTATCTTTTGTCTTAAAGTGTATGTGTGATTCATTCAGTCTTTTCATTTTGCAGGTGTTAAGTGTAGTTTTGTGTTGGTCCTAATGTTCACGTACAGTATGTCTGACTTGTAATTGGTAAGTGCTGGCTTTCTCTTTTTTTAAAAGAACACGGTCACAGCTCTGACATTTTTATTTTATTTTTTTTTATTTTATTCAATTTATTGTCATTACAGATGTAAAAGTACACTGCAACGAAAAGCTTATTTAGTGGTGCAACATATTTACATTTATACATAGATAACACACAAGGTTGCAAGGCCACACCAGTACGCTATTACAGCGCGCCGATGATCCTCCGGAAAATTAAATGAGGCATTGTACAAGCATAGCAAACATCACATGTACAGACATAACAGACAGGTAGTTATAACAACAGTAGCAGTTACATCATAAACAACAGTAGCAGTTTCAGCAAAACAAGTAATAGTACAGGGTCAGACAGATGTAAAAGTGGCAGACTGTTGGTTTGGGCTGGTGTTAGGATAGGAGTCCAAGGCCTCTGTGAGGCGATGAATAGGCCGTCTGTTGGAGTGAGAATCAGTGGCCTTGGCTGGGAACGGAGAGTCTCAAGCGGATAAGATAAGACCCAGCTGCCGGCTAGGCTTCCAAGAGGGAGGGAGGGGACACAGCAAAAATTTGTAATTTATATATTTGATCCTCGGTATTTTGTCCGGGTCGTGATCAATCAGTTCTGGTCCTCAGCAACAGTTTCGTGAGTCCATGTCGTGGAGTAACCTTGATGTATCCCTGTCCACAGTCCGTGCTGAGAAGGTCTCGGGTCAGCTCCTCGGATTGCGCGTCTCTTTGATGTAGCCCTTTTCACTCTTTGATGTAACCCTTTCAAACTTTCACCCACGTCATGGAAGCACTTTTTTAGTTTCAGTAGACAGCGGCTGGGTGGATTTGAAGGCAGCTGTCTTGCAAATTTCCGATAGTTGAAGGCATTCCCCAGACCAATAAGGAGGAATCCAGCTATCATGAATCCAAACATATAAATATCCTTCTTTTGTGAAAAAATAGTGTCAATAGTGCTCAGAAACCAGGTGATTAAATCCATATCGGTTCTTAGGGGTCCAGCAGGCAGTAAAGTCCAAGAAATAACAGAGAAAAATGACGAAAAATGACTAAAAAAATGACGACACGAGACAAGAGAATAGCAGAGCAGAGGGAGCAGAGGGAAACACGTCCGCCTTGTCTGAAGGACAAGGCGGACCCTAGACAAACAAACAAACTCACTTTTGTGACTCTAAATGTTTATTAATAATGTACACAGTTTAAACCAAAACTGAACATGAGTTTATTTGCAAACTGTTTTTTAAGAAAAAAGAAATAAAACTTTAGCAGTAAGGGGGGAACAAGCTAATACAAAAAGGTTCCTGCAATTTGGGGCATTTTGTGTCATTTCGCTCACTTATGTCTTATTTTTTTAGTCCCATCCACAGAGTAGACACATAGAACAGACACATTTGCTCTAAAACTAAGTGAGTCTGTGTCTAAACACTGCTCTTCATGATTTGTCATGTGTCTCTTGTGTGTCTGTGTGAGTGTGTTTGGACGTGGACGTTGTACTCTTATTGTTGCATTGCTTATGTCAGGTCATTCTAATAAGTTTAATCTACATCCATCTTCCCACCTCCTGGAAATCAAACTCCGATCGAGAGGGACCTGACTATTTCTTTGTTTGGAATTGAAAAAGGCCAGACAAATTTCAGACTGGAGGGATGGTCATAACAGCAGAGGCAGTTCAGTGTTTTGGAAAAGAAATGGAAAAAGCAGGAAAGTAGTCACGAGAAAGTAGCTCAGCAAATGTGTGAACTGCAGGTACATCAACATCCAGAATACAAAGTTGACCTGCAACTTAAATATACAGAATTATTAAATACACAGAAGGATGAGGCTGATAAGGGAACAGTAACAGTGAAATCTATGGACCTTTACAATCAATAGTATTCTCCTCCAATCATCACAGAATGTCAGACCAGGATTAATGTCAGAGTTCATGCCCCCATTTTCTCTTTAGCTCCCCTATCTGTGTAGTCTTTAAAAAACTACAATTTGTTTATAATGATTTAAAACATTCTTGTAAAAATGGAGAATGTTTTATCAATTCAGCCGTAGATTACATGTTTGAGCCAGAGTCTGACCACGAGCCCAAAGAGTCCCAGGAAGAGACGGGAAGCAAGGGTGTGAATGAGGGTCTTAAGGGTAAGTTATCATGGGTCAAACTGACTCTGTTCAACTCTATTAATGCATTTAAAGGTGTATTCAACAGACACGATACAATTCAATCAAAGGCATATTATGTATTTTTCAGAGTGCTCTCCAATGTATTTTTTGGGTTTATTAGGAAAAATGCTGGGACAATTGGTGCATCAGTCTTTTTAAAAATTAGTACCTCATCAGCAAATATATTCATAAAGACATTCACCTGTCCCGAATTAGCGACAATCCACCGCAATGCTCCTCACGGCCACAGAACTCTCTAGTCCTCTGTGCAGCATCAAGTCACAATATTAAAAATCCAATCAGTCTTTATTTTTTATATTATAGTTTATTTACTGATAGTTATTTCATGTTTTGTGAAATGCATTAGTAAGACACTGGAGCGGCATGCCTCTCAACTACATGTCAGGTTATAACCTCATATTACCGTCATTACTGGCTCAGTCTACAGCCTAACCAATAGTAGCACGTTTTTATGTTGAAATAAGCTTCAGGCGAGATCATCATGAAAACTGAATGACTAAAGTGCTCCTGGTTGAGTTCCAGAAATAAGGACAGAAACAACTTATTGACCAATCAACAATGACAAATGAGACGATTTGCCAGAGGTAAAAAAAAAATACTCCTCTCAAAGTGCTTAACTAAACTGAACAACTAAGCAAAAGACAAAGTTCAAATCTCCCCAATCTTTCTCTACAGGATCCTCAAGTGACATGATCCAGGCTTCAGTATCCGCAGAGTAACAATGAGTTGAATAGCTTTTCTAAACCAGGGATAGAGAATAGCATAGATAAGAGGGTTTAGACAGGAATTCAGATAAACCAGTGAATAGAGAACAACTTCTAAAGGAACACTGAGTATCAAGAAATTGGTGTTGGAGTAGGTAAAGAAGTAGTACGGACAGAAACACATAACATACACAAGCACAACAACACCCAGGTTTCTGGCAGCTTTAATCTCAGATTTCATGTTTGTCTTGGAAGAGTCTGAGACGTGAGAACGCATGGCTCGGGCCTGAGAGACAGCCACCACAAACACTCTCATGTACAGCACAATTATGATGGTAATTGGGACGACAAAACTCATAACAAAGTCGAGTTCTTTTAGGAAATAAACTATACACTCTCCTTGGCAAGATTTATATTTGGCTGGGTTTATTATTTTTTCTAACAAACAAAGAATGGAATAAATCAAAGCATATAACCAACACAAAAAAATACCGATGCTCGCTCTGTGTTCAGTCATTCTGGTTGCATAATGCAGCGGGTCATTGATGGCTATGTAGCGATCCACTGAAATGAGAACTATGTTTCCCACTGAAGAAGTAAAAAAAATGCAAACTAGGATAAAATACAGAGAACACAAGAGGTCCCCTATTGCCCAGCAAGTTCTCCATTTCACCCCCTCGACTGGTATCAACACAAGGCCAACAAAGAAGTCTGACACGGCCAGAGAGAGGAGGATGAGGTTAGTGGAGGTGTGGAGCTGTCTGCAGAGAGAAGAAGCAGACAAGGTAATGTTTCAGTTTTGGTAGTTAAGCTTTGATGAACAGACCCAGTAAACAGACCCTTTTTTCTTTTTGAATATGACGTTTATCACAAAAACAATGTGTAATTTATTTGAAGAATATTTCTTTTTAATAATTGTTTTTCTTGGCTTCATGTTTTTTCCAGAGTGATGACTATCTATCGTTCAATCAGCTGAACAGACATGACCCAGAAACTGCTAAAACTGCTATCAGTAGTAAAAAAAAAAAAAAAAACAGATTTTCTACTCTTAAGTCATATACAAGTCATATATGTCTCTACAAAGGGTTGTGTTCTCTTCTAGTAAATGGAAACACTAAAAAGGTTTTAACCATAACCAGGTCATGTTTAAATCTAAACCTCAATATCACAAACTAAAATGAGTACTTTAAAGCCTGCTTAATGAACAACTTGCTTTTTTTGTACATCCAAACAAAATACACATTATAGTTACTATATAGTTCAGACACCAAAGGTTAAAGTTAAAAGACAAGCTATATTTTTAACATGTAAACTGCAACAGTGTCAAGTATTTATTTATTTTTTTGTTCAGAGTTATATTTACCTGAAGTGTGCGATGGAGATGATGACCAGCATGTTGAGTGTGCTAGTGAGCAGGCAGAAGATGAAAAGCAGAATGTCGTTAATGAAAACCTGCGATGGGTCCATCTGTGGCTTTCTGCATGAGCTGTTGAGGAGATGTGGGAAGCAAAGTTCTGCCTCTACAGCCTCCATCATCACAGACGCAGACTCATGGAGCTGGTTTATATTAACCTCACGTCCTCAGTGGATCGTCCCACTGTCATATACAGTGCAAGAAGTTAAAATGAACTATATTTTTAGTTTTAGAGAGAAGCAGATAACACTCATTAACACTATCCTACAAAGGTGCAGCGTATGGGTCAGTGAAACAGAAAAATGGCTTTAAAGTTATTTTGTTATCTATATCAAATGTGTTATTGTACATTGGTGTTCACACATCACATTAATTTATTCAGTAACAGTTAAGAAAGAAAATTTTGAGAATCACAACTTGAGCTTTAACAAAGCCCTGTACCACAATATTTCACGATCCTAAAACATGACGCACTGTACACGTGACACACCTTTTTTTTTATAAAAAACTGCTGGGACTGCCAACACATAAATTTGTCATGGATTTAAGTACCCCCTGGAACAGTTTTCTGGATTAGCAAAACCGCTACCTCGAACATCAAGCAGCTGTAAAAGCAACTCTGGTCAGCCCAGAACTACAACGCAACATACGGGACATAGACACATTAGATGATCATAACATTACCAAGGCGGTGGACATGCTCACTCCTCTTTAAACTCTTTAAAACAGTCACTGCAATACTGTGTGATAAAAAAAACTCCGACAGGGTCCTTATTAATAACATTGACTCACATTATATAACACAGAATGGCACTGTAGTGAATATTTGGCAGTAGGTAATTATGATGGATATTATCTTATTCAAATTAATTTCGGGGCACAATTATCGAATTATGAATATCTATATTTTCATAACTGTCTTGAGAAAGAACGGTTATGTTCTATGACCTGAAGGTAGAATTCTGTTTGTTTTCATATATTCTTAATATAAACAGATAAAACACCAGTACAACGACGTGGATTTTATAGGGTTTTATTAAAAATTATACAAATTATTAATGATGAATAAAATGATGGGAACATGGAAAAATGAACACAATAATGATGAACAACAGAACTATAAAACAATTATTCATAAAGGATTCGTGAACCAAAGGGGTAAGTTTTGTAAGTTTTGGAGGTCTTATGGGCCTGCTTCGACAATGTACAGGTTTATAACGCCGAACATCAGTGTCACATGCTTTACTCACTCTGGTTGTTGTTCTGGTGCCGACGAGTTCTGCCGACAAGAGGTCCAGAGAGATTCTTAAAACTTCTGGGCGCGTACTGCCGTACGGGTCTTTACAGAACGACGAGATGGCTGCACGTGTATGCTGATTCCTAAGCGGGTCGCTGTACGATCGTAGCTGGTAAGGGAAGGCGCCCTGTTAACGTCTTTGGCCGTCAGAACCACGATCCGCGGGACGGATAAATGTTTAATCTTTTGAAAGGTTGTTGCTGGATTCACTGAGAAGGTAGTCTTAAAAGTCATCTTTCATTGGGTTAAAAACTTGCTTTTGCAAAATCGCTTGGCCTGGTCAAGCTAAACTCATCTTTAGCAGGCACAAAGTTTTACAAAATAAAAATACAAGTACACATTTTTAGATAGAAAAATTCACGTTTAGCACAGCATGTGCCACATGGCTTAAGAAAAATGGAAAAACTAATAGTAAGTCGAGGCGTCCAGAAGCAAAAGGCAGAGGAAGAAACAAGAGGGTGTCAAGAGAGGGACGCGTTTCTGGCTGGTGGCCAATCTTATACCTTTGCCTGGGGGGGCATATCTACGCACTTTTCCGGAGAAAGGGGGTTTGCTTTGGGAATGAAAGTTTAAGAATTTAACTGGAAATAAATTTCCTATTTTGGTTCACAAATGTCATATTTTCTCTAGTTTTCATAACTCTTAGTACACAAAAACATTTGTACTGTAGACTTTTACAGATAAAATGCATATTTAGGCATGTTGAAACATACATAGATCCATTTAAATGTTTTTATTAAACTGCAGCTGTGAAAAGCGTGTGAAAGCAGTCATTTTATCTTGGTCAGGAAGCGACATTTGTAAAAGGGCAGTATAACATCAACACATTAATACCATATAATTTTAATACTCAGAATAACACAAAATGTCTTTTAGCGAAGTTAGAGTCAATTGTCCATTTGGTCACTAGATTGCAGTGTGTGACCATCACAGAAGTCTCCAAGGCTGATAGATGAAAGGCATTCCGGGGTCAATCAGAGTGGTCAAAAGGGGTCTGAATACACAATTCGTAATTAAATGTTTGATGGCGGTCTGACATCGACGCTAGTGGGTCTGGCCTTATTACACACATTTCTGTGTTTTTATGGCTTTTTAGGGCCTGAAAAACCAAAATGTCAATTATGTTTGTTGACGGTTCCTGGTCTTAACAAACACTGATCATCTGTAAATGTTTTAGAAGGCAAATGTTAATCAGATCTTCTTCAGGCTTCTTTAGTCTAAACAAACACTGTCTGTAAAGGAGTCAAAGCATAAATTGTTAATCCGTGAAAAGGAGGGATTCCGTTAGGACTTGACTGGATCACTACAGTCCCCCCTTTTGAGAAAAAGCAAGGTTCCCCGCTTCAGTGACCAGGGAGAAATTCACACGGTTAAGACACAAAAGAGTTTGGCGTTACAACACATGTACTAATATAAACATGATTAAAGGAAACACATGTGTATATAAGTGTAAAGGGGTCTTTACTTGGTTTGTACCATATCTGTTGCTAAAGGGGAGATAGGTTAAGTTTAACACTTAACCCTCTAAGCGCCAAAGTCGCAAAATTGCGACAAGCAACTTAACAGGAAAAAACAGCCGCTACTTCCGGTTTATGTGCTAAATTATGCTTCCACTCCCTTCCACCAGATGTCAGACACCCTGTACTTTGTTTCTAGTCCACTATTACCATGTGTTGCCATTAAAAAAATTTGTAGAAGAAGACCTCAAAGACGCGTCTCAGTGGGAGTGTCAGAACGGCTCAATAGAAGCCTCATTCTCTACACGCGAGCTGATAAACATGAAAATAACAAATAAAAAATACACCTGTGATGAAGTTTTGGTATTAGTAATGGCTGACTCTGATTCTGAGGGAGAACATCTACCTTTAGAGTCTTTTCAGCCGAGTGAAAGTGAGAAGGAGCGAGAGTGAATGCATGTGTAACTTGGACAGCGGTGCCGCTGCTTGTGCCTTTCTCAGCGTCTCTCATAAAGCACGCGCTGTTTTTCCCACATTTTGCCAAACATCAGTGAAAGAAACGGGAGGAAACTAGTCGCTCTGGCCGCGGTAGTGAAGGGGAGGTTGAGAAGTGAAGCCGTGAGCACGTAGCACCTGCAGCTTTACCTTTAGCACAGCTGATAGAAGCCGGGGCGGGGGTAGGCTACTGCCGTGGCCGCGGTAGTGACAGGGAGTTTGGGAATAATGCAGCTTCTATTGACAGCTGTTTGGGACAAATACGTGTTGGTCATCCTGACACTTTACCCAGTAGAGGAGGGAGAGGCAGCAGTAAACATAGTCAGCGAGAATGCGCTAATCAAAGCAGCGATCGTAATAAAAGTGATGGCTGTGTGCTGTGCTTTATGAGAGTCCACACTCTAAAAACTACTAACTGGCATAGTTAGTAGTTTTTAGAGTGTGGGACCTCTCATAAAGCAAAAGATGGATGGATAAGAAAAGATAAATCTACTGCAACCACACACATACAGTACATGTGTATATTTCTCATAACTATTTGCATACGTTTTATTAGTATATTAGAAGTTGTAGTTATTCTTTATTTTGGTAATGTTGCTACGTTGTTACAAATTACTGTTATAAAAAAATATTTCAAAAAAAGAAAAAGAAAAACTATTATAATATGTTCATTAGTGTGTATGTACTGTAAAAAACATAACCGCCAATATATAATGTCATATTATGCAAATTATATGCAAATTAGATGCTTAAAATTTATTTACTTATATACTTTGGGTCATACCTGACCTTTTTCTAGTTTAGAGTAGGACTCTATCTCTTATCATTTTCAAACCACAGCCTTTTGAAATTTGGTTCTCAAAAATCTGTATTTTTTAAAATAAACCCTGGCGCCTAAAGGGTTAAAAGAAGTACTTAATGGGAATCAAGAAACGAGAGAGAGGTCTCAAGTTGATTATCTGAAATTTATTAGAGAAACATATTATTGGAAACATATTGGATAATAAATAGGAGGGACTTTACATGCATTTAGGGACAAGGATAAACATGGTGCTTATATAAGGCACATAATGATTATATTGGGTCTTATAAAAGACACACTACATTACTGCATATCAATCAACCCCAGAATGGCTGGAGCTGGGGTAGCTTTGTCAGGGGACAATAAACCATTGCTTAGGGAATAGACCTCGGTGGGTACGTTAGGAGTTTTTCTTGTTGCATGGCTGCAACGAACGATTCGTGCTACGCCCTGGGTACATTGATTGAGCTTGGCTTTAAGATGACGCACACTCCTAGAGATTACGATGGTGATCAGGATGGCCATGATATAACCTACTCCTACAGTGGCTGCAAGAACAGTGTCGTGGGTGGACCATGCATACATAACGGGCTGGATAGGACCCTGTTTTTGTTGCTCTATCTCTTTCAACACGTTATCTAAGGGTGCGAGATCAATGGTTCGGCTACCCGCAAACTGAATTTAATTGAGTGTACCCGAGTGTAATTCAAGGGCATGTTCTGAAAAGATCTCTGAGATTTCTATTTCCGTCTCATACTGGTCGGTGTTAAGATGAGATGGGGCGACCTCCCCAATGTGAAAGATGGCATTTGGGGGCATGTCCACCCAGAAGGTCTGGTCAGGTAAATGTATGCGTGACGAGGTGTCGTGCTGATCGTAGGTCAGTAGGCTGTCTAGAAGAGGGGTGTTTACTATCCAGCGGTAACCGATTATCTTCGCTTGGGTGGTGGTAACCTGGTGGAGAGCCGTGATTGTCGTCAGACATCTGGCTTGAGGGCTCATGGGCTTAAGGCCATAGATCCCGTCCGTGTTATCCCGAACGAAGGGTTTACTGGGACACAGGTAGTGTACAGTATGTCCTTCGATAGGGTGCACATGCGCAAATTATGGGCCAGATATAAATTGGGATTATCATCGTGGTACGCGACTACTGCTGGAGTGTGCAGCTTAACGTGCAGGTCTCCGTGCCAGGACCTAATGTTCACAACATCCTTACATTTACATTTACATTTATTCATTTAGCTGACGCTTTTATCCAAAGCGACTTACATTGTTCTAATGTAATTACCAGTGTTACAGCCACTGGAGGCAAGGTGGGTTAAGTGTCTTGCCCAAGGACACAACGACAGTATGAACTGTGGGGTGAGTGGGAATCGAACCGCCTACCTTCCGGTTGAAGGACGACTGCTCTACCCACTGAGCTACTGCCCCCGGTAGATCCTTAAGACGGTAGATGTTCTGGCCATCGATGATAGGTAAATTGATGATAAAAAGCTATTTCGCAGAGCTCTAGGTTTACGTAAATGGGTATGGCACTGCCTCAAGTGTAAGCTAGATGTGCTTGAAGGGGTGTAACGAGGTCTCTAGTTGCGGTTCTATGAAGGGACTGTACTATCAATAAAGGAATGTGGTAAGGGGGAATTCTGCCCAATTGCTAGGCTGTCCACTGAAGAGCCGATGTCTCTAAGCATGTCATTTATCAGCAGGGTGACCATTTGAGTGTGTACATATTCAACCTGGAAGATTGCCAGAAGTAAGTCTACTGCACGGAGGGTTTTGGAGTGTTTACCACTAACACAGTGTCCTTCAAAGTTTTCCCTACCGTTTGGAGTTGCTGTTGTTGTTGGCTGATCTGCGCTCTGATGTCAGGGATTTCAGCTTGTAGTTCTGCGACAAGCCTTTTTACAGCGGAAATACTAACAGTATTAACCGTGGAAAACCCAAGGTTAAACAAGGTACCCACAGCGGCAGCTGCAACAAGATGCCCCCCACAAACCTTTTGTTAGCTCCAGTGAGCTCAGACTGAGTGATTTCTGATCGAGCATGTGTGAGATATCTGCCTCGGCGTGGTTGAGGTCTTTCGTGGTCCAGCTAGTGGGTGGATGTGAACGTCCCCAGTAGATCCCATGGGGGCTTTGTGCAACTTAATCTGGTTGCGGTGTATCAACTTGTGAATGGGTTCCTTTCTTCCTTTGGTGATCTTTATCTGATACACCACTGGGGACAGCTTGTTGACAATGGCGTATGGTCCCGCCCAACGTGGGAGGAATTTCTGCGTCAGTCGGTTTGTACCACCGCCCATTTGTTCAGTGAAGATACATGTAGTACCACACCTTGTCTCCCACCTGCAGTTCATCCCTAGATGACTTTTGGTCATAATAGGCCTTCCGTCCTTCTGCACTTTTGCCTTTTCCTGGGCAAAGGCAAAGGTGGTTATGAGGTGTGCTTGGAGATCAGTCATGTCATCTCCTGGTTGGTACAGCAAGTGTAAGGGGAGCGTCAACTGCCTACCGGTCATGAGTTCAAATGGGGAGACTCCAGTTGCCGCGTGCGGTGTGGCTCTGATAGCCGTCAGGGCCAAGGGCAGTTTGACGTCCCAGTCTCGGTGATTGGACGCTACGTATTTCTTTAAAATGTCAATCACCATTTGGTTTGCGCTTTCTACTTGGCCTGAGGACTGGGGGTGGTGGCTGACGTGGAAGTTTGCTTTCACGCCCATGGTTTGCCTCAGTTATCCCATCACCTCAGCCGTGAAGTGAGTGCCACGGTCAGAATCGACCTGACAAGGTAGGCCAAACCTAGAGAACACGTGGTTCATGAGTAGGAAGGCTGTGGTCTGTGCCGTGTCGTTTGGGGCTGAAAGTCCTTCCACCCATTTGGTGAAGGCACAGGTGACCATTAGGATGTATTTGTTGCCCCTTGTTGATTTAGTTAGGGGTCCCATCCAGTCGATTTGGAGGTCTATATTCTGCCACGTCCATTTGCATTTGTGGCCTTTAGGCTACTTGTTGGAGTGCCTGGTGTGTTGCCCGCACACACCTCTGTGGCCTGCCACTGGAGCGTCATATGCGTGCATTAGCATGACCCCCCTTAGGCTCTGAGGCACTACGAAAGATAAGCAAGCCATGACGCAGCCCAGAGCTTTATAAGGTATGCGTTGTAGGAAGTGTCAGTGTCTAAGACGGAGTGAGACGCGGGGTCAGAGAGGTGGAGGATCAGTTTGTTGATTGCCGGGTCCGCTGCCTAAAGGGCAACGAGGTCGGAATCGGCAAAAGTCGGAGCAACAGCCGTCGTGGCTGCTGGGGCCAGAGCCGAGGCACCGGTTGCGGTCGCCTTTGATCGGGTGACCAGACAGACAGAATAGGTGGGATGGGTGCGAAGGGGTTGATCGGGCAAGGGCTTGGGCTGGAATTGCCAGAGCGTACCATCTAGAGCGCCTTGTTTCGCCATAAGGTCTGCATGGTCATTCAGGTCTTTGTCAAGTCCAGGGGCTCGAGAGTGGCCTCTGACTTTCTTCCAGTAAACTTGCATGTCATGGTCCTCAACCAGACCATCGCATACCAGGAATAGGTCTTTGTGTTTTATGGTTTTCTTTGTGTATGTGAGAAAACCATTGCACTTCCATAATGGCAGGTGGCATGAAAAGCTGAGATGAGCGTAATTTGAATCTGTACAAATCACAAGCAGTTTGATCTGCTTGGCCACTGCCAACTGGAGGGTTATAAGCACGGCTGCAATCTCAGCATATTGCGAGGATTGAGGTCCTAACTGGAATTTTTGTGACCTAGAGGGAGTGTATTTGAGCCATACTACACCTGCACGCGGACCAGAGCTTCATGGTGGAACGAGGATCCATCGACATACTGTATGCAGTGGTCATGTCTTGGCATACGTTAGCATTGAAGTAGTGATGGCGTGTTGGTACGGTGGAGGTGTATTCGTTTGGTGGGACGGTTGTGGCGGTCGTGTCAATTGCGCATTGTTGGCATGCGGCAAGCTCCATGCCTAAATAGGACTTGTGGTTTTGTGCATAGCGTATCTCCACACCGAAGCTTTGGAGAGCCATGAGCGAAGATGCCACACGGGCGTTGGTCACTACGCCGTCCCTGAGTTTTTGACTCGTTAAGAAAGTCACCGATTGGTGGTTGGTGTTAACGATCGTCTTTTGGCCCCTAAGTAGTGGGCAAAGTGTTTCACGGCCCAAACTGTGGCTAGGAGGGCTTTTTCGCAGTCTGTATACTTAGTCTCTGGTCCGGAGATGTTTTTTCTAGGTGGAAGACTTTAGTGTGGTTCGGGTAAGCCAGGCAAGGGGGCTTCGCACAGCTTTTGCTGGAGCGCCTGCATTGCCTGTTCCTGTTGGGGACCCCACTCAAAGGCGGTGTCCTTTTTGATAAGGTCTTTTAGTGGTTTAGCCAATGCCGCATAGTTCTCGACGAATTGTCGAGAGTAGTTGTAGACTCACAGGAAGCTGCGGAGTCCTGACAAGTTTGAAGGCGGCTTTAGGTTGGTGATACCTTGAAGTCCACCGACCTGTGGTTCAACACCAGCAGCGCCTACTAGAAGACCCACATAGTTTACCTTCTTTCTGCACCATTGACATTTTTCCAAAGAGATCTTAGCAAAGGCGGTGGTGAGCTGTTTCAGCACTTGATCGATCTCGTCAATGTGCACATGGAATGTAGCAGTGCGCATTAGTATGTCATCCTCTTATTCGCAAAGGATGTACGATATTTGAGGAGGACCTGACGCACCAGGTCGCTTTCCTCCTCGGTATTTATTGCATCAGCCAGGTCCAGTGCTTGTTCTAACTAGGACTCGAAATCCAGTTCGGTTTCAGAGTCAGGCTTTGTTGTTACCGGTCCGTTCGTGGTGCTGTTCTTCGGCAGCGTCGCGGTTGAGTCTATATTCAAATCGATGGAGAGCAGGGAGACTGTAGGATCGTCTCCCTATCATCAGCCAGGTTGACCCTACAGATAGTGTCGGTGTCGACCGTAAGTGAGGGGTATATGGCAATTACCCCAGAAGGTTTAGTATAGACAATTTCGGTCTCCTGCTGCTCAGTCAAGAGTAAGGGTGGCTTACGTCCTATTACTGGGATTCTGAGCTCAAAGTCATGGAATCTAGTGTCAACCAGCCAACCCAAAGGGGTGAATTTTGGGACGAGGATGATGTCTGCAGTGGGGTTCTGCACTAGCACGTGTGTTGATCGAGAGTGGAGCTCGACCAAGGGTGTTGCCTGAACAGACAAACCTAAATCAAAGAACAGAGGCGACGGTTGGAAGAACGCTTGTGAGGAGTTAACTTGTTGTCCGGGGAAGGCCTTTAGACATATGGACTTGATGCTACGTGGAAGTACCGTGAGGTGGTAGTCATTACTTACCTGGCTTACGTCGGGAATTGTTTGTCCCGAATCTCAAGTTTTCTTTAGTTGACTTGGACGATTCTTTCTGTACTCCCATCAGGGACCAAAGAACGTTGTTAATAGTGTCGACTTGGACGTGGAGTCTGAATAGCATGTCAGCCCCAATGTACACTGAATGTGGAAAATCAGGGATGACATCAAAAGTGTGGGTCAGTACTCTTTTGTTCCATCGCACGTTGACAGAGCACAGACCTACGGCGGTTAACACATGAGTCGGTGTGCGGTTAGCAGGGAACAAAAACGAAGGTCAGGCTCCGGTTTACCCGCATTAGAGTGTCATACAGCTCCACAACTCCCATAAACCCTCCAGCCCCCTGGAGAGGGTATAGAGCTGGTCCAGTGTTCCACGACCGGGACGAAAACCGCATTGTTCCTCCTGAATCCGAGGTTCAACTATCGGCCGCATTCTCCTCTCCAGTACCCTGGCATAGACTTTCCCGGGGAGGCTGAGGAGTGTGATCCCTCTATAGTTGGAACACACCCTCCGGTCCCCCTTCTTTAAAAGAGGGACCACCACCCCGGTCTGCCAGTCCAGAGGTACTGTCCCCGACCGCCATGTATGTAGAGGCGTGTCAACCAAGACAGCCCTACAACATCCAGAGACTTGAGCGACTCAGGGCGTATCTCATCCACCCCCGGTGCCTTGCCACCGAGGAGCTTCCCAACTACCTCAGTGACTTCGGCCTGAGTGATGGACGAATCCACCTCCGAGCCCTCGGCCCCTGCTTCCTCAGCGGAAGACGTGTCGGTGGGGTTGAGGAGATCCTCGAAGTATTCCTTCCACCGTCCAACAATATCCCCAGTTGAAGTCAGCAGTTTCCCACCTCCACTGTAAACAGTGTTGGCAGGGCACTGCTTCCCCCTCCTGAGGCGCCGGACGGTTTGCCAGAATTTCTTCGAGGCCGACCGATAGTCTTTCTCCATGGCCTCACCGAACTCCTCCCAGTTTTAGCCTCCACGACCACCCGGGCTGCAGTCCGCTCGGCCTGCCGGTACCTATCAGCTGCCTCAGGAGTCCCACGGACCAGGCATGGTAGGTCTCCTTCTTCAGCTTTTACTTCCGGTGTCCACCACCGGGTTCAGGGTTGCCGCCACGACAGGCACCGGAGACTTTACGGCCACAGCTTCGAGTGGCCGCATCGACAATGGAGGTGGAGAACATGGTCCACTCGGACTCAATGTCTCCAACCTCCCTCGGGATCTGGTCGAAGCTCTGCCGGAGGTGGGAGTTAAAGGTCTTTCTGACAGGGGCTCTGCCAACGTTCCCACAGACCCTCACAGCACGTTTGGGCCTGCTGAGTCTGTCCAGCTTTCTCCCCCGCCATCGGATCCAACTCACCACCAGGTGGTGATCAGTTGACAGCTCCGCCCCTCTCTTCACCCGAGTGTCCAAGACATACGGCCGGAGGTCAGATGAAACAACTACAAAGTCGATCATCGATCTCCGACCTAGGGTGTCCTGGTGCCACGTGCACTGATGGACACCCTTATGCTTGAACATGGTGTTTGTTATGGACAAACTGTTGCTAGCACAGAAGTCCAATAACAGAACACCACTCGGTTCAGATCCGGGGCGTTCCTCCCCAATCATGCCCTCCAGGTGTCACTGTCGCTGCCCACGTGAGTGTTGAAGTCCCCCAGTAGAACGACGGAGTCCCCGGTCGGAGCACTTTCCAGCACCCCTCCCAGAGACTCCAAGAAGGCCAGGTACTCTGCACTGCCATTTGGCCTGTAAACACAAACAACAGTGAGAGACCTCAGGCGACCCGAAGGAGCAGGGAAGCGACCCTCTGGTTCACCGGGGTGAACTCCAACACATGGCGGCTAAGCTGGGGGGTTATGAGCAAGCCCACACCAGCCCGCCGCCTCTCACCGCAGGCAACTCCAGAGTAGTGGAGAGTCCAGCCTCTCTCGAGGATTTGGGTTCCAGAGCCCAAGCTTTGCGTGGAGGTGAGACCGACTATCTCTAGTCGGTATCTCTCAACCTCCGGCACAAGCTCAGGCTCCTTCCCCGCCAGTGAGGTGACATTCCATGTCCCTAGCACCAGATTCCTTGTCAGGGGATTTGGTTGTCGAGGCCTCCGCCTTCAACTGCCACCCAATCCACTTTGCACCAGCCCCTTACGATTCCCTTACGAAGAGGGGTAACATTTTTTCGAAAGTTCTTAATCATCCAGATTATTTTGAAGAAAAAGGTTAACATAAAAGCATCAAGCAGCAAGCTTGACTCAGTTTTCAAGTTAAAGACTAAGAGACTTTATCAATTCTGAGATTAACTGGTAAAAGAACTGAGCTTATTTCTCAACTATAAGCTCAGTTCTCTTACCAGAGATTTAATGGGAAAAGATTCCTTCAATTTGGGACATTTTGTGTCATTTCTCTCACTTATGTCTTATTTTTCTGTCCCATCCACAGAGTAGACACAAAGAAGAAAAACAGGAGCCAGCAGCAACGTGAGTATTTGCTCTAAAACTGAGTCTGTCTCTAAACACTGTTCGTCATAATTTTTCATGTTTCTCCTGTGTGTCTGTGGGAGCGCATTCGGACGATGTAGTAACATAATTTTGTTCTGGGAGTCCTGGTGGGCTGTACCAAAGTTGCGGCGGACTGCTGTAGAGGTAAGCTTACCTGATACAAAAGGTGTGGCGGGGAAATGTTTAGGAACATGATGATGTTACACTATCCAGAAACTGCATTCAGCAGTTTTCAACCTGACGAAGGAAGCACTCATGCATTTTAAAACCATTTTTGTGAAACTAAATGAGTTTTTAGGATTTTCTAGACACACGACACAGAAAGAGTTCAGAATAATCTTTATTGGTAAGTAGAGAACTGCAGATGAATGGGGTGAGGACCGGGCTGTTGGTGTGACTGTGAATGCAACAGTCTAATGGGTCTGGAACCACACCCATTGAGCCTGTCTTCTACCTGAGCAACAACATCAACCACATTGACCAATAACTTTTTTTTTTTACAACTGTTAATCTAAAATGTTGTAGAACCTATGCAATGACTCATAAAGAAGAGCATTTACTCTCATTATACATTGCTTATGTCAGGTCATTCAAAAATGTAAAACTAAATCCATCTTCCCACCTCCTGGAATTTAAACTCTAATCGAGAGGGACCTGACTATTTCTTTGTTTGGAATTGAAAAAGAATTAGGATGGCTGGCCAGACCAATTTCAGACTGGAGGGATGGTCATAACAGCAGAGGCAGTTCAGTGTTTTTGAAAAGAAATGGAAGAGCAGGAAAGTAGTCACAAGAAAGTAGCTCAGAAAATGCAGGTACATCAACTTCCAGAATACAAAGTTGACCTGCATATTAGATATACAGAATTATTAAATACACAGAAGGATGAGGCTGATGAGGGAACAGTAACAGTTAATTCTATAGACCTTTACAATCAATAGTATTCTCCTCTAATCACAGAATGTCAGACCAGGATTAATGTCACGGTTTATGTCCTACCCCTTTTCTCTCTAGGTCCTCTGTGTAGTCTTTACAAAACTACAACTTGTTTATCGTGATTTTAAACATTCTTGTAAAAATGGAGAATGTTTTATCAATTCAGCCGTAGATTACACGTTTGAGCCAGAGTCTGACCACAAGCCCAAAGAGTCCCTGGAAGAAAAGGGAAGCAAGGGTGGGAATGAGGGTCTCTCAAGGGTAAGTTATCATGGGTTAAACGGACTCTGTTCAACTCTCTTAATGTATTTAAAAGTGTATTCAACAGACACGATACAATTCAATCAAAGGCATATTATGTTTTTTCAGAATAGTGAGTGATACAAAGTCTATGAACGTAGCGGCTGCTGTATTTTTGTCTTGATATTGTGATATTTAGCTTCTGTTAGCCTTAAGAGCTACATCAAGAGCAAGATCAGCACTGTGGCTGAGAAGAACATCGCAGGTTGGTGCAGCTGCTTGGTGCTCTCCAATGTATTTTTTGGGTTTATATGGAAAAATGCTGGAACAATTGGTGCATCGGTCTTTTTAAAATTGGTACCTCATTAGCAAATATATTTATAAAGACATTCACCTGTCCCGAGTTAGCGATAATCCACCGCAGTGCTCCTTACAGTCATAGACCACTCCAGTCCTCTGTGCAGTATCGAGTCACAATATTAAAAATCCAATCAGCCTTTATTTTTATATTATAGTTTATTCACTGATTGTTATTTTATGTTTTGTGAAATGCAGTCTACAGCCTAACCAATAGTAGCACGTTTTTATTTAGAAATAAGCTTTAGGCGAGATCATCATGAAAAACTGAATGACTAAAATGCTCCTGGTTGAGTTCCTGAAATAAGGACAGAAACAACTTATTGACCAATCAACAATGACAAATGAGACAATGTGCCAAAGGTAAAAAATAAAAAATTAGAACTGCGTCAAGGAACCAAACTCTGCTCAAAGTGCTTTAAATGCCCCCAATCTTTCTCTACAGGATCCTCAAGTGACATGATCCAGGCCTCAGTATCCGCAGAGTAAAAATTAGTTGAATAGCTTTTCTAAACCAGGGATAGATAATAGCGTAGATAAGAGGGTTTAGACAGGAATTGAGATAAACCAGTGAATAGAGAACAACTTCTAAAGGTGCGCCAAGTACAAAAATCTTTGTCTTGGAGTAGGAAAAAAAGTAGTACGGACAGAAACACATAACATACACAAGCACAATAACACCCAGGTTTCTTGCAGCTTTAATCTCAGATTTCATGTTTTTCTTGGAAGAGTCTGAGACGTGAGAACGCATGGCTCGGGCCTGAGACAAAGCCACCACAAACACTCCCATGTACAGCACAATGATGATGGTAACTGGGACGACAAAACTCATAACAAAGTCAAATTCTTTTGAGAAATTTACTATACACTCTCCCTGACAAGATTTATATTTTCCTGGGTTTATTAATTCTTCTAACAATAAAAGAATGGAATAAATCAAAGCAAATAACCAACATACAGAAATACTGATGCTCGCTCTGTGTTCAGTCATTCTGGTTGCGTAATGCAGCGGGTCATTGATGGCTATGTAGCGATCCACTGAAATGAGAACTATGTTTCCCACTGAAGAGTTGAAAAAAATGCAAATTAGGATCAAATACAGAGCACAAAAGAGGTCCCCTAATTTCCAGCAAATTCTCCATCTCAGCGCCTCGGCTGGAATTACCACAAATCCAACAAAGAAGTCTGACACGGCCAGAGAGAGGAGGATGAGGTTAGTGGAGGTGTGAAGCTGTCTGCAGAGAGAAGAAGCAGACAAGTTAATGTTTCAGTTTTGGCAGTTTAGCTTTGATGAACAGACCAAGTAAACAGACAAAATGCAGTGATTCAGTGGAAACGATGCACTGGGTCAGTTTGGTTTGGTTTGGTTCACGCAAAGCTTGTGTTTCTCCTCTGCTGGATCTAATAGGGGGCTCAGTGGTAGAGCGATCGTCCTTCAACCGGAAGGTAGGCGGTTCGATTCCCGCTCTCCCACAGTTCATACTGTTGTTATGTCTTTGGGCAAAACACTTAACCCACCTTGCCTCCTGTGGTGTTCTGTAACAGTGGTGAATGGAACCTTAATGTAAGTCGCTTTGAATAAAAGCGTCTGCCAAATGACTAAATTTAATAGTCATATACAATGAATAATTTCATAAAGTGTAAAACCGGAAACAGCTTGCTTTGTTGGCGGGAAAAAAGTATCACATTAAGCCTGTTTTCTGTTTGAATATGACGTACAAGGTGTAAAATTTAATATATTATATATAAATAAAAATACAAGTGGACAAGACAATGAGCTTTTGTTAACACATACATAAGAACTACATAAGACTGCTACTCATCTGAGATGACACACAGACGACCACATCCACACAACAGTTGTTAATAATCTTTGTCTCTGTTGAACTTCCACAAACTGTGGGAAAATGCAAAAGAATCGTTTGCTCATAAACTGTATCATCAATTATATAGGACAATATTCACTCTTAAAATAATTTTCAAAACAAAATATATTCATTATTATTATTTGACAGAAGTTTCTAGGGAACACATAGCATTTTTGTCTCAATTGTAAAAGTATTGATTGGAATAAAAACGGACACTGAACAGACATGACCCAGAAATTGCTAAAGCCATCAGTAGTAAAAAAAAAAAAAAAAAAAAAAAGATTTTCTACTCTTAAGTTATGGAATTGAAACAATACTCTATACCTCAAGCCTTATATGTCTCTACAAAGGGTTGTGTTCTCTTTTGGTAAATGGAAACACTAAAAAGCATTAACCACAATCAAGTCAAAGAATGTTAAAATCTAAAACTCAATATCACAAACTAAAATGAGGACTTTAATGTTTGCTCAATTAACAACTTTTTTTGCTATCCAAACAGTACAGTAAGTACACATTATAGTTACTATATAGTTCAGACACCGAAGGTTAAAAAGGTTAAAGTTACAAGACAATCTATATTTTTCAACATGTAAACTGCAACATGTCAACTATATATTTTTTTCTTGTTCAGAGTTATATTTACCTGAAGTGTGCGATGGAGATGATGACCAGCATGTTGAGTGTGCTAGTAAGCAAACAGAAGATGAAAAGCAGAATGTCGTTAAAACCTGCGATGGGTCCATCTGGGGCTTTCTGCACGAGCTGTTGAGGAGATGTGGGAAGCAAAGTTCTGCCTCCATAGCTTCCGTCATCTCAGACGCAGACTCATGGAGCTGGTTTATATTTACCTCACGTCCTTGGTGGATCGTCCCACTTACATCAGCAGTAACATTTGGGATTATTGCAATGTACAAGACATATCAAGAAGCTAGGCAGTTAGAAACTTGTATAATGTCATAAACGGTGCAAGAAATTAAAATTAACTTTATATTTAGTTTTAGAGAGAAGCAGATAACACTCATTAATACTGTCCTACAAAGGCAGAGTGCACCGTCTGGGTCAACAGTGAAACACAGAAAATGCCTCCAAAGTTTTATGTTATAAAACCAGATGTGTTTCAGGTACATTGGTGGCAAATGATTCATATTAATTTATTTAGTAACAGGTCAGACGGAGAAGTTTGAGGATCACAACTAGAGGTGTAACAATGCACTGTGCTACGATATTTCACAATCCTAAAACATAACAATACACATTTTACACATGACACACACATTTTAATGGCTGCCTTGCATCGCAAGTTATTTGTTTTAAAGTTAGTTGGTGCTATAAGTAAAATCACTTTCCTTGCTCGAGTGGTGAAGTAGCTGCGTCATAACTCAGGGGAAACCCAAAATGAAGGAGGAGTTGGGAATTGAGGAAGCCCCGGGAAATCTCAAATTTACTGTGTGGGAGCATTTTGGGTTTCCAACACGAAGGCGAGAAAATGGTAATAAAGTTGTTGACCGAACAAAGACTATTTGCAAACTCTGTTGATGCGTTATGGCTTACTCTTAGCTGTAGTGTAAGACACTAGCAACATGTTGCACCACTTACCACTTGGGGGTTACATCCGGGCTTTTCGTCTTTCACTGCTGTCGTGAGATTGTCTTTTGTCCATGTGGGGCTACCGTAGTGTTGGGTATGCTAACCAGAGGGGAATTTTTCCGATATAAACAGAGAGCGCCATGCACGGTTAAGGTGCTCTGTACTGTAGTTAAATAAACACCCTTTAATGAAGATTACCACCCGTGTCTTGCTTCATATCATGACATGGTGTCAGAATTAAGGACTTCACGCCGACATTAGGAGCAAGATGGCAAAGTTTGGACCTCCCGAGTCATTCAATTTCTCGCAGCCAGCGGAGTGGCTTACATGGCGGCAGAGATTCTCCCGGTTTAGAGTCACATCAAAACTCGACAAGGAGAGTGGCGAAGTGCAGGTGAATTCGCTCCTATACTCGATGGGGAGAGATGCCGAACCTCTTTACGGCTCGTTTTTGTTTCTGGCGGGGAACGAGGCTATGCCACATCCTGAGTTTGACTTTGATTTAGTGATACAGAAGTTTGACAAACACTTTGTCCCGAAAAAGAATGTCATCCACGATCGCGCCTGTTTTCATAAGAGAGGCCAAAGGGCCGGTGAGACGGTTGAAGCTTTCATGCGGAGCCTGTACGAGCTCGCGCAGCACTGCGAGTTCGGTGCGGGGAAGGACGAGCAGATCCGGGACCGGATCGCCATTGGGATAATGGACAAGTTTCGCAAAAACTCCAGCTAGAGGCGTACCTGACACTGGAGAGTGCCATCCAGCTTGCACGGCAAAGTGAACAAGTGAAACAACAAAGTGCAGAGCGCGTGGAAACTACAGTTAATGAGGTGAGGCGGAAACAGTACAGTAGTACAAAGAGAATCTATGATAAATCACGGCAGGGACAAGGACAGGGATACAGTGATAACAAACATAACTGTCAGAGATGCAACAGGTTGCATGATAAAAAGGAAAGTTGTCCAGTCCGTAACAAAAGGTGCAGGAAGTGCAATAAAATTGGACATTTCGAGGCTGTGTGTAAATCTAAAATGCTGTAAGAGGTCAGAGCAGAGGCCGTTATGGATTCAGATGAGGATTCATTTTTTATTGGAGAATTATTCCTGAGAGCAACCACAAAGTCACCGCCCGAATACCGACTGGGATGTAGAACTACTAGCGAATGGCAGTCCGGTGGATTTTAAAATTGACACGGGTGCTGATACAACCGTTATGACTGAAGAGACTTTCAGAAAACTACGTCAAAAAACAAAACTTAACATGTCCAGGCCAACAGTGTACAGCTCGGGAGGGAAAGTTCGATGTGTGGGTAAGTTCCTTGCCACCACCATATATAAAGGTCAGAAATACACATACTGGATTACAGTCATAAAAGGACAGTATGTTAGTAACTTGTGGCGCAAGGCAGTGGCAAAGTGCATGGGGCTGGTAGTAAGAGTCAATGCTATCACTAGTAACTTAACAAGCAATGTGTTTGGGGAAATAGGGCTACTGAAATGTGAGCCTGTTAAGATCGAGCTAACTGAGGAAGCAGTCCCATACAGTGTCAACACACCACCCAGAGCTCCTTCAGCAAGTGGAGAAAAAGCTAAAGCGTATGCTGAGCCTCAAAATCATTGAGGAAGTTACAGAGCCAACAGACTGGTGTGCCCCAATGGTGCCCACTCCAAAACGCAACAAGGATGTGGTCAGAGTGTGTGTGGATTTGAAACGCTTGAACAAGGGAGTGAAGCGCGAATGTTACATTTTGCCCACAGTGGATGATATAAAACCTAAGCTAGCAGGAGCCAAGGTTTTCTCCACTCTAGATGCCTCCAGCGGGTTCTGGCAAATTCCATTGGACCCCAGCTGCCAAAAATTGACAACCTTTATTACCCCAAGGGGTCGGTTTGAATTCAAATGTCTGCCATTTGGCATTACATCAGCGCCTGAGATTTTCCAGCGGCTGACTTGCTCAAGAGCCTGGAAGGGACCGTTGTTGTGATGGATGATATTTACATTTACATTTATTCATTTAGCAGACGCTTTTATCCAAAGCGACTTACATTACATTACCAGTGTTACAGTCACTGGAGGCAAGGTGGGTTAAGTGTCTTGCCCAAGGACACAACGACAGTATGAACTGTGGGGCGCGGAATCGATCCTACTACCTTCCGATTGAAGGGCGGCCGCTCTACCACTGAGCTACTGCCGCCCGCTACTGATATCCTGGTTTACGGAGCTACAAAAGAGGAGCATGACCGCCAACTCGGCGTAGTGTTGCGGACGGTTAAGGCGTCCGGTCTCAAGCTTAACAGGACTAAGTGTCACTTTGGAAAGTCTGAATTGCAGTTCTTCGGGCACACCATTAGCGCGGCTGGTGTGAAGCCTGATGAGAGCAAAGTGGAGGCAGCCCTTTGTTACTATGGGACTAACAAACCAACGGTGGTCAGTGCCGACGCCAGCAGTTATGTTCTGGGAGCGGCCCTGTTACAAGACCATGATGGAGAGTTGCAGCCCGTTGCCTTTGCTCGCGCACACTCACTGATGTGGAGAAGAGGAATTTGCAAATTGAAAAGGAGTGCCTGTCAGGGCCTGTGAACGTTTCGCCCGTTACATTCAAGGCATGGGTCAAGTCCATTTGAAAAAACGGCCACAAGCCACTGGTGCCATTGATTAACTCATACGATCTGGACAAAACGGCAATAAGATGTCAGAGACTACTTATGCGCCTCATGCGATTCAACGTCACTGCTGAACATGTTTCCGGTAAGCAGCTAGTAGTCGCAGATACACTCTCCAGAAATCCACTGAAAGACAGTTACATGCCGGAAACAGAAACGCAGGTAAAGACATATGTGAACACTATAGTGGCTAGCAAACCAATCAAGTCACACAAGCTTGAGGAAATTCGCAGAGTCACACAAAGCGACGTTGAGCTCCAAAAAGTAATCACATTCATCAGAAACAGGTGGCCTGGCAAAATGGCGATGGGCTCGCCACTGTGTGGATACTACGCAGCCAGAAGTCACTTATCAGAGTCGGACGGTCTGGTCCTATACCACGGCCGTATAGTAGTTCCAGTAGTACTCAGAGCTGGGGTCCTGGACCAACTGCACGAAGGTCACAAGTGTCGAGAGCGAGCCAAGTTGACAGTTTGGTGGCCAAACATCGGAGCACAGATCACAAACAAGGTGAAATTGTGCGACTTTTGCAGAGAGCACAAGCCTACACAAAGACGTGAACCACTAGTAACCACTTCCTTGCCCAGTGGCCCATGGCAAAGGATTGCTGTTGACCTTTTTTTTTTAATTAGAGGGAAAGACTTTTCTAGTCACCGTGGATTACTTCTCTAGGGACATTGAGATTGCTTCCCTCACCTACATTACCAGCAAGCAGGTTATTAAAAAGCTCAAACACATTTTTGTGAGATGGGGCATCCCACTAGAACTGGTTAGTGACAACAGGACACAGTTCACATCAGCAGAGTTCCGAGATTTCAAACAGACATATGGTTTTGCTCACATTACCTCCAGCCCACATTATCCACAGTCGAATGGGGCTGCAGAAAGGGCTGTTTAGACTGCCAAGTACATCCTCAAACAGCCGGACCCCTGCTTAGCCCTTATGGGTTATCGCGTCGTAAGTGGTAAGTGTCGTCTTTTGTTTTGGACTGTATCAATAACTCAACTGTCCATGTTGACACGGAATGTATAAGGAGAGGGGAGGAAAAAGGGAAAGGGAAAATCTGAGTCATTATTTAGAGGTGTTTTGAAGGAAATATTAGTTAAATAACTTGTTAATATGATTGTGTGGTGGAGTTTGAGGTTTAAAGGGGAAGGAGCTCCGGAAGAATTTTGATAAGTAGATTACATGTTTGGGGGGAGGGGGCGCTTGGATTACACTTTTTTTAATTTTCTTTTATTTATTTATTTATTTATTTATTTATTTATTTATTTATTTTCTTCTTTTGTTCAAACACATCGTATTTTACACTATAATTCTACTTTTGTCTCAACGGGAAGTAGACAAACAATGAATAACATTCGCTTCATGTCATGGAATGTCAAAGGGGCAAACCAACCTACTAAAATAAATAAGATTATCTCCCACCTCCAAGATTTGAAAGGAGATATTGTATTTATGCAGGAGACCCACTTACCTACAGGTCAGATTATGCGCTTAAAAAGGAGTAGGTTTAGCGAAGTATAGCACTCCAAATTTAGTGCAAGAGCCAGGGGTGCTGCCATTTTGATTCAAAATAATATTCCATTTGAAGCAGATAATGTTATTACAGACTTAAACGGCCGGTTTGTTATTGTATCAGGGACACTCTGTCACACTAAAGTTGTCCTGGCCAGCATCTACGCACCAAATTGTGATGATGAGCAATTTGTCTCAAAAACTAAATTTTGGGAACAATGAGGCATTCGTGATCAACAACCTTGTAGGTAAACTCCCAAACCATGTAGCCCCTTTTAGGTGGGTGGACCAAGGCTTCAAATATTTGGGTATTTTCATCACCAGGTCCTTGGCAAGCACTTTTAATAGTAATTTTAACCCTTTGCTTAAAAAAGTCGAGGAAGACTTTGGCAGATGGTCTACTCTGCCCCTCTCTTAGCTGGCAGGGTCAACCTTATCAAAATGACCATCCTCCCAAAGTTTCTCTATCTATTCCAACATATCCCGTACTCATCTCAAAGAAGTTTTTGCCAAAGTAGATAAATCAGTCTCTCATTTCCTTTGGGGTAATAAGCCAGTGCGCATGAAAAACATATTGCAGCTCACTAAAAGGTCCGGGGGGCTGGCCCTTCCCAATTTTCTACATTATTACTGGGCTGCTAACATTCAAAAACTCTTATACTGGATAGTCGAGCCCGCAGCCACTCAGCCAGCCTGGGTCCAAGTAGAACTTTCTTCCTCTAAAACCCCACTACAATCATGGTTATACTCCCAACTCCCAATGTCAACTACTGACATTACTGCTAATCCTGTAGTCACTCAGTCGCTTAAAATATGGATGCAATTCAGAAAGCATTTTGGCCTGAAGCATCCCTCTATCCTTGCCCCTGCAACTCACAATCACAGTTTTAAACCTTCTATTATGGACTCTGCCTTTCAACTCTGGAGTGACAGAGGTATCACAGCTTTCAAAGTCCTCTATGACAATGGTATCTTCATGCCTTTCGCCGCCCTATCAGCCAAATTTCAACTCCCTGCCTCTCACCTTTTTCGCTTCTTTCAAATTAGGCATTTTGTACAAAGAAATTACCCTGACTTCCCAAATCTACCACCAGAGACTTTGGTAGACACTCTTCTCAAAGTAAACCCCAATCAAAGAGGAGCTATTTCTCAAATCTTTAAAGCTCTTGATTCCACTCTCTCTAATTTCCCCCAAAAAACTAGAGATCTATGGGAACAGGACTTGGGACATATTGAGGAAGATCAATGGGACCAAATTCTAGAGCTAGTCCATGACTCTTCCATCTGTGCACGGCACGGATTGATTCAATGTAAACTAATACATAGGACTTACTACACTAACCACAGATTGTCTAAGTTCTACCCCAATGTTATAGATGTCTGTAATAGGTGCAATCAATCTCCTGCAGATTTAATTCACATGTTTTGGTCATGTTCAAAGCTAACAGACTTTTGGTTTAAAATTTTCAACACTCTTCACACAGCCTACCATTGTATATCAAACCCAAACCCTTTGTCTGCCCTTTTTGGTATTTCACATGGCAGCACTCTAACAGCTGAAGCACAACATTCTTTGGCCTTCTGTACTCTGCTTGCTAGGCAATTGATCTTACTTAACTGGAAACAAGCCTTACCTCCATCATATGATAGATGGATTAAGAAAGTTTTGCATAACTTAAAACTTGAGAGGTCAAGGTTCTCCCTTAGAGGCTCCTTGAGGAGATTTGACAAAACTTGGAACCCCTTGCTTTCCATCATAGATTCTCTAAATATCATTCCTGATGAGTGAAATGTTTATGTCCTTTGGACATACAGTGTAACTAACAACAATGCTACTTATTATTTATTTTTTTGCTATTTTATTTTAATTCTATTTTTTTTTTTTTTTTTTTTTTAATTTCTTTATTTATTTCTTTATTTTTTCTCTTTTTCTTCTTGTTTGTTATCTAGGAGTGGGGGGCGTGGGTTTGGGATCCCATGTAGGGGACAGGGATAGTGTTATGTTGGAAGTGTGGGGGGGAGAAACTGGGGAAAAAATGTGAGCACTGTTGTATTGTACTGTTTCTTATTGTGTGCATCCTGTATTTTAGTGCTCAATAAACATATTTGGAAAAAAAAAAAAAAAAAAAATCATGGCCCCAGAGTTGTCATGTAGTACATAGTTAGCTATAGAGACCAGAGCCATTTTTTGTACCAGGCCGTTAACATGATTTTTACACTTGTAAAGTCGCCATTAAATATCTACTTATATTTCCGCTCTGAGAGCCTGCCCTCTGGTGGACGGAGGTATATTGCTGTATGGTGGTGGTGCCATTACTCAGGGCCCTTTAAAGGGGTTCCATGAAAGAGGCTTAGTTATGGCTTACCCTACAGCTAACACTAGCTGTAACAATGTTGCTACCGCCGCCTGTTAAATTAGCTAAAGTCCAATTAACACTCCAACAAGCATTTTGCAGGTCAGCGGTCAAAAGAGATAACACTGAGCATAGGCATTTTTATTGCCAAAGACATGAGAATGTTTTCAGTCGTGTAGGGAAGGATTTTTCTCTTCTTCTCAGCACACTGAGAGCCTTAGTTCTGTAGATCCTGCACTATATGAGAATGTGAGAAAAAAGGTAAAAGAGGCTCTTAAATTATCTGAAAGAGAGGCACTAACAACTGACGGCTGGACTTCGCAAGTTACTCAAAGCTACAATACCATCACAGCTCGCTGGATAAACAGTCTGTGGGAAATTGAGAATTTTGGTTTTCAAACGGGCACATTGTTTGAGTCACACACTGGATAAGTATATTGCAGAAGTGCTCAAATTTGCACTTTTAGAATGGTAACGTGTCGTAGAAGTATGTCTATTGCTGTTGTTACCGACAACAGAAATATGGATGTAGCGGTGAGGGAAGCTGGGCAACGACCACACATCATATGCTTATCCCATACTTTAAATCTGTGCACTCAAGGGTTAGCCAAAGAAGAGTGGCAAGTTATTTCTTCAGAAGTAGCACCCAAAGCTACTTTGGTAGCTAAACAAAAACAACACCTAAATTTGTCATTTACCCGCTGGAACAGTACGCTAGATGATCTAAACTGCTACCTCGAACACAATAAATGCTTGTCAGTTTTATTGTCAGTCACCTAAGAAGGAAAAATAACTTTGACATAACATTTTTCTTTGTTGAACTATATTGTGAGTGCATCAAACTAAAAGTTCTGTATTGTGACCAATTTGACCTTTGACCCTAAAAATGCAGTCCATTACTGGTTGTCCATAAAAACATATTTTGCGCTGTATCACAGTTAAAGTCATAAAGAGGGTTACCTCATTATTGTCATTTTTTTACTTTTTAAATTATTAGAAAACCAGTGTACAGTATTGGTGCAGTTTCATGTCACTCTTTATAATTACACCGATGTCATTAGTTTAGTGTCAACTCATTTGGGTTATTATGCATCTTTGACTCCTTTACCACTGTCACAATGCTCCTAATGCTGCTCCGAGGAGTGAGGAGGGAAGACGGAGTAGACAAGGACAAGATGTGAGCGAGGACACAAGCGAGGAGCCTCCTACAGGAGTCAAACTCACAGTGGAGAAGAAAACTGCCCATACCACACATACAGTATGACAGAAAAGTTTTAACTGTCCGCATTATATTATGATTCATTCACTTGCAGTTACTGATAATGAAGTTAAGATTTTAACAGCAGACTCCACACTTCTGTCTGGTTATTGGTCTTGATGTGTATGTGTGATTCATTCAGTCTGTTCATTTTGCAGGTGTTAAGTGTAGTTTTGTGTTGGTCTTAATGTTCACATATGTCTGACTTGTAATTGGTAAGTGCTGGCTTTCTCTTTTTAAAAAAACACGGTCACAGCTCTGACATTATTCCTAGACAAACAAACAAACTCTACGTGTTTATTAAACAGTTTAAACCAAAACTGAACATGAGTAAATAAAACTTAATCAGTAAGGGAAGAACAAGCTAATAGGATAAGGTTCCTGCAATTTGGGGCATTTTGTGCCATTTCTCTCACTTATGTCTTATTTTTTAGTCCCATCCACAGAGTAGACACAGAGGACAGATGTTGTAGTCAAGTCACCCGTTTTCGAGTCAAAGTCACTTTCCAGTCCAAGCCCAAGTCATCAAGAACAAGTTTGAGTTCAAGCCATAAAAAGGCAAGTTTGAGTCTGAGTCGAGTCATTTACATTTACATTTAGTAATTTAGCGACTCACAAGTGAGGAAAACAATGGAAGCAATTTTAACAACACAAGGTAACAAAAAGCACAAGTGCACTAGAAACTACATTTTTAGCAACAGTAGCTGGTCTGATTTCCCGAGGGGAACAGTGTCACTGGGCTGGTCTGATACGTGCGGTGCCCAGGAGATTACCATCCAAGGCTCTGGCCAGGAATGGCCTAGACAAGTTCAATGTCAATGAGATTTGCATCAGCTCACAAATCAGTAAATGTAGCCAGGGTCTGAGGACTGTCCGAGAGAAGGAGCTTGGCATGGATGAGGGGTCGTCCTCCTCAGGAGGCTCCATCTGTAAGGCCCAGCAGTATGACTCCTCCTGCTGCTGAGCTGGAGGAGCCTTTTAGTAGACAAGAAGAAACCACATGGCCTGCATCCCCACAATAAAAGCAGAGATTCAGGTGGCACCGATGAGTCGTCTCTTCAGGAGTGAGGCGTGTTCGACTAACCTGCATTGATTCGGGGGCATCAGGAGGGGTCTGGCTCTCAGCGACAGTTGCCAGGACTGGTCATGGGCGTTCAGGCAGATCTTGTCGAGGTGGCCCTCTGAGTGAGGCGGGTGCGGATTCTTTGCTCAATAAGGATGTCGCAGCACATGAAGTTGTCGAGCTCCTGCGGCAAGAGTGCGGAAGTCAATTGAATAGTCAGCAACGGAGCAAGATTCCTGTTTTAACTGGAGGAGAATGCTGGCGGTGCAGTCGAACACTTAACTTAAATCCGTCAAGAAGGATTTAAAATTGAACCCGCCGCCATCTGTCTCTCCCACTCTGTTGTTCCCCATAGGCAAGCCCGACCAGTCAGGTGGTTTACCGTGAAGGCTACCTTGGCAGCCTCCATCAAAAAGGTGTTGGGTGTAAGGGCAAACAAGCTAGAGCAGTCGGTGAGAAAGGGTAGGCAGCTTTCGGGTTCCTCAGAATAGAGCACTGGAATACCCACTCCGGATCACGAGCCCCTCTAGGAACAGGGATTGTCGCAGTGCCATCTGTCGGCGTCAGAAGACTAGTTAGGTGCTGGATCTGGTTAGCCTCTGAAGGCGTTGTCTTGCTGTGCAGTCATATGGGAAACTGGAACCGGTAGCAGGAACAAGTAGTAGAAACAGTGCTTGGAAATAGCAGGTCTGGAAAGGCTGGTGGTTCTATCAATCAGTTGGTTGAACAATCTGGCAGAGAAGAGTTGTGTGGTGGCTGCTTAAGTACTGAGCAGTCTGATGAGTGAATGAGTCTCAGGTGTGCAGGGAGGTGTGACTAATGACGGTGACAGTGAAGATTTGTAGTAGACTCTGAACTGTGACAGCCACACCAGCCAACTTTCTTAGCAAAGTCTAGTGCAGGGGTGCCCAAAGTGGGGCCCAGGGACCAAGATTGGTCCACCAAGGGGTTTGATTTGGCCCACCAGTGGTTGTCAAGTTTTGCAACTAAAATTGCCTGATTGATTCAATCTGCAAAAATGGTTGCACATACTTTACCATTGATAATGGCCTATTGCATTAAAGAGGAGCTATTGGGTTTATACATCCCAGGATCAGCCTGGTGACCTCAATCAAGGTGCTCACATATAACTTAAAAAATTAAAAGGGTCTTAAATAAATAAGACAAATTAGGTAGGTTTGTGCATGTGTACACATTTCCACACTTTGTAAATCCACGATTCTGATTTTTAAAAATACTGAGTCAAAAGGTATAAGTTTGGGTCAAAAAAGTTATGTTCACAGGGCTCCAATTAGGCGCTGCCTTAACAGAACAAAATGGAGCATAATATTTATTTAAATGACATGCAAAAGATTTTCGGGTTTGGCCCTTGGCCAAAGGCCCACTAAAACCTTTCTGTTTTGGCCCTCTACATTCATGTACATTATTTTGCGTTCTATATTTAATTCCACAATACACATTTTTTATATTCTATTCTTATATTTTTTATTGTTTACTTTTATTTCATTCTTACATAGCTACATTTATGTATATTTTCATCTGTGTTGTTTTCCTTAATAATTGCACTGTCCATGGAGCGGACCTGACTCACATTTCACTGCTGGTTATATATGCTGTATATAATTTTGTATGTGACGAATAAAAAATAAATAAAATCTTGAATATGGGAAAATGGTTGCTCTAGTGGGTCTGAAACCACACCATTGAGCCTGTCTACCACCCAAGCAACAACATCAATAACATTGACCAATTACGTTTTTTACAATTGTTAATCTAATATGTTGCTGGGCCTATGCAATGACTCATAAAGAAGTAAAACTACTCTCATTAATGCATTGCTTATGTCAGGTCATTCATTTAACTAACTTGTTGAAGCTGTATCCATCTTCCCATCTCCTGGAAATCAAATTTAGATCAAGAGAGACCAGACTATTTCTTTGTATGTAATAGAAAAAGAAGACTATTTTTAAGACTGGAGGGATGGTCATAAGAGCAGAGTCAGTTCAGAGTTTTGGAAAAAAATGGAAAAAGCAGGAAAGTAGTCACAAGAAAGTAGCACAGAAAATGTATGAACTGCAGGTGTATGACATTGCACCAGTTAAATAAATGATGCCCATTAGAAAGTAGCTCTTGTCTACATAATCAGGTTATAACCTCATATAATCATAATTACTGGCTCCGTCTAAGGCCTAACCATTAGTAGCGTGTTTTTTTTTTTTTTATGTTGAAATAAGCTTATGGCGAGATCATCATTGAAAATGAATGACTAAAATGCTCCTGGTTAAGTTCCAGAAATAAGGACAGGAATCCAGCTCATTGACCAATCAGCAATAACCAATGAGACAATGGGCCAGAGGGTAAAAAAAAATAAAAATGAGAAAAGGAGGCGCACTCTACTCAAAGTGCTTAATTAAACTGAGCAACTAAACAAAAGACAAAGTACCGAATCTCCCCAATCTTTCTTTACAGGATCCTCAAGTGACATGATCCAGGCCTCAGTATCTGCAGAGTAACAATGAGTTTAATAGCTTTTCTAAACCAGGGATAGAGAATAGCATAGATAAGAGGGTTTAGACAGGAATTCAGATAAAGCAGTGAATAGAGAACAACTTCTAATGGAACACCGAGTATCAAGACATTGGTTTTGGAGTAGGTAAAGAAGTAGTACGGACAGAAACACATAAAATACACAAGCACAACAACACCCAGCTTTAATCTCTGATTTCATGTTTGTCTTGGAAGAGTCTGAGACGTGAGAACGCATGGCTCAGGCCTGAGACACAGCCACCACAAACACTCTCATGTACAGCACAATGATGGTAACTGGGACAAAAAAAGTCATTACAAAGTCGAGATCTTTTGAGAAATTTACTATATACACTCACCATGGCAAGATATATATTTGCCTGGGTTTTTGGAATTTTCTAACAAACAAAGAATGGAATAAATCAAAGCATATAATTTCTTTTTATAAAAGCTTTTCAATGAACGTTTTTTTTTATTTTATTTTTTTTTAGGCTTATGTTGTTCTGTTTTCTTTTTATATTGAATTACTTTGATTTTTTAGATGCTCTGTAGCACTTTGAGATTGTCCAAATGTAAAGTGCATTACAAATAAAATTTATTAGGCCCGAGCCGGTGATGACCGGGAGGGCTTATTGTTTTTGCTCGGATTTTTTTTTTTTTTTTTTATTGTGACCAAATGATCCTAAATTTGACCCAGTGAACATGCACGAAAAGTCATTTTTATTGGTCCCAGACTTCAAGAAAATGTTATGTTTTGAAGTCGCGAAAAAAATACGAGAAATGACTCAGTGGCGACCCCTACAAAATCAAAATACATTGGGCCTATGGAAAGTGAAAGTAACTTTTTTCCAACGTAGAAAAATGAAACTTGGTACATCCATAGGACACCTCAGGGCAAACAGAAAAGTCAATGACAGTCACACCCTAAACTTAACAGGAAGTCCGCCATGTGGGGTGAAAACTAAAATCGCACCCCTTGCGCAGAAAGATGCAAATCATTGTGTTTTAATCTAAATGGCCCCAAATTTGGTGAGTATCATCTAGACACGTGTGCCAACCAAAGTTGTGACTTTTTTTTTTATATCTTATCGGGTATGGGTGTGGCAAGCCTGTAACGAGGTGGCCATTTTTGTGAAAATAAAACGTCTCTTAACCCTTTAGGCGCCAGGGTTTATTTTAAAAAATACAGATTTTTGAGAACCAAATTTCAAAAGGCTGTGGTTTGAAAATGATAAGAGATAGAGTCCTACTCTAAACTAGAAAAGGTCAGGTATGACCCAAAGTATATAAGTAAATAAATTTTAAGCATCTAATTTGCATATAATTTGCATAATATGACATTATATATTGGCGGTTATGTTTTTTACAGTACATACACACTAATGAACATATTATAATAGTTTTCTTTTTCTGAAATATTTTTATAACAGTAATTTGTAACAACGTAGCAACATTACCAAAATAAAGAATAACTACAACTTCTAATATACTAATAAAACGTATGCAAATAGTTATGAGAAATATACACATGTACTGTATGTGTGTGGTTGCAGTAGATTTATCTTTTCTTATCCATCCATCTTTTGCTTTATGAGAGGTCCCACACTCTAAAACTACTAACTATGCCAGTTAGTAGTTTTTAGAGTGTGGACCTCTCATAAAGCACAGCACACAGCCATCACTTTTATTACGATCGCTGCTTTGATTAGCGCATTCTCGCTGACTATGTTTACTGCTGCCTCTCCCTCCTCGACTGGGTAAAGTGTCAGGATGACCAACACGTATTTGTCCCAAACAGCTGTCAATAGAAGCTGCATTATTCTAAACTCCCCTGTCACTACGCGGCCACGGCAGTAGCCTACCCCGGCCCCGGCTTCTATCAGCTGTGCTAAAGGTAAAGCTGCAGGTGCTAAAGGTAAAGCTGCAGGTGCTACGTGCTCACGGCTTCACTTCTCAACCTCCCCTTCACTACGCGGCCAGGCGACTAGTTTCCTCCGTTTCTTTCACTGATGTTTGGCAAAATGTGGGAAAAACAGTGTGTGCTTTATGAGAGACACTGAGAAAGGCACGAGCAGCCGGCTCTGCTGTCCAAGTTACACATGCACTCACTCTCGCTCCTTCTCACTTTCACTCGGCTGAAAAGACTCTAAAGGTAGATGTTCTCCCTCAGAATCAGAGTCAGCCATTACTAATACCAAAACTTCATCACAGGTGTATTTTTTATTTGTTATTTTCATGTTTATCAGCTCGCGTGTAGAGAATAAGGCTTCTATTGAGCCGGTCCTGACACTCCCACTGAGACGCGTCTTTGAGGTCTTCTTCTACAAAATTTTTTAATGGCAACACATGGTAATAGTGGACTAGAAACAAAGTACAGGGTGTCTGACATCTGGTGGAAGGGAGTGGAAGCATAATTTAGCACATAAACCGGAAGTAGCGGCTGTTTTTTCCTGTTAAGTTGCTTGTCGCAATTTTGCGACTTTGGCGCTTAGAGGGTTAACTCTCAAACGCCTTCTCGGATCGAGTTGGACCCAAAAAGGCGTTTGTGCACATTCATGACCTGAACACAAAGATATGTAAATAAAAGGGTTATCTTTAGAAATGGCTCTCCAGCGCCCCCTACAAACTTATAATGGGACCCAAGAATTTAGTTTTTCATAGAGACATGAAATTTGGTACACACATCTCCTATGTCATGAGGAGCATAAAAGCCAATGACAACCTATCTATAAATGTGTTGCCATAGCAACGTCCCAAATATGTGGAAAAAGTCAATGGGAAGTGAAAATTGTAGTTTGTCGTAGGCAAATGAAACTTGGTACACACATCCAGTATGGGCTTATGAACAAAAAAGCCAAAGGGGACCACACCTTATCACACACGGGAAGGCTGCCATTTTAAATTGAAAATGTGAACCGACTTAGAATACAACCTCTCTTTTAAAAAACAACAGAAAATAGCTGCTTCATTCCACAGACACCAAACTTGGGCAAAATGAGCTAAACACATGTGTGTAAAATAGACAGGCGTTTTTCTTGTTGTTTTTGCTCGAGTTATATTTTTTTTATAATAATTTGGTATATATTTTTTTTATTATAATTTTTCTGAAAAAGGATTTTCAATTTGACCCAGTAAACGTGCAACTAAAAGTCATTTTTATTGGTCCCAGACTTCAAGCCCGGTAAAAAGTTATGTATTTGAAGTCCCCGAAAAAAAAATATGAAAAATGACTCAGTGAAATATCATTTAGAAATGTCAAAATAATTGGTTCTATGGAAAATGAAAGTAAATTTTTCCAATGTAGAAATACAAAACTTGGTACATCCATAGGACACCTTAGGGCAAACAGAAAAGTTTATTACAGCCATACCATAAACTCAACAGAAAATCTACTATGTTGGGTGGAATACATGACCACCTAAATCGTACACTTTGTGCTAAAGGGTTTTCATCTAAACAGCTCCAAATTTGCTTTAAAGCACGACATGCAATCCTCCGAATATATGTGTCCCCGCGGTCTCAAGGGAGGCGAGGGCCTTTAATTATTATTATTATTATTATAACCAACATACAGAAATACTGATTCTCGCTCTGTGTTCAGTCATTCTGGTTGCGTAATGCAGCCGGTCATTGATGGCTATGTAGCGATCCACTGAAATGAGAACTATGTTTCCCACTGAAGAGGTGAACAGAATGGAAGCTAGAATAAAATACAGTAGACACAAGAAGTCCCCCAATGTCCAGCAAATTCTCCATCTCAGCGCCTCGACTGGTATCAACACAAGGCCAACAAAGAAGTCTGACACGGCCAGAGAGAGGAGGAGGAGGTTAGTGGAGGTGTGGAGCTGTCTGCAGAGAGAAGAAGCAGACAAGTTAATGTTTCCGTTTTGGCAGTGTAGCTTTGATGAACAGATCCAGTAAACAGACAGAATGCAGTGATACAGTGGAAACGATGCACTGGGTCAGTTTGGTTTTGTTTGGTACGATAAATTCCAGAAATTGCAGATTTGCACTTGTGACACTGCTTAAGAAAAAGTAATGGAGTCTTTGTAAATAGGAGGATTCACTGCAAAAGAACCATCAAAGCTGACGCTGGATTACAGAATGAATGCAGAAATCTATTCAGCTCCATCTGATAGGTATTATGGTATGGATGATTTAATAAGCAGCAGTTTCAAAAATAAAAATTTTGTGTGTGTAGAAAATTTTGTTCAAAGCTGAAATGATTACATGGCTGCACAGTTCCTCTGCACAGTGCAGAGTAGAGATAGAAAAGTGAGAGCAAACAAAACCCACAGCAAATTAAATAAATAAAAATAAAATGACAAATAAAAAAGGACACAATGTTGGACTTCCTGTAGTGGCTGTATTATTAATAAAAGTATACAGACTGAGCAAATCCTCAGTAGGAGGTCTGTAAGATTGATAAATTTCCCTTTCAGATAGTAAGTTGTGTTGTGGTGTTAGTTTAAAATCTTAAAGGGTAACTAAACCCCTGGTCAGAGCCTAACTCCACCCACTCACAAAATTTTAAAAATGCTGGAAAAGTGGGCAGAGCCCAGCAGAGACAGAGAGGAAGAACCGAGGGCGGAGCTCAGCGGGGGCGTGAACCTGAGACCCGCAGTGACGGATTGATTGACAGCAGCTGTCAGACTCGTAAAGATGTAGACTTGAAGGAAGCGAGTAGCTTTGCTACGGAGCGGTCCTTCTAAGTGGAGGACATTTCTGTGCACACAGGACTAGAGGCTTATAAATTTGTGCCGCTGGCTCAAACCACAGTCTCAACAACTCTGAAGTAAAAGAGCAAAGTCTTGCAGCGCAAGAGAGAATGGGGCCAGTGATAAAACGCATTGTCTAATTTAGGCTAATGCTCAGCAAATGCTAACGAAGTTTCAGAAATTGCAAACCTATGCATTTAGTTTGATTTTGGTTTGATTTAGTGTTAATAATTAGACAAAAACAGATTTCAAGTATCCCACTATTCAACTGCCACTGTTCAACCTGAAGAGGGCAGAACTTAGACGGTTTTACACCATATATTGTAAAATAATAATATAAATTAAAGCCGCAAGTGGCGATAAAGGCCCTCGCCTCCCTTGAGACCGCGGGGACACATGCTCTCGGAGGATTGCATTTCGTGCCTTAAAGCGTAAACTTCACGGTAATGTCAAAAAACCGGGCCTGTGCTACTGCTGGGGCCTGCTACACCACCTTGTAATTTAGAGTTAAAGGTCTCCACAATCCCTGGTTTTCTTGGGAGCTGTCTGAACCTTTGAAAATAATAGATTATGCTTGGGCTAAGGAGAGAAAAATTAAGTACTGGCTGGAGATTTGAGATGACTCAGGAATCGCTGCACCCCCCTGTTTAAAAAGGCAAAATGTAAATATTACGTGTCTAAAAGTACAAGTTTACAAGTTCCAAAGGATTCTGAGGAGTTTTCTAAGACTCTAGCCTTGGCTCTGGAGGGCCTCCTCCAAAGGAAGGATCCTGGCAATTGGGAAATGGCATTTATTTCCCAAAGGTTGCCTCTTCACAGACTCATTACGACCACAGCCACAAATATATCAAAAAACAAATTGATAACTTTTTTGGCACACGTGTCTAGATGATACTCACCAAATTTGGAGCTGTTTAGATGAAAAGCCTTTAGACACAAGGGGTGCAATTGAGGTGGTCACGCATTCCACCCAACATAGTAGATTTCCTGTTGAGTTTACGGTATGGCTGTAATAAACTTTTCTGTTTGCCCTGAGGTGTCCTATGGATGTACCAAGTTTTGTATTTCTACATTGGAAAAATTTACTTTCATTTTCCATAGGCCCAATGTATTTTGACTTTTCTAGGGAATTCGCCACTGAGTCATTTTCGTATATTTTTTGGGAACTTCAAATACATAAATTTTTAGCCGGGCTTGAAGTCTGGGACCAATTAAAATGACTTTAAGTTTGCACGTTTACTGGGTCAAATTGAGGATCATTTTGCAGAAAAATTATAATAAAAATATATACCAAATTATAATAAAAAAAATATAACTCGAGCAAAAAAGTCTAGAAAAACGCCTGTCTATTTTACATACATGTGTTTAGCTCATTTTGCCCAAGTTTGGTGTCTGTGGAATGAAGCAGCTATTTTCTGTGTTCTTTTAAAAAAGAGGTGTATTTTAAGTCGGTTCACATTTTCAATTCAAAATGGCGCCTTCCCGTGTGTGATAAGTGTGGTCCCCATTGGCTTTTGTTCATAAGCCCATGCTGGATGTGTGTACCAAGTTTCATTTGCCTACGACAAACTAAAATTTTCACTTCCCATTGACTTTTTCCAAATATTTGGGACGTTGCTATGGCAACACATTTATAGATAGGGGGTGGTTGTCATTGGCTTTATGCTCGTCATGACATAAGAGATGTGTGTACCAAATTTCATGTCTCTATGACAAACTAAATTCTTGGGTCCCATTATAAGTTTGTAGGGGGCGCTGGAGAGCCATTTCTAAAGATAACCCTTTTATTTACATATTTTTGTGTTCAGGCGCCTTTTTAGTTCCAACTCGATCGAGAAGGCGTTTGAGAAGGTTTATTTTTTCAAAAATGGCCACCTCGTTACAGGCTTGCCACACCCATACCCGATAAGATATCAAAAACAAAGTCACAACTTTGGTTGGCACACGTGTCTAGATGATACTCACCAAATTTGGGGCCATTTAGATTAAAACACAATGATTTGCATCTTTTTGCGCAAGGGTCGCGATTTTAGTGGCAGCGCTTTCACCATGGCGGACTTCCTGTTGAGTTTAGGGTGTGGCTGTCATTGACTTTTCTGTTTGCCCTGAGATGTCCTATGGATGTACCAAGTTTCATTTTGGGGCGGCAGTGGCTCAGTGGTAGAGCAGTCGGCTTTCAACCGGAAGGTAGTGGGTTCGATTCCTGCTCTCCCCACAATTCATACTGTCGTTGTGTCCTTGGGCAAGACACTTAACCCACCTTGCCTCGTATGAATGTGTAAGAATGTTGAGTGAATGTATGTGGTGATGGTCGGAGAGGCCGTAGGCGCAAAATGGCTGCCACGTCTCTGTCAGTCTGCCCCAGGGCATCTGTGGCTACAGTTGTAGCTTACCATCACCAGTGTGTGACTGTGTATGAATGAATAATGGATGGACTGTAAGCGCTTTGAGTCCCTTGGTCCCTCGGGAGAAAAGCGCAATATAAATCCAATCCATTATTATTAGGCCCGAGCCGGTGATGACCGGGAGGGCCTATTATTTTGCTCGGATTTTTATTTTTTTATCTTTCTTGTCGACCTATGATCCTAAATTTGACCCAGTGAACATGCACGAAAAGTCATTTTTATTGGTCCCAGACTTCAAGCTTGGCGAAAAATTTATGTATTTGAAGTCCCGAAAAAATTACGAAAAATGACTCAGTGGCGACCCTACAAAATCAAAATACATTGGGCCTATGGAAAGTGAAAGTAACTTTTTCCAACGTAGAAAAATGAAACTTGGTACATCCATAGGACACCTCAGGGCAAACAGAAAAGTCAATGACAGTCACACCCTAAACTTAACAGGAAGTCCGCCATGTGGGGTGAAACGCCGCCACTAAAATCGCACTTGCGCAGAAAGATGCAATCATTGTGTTTTAATCTAAATGGCCCCAAATTTGGTGAGTATCATCTAGACACGTGTGCCAACCAAAGTTGTGACTTTGTTGTTGATATCTTATCGGGTATGGGTGTGGCAAGCCTGTAACGAGGTGGCCATTTTTGTGAAAATAAACGTCTCTTAACTCTCAAACGCCTTCTCGGATCGAGTTGGACCCAAAAAGGCGTTTGTGCACATTCATGACCTGAACACAAAGATATGTAAATAAAAGGGTTATCTTTAGAAATGGCTCTCCAGCGCCCCTACAAACTTATAATGGGACCCAAGAATTTAGTTTGTCATAGAGACATGAAATTTGGTACACACATCTCCTATGTCATGACGAGCATAAAAGCCAATGACAACCACCCCCTATCTATAAATGTGTTGCCATAGCAACGCCCCAAATATGTGGAAAAAGTCAATGGGAAGTGAAAATTTTAGTTTGTCGTAGGCAAATGAAACTTGGTACACACATCCAGTATGGGCTTATGAACAAAAAAGCCAAGGGGACCACACCCTATCACACACGGAAGGCGGCCATTTTGAATTGAAAATGTGAACCGACTTAGAATACAACCTCTTTTTAAAAAACAACAGAAAATAGCTGCTTCATTCCACAGACACCAAACTTGGGCAAAATGAGCTAAACACATGTGTGTAAAATAGACAGGCGTTTTTCTTGTCGTTTTTGCTCGAGGTATATTTTATTTTATTATAATTTGGTATATTTTTTTATTATAATTTTTCTGAAAATGATTTTCAATTTGACCCAGTAAACGTGCAACTAAAAGTCATTTTTATTGGTCCCAGACTTCAAGCCCGGCAAAATGTATGTATTTGAAGTCCCTGAAAAAAATAGAAAAATGACTCAGTGGCGACCCTAGAAAAGTCAAAATAATTGGTTCTATGGAAAATGAAAGTAAATTTTTCCAATGTAGAAATACAAAACTTGGTACATCCATAGGACACCTTAGGGCAAACAGAAAAGTTTATTACAGCCATACCGTAAACTCAACAGAAAATCTATGTTGGGTGGAATACATGACCACCTAAATCGTACACTTTGTGCTAAAGGGTTTCATCTAAACACAGCTCCAAATTTGCTTTAAAGCACGACATGCAATCCTCCGAATATATGTGTCCCCGGTCTCAGGGAGGGGCGAGGGCCTTTATGCCGCTTGCGGCTTTAATTTTTAATTATAATTCGGTATATATTTTTTTATTATAATTTTTCTGCAAAATGATCCTCAATTTGACCCAGTAAACCAACAACTAAAGTCATTTTTATTGGTCCCAGACTTCAAGCCCGGCAAAAATTTATGTATTTGAAGTCCCGAAAAAAAAACGAAAAATGACTCAGTGGCGACCCCTAGAAAAGTCAAAATACATTGGGCCTATGGAAAGTGAAAGTAACTTTTTTCCAACGTAGAAAAATGAAACTTGGTACATCCATAGGACTCCTCAGAACAAACAGAAAAGTCAATGACAGCCACACCTAAACTCAACAGGAAGTCCGCCATGTGGGGTGAAACGCATGGCCACTAAAATCGCACCCCTTGCGCAAAAAGATGCAAATCATTGTGTTTTAATCTAAATGGCCCCAAATTTGGTGAGTATCATCTAGACACGTGTGCCAACCAAAGTTGTGACTTTGTTGTTGATATCTTCTCAGGTATGGGTGTGGCAAGCCTGTAACGAGGTGGCCATTTTGTGAAAATAAAAGGTCTCTTAACTCTCAAACGCCTTCTCGGATCACGTCGGACCCAAAAAGGCGTTTGTGCACATTCATGACCTGAACACAAAAATATGTAAATAAAAGGGTTATCTTTAGAAATGGCTCTCCAGCGCCCCCTACAAACTTATAATGGGACCCAAGAATTTAGTTTGTCATAGAGACATGAAATTTGGTACACACATCTCTTATGGCATGACGAGCATAAAAGCCAATGACAACCACCCCCTATCTATAAATGTGTTGCCATAGCAACGTCCCAAATATGTGGAAAAAGTAAACGTGCAACTAAAAGTCATTTTTATTGGTCCCAGACTTCAAGCCCAGCGAAAAATTTATGTATTTGAAGTCGCTGAAAAAAAAATATGAAAAATGACTCAGTGGCGACCCCTAGAAAAGTCAAAATACATTGGTTCTATGGAAAAGGAAAGTACATTTTTCCAATGTAGAAATACAAAACTTGGTACATCCATAGGACACCTCAGGGCAAACATAAAAGTTTATTACAGCCATACCGTAAACTCAACAGAAAATCTACTATGTTGGGTGGAATGCGTGACCACCTAAATCTCACCCCTTGTGTCTAAAGGCTTTTCATCTAAACAGCTCCAAATTTGGTGAGTATCATCTAGACACGTGTGCCAAAAAAGTTATCAATTTGTTTTTTGATACATTTGTGGCTGTGGTCGTAATGAGTCTCTGAAAAGGGCAATCTTTGGGAAATAAATGCCATTTCCCAATTGCCAGGATCCTTCCTTTAGAGGAGGCCCCTCCAGAGCCACGGCTAGAGTCTTAGAAAACTCCTCAGAATCCTTTGGAACTTGTAACCTTGTACTTTTAGACAAGTTATATTTACATTTTGCCTTTTTAAACAGGGGGGTGCAGCGATTCCTGAGTCATCTCAAATCTCCAGCCAGTACTTTGTTTTTCTCGCCTTAGCCCAAGCATAATCTATTATGTTCAAAGGTTCAGACAGCTCCCAGGAAAACCAGGGATTGTGGAGGCCTTTAACTCTAAATTACAAGGTGGTGTAACAGGCCCCAGCAGTAACACAGGCCCGGTTATTTGACATTACAGTGAAGTTTACGCTTTAAAGCACGAAATGCAATCCTCCGAATGCATGTGTCCCCGCGGTCTCAAGGGAGGCGAGGGCCTTTATCGCCGCTTGCGGCTTTAATTATTATTATTATTCATTTTTCTACATTGGAAAAAAGTTACTTTACCCAATGTATTTTGACTTTTGTAGGGGTCGCCACTGAGTCATTTTCATATTTTTTCCGGCGACTTCAAATACATACATTTTTCGCCGAGCTTGAAGTCTGGGACCAATAAAAATGACTTTTCGTGCATGTTCACTGGGTCAAATTTAGGATCATATTGTCACAAGAAAAAAAAAAAAATCCGAGCAAAAATAATAGGCCCTCCCGGTCATCACCGGCTCGGGCCTAATAATATACTTTATACTTAAATGTCAATTTTTTACTCAAATCAATGAACAACACTAATAAGGCCCCATTCTTACAGATCATTAACTAAAAAAAGTTGTTTTAGGGTTTATTTATTTTTTAATAATAATAATACAATTCCAAAAAAGTTAGGACACTGTACAAATTGTGAATAAAAACAGAATATAATGATGTGGAAGTTTCAAATTTCAATATTTTATTCCAAATACAACATAGATAATTATTAAATGTTGAAAGTTGACATAAATGTTAACATTTTAAAAATGTCATTCCAAATTTGCAATATTGGCTCATTTTGGATTTTATGAGAGCTACTCATTCCAAAAAAGTCAGGACAGGTAGCAATAAGAGGCCAGAAAACTTAAATGTACATATAAGGAACAGCTGGAGGACCAATTTGCGACTTATTACATCTTCTGGCAACATGCTTGGGTATAAAAAGAGCCTGTCAGAGTGGAAGTGTCTCTCAGAAGTCAAGATGGGCATTCCCCCAATGCTGCGGCAAAAATAGTGTGGCAATATTTTAGAAAGAAGTTTCTCAGAGAAAAATTGCAAAGAGTTTGAAGTTATCATCATCTTCAGTGCATAATTTCATCCTAAGATTCAGAGGATTTGGAACAATTTCTGCATCACATACAGGAATGCTACTGTAATGAAAATCACAACATGGGCTCAGGAATACTTCCAAAAAACATTGTCGGTGAACACAATCCACCGGCCGTTGCCAGGTAAAACACTATAGGTCAAAAAAGAAGTCATATCTAAACATGATCCAGAAGCCGGGCGTTTTCTCTGGAGCCAAGGCTTTCAAGCGGACTGTGGCAAAGTAGAAAACTGTTCTGTGGTCAGGATTTAAAATTTGAAGTTCTTTTGGAAAACTGGGATGCTCATCCGGACTCATCCGGACTAAAGAGGACAAGGACAACCCAAGTTGAATGAGCGCTCAGTTCAGAAGTTGCATGTGGCATGGGCAGCTTACACATCTGGAAAGGCACCATTAATGCTGAAAGGTATATCCAAGTTCTAGAACAACATATACAGATCTTTCACACATAGAAAACATTTGGCGCATCTTAAAGAAGAAGATGTGACAAAGAAAGACCTAAGACAGTTGAGCAACTAGAAGCCTGTATTAGACAAGAATGGGACAATAATCCTATTCCTAAACTTGAGCAATTTGTCTCCTCAGTCCCCAGAAGTTTGCAGACTGTAATAAAAAGAAGAGGGGATGTCCCATTTTTTTGAGATGTGTTGATGCCATGAAATTAAAAAAGACTTATTTTTCCCTTTTTAAAATGATACATTTTCTTAGTTTCTATGTTGTATTCTGAATAAAATATTGAAATTTGAAATTTCCATATTATCATCCATATATGTTTTAATTCACAATTTGTAAAGTGTCCCAACTTTTTTGGAATTGGGTTGCACATTTTATTTGTTTGTGCCTTTCAAGACAGCAAAGGACACCTTACAGCAGAACATTAAAAATGAACAATTAAAAACACCAAGAAGACAATAATTACAATGAAATTGCAGATTTGAAGCAGTGGCAAACAAGTTACCAGTAGGTGCAGTAGATTCTCAGAAAACAAACAAGACCCGGCATTCATGATATGCACGCTCTTAAGGCTATGCAATTGGGCAATTAGTTTAAAGGGGTGTGTTCAAAAAAATAGCAGTGTCTGCCGTTGACTGTACAAACTCAAAACTATTTTGTACAAATGTTTTTGTTTCTAGGATTTAGCAATCCTGTGAATAACTAAACTAATATTTAGTTGTATGACCAAAGTTTTTTAATCTCCAAATGCACACTCCTAAGGCTGTGCAATTGGACAATTAGTTGAAAAGGGTGTGTTAAAAAAAATATCAGTGTGACATTCAATCACTAAGGTCAGGTGTGACTCAGGTCAAGAATGAAGCCACCAGCACTTGAACATTCATTTGAAAGCCTGAGGAAAATGGGTTGTTGAAGACTTGTTTGTTTTCTGAAAATCTACTGCACCTACTGGTAACTTGTTTGCCATTTAGCAATAAAAAATATACTAAAAACCTGGATTATTCTGGTTAGTCACATTGTACTGCTATTATTTTGAACAAACGGTATGTTTTGAGTTGTGACTTAAAAATGTCTATAGAGTCCAGCTGACGGATGTGGATGGGTAGTGAGTTCAGAGTTTGGGCCAGAGTAACTGAAAGACCAGAGGAGAAGTGAAGGGCATGGGGAATGTGAGGCTGATGAGGGAACAGTAGCAGTGAAATCTATGAACCTTTTACAATCAATAGCAAAAGCTCCTCCAATCATCACAGAATGTCAGACTAGGATTAATGTCACAGTTTATGTCCCGCTCATTTTTTTCTCTTGCTCCCCCATCTGTGTAGTCTTTACAAAACTACAACGTGTTTATTGTGATTTAAAACATTCTTGTAAAAGAGTCTGACCACAAGCCCATAGAGTCCCAGGAAGAGAAGGGAAGCAAGGGTGGGAATGAGGATCTCTCAAGGGTAAGTTATCATGGGGCAAGCTGACTCTGTTCAACTCTCTTAATGCATTTAAAAGTATATTCAACAGACACAATACAATTTAATATTTTATTGTAATATACGTAGCAGCATGCCTCTCAACTACACGTCAGGTTATAACCTCATTTAACCGTGATAACTGGCTCAGTCTACAGCCTAACCAATAGTAGCACATTTTTATGTTGAAATAATTTTTAAGCGAGATCATCATGAAAACTGAATGACTAAAATGCTCCTGGTTGAGTTTCAGAAATAAGGACAGAAATAGGTCATTGACCAATCAGCAATCACCAATGAGACAATGGGTCAGAGGTAAAAAATAAATGAGAAAAGGAGACACACTCCTCTCAAAGTGCTTAAATAAACTGAGCAACTAAGTAAAAGACAAAGTTCAAATCTCCCCAATCTTTCTCTACAGGATCCTCAAGTCACATGATCCAGGCCTCAGTATCTGCAAAGTAACAATGAGTTGAATAGCTTTTCTAAACCAAGGATAGAGAATAGCATAGATAATAGGGTTTAGACAGGAATTCAGATATACAGTGAATAGAGAACAACTTCTAATGGAGCACCAAGTATCAAGATATTGGTTTTGGAGTAGGTAAAGAAGTAGTACGGACAGAAACACATAAAATACACAAGCACAACAACACCCAGGTTTCTGGCAGCTTTAATCTCAGATTTCATGTTTGCCTTGGAAGAGTCTGAGACGTGAGAACGCATGGCTCGGGCCTGAGACACAGCCACCACAAACACTCTCATGTACAGCACAATTATGATGGTAATTGGGACAAAAAAAGTCATTACAAAGTCAAGGTCTCTAGAGAAATTTACTATACACTCACCATGGCAAGATTTATATTTGCCTGGGTTTTTGAAATTTTCTAACAAACAAAGAATGGAATAAATCAAAGCATATAACCAACATACAGAAATACCGATACTCGCTCTGTGTTCAGTCATTTTGGTTGTGTAATGCAGAGGGTCATTGATGGCTATGAAGCGATCCACTGAAATAAGAACTATGTTTCCCACTGAAGAGGTGAACAGAATGAAAGTTAGAATAAAATACAGAAGACACAAGAAGTCCCCCAATGTCCAGCAAATTCTCCATCTCAGCGCCTCGACTGGGATCACCACAAGTCCAACAAAGAAGTCTGACACGGCCAGAGAGAGGAGGATGACGTTAGTGGAGGTGTGGAGCTGTCTGCAGAGAGAAGAAGCAGACAAGTTAATGTTTCAGTTTTGTCAGTGTAGCTTTGATGAACAGACCCAGTAAACAGACAGAATGCAGTGATACAGTGGACACGATGCACTGGGTCAGTTTGGTTTGTTTTGGTACAAGAAATTCCTGAAATTGCAGATTGAGTCGTCCTGCTTTATGTATTAGTGCATCTGCTGTATGCATTTTCCTGTGACACTGCTTAAAAATTAGCAATGGACTGGAGTTTTTGTAAATAGGAGGATTCACTGCAAAGAAGAATAAAATCAAACCATCAAAGCCGATTCTGGATTGCCTTACTGCAGAAATCTATTCAGCTCCACCTGAGACGTATTGGGTGATTAAATAAGCAGCAGTTTCAAAAAGAAAACATATTTTGTGTGTATAGAAAATTTTGTTTAAAGCTGGAATGATTACAAGGAGCTGCACAGTTCCTCAACACAGTGCAGATAGAAAAGTTAGAGCAAACAAAACCCACAGCAAAAATAATAAATACAAATAAAGTGACAAATAAAAAAGGACACAATGCTTCCTGTAGTGGGTGTATTATTAATAACAGTATACAGACTGTGAGCAACTCCTGAGTATGAGGTCTGTAAAAAGTATAAATTTCCTCTCAGATGGTTGTAGTGTTGAGATTTTGTTAACACATAATAAAGATCTATTATGTCTATGTTTTCTCAAGACTGCAACTTATTTTAGAAACACAGATGTCCACATTCACACAACAATTTCTTTGTCCCTGTGGAACTTCCACAAAATGTGGGAAAATCAATTTCCTGAGGAATCCTCTGATCATAAACTGCATCATCAATTATATAGGACAATATTCACTTTTGCATTACTTTAAATACATAACAGTTAATTCAGTTGAAACAATCTTGTCTCTACAAGGATATAATTATACTTAACTGTAGAAAATGCACTATACCGAAATTATAGGCTTAATTGGAAAAATACTAAGATAAATACAGTATATAATACAATTTAAGCTTTAACAGAAGCTGTTTCCAGGGAAGATGTAGCTTTTCTTGGTTCAATTGGTAAATGACTCAATTGGCTGGATTAAAAAATTAACACTGATAAAGCTGCTAACAAAAGTATACAAAAACAAACACATTTTCTACTCTTAAGTTATGTAATAGAAACAGTACAAAGACACCCAAGGTTTATAGGTTAAAGTATAAAGACAAGCTGAAATTTTAACATTTAAACCACAATAGCGTTTATATTTTTCTTGTTCAGTGATATATTTACCTGAAGTGTGTGATGGAGATGATGACCAGCATGTTGAGTGTGGTAGTGAGCAGGCAAGAGATGAAAAGCACAATGTTGCTAATAAGAACCTGCATTGGGTCCATCTGGGGCTTTCTGCGAAGTGTTGAGAAGATGTGGGAAGCAAAGTTCTGCCTCCACAGCCTCCATCATCACAGATGCAGACTCATGGAGCTTGTTTATATTCTCCTCACGTCCTCAGTGGATTGTCCCACTGACATCAGCAGTAATATTTGGGGTGATTGCAATGTTGTTCAAACCAATTCTGCTCACAAAAGGTAGGGATATTCGGGTAACATTTCAAAATGCATCTAAAATTCAGTTTAACCTCTACAGGTGAACTTAATTTGCCCATCTCTAAACTTTTGAATGCACATCTCCAAATTATTATTATTTTTTTTTTATCTTTCAGTAGATGTACAGTAACATGCAGTTCTTTAACCTCAAAAATCACAAATGTCTGATCCATGAATTAACCACTAAATGTTCCGGTTCAATAACACTTTGTATTCAAAGCGGTCCTCTTGATCATGTTGATCACATTTTGACATTATGAGCTCAAGACAACAAGTAACAATTGATCAACAGTACCTGGCCAATGCGAAGCTTCAGATGGGATGCCCTCAGAGGGAAGTTCTCACTGAACTCAAACATTCTGACAAAACCTTATAAAATTCTTAGAACTCTGTGTTAATAGATCAAAGATGGTGGTGGTTAGAAGTAGACCGTATTATCTACCAAGTTCACTCCGAACATTATAACGGCAGCCTATACTCCCCTAGATGCTGATGCCAAGCTTGCTATGAAAGAACTTCACACAGCTAAGAGTAAACCACTCCCCGGAAGCTTCGTTTATTGCGGGTGATTTTAATCACTCAAACTTAAAGGCAGTGCTTCCCAAATTTTACCAGCATGTTTCCTGTCACACACACAAGGACAGAAAACCTTAAATTATTTTTACACAAACAGACACAGACTGCAGTACATTTGCTTCTCAGGCCACCAATGGCTTTCACACTGATATCTCAAAGAAAATTTGCAAAAGTTTGAAGTTATTATCATCTACAGCAGTGGTTCCCCAGCATTGAAATTACGCGGAGTGGTGGGCGAAGTCGCGAGATGACTTCAGATTTTTATTTTTTCTTAATGATTATTATTTTTTAGGGCCGAGACTTTAACGCGTTAATTAAGATTAATTAATTGCGGGACTTTAACGCGTAATTAGGATTAACACGTTAAACGCAAACATAAAAAATACATTTTTGCTTCGCGGAACGTTTTTCAATGAATGGACCGATTATACTGTCCGTCCTATACCGTCCTGAAACGACACTTTGGGGAACACCCTCAGTGTGACGCCTCTGAAGCATGAATGAAACTTAGACCGATCTTGATTGGTACTACATCATGACGTAGTAAGTGCCGGCCTTCCCGGAAGTATAAAGGGACGCCGTATCACAACCACGCCAGCTTTTCGCTCTTCAGCAAACGCCCTGTGTGTGAACGAGAGACTTGTTGAGAAAACTTTGAATGAAAAGTATGGCGGAACAGTTCAAGAAGTGTGTGTACCCCTGCCCACGTTATATCACGGGTGGGGACACGCACTCGTTGTGTGTGATCTGCCTGGGAGCACAGCACGCTCGGTCAGCTCTCGAGGGAGATGACTGCGAGCACTGTGAGGCACTCCTGCAGAGTGCTGCGCTCCGCCTGGCCGTGTTTGACCAGGCCGGCCAGGCTCGCGTTCCCCGCGGTTCCGCGCGGCGGCTGAGATCGTGGGGATCGCAGCTGGAGCTACGTGATGAGATTGGGACAGCTGAGGCTGTTTCCCAATCATCGTCAGACAGCTCTGATGCCCTTCCTCCCCGTGCAGGAGCCCGCAAGGCGGCTTCTCCGGCACGAGGAGAGGGTCCGATGCTTGAGCTGTCTACATCTGAGGATGTGGACGTGCTCAGCGTTGAGGCGGGTGACGTGGAGGCTCACCGGTCGCCTCACGTCGCCCGCGTATGAAATGTATCCCTCGCCGCACCAAGTCCAAAGGGGCTGGGCTTAAGACCAACCAGCCCCAGCCGTCATCGAGCTCCGTGTATCGACAGATACAAAGGGAGAGCGTCGCCTCCAGAGCCCCTCCCCAGTGAGCACGGCAACAGAGGCGGTCTTTCGCTCGAAGCCGACACAGCAGGAAGGGGACCTGAGGGTCGTCCTTCAGGCTAAGAAGGCTTTGGGGAAGAGGTCCTAGCAGGCGTAGGGCCTCTAAGGGCTGTCCCCTCCGGAGAGAGGCAGCTGAGGCCGGTTCCTCTGCGGAGCCCTTTAGATTCCGATGTAGTGTTTCCGCCATCTTCTATGACGCGTCGGGCCACATCGGTTTCCAGCATACAGCTGCCCTCGCCCACCGAGGGGTTTGGAGCAGGCAGCAGGGGTGTATCACGCACGAAGATCGTACGACTTCTCTCTGCCGTGCAGCCATTTCAGGGGGGAGACAGCGGTCTTCGAAGCAGACCCGAGATCAGCCTCGAGAGGCTGATTCCGTGGCAGATTTTTCCAGGCGTGGAAAGCGCCTGTGGAATGTGTCGCCATGGGTCCTGCGCACCGTAGAAAAGGGATACAGACTGCAGTTCGGCCGCAGCCAGCCGAGATTCAGTGGGGTGGTCTGGACCGCAGTGGTCCCGGAGCAGGGCTCGGGTTATGGAACAGGAAGTACACACCCTGCTGGTAAAGGGGGCCATAGAACGGGTTCCTCCGCTAGAGAGAGTCGGGGTTCTACAGCCGGTACTTTATAGTTCCCAAAAAGGACGGAGGTCTGCGTCCAATTTTAGATCTAAGGTATTTGAACCGGTCTCTGAGGAGGTTCAGGTTCAAGATGCTAACGATACCGATTATTGTGAATCAAGTCCGGTCCGAGGACTGGTTTGTCACGATAGATCTGAAGGACGCATACTTCCATATTCCTATAAGTCCTTCTCACAGGAAGTTCCTGAGGTTCGCTTTCGGGGGCGATGCGTTCCAATATCGGGTGCTTCCGTTCGACCTAGCGCTCTCCCCTCGCACATTCACCAAGTGCATGGATGTGGTTCTGGCTCCACTGCGACTCCAGGGCATCCGGGTACGGAATTATATCGACGACTGGCTCATCTTGGCCCAGTCCCGAGAGAGGGCAGTTCGGCATCGAGATGTCGTCCTTGGCCATATTCAGAGCTTGGGGTTGAGACTCAACGCGAAGAAGAGCGTGTTGACGCCCTCCCAGAGAATTACGTTCCTGGGAGTAGAATGGGAGTAGAATGGGACTCGACGACGATGCGGGCACATATGTCCCCCGCGCGCTCGAGTCCATACAGGCGATGGTCTCCAGCATAAGACTAGGCGCGGCGTCACTGTAAAAGCGGTTTCAGAGACTGTTGGGGCTAATGGCAGCTGCGGCCAACGTAATACCTTTTGGCCTGCTGTACATGAGACCCCTGCAGTGGAGGCTGAAAACCAGGGGGTTTTCCCTGAGGGGGAATACATTCCGGAGGATCAGGGTTATGCGCAGGTGCTGTCGTTCCCTGTTAATATGGAGGAAACCCGGGTTTCTGTCCCAAGGACCAGTATTGGGAGCATCATGTTGCCGGAAATCCGTTTCGACAGATGCCTCCCTCACTGGCTGGGCGCGGTCATGGGCGGCCGCTTTGCCCAGGGTCTGTGGCAGGACCATCATCGCTCCAGGCATATAAATTGCCTGGAGATGTTGGCTGTGTTTAGGGCTCTGAGGAGCTTCCTGGCGGATCTCAGGGGTTATCACGTTCTGGTGCGCTCCGACAATATGTCGGTGGGGTCTGAGGTCTCGCCCTCTGTGCAGATTGGCGCATCAGATCCTCCTATGGTTCCAAGGGAAGTTATCGTCTATCAGGCGATGTACATCCCGGGGACCAGAATCAGGAGCAGACACCCTGTCGAGGCAGGGGCTGAGGCCCGGGGAATGGAGACTTCACCCAGAGGTGGTGAGGTCTATATGCGAGAGGTTCGGACCAGTGGAAGTGGATTTGTTCGTCTCGAGGCGTCCACTGCCCACTATGGTTCTCCCTCACGCCTCCAGCCCGCTGGGGTTGGATGCCATGGTACAGGCGTGGCGAGGCTGCGTCTGTATGCATTTCCCGGTGGCGCTGCTCCGGGAGTTCTGGAGAGGTCCGGCAGGAAGGGATCAGTCTACTTCTAGTAGCCCGTGTACTGGCCGGCCGAGTATGGTTCTCAGACATCATAGCACTGCTGGCAGGTCTTCCATGGCAGATCCCTTTGAGGAGGGACCTGCTGTCCCAGGCAGGGGCACAATACTGCATCCCCAGCCGGGCTGTGGAAACTGTGGGTCTGGCCTCTGAGGATCAGTACCTAGAGGCTGGCCTGTCGGCAGGGCTAGTGGAAACCGTCCTCAGTTCAGGGCTCCTTCCACGAGAAGGTTATGCGGCTTAAAGTGTGTTATAAGAATTCTATATGTCCAAAAGAATTCTATATCCTTATATTATCCAGAGAGACACGGAGACAGATTATATTATAAAAAGCGAAAGGCCAGGCTTTATTCCTTGCAAGGGAAGCAAATTACACAGATACAACAAAGGTACATAGTGCGTTTTGCTTACAGATGTAAGCAAAACATTACATTTTATATTACTCAGTGGGGGCTGTCAGTGGGAGGCGTATCTTGCATACACACCCCACAAGGCCCCCACTCCAGGCTCCAGGTGCAGAAGTCCTCCGGCAAGCCATGTCTTTAGTTATGTCTACACCATGCTTGGATTAACATGGAGGACACAACATGATTTGACATGACCTGTAGAGAACTATGAGCACCAACTAACTATACACAATATACAGAATTATAAGAATAAAATTCTTATAACATTCCCCCCTCTTTATGCTGATAACAATTAGCATAAACAACCTACTAGCTTGATTTTGAGTTGTAAACAATGACAGAAGCGAAAACCCAGCAGGGCGTTGACCTAGCCAGAAGAACATTTTGACCCATTGGTAAAATGACCTAAAGCTGGGAAAAACTCTTCTATCCACCCCTTGCCCCAAAGGCGGTGACAAAACACAAACATCAAGCATCAAACGTATGTAATCACTTCAAATGATTAACTTACAACACATGTCAAAACAAACACAACAAATGATTATAATGGGATATGTTTCAAATCAAATGGGAACCCACAGAGTAATGCACTGATTCTTCAAAGTCAAATTCTTTAAAGTCCATAAATCATAAATGTCCATAAATCATAAATCAAAACCTAGTGTCACTCCAAAATAAAGTAGAAAAATTTGCCAGAGGTTGAGCTGGTCGACCCATTGGACTCAAGATCTCTGGCCTGTCCCTGCCTGTCCATTTCTGTCCCTGTAACGAAAAGAAAAACACATGGAGTGAGACATATGCACATTCAGAATGATTAAAATCAATTCTCTTCAGCATAATCAATTCAATGAACCATACGGCCCTTAGGTCTGTAGTATGATCCGTCCTGGAGCTGTTGTCCCGTTGGTGTTCATGCAAACAATAACGTCCCTCAGATATCAAAGTGTTCATCTGAGGTCAAAGCCTTGACCTTAGTCGTTTGGCAGGTGCATGTCCAGGAATGTTGACCCAGCAATGGCCACATTCATCAATCTCACCAACAAGCTCCGGTACATGTAAAGCAACATAAACAAACGTTATTAGACATGGAAGTGCAACAACAAGTACATGTACTGTATCTCAATACAGATTCTAAAATCCCAGTAAATCTTCCAAATATGTTTTAAAACCAGGTCAAAATGAATTTCTCTATTCGCGAATACTCTAATTCCTCGGTTAGAGTTTGAAGTCCTTTCTTAAAGACTTTAGTTCTGCTGTAACTAGTCCTGTGTTACTTTGGAGGAAATCCTTGTGTAGATCCCCCCTCTTCAGCTAAAAGCATGCTCAGTGCTATTTTGTTCTGTCAGTCCTTGGACCAGTTTTCTCTCATTTCCAGTTTTAATTAACAGTTACAGCATCTCCTGTGTAATTCATAAACCTTTTTTGTTTATAAATATACTTAATTTAATCCACATTTTCATAAATTGTCCCAAATGGTACAAATTCAAATCCTAATGCTAATTAATTTTAGCCTTATATTCATTAAGAACACCTTGAAGGACACCTCTGTAAATGTAAATGGGGCTCTCAAATGAACCTGAGGAGCTGCTGTTTGGCTCCTAAAGTGTGAGTTTCCACTCACGATGTTCTCCGTCACATTGTATGTGAACACAAATAAAACGAGGATCCTTTAAGGCGCATGTTTCCGGTCAGCAGGCAACGCTGGTCTAATGGTCTTACTTTCACAAAACCTCCAGACTTCTGCTTTGCACTGCACCTGTCCCTGATCTCTACGTTTGTCAAGTTCAGAGTGATGTCACAGGAAGTCATGTGACTCCGTCACTAGCCCTGCTCACAGGTGTACTTCCCTTCACAGGTGTAAACCAAGATGATATAAGTTCAAAGAACTATGTTAAGATTAGCTCTTACTGGTGGTGGCTATATTAATTGTCAAAACTCCTTTTCTGAACTGGTATACTTGTTGTAGTTGGCTTCCATCCAAATAAAGAACAAACAAACAAATCAGAACGTTATCTGACATTATAGACCCATAGAAAGTGCCTCCTAGGTTTCGTCAAACAAAACCATAAAAGCCCTTAAAATGATCAAACCATAAAATTGAAACAGCAGATAAACCCTGTTTCCACAGATATGGTCTGCTGGAAATCTACTTTAATCTGAAAAGGTTTAATCAGACTAAACAGTGCTTCTCCAGAAAAGTCCTGTCAACTTTCTTTATTTCATTATTTGATTTAAACTTTTATCTGTATTAAACACTGTTGTTTCAGCCTCATGCTAACCATTAGGTTAACCAAGCATCCCTTCAGCACTTTAACACAGTTTTGTTTAAACTTCATCTCCCCCTTTTTGAGGCGTGGGACAACCATGGCTCAAAATACCTAACAATTAAACAAAATCAAATAAAAGTTAATCAAAATAAAATCAAAACAGAATGTTTTTTTCCAATTACCATCTTAAATTGTTATTTCATTAATTAGCATTTCTAATTATTCATCTTCTTTATGTTTTACAAATAGCATCACTTTTGTTTATGTTATATTTAAAACTTAACTTTTTTTTAGTTCAGTTTTCATTTTAGTTACCATTAGTTGTAGGTCTTTACCTGTAACTGTAATTGGTATCATCCACAATTTGATAAATTTTAACTCAGTTGATGCAAACATAAATAATTTATATAGATCAGAACTGGTTTCTCATGATCTATTTTCACAAACTTCTAAACATTCACCTTCAATTCACAATTTATTTCACATTCTTTTAAATTAAAATATTCTCAAAATATTGTTTAATTTACCTTAAATTACTTTCTTTAGAAAGTAAACACATTTTTCTCTTACTTCAAAACAAAATTTCTTAATCACCCTTAGGTTCAGACCCCCTCTCTGGGGTTAAACCAGTAACAGCAGCATGTCTTGAACACACCACAAAGCCTCTGCTCTGTTCACTCTGCTTTCCTCTAAAACACCATCACCTTTGTGACTGTCGTTTAAAAGGAAAGACTAAACATAAAATCAATAAAATTCATCTCAAATTCTCAACTCAAATTCTGCTTTATTTTTAAACTAAATTCTTTAGGATTTTGTTCAGTATAGATCTGTTCTATACTGTCTCTGTAAAACTCAGTTTTAACACCAGGTGCTAAATACAATAAACCAGTTTGTCTTTGTATTTTTCCCAAATTAATTTAAACGCAACATAAAACAATGTCATCAATTACTATTTTTACGTTTCCACTAATTTGGCATTCAGATGCCACATAAAGAATTCACCTCACTCAATGTTAAACAGAAACTTTAAACATCAAGTGTAAAATAACGTGTCTCTCTTCATTTATTCAAATTCACCAAAATTGTAATCAGTAATTATCATTACTGTTCATTCAATAAAATGTATCATCTCAACCTCTTTTTATTCTCTTTTTCTTTAGGTTACAAAGACCCAAAGTTTGTCAAAACCCAAAACCAAAACAACGTCTAACGTCTGTTCAAAAGGACCTTGTGTTAGTCCCTGTACTCCAAAAAATTCTTAAATCACTTCGAACAGTGATAAAAACCCAGCGAGCCATTGGCATATGCTCTTAAACTTTAACAATTCACCTTGTTAGTTTAACAATTATCTTTTATTCACTTATTTTTCATTAACTTTAATTTTTCAAATAAAACCTTTAAGATCATTTTAACAGTTTGAACTGTTTTAACATAGATATGTTTCTAATCATCAAACCCAGATTACCAATTTACATTACAGTTTAAATTTTTATTGTATAGATAACACGATACCTTAATTATAAAGTACCAAAATAAATAATGATTATTATTTATTTTGAACTATCTTCATTTCAATTCTCCAATTACTTAAACTTTAAGTTTTCTTCTCAAAAACCATATTCAATCTCATTAATTCAATCGTTTAGTTTACCAAATCATGTTTCATAGATTCAATAAAACTCAAATGTGGACTTTATTTATATCAACAGACCTGTCAGAAGGTCAAACAGTTTTCATAATTAAGCCTCATAAACTTTATTTAACACATTAGTTCAGTGCAATCTGTTTCTGTCACTGACATTTCTAACTCTATATTTTTCTTAACATTAAAAGTTTGTTTAATGTAAAGGCTCCCACCATGTCTGTGGAGCTAAAAAAAAAAAAAAAAACCCAAAACAAAACATTTCTCGCTCTTGGGAGCAAAAAAGGAGGGTACTGTGAAGCCCCTGTTACATTGACTTACATAGAATGTTATCTTGTTTAAACATTCCTTGTGAATCCAAACAGTGGATGTTTTGAATCCACTTTCTCCATTTTCACACTTTGTTAGAACCAAACCAGAGAAATACATAAATGTTTATTTCCTTTACTTAGGTTCTGTTAACCGTGTTTTCTTTTAAATGTGAGCTTATGGCCCATAACTATAAAGTTATATTATCTTTATAAACTTACTCTGCACAATTCAACTTTAAAACATATATTTAAATTCTTCCAATTACAAAGTATTCATTTTCATTCTTTTATTGGCGTTATACCGTGTGTTTGAACCACACTGATATTAAGGACCTCTACTAGTTCTCGTACTAATAGATACACAAAATTGTTTAGCTAAACATCAATCACTAATTCTATTTTAGATCCAAGTGTTGGATCTTTAACTTCTTTAAACCTTTAATGTTCACACTTCTATGTCACATAAAATACAAAACCAACTCTGTTCTTTAACGGAATACTCATTATTTTCTCTCATAAACCAAAATCACATCCTTCTCTGTAGATGTGTGTCTCATGTGTCCGTGTTTGTGTCTTTATGTGTCTGTATTTACATGTGTTTATGTGTGTGCAGTTACATGTCTTTGTGTGTTTATGTACCTGACCTGTTGAAGCGGTCATTTCATGAGGTTATTCCCTCGTCTCTCGTCTGGACCCAGTTTCGACCTCCTCCTCCTCCTCCTCTCAGTGCCCTCTCGTCTGTCACGCCCACCTCCACCTCGCTCTCAATTGTGCATTTTTCCTCAGAGAAATACATTACATTCATATTAATTTCAAGTTACATCCAATTTACAAACACACTTTACAAATACCTTTTTGGTCAATCTCAATAGATCAAAATTTAAAACAAATAAAGCGTTTGTCTGAATTACGTTTATCTTACGCTTCCGTGTTTGCTGCTGCAGCTTTTTCTCTTTTTTCTCAGCCGAAAATCCGCAGGTGGGAGGTGGGGTGCAGATAAAGGTTGGAGAGAGCACTGTTTTCCGGAGGAGGAGGAAGCCGATACCTAGAGGCTCCAGAAACATTTAAACAAATACAAATGATTAGTGTTTTGAAGTACATGTGTGTACTTCTTTCAAAATCTCTTCAAAAACTTCTGTTTTTTCTCAAATTAGAAAAATATCTTATGGAAGCTACCTTTCTCTCTCATGTTGTTCAAACTTTCTTTTTTAAACAAAAACATTACCGTTGTTCTGATTCACATCATTAGACTCATTCTTCATCCAACAATGGCCCATTCATAACACATTTATTCTCTCAAACACACCTTTATCTTTAACTCTTTAGGTCAACAATTCTCAGTATAAGCCCCGTCACTTTCAGTGGGCTTTTTCCTTTTTTCTCTCACTCACCGCGTCACCAGCAGTGAACATTTTTCAGCAAAAGCTCTCGTGGGCTTTTAAAATCTCATTTCTCATCTGCAGGAATCACTTCTACGTAGGCAGGCCTTTTTTATAGTCACATTGACTTCGGACTCATTCATCTCACCCGTTAAGATTTTACATGTAGGTTCTCGATAATGGTCAATACTCGAGTTTTCCTGTGCGTACACCGCACATTTAAAACCAACAATACTAGCTATGCAAGGCAGTTCGATTGTGGCGTATTACGATCGTGATTATTAATCTAAGATAAATTCCTGTGCTCTCTAGACAAGCTCTTTAGACCTTCATACTTCTTGTAATCAGGTGAACTATCTATCTCGTAGATTCGCACTTGTCACGGCCAAATGAACTCCCAGCGTTCCGTTTCAAGAAACACCTGAAGACTTACAAAGCATAAGGTATCTATCAAACTACAATCTAGCAAGACAACAAGCTTTAACACAGATTAACATCAGAATATCCGTTTAAAACCTCACCCATAAGATTTTACATGTAGGATCAAAAACACATACTTTTTGCTTTCAATCTCACCGTTAAGATTTTACATGTGAGTTCTCGATAAAGCGGATCTCACCATTAGATGACATTTAGGGTCTCGATCTTTCAGCGTTTAAGAATCTCATGCTGGCCAACTTCATGGAAAAACATCAACTAATGATGCAAACTATATGCAGCCCGCTCAACATACGTCAGATTTCCAAAACTACTACTTCCGGAAGCTTTGGTAATTACAAACTCACACACACACACCAAAAATAAATTAAACAGCTGTTTACCTGAATTTTAGTCCAATAGTCCAGTTGTTCCGCAGCCAGACTGTCTGTTCTGTCTCTCGTCTCTCTGCTCTTCTCTTTTTCAGTCCAGATCTCGTCATCGTGTTCACACACACAGAGGGGATATCTGGCCCATTACTGCTAAATAGCACAGCTTGGGACTTACAAGAAATGCTTTGTTTTGCATTTCTCCGTGCACGTCAGTTCACCTCTTTGCAAACAACGAATATTGAGATCCGGTCACGGCACCAAATGTCATAAGAATTCTATATGTCCAAAAGAATTCTATATCCTTATATTATCCAGAGAGACACGGAGACAGATTATATTATAAAAGCGAAAGGCCAGGTTTTATTCCTTGCAAGGAGAAGCAAAGTACACAGATATATCAAAGGTACATAGTGCGTTTTGCTTACAGAGGTAAGCAAAACATTACATTTTATATCACTGCCAGTGGGGCTGTCAGTGGGAGGTGTATCTTGCATACACACCCTCAAGGCCCCAGCTCCAGGCTCCAGGTGCAGAAGTCCTCCGCAAGCCATGTCTTTAGTTATGTCTACACCATGCTTGGAATAACATGGAGGACATAACATGATTTGACATGACCTGTAGAGAACTATGAGCACCAACTAACTATACACAATATACAGAATTATAAGAATAAAATTCTTATAACAAAGTGGAATGTCTTTTCCACTTGGTTCAGGGAGCGTGAAGTGGACCCAGTTAACTGCCCAGTGGCTTCGGTCCTGGAGTTCCTCCAAGAGCGCTTCACTGCGGGGCTTACCCCGTCCACTCTTAAGGTGTACGTGGCTGCTATTGTGGCGTTCCACGCTCCTGTAAGTGAGGGGCCTCTAGGGAGGCACCCATTGGTCGTACGTTTCCTCCGTGGCACCCGGAGGCTGAGGCCTGCAACGCGCCCTGGGGTTCCAACTTGGGATCTGGCGGTGGTGCTTGAAGGATTGGCTGAGGCCCCCTTGAACCACTCAGTCGGCGACAGATCGAGTTCTGTCGTTCAAAGTGGCGCTGCTCATGGCTATCACCTCACATAAAGGGTGGGGACCTCCAGGCACTGGCTATAACACCAACTTGCCTGGAGTTTGCCCGGTGGGGTTAAGGCCATTTCGTCGAGGCCAGGCTATGTGCCTAAGGTGCCATCTAACGTGCACGGCCTGTGCAGGCGTTTCATCCTCCACCTCATGTGTCGGCCGAAGAGGGGAGATTTAATCTGCTCTCCCCCGTTAGGGCACTGCGAATTTATATACAGAAGTCTTCGCAGTGGAGGAAGTCAGAACAACTGTTAGTGTGTTTCGGGTCTCCTAGGAGAGGTCGGCCAGCGACCAAGCAGGCGGTCAGTAATTGGATCGTCAGGCTATTGCCTTGGCTTATCAGGTGCACGGATTGCCTTCACCTTTGGCCCTAAGGCGTATTCCACCAGGGGCATGGCCTCTTCTCGGGCCCTTCAAATGGGGGTCCCGCTTCAGGAGATCTGTGAGGCAGCCGGCTGGGCTACTCCACACACTTTCATTAGGTTCTATAGTCTACATCTCCCTGCGACGCCTGGCGCTAGGGTGCTCTCGTCCTGAGTGTGCCTGAATATCCAGCTTCACACTACGGCAGGCATGGGTCGTCGTGGCATAGTGGGTATTCGTTCCCCAAAGTGTTGTTTCACGATGCAGTGTTGAGTTCCCACGAGAAGGGAACGTCTCGGGTTATGTAGATAACCCTTGTTCCCTGCCTGAGAGCGATATGCTTCATCGCGAAGGGCTGGCGTGGTTGTGATACGGCGTCCCTTTATACTTCCGTGTAGGCCGGCGCCTACGTCGTGACGTAGTACCAATCAAGATCGGTCTAAGTTTCATTCATGCTTCAGAGGCGTCACGCTGAGGGCGTTCCCCAAAGTGTCGTTTCACGACGCAATGTCTCGTTCCCTCTCAGGGAACAAGGGTTATCTACATAACCCGAGATGTCAGTCAGCTGTTGACGGAAGAGATGTGTTTTCAGGTGTTTTGAGGCGTTTTTTAAAGATGGCTACAGAATCTGCTGATCTTGTAGCAGCAGGTAGATCATTCCACCAATGTGCAACAGATCCAGAGAAGGTACGTGAGAGTGATTTTTTACTTTTTTGGGACGGTACCACCAGACGTTGTTCATTTGCAGAGTGCAGGGATCTGGTAGGAACGTAGGTCTGTATTAGTGAGTGAAGATATGAGGGTGCAGAACCAGTGGTGGTCTTGTAGGCCAAGAGCATAGCTTTGAACTTGATGCGGGCGTCAACCGGGAGCCAGTGTAACCTAATGAATAGAGGCTCTCTTACGTGAGATGTCACTCAGACATGCTGAGGCGAGCAGAGACCGCCGGATCGTCAGGTTGAAATGACAGGTGGAGTTGAGTGTCATCTGCATAGCAGTGATGGAAAAAACATGCTTCTGGATGACAGAGCCAAGGGATGTCTTATAAACTTATATTTAGTTGTATGACCAAAGTTTTTTAATCTGTGTGGCACCAACTTGTGGCACCTCTCAGCTGTTATTCCACTCAATGGTTTAACAAAATCCCACAATTCATTTACATTTCTTGGTTTTGCTTCAGAAACAGTTTCTTGATTGGTTTAAGGTCCGGGGATTGGGCTGGCCACTCCATAACATTAATTTTGTTGGTTTGGAACCAAGACTTTGCTTGTTTACTAGTGTGTTTGGGGTCATTGTCTTGTTGAAACAAACATTTCAAGGGCATGTCCTCTTCAACATAAGACAACCTTACCTTTTCAAGTATTTTGACATATGAAAACTGATCCATGAGCCCTTGGACCCAAAAATAACAATATTACTCTCATTAGTCCACAAAATGTTCCTCCATTTCTCTTTAGGCAAGTTGATGTGTTTTTTGGCAAATTATAACCTTTCGTCTTTTTTTAACAGAAGGACTTTGCGGGGGATTCTTGAAAATAGCTTTGCTTCACACAGACGTCTTCTAACTGTCAACAGTATTTACAGGTAACTCCAGACTGTCTTTAATCATCCTGGAGCTGATCATTGGCTGAGCCTTTGCCATTCTGGTTATTCTTCAATCCAGTTTGATGATTGTCTTCCATTTTCTTCCACGTCTCTCTGGTTTTGCTCTCCATTTAAGGCATTGGAGATCATTTTAGCTGAACAGCCTAAAATTTTTTGCACCTCTTTATAGGTTTTCCCCTACTCCAATCAACTTTCTAATCAAATTTTTATTCAAAGTACGCTGTTCTTCTGAACAATGCCTTAAACGACCCATTTTCCTCAGGCTTTCAAATGCATGTTCAACAAGTGCTGGTGGCTTCATCCTTACAAAGGGGCACCTGAGTCACACCTGTTTTTCACAAAATTGATGACCTCAGTGATTGAATACCACACTGCTATTTTTTAACACACCCTTTCAACTAATTGCCCAATTGCACAGCCTTAGAGCGTGCATATCATGAATGCTGGGTCTTGTTTGTTTTCTGAGAATCTACTGCACCTACTGGTAACTTGTTTGCCATTTAGCAATAAAACATATGCAAATCCTGGATTATTCTGGTAAGACACATTGTACTGCTATTATTTTAAACTGTATGTTTTGAGTTGTGACTTAAAAATGGCTATAGACCAGCTGACGGATGTGGATGGGTAGTGAGTTCCAGAGTTTGGGCCAGAGTAACCAGAGAAAGACCAGTAGAGGAGAAGTTGAGGGCATGGGAATGTGAGGCTGATGAGGAACAGTAACAGTGAAATCTATAGACCTTTACAATCAATAGTAAATAGCTCCTCCAATCATCGCAGAAAGTCAGAATAGGATTAATGTCACAGTTCATGTCCCGCATGTTTTTATGTTAAAATAAGCTTTTGGCGAGATCATCATAAAAAAACTGAATGACTGAAATACTCCTGGTTAAGATCCAGAAATAAGGACAGAAAAAAAAGCTCATTGAACAATCAATGACCAATAAAACAATTTGCCAGAGGTTAAAAAAATAAAATGAGAAAGGAGGCGCACTCTGCTCAAAGTGCTTAACTAAACTGAACAACTGAGCAAAAGACAAAGTTTAAATCTCCCCAATCTTTCTCTACAGGATCCTCAAGTCACATTATCCAGGCCTCAGTATCTGCAAAATAACAATGAGTTTTATAGCTTTTCTAAACCAGGGATAGAGAATAGCATAGATAAGAGGGTTTAGACAGGAATTTAGATAAACCAGTGAATATAGAACAACTTCTTAAGGAACACCGAGTATCAAGATATTGGTTTTGGAGTAGGAAAAAAAGTAGTACGGACAGAAACACATAACATAAACAAGCACAACAACACCCAGGTTTCTTGCAGCTTTAATCTCAGATTTCATGTTTGTCTTGGAAGAGTCTGAGACATGAGAACGCATGGCTCGGGCCTGAGACACATCCACCACAAACACTCTCATGTACAGCACAATGATGATGGTAACTGGGATGACAAAACTCACAACAAAGTCGAGTTCTTTTGAGTATTTTACTATACACTCTCCCTGTCAAGATTTATATTTGCCTGGGTTTATTAATTCTTCTAACACACAAAGAATGGAATAAATCAAAGCATATAACCAACATACTGAAATACTGATTCTCGCTCTGTGCTTAGTCATTCTGGTTGCATAATGCAGCGGGTCATTGATGGCTATGTAGCGATCCAGTGAAATGAGAACTACGTTTCCCACTGAAGAGGTAAAAAAAATGAAAAGTAGGATAAAATACAGAGCACATAAGAGGTCCCCTAATGTCCAGCAAGTTCTCCATTTCACCCCCTCGACTGGTATCATCACAAGGCAAACAAAGAAGTCTGACACGGCCAGAGAGAGGAGGATGAGGTTAGTGGAGGTGTGTAGCTGTCTGCAGAGATTAGAAGCAGACGACAAGAAGCAGACGACAAGTCAATGTTTCTCTCCTCACGTCCTCAGTGGATTGTACCACTGACATCAACAGTAATATTTGGGATTATTGCAATGTTGTTTAAACAATTCTGCTCACAAAAGGTAGGGATATTCAACCTTTGGATTAAATTTCAGAATGCACCTAAAATGCACTTACATGTGAATTTAATTTGACCATCTCTAAACTTTTGAATGCACATGTTCAGTTTTTCAAACATTTAGAAAATGTACAGTAATGTGCATTTCTATAACAATACCATGGTAATTAACCTCAAAAATCACAAATGTCTGATCCATGAATCAATCACTAAATGTTCTGGTTCAATGACAATTTGTATTCAAACAGTCCTCTTGATCATGTTCATCACATTTTAACATCATGAGCTAAAGACAGCACCTAACAACTCTACAACAGTACCTGGCCAATGCCAAACTTGGTTTGGTTTCAACAGAATCCTTCATTTTCCCCTTCTTAATTAGAGAACACTGCTGATTGGCATTTTCAATTCTTTGGATATCTTTTTATATCCTTTTATCTGTTTAATACACTTCAATTACCTTTTCCTGCAGATCCTTTGATAATTCTTTTGCTGTCCCCATGACTCCCATAAATACAGAAACATCAGTGCACACACACTGATTACAAGCAAACTGATCACAGGTGAGGATGGTTATCTTTAATAGCCATTCAAACCCATTTGTGTCAACTTGTGCTCATGTTATCAGGCCAAAATCTTTTGATGGTTCATTTGTGATTTAGAGTAAAAGAGTAAACACAGTTGTTTGACAATAAATGGCTTCATCCAAACAATAACTATGAGTGAAAGAAAAGTTTTTTTGTTTTATCATTTATATTCTCTGAAAATCCAGAAAATTACAAATTCTGACAGAGTATGTTAAATGATTGTTAGTTCTGTTACACCCAGTTAGACAGAGGCTAACTGTAAGTATAAAGCAAAATTTAGGCAGAAAGAAAAAATTGTCTCTCAGTTGTTCTCTAGAGGATGATCAAGCCACGTGACCCAGGTGTCACTATTGTAGTGAACATCGGCCTGCCACAGTGAGCACCCCCACAGATCCAAGTCATAAACTGTATCCCTTTCAGGTCAGCCAGGGGTTTACAACATAAAAGTCACACCCTGACAATTTATGCCGTAAAACCCTTCTCCAGAACCAGAAAGTGTTTTCTTTTCCAACAAGAAAGGACTTTTTAAACAAGTCCAGATGGCCCAATGTTGTCATTAAGTCAGGAGTGAACCAGGTTTACGATTCGAGGTGGCGTGGTGCATGGCGCCCTGTCAGGACAATTGTAAATCCTTTGAGATAAAACTGTTTATCCAGCTCTCCGAGAAACTTTTATGACCGTTCCGTTTGAACATTGGAATGCGCTTTGAAGTCAAACAAAAGACTTGAGACTGTCTGGATGATACCATACTGCCCTCTAGCGACAGTATGGGTGAACGACGCTAAGGACTAAAACTTTTCTTTCAGGAGACAAAACTTTCCAAATACATTGATATTGTGTTTAGGCCATTAAAAGTGTGTCTCTAAATATATGATAATGTTTTCCCCACAGGATTTAGAGCCACAACAGAAGAATCGACTCTTTACCTCAGCCTTACAAACTTACAGTTAATAAAATGGTTGAATGAATTTCTGTGTGTTACAGCATGCTTAACGATGTATTCTATCGGTACCAATCTGCAGTATCAAATTTAAATGTATGCTTATGATTGTGTAAAGACTAAATATTCAATATATCTTTGTGGAAGATAAAGTTTTAGTTTGAATTAAAAGTCTAGGTAGGATAGGCTTTGCTCCAAGTCAGGCCGTCCCCCAAGAAGAAACAGGCCCAGGCGAAAGTAACCCGCCTCTTTTCAAGCCGCACACAAAACCCCTGTGCGTGCCGGAAATCATTCTCTTGAGCCCCTTCCGTTTCTCTCTGAAACACCTCTCATGTTTTAAGCTTTTCTTCTTTACGCCCTAAGGCCCTCATGTTTCTTTGTCCCAAGCAATTTTGTTGCGTGCGGACTCTTCTCTCTAGACGCATCTTGTCTTCAAGTTTTTAGACCTGTTGTACCAGCCGGACAACGTGATTTTATTTTTAAGCTACACATTGATTTTTTTTGTTTTGACGTCATCTCCCGGAGACGGACGGGAATTTGTAGTTCTGTAAGAAATACAGATCTAAACCAAATCCCTCACAGCCGTTTTTACGCCAGAGAAAACGACTCCTGAGAGACCCTTTTTCAGCGGTCCAGCGATATTTTTCAAAGACTCTGATCAGTTCTTGCCTAATGCCAACGGCAAGCAGTGGCGCAAAAAGGGGGTATGCAGCATATGCGGCGCATAGGGGCGCAGCACCTTGGGGGGCGCCAAAGCAATGGTACAAAAAAAAAACTTTTTATTTATTTATTTATTTTTTTTGTATTTCCTAAATGTAGCTTAGCTGCTGTTGTGTGTTTCTAAATCATTTCAGTATTTCCTCAATACTATAACATTTTATAGGACTAACAGGCTTCAATAGACGCCCTCATTAGATTCCATAAATAGAATTAATATAATATCACGAGTGGGCGTGGCGGCGGGGCGCCGTGAGCGCTGAGCGAGCAGGTAACGTTATGTGTTAGTTGTCACAGTATGCACACAGTTGTCTTTAAAAGATGGATAAAACAAAAAAAATAAAGAAAGAGGGAAAAGGAGATGGCAGGAGATGGTGTCAATCTATGGGACAGCTGATAAACAAGTGGATAGTAAAAAGCAACAGGTAGGACTTAAAGTGAGACGTCTGTGCTTGGCGGCTTGCAATATTCATGTTAACAGACTTAGCGTTAGCGTTTGCTAACACTGGGAATGCAGCAGCCAAATGGGGTTTAAATTAAGGCTAGCCTTATATGCAAAACTGAGGTTACTGAGCTGAAAACTGGAAAATATAAGACAGCATGCCATGATCAATAAATTACAAAAACGTGGAAAACAACTAATATACTTATAGTGTCCCAAGGTGGATTCGAACCTGGGTACACTAAATGTAAAGCTTACTGCTTACCAACTGAGCTATCCAGTTGCTATGTGTATAGGTAGTTAATATAGACATGGCTCATGATACAGGCTGGTATGAACTACAGACCGCTCTAGATTTTGTGGTAGCAAACATTTCGTAGCTAACATTTTTGTATTTTTTTTTTTTGGGGGGGGGCGCCAAAATTGATGCTGCATACCCCTCCAGCACTGTGTAGTTGCGCCCCTGACGGCAAGGAAAGAGACTTTTACAGCTTTATAGAGTTGACGCCTTCCACAACTAAATCTCCCGGCAGCCGCGCAACCAGCCAGCGGCATCCAGTCAGTAACGGAAACCTTGTGCGAGCGGCACCCTCTCTTCCCGGCGCCCGCTTCAGAACCGAAGCAACACTTTGGACCTTTGGCGGAAGCCCAGCGGAACTAGTGCCAGCGAACCAAAGTAAGCCGCACTGACATAGCAGGAGTTTGGCGTTATTTAATAAGCTCAAATCAATTCACCTATCCTCCCCCCAAAACCCCTTTTTAATAATCCGGTAATTAAACTCTCCCAGCCGAATTTTAATCAGTTTATAATCCTCCACAAAGTTATAGTCAGTAATTTTGTTGTTTATCATTTTGTGTTAATCATTATTCCCATTATATGTCAATAATTCACCCTTTGTGTCATTTCCCATCAATTATGTTAACTTTGTATAATCTTTAATAAAACCCCATAAAACGTTAAAGATTTTGATTTGGTTTTTATGTTATTTCAGACGTATTTTCCGAAAACAGGTTAGAATTCTCTTCCTTCAGATTAATTGAGACTTGGTCAATATAATCAGTTTCCCAGAAATTATCTGGGTGGTGCCCCCTTCAACGAGACAATTTTGATAATAAAAATATTAATTGATAATTTACCCAAATTAATAGATTAATATTTCTTATTACATTATATTATAGTAAATACACTACACTATCTTTAGAGTGATAATAAGTTTAATTGTTTGTCTAAACCAGGGATAAAGCATGGAGTAATTAAGAGGATTTAGAAGGGAGTTTAAATAAAGCAGGAAAAATATCACAAAATACAGAGGAATACCTAGTATTGTGATGTTGGTTCCAGAGTAGGCCACACATGTCCGAACAAAAACATGCAAGAAACAGAAGCACAACAACTCCCAGGTTTCAGGCGGCTTTAATCTCAGATTTCGTGGACATCCTGTCTGAGACGAGTAGCACCCAAACTACCCAGTGAGTTCAAGGTTTTTGTAAAAACACTAGAACATGACATCTCTGTAAAGTTAACTTTACCATTAGTTACAATAACAATCATCTTGTCTCATACAATAGTAGTATAGTCAAAGTCATACAAGTTAAACAAATGGCACGGCACTAGTCCCTCACTATTTTCTCTGTATTTTGAGAAATTATCAAAAGTTATGGAGTGAACTTCCACTGCCGATGATACACAGCTGTATCTACCAATAAAAGCAAATAATACTACTGACAGCATGCATCTAGAGGCCTGCCTCGTTATAATAAAATCACGGATGTCTCGAAACCTCCTCCATTTAAACTTGGATAAAACAGAGCTGGACTATTGCAATGCGTTATTCTCTGGACTGCCAAGGAAAAGTACTCACAGACAACAAATGGTCCAAAATACAGCTGCCAGACTTTTAACTAAGACCAGGAAGTTTAATCACATTACTCCGGTCCTGGCTTCATTACACTGGCTTCCTATTCATGTTAGAGCTGATTTCAAAGTTCTCCTGTTAACATATAAAATCCTTTGTGGACGCGCGCCATCTTACCTATCTGACCTCATCACCCGGTATACTCCAGCTCGTACCCTTCGCTCTCAGGACTCTGGCCTCCTTCAACTTCCTCGAGTAAAGAAGAAGTCTGCTGGCTACAAAGCCTTTTCTTCTAGAGCCCCTTTTTACGGAATGGGCTCCCAGTGGAAAGGCGGCGAGCTGACTCTGTTGAGGTTTTAAAAAGCAAAATCAAAACATACTTTTTTCACCAAAAGTATGGAGACTGATTGATCATAGATATATGTTCACACTGGCTGTAGCTATAGATACACACTCACACAGGTAGTAGCTGCAGGTACATGCTCAACCTCTCATATTATTATTACACCCACCTATTGTTGCATTAGTATTTAAAAATCCTTTTTCTTTTATATCTCCTGTTTTCCTCTGCGGGCCTCGCTCTATAAACCATTTATTTATTTTTATTTTTTGAAGAGTCAGTGTTAGTGTCTTGGCTGTGCTAGAGGCCGGTTGTTTTTTGTTGCTCGCAGAGTCCATCTCGACACATACGCTAATCTTGCTTGCTGTCATGGTGACTTTACTGGGAAGTCAGAGCTGTACACAGGAGCGCGCACTACGTCACATCCAGGTTGATTTCCCGGCAAAACCAGCCCGAATTCTGCACAATTAAATGAGCCTGCAGACTCAGAGACAACAGTTTGTACAGTGAAAGTCTCAGTCGTCTAATCTCATTATGGTTGGCTCATATATAGGCAAATAAAAACGTTATTTGACCTTAAAAAGTTACATATAGTCTCTTTAAAATAGTATTTGAAAAGCCAGTCAGAGTTGGTAAACGATAAATGAAAAGTTCAAGAACCACTGATTTAAAAGAATGCATATATATATTTTAAAATTTGTGTAAATACTGTTTCAAGTTCTATTAGATGGAAATGTGTGACATTCAATCATTGACTAGCCGGTCACATTTTTTATTTTTTCCTTTCATCTTTACAGTTTTGTGTGCTGTGACACTTCCAGAGTACCAAGATGATCCAATGATCAGTGCTGCTGCAGTGCTTCAAATGGTAGAATCAGTTCCAACTGGAAGTCGGATTTTCTTCAATTGCTACTTTACATCAGTAAATCTGATGCATGCATTTGCAAAGGGCCTACCTGCAACTGGGACCATTATGAAAGATAGAATCTTAACGGAATGCAAGTTGCAAGGAAATAGGCATTTGCAAAAAGAAGGAAGAGGAGCATCAGCCTCCATTATCAGAAAGGCACCCGAGCTTGCAATCACAAAATGGTATGACAACAGACCTGTTCTCATGGCCTCAACTGTGTATGGAAAAGACCCTTTGACGTCTGCACTAGGTGGTCCAACAAATGAAAGACCCAGGTCCAGGTTCAAAGTATCATGTTCTAACTCTTTTCCTATTCTATACAAAGAAGTTGTCTGGTACCTTGTGGCTTGCATTTAATTTCAAGGGCAAGGTTTACGGGCGTTAATGTTTAACTAATCAGAGAAGCTCTGGACATGACGTAAAAAAAATCTTGCAGGCGGTTGCCAACAAGGAAGCCACGTTAGTGCTGCTAATTAACATGGCCAGCAGTAGAGCAAACACCAGAGCAGTTTTATCATCCAGTAATTGTAAGTCCTCTACAGCTGTCGTAATTACTTTTGACTGGCCTAAGAAAAAACAGTATATATCAAAATATATATATTATAACCAATATGATACAAATGTATAATCATAGTATAATAATATATCAGAATAGAATATATTTTAAACACATGGAACATATTAGGGTCAACCAATTTTAGAGACAAAAGAAAGACAGAGAACAAACAACATACATCAATACAATTGAGTGTAAACAATAAATAAGCAATGCTTATTTATTTTCAATCTCAGTGCATAAACATACAAAAAACATGTATTTCTGCTAGATTTTAAATTTAGTTCACCTCCTGGTCATATAAACTGGTTTGTAATTAAAAGAAACAAAAAAATACTATTGCACAAGAACCAGTAATAATAATAATAATAATAATAATAATAATAATAATAATAATAATAATAATAAGAAGAAGAAGAAGAAGAAGAAGAAGAAGAAGAAGAAGAAGAAGAAGAAGAAGAAGAAGAAGAAGAAGAAGAAGAAGAAGAAGAAGAAGAAAGAAGAAGAAGAAGAAGAAGAAGAAAGAAGAAGAAGAAGAAAGAAGAAGTTAATAATCTAATACTATTGTAGTGCAGCTGCGGCTGTAAGATGATAGCTGACTCCGTGTGGTGCCTGCCGAACGTTGTATTTTTTAATATTGCAATGCATTTGTTGCAAATTAAGCACATTGGTTTGAGGTTTGAGGTAAAATAATCAAATATTTCTCTGTCCAGACATGGTTAAATCGACAATTTACATTGTCAATTTTACGCTTAAGACTTGAGAGTGACATTGTTTTTGCGGGTAAACCGAGTAAACAAGTATCACGTGTTGCAAAGCATTCTGGGTTTGGCGTTACTAAGCAACGCACAGTGTTGCATTCACGTGCTGTACCAGTGAATGAAATTTAGCAGACTTACACCAGGGGGTGTTAATAAACTTTTTTTCTTTGCTTTTGCCTGATGGTGGTGGGGCCACTAGGGGCGCCCGCTGGGCCACATGTGTCCTGCGGGCCGCCATTGAACAGGCCTGGTCTAAGCGGTCAGAGGCACTTACCTATTTGAGAGCCATGCCGATCAATACAAAGGACCTCTGATGAAAAAGTATTTCTTCAAAAATAAAGAGCAGTTTTTCTTGTGCAACAAAAAGTTAAAAATGAAAAATTATAAACAGGCTCTCTCTTTTAGAATGAAAACGTTTCTTGGTAGCAGCGTCCGCCATGTTGAATGTTTTGGTCTGCTGCAGAAACAAGGAATTTGCTGTGAGGAAGGGACCAGAAGGGACTGTTTTTGAAAAAAAGTAGGCGGGACTGGTATACAAGGCTAGATTCGAAGGCCAGCTGTCATAAAACAGTATAAAAACAACATGGGTGCTGTGGCCCTCTGTGACCACATGTTGAGCTTTTACCGCATGTCAGCCGGGACCAAGAAATGGACGGCTCATGTTATTGCCCACTTTTTTGATTTTGCTATAGCAAACTCCTGGATCCAGTACAAGTCTGACTGCGCGGCCTTAAGAGACCAGTCAAGAACGTGGAACAGTACTTGGACTTCAAATTCTATCTAGCTGAACAGCTAATGGAATGTCCATTAGAAGATGAGAGTGAAGAAGACAGTGACAAAGAATATGTCCCTCCAACCAAAAAGAGAATCCCTCAACCTGAGGAATAAGTTTGCAAAATTGTGCATCATATTCCAGCAATGCTGGACATTAAAAATGCAGAGATATGCTGTAATAACAGGTGCAAGGGCAAGACATATGTGAGATGTGGCAAATGCAGAATAGAGAGAAGAAGCAGACAAGTTAGTGTTTCAGTTTTGAATGCATTGATACAGTGAAAACGATGCACTGGGTCAGTTTGGTTTGGTTTGGTTTAAGCAACCCCTGAAGAGGCTTGTGTTTCCTCTCAGGTGGATCTGGAAGAGGGACATCTGCCAAATACAATGAATAATTTCATGAAGAGGTGTAAAACTAGAAATAGCCATTGCTAATAATCACTTTTCATTTTCGATATGACTTTTATCACAAAAACGAGGTGTACATTTTTTTTTGTACAGATAGAAAAGTGAGAGCAAACATAATCCACAACAAAATTAATTAATATAAATAAATAACAAATATAAAATGGACAAGACGTAGGACTACCTGTAGTGGCTGTATTATTAATAACAGTGTACATCTGTGAGCAACTCCTTCGTCTGTAGGTCTGTAAAATTGACAAATTTCTCTCAGATAGTTGTAGTTTTGTGCTGTTAGTTTAAAATCTTATGAGCTTTTGTTAACACATATTAAAGATCTTTTATGTCTATGTTTTCCAAGAATGCAACTCATCTCAGAGCTGACACACAGACGTCCACATTCCAACAACAATTTCTTTGTCCCTGTTGAACTTCCACAAACTGTGGGAAAATCTGTTTACAGAGGAATCCTCTGCTCATAAAAATCATTAATTATATATGACAATAGTCACTATAGAAATGACAGGGACTATATTCTTTATTATTACTTCAAATACATGAGAGATAAGATGAAACAATCTTGTCTCCACAAGGAAATAATTCATCTTGACTGTAGAAAATGCACTTTGTCAAATTGTAGGCTTAATTAGAAAATAACTCAAATAAATATATAATAAAATTTAAGCTTTAACATAAGCTGTTTCCAGGGAAGATATATTTTTTCTTGGTTCAATTGTTAAATGACTCAATTGGATTGGATTAAAAAAAGGAACACTGCTAAAACTGCTGACAGTAATGTGCAAAAAATAAACACATTTTCTACTCTTAAGTCATGTAATAGAAACACTACTCTATATCTCAAGCCATATATATCTCTACAAAAGGGTTGTGTTCTCTTCTAGTAAATGGAAACACTAAAAAGCATTTACCACAATCAAGTCAATGAATGTTAAAATCTAAAACTCAATATTACAAACTAAAGTGAGGACTTTAAAGCCTGTTCAATGAACAACTTGCTTTATGCTTTTTTTGTACATCCAGAGGAAGAAGCACTACACAATCCAAACAAAGTGCACATTATAGGAACTATATAGTTCAGACACCAAAAGTATTTATTTGTGTCTTGTTTAGAGTTATATTTACCTGAAGTGTGCAATGGAGATGATGACCAGCATGTTGAGTGTGGTAGTGAGCAGGCAGAAGATGAAAAGCAGAATGTCGTTAATGAAAACCTGCGATGGGTCTATCTGGGGCTTTCTGCATGAGCTGTTGAGGAGATGTGGGAAGCAAAGTTCTGCCTCCACAGCCTCCATCATCACAGATGCAGACTCACGGAGCTTGTTTATATTCTACTCACGTCCTCAGTGGATCGTCCCACTGACATCAGTACACAGTAAAATTTACAGTGCTATTATAACACTTAAAGAGTTAATTTTAACTCGAGTTCAGTGAACATATGGTCCTAACCAGAAAGTGTCAAATTTACACTTTCAAAAGAGTTTAAATTTAGAGTTAATTGTAGAGTAAACCCAACACTTATAAGAGTTAGTATGTATTTAATACTGTTAAGTGTTACTGAGGTTTAACACTTTAGTATATCAAACACTTTATAGTGAAATTCAAGTAATACTCTAGTTTAAGTGTTATTCAAAATTAACCTACTTGAGAGCTAAACCCGCTTAACACTTGCATTTATAAATAATTAGTCCTAAACAGTGTTTACATTTACATTTACATTTATTCATTTAGCAGACACTTTTATCCAAAGCGACTTATATTGTTCTAATGTAATTACCAGTGTTACAGTCACTGGAGGCTAGGTGGCAAGGTGGGTTAAGTGTCTTGCCCAAGGACACAACGACAGTATGAACTGTGGGGAGAGCGGGAATCGAACCGCCTACCTTCCGGACCGCTCTATCCACTGAGCTACTGCCGCCCCAATTTAATTGGGTTAATTTGTAATGACTCCAAAATTCTTGAAAGAATAAACCAGACCCATTCCATGTCATTATACCAATTTATTTCAAATAAAACATTTGGTATATAAAATGTGCAAACTCACACAAATCAGAACATGTAAAATACTTTACAGTGCATTTAAAGTGCAAAAAAACAGTCCTAAATATCTTCCTTTATGGAGTGAACTGGGGTATGTCATAACAAGGCAACAATGCTGTTTAAATGACTGATATCTCAATTAGACTGTTAGAAATTGAAATTATTTTAAGAATAATAATTTCAGAGAAATCTCAATTTTATCCACCTTACTGTTATGCTACCTGTCATACCCCAGAGGACACAAAATCTTTAATATAACTTTGAGAATACAATAGTGCTCAAGGCTGCATTAGATGGCAATATGGGACTACAAAGAGAGAACAATTGTTTGGACCATATGCCATTTGAACATCAATGGGTTTAAAATACAGCAATTCTTGAACACTTAACACCTTATGTGTTGGTAATGTTTTAAACACAATTTGAAATGCATGGTGCTCATCAAAACAAAGAGTTTCAACATCAGAGCAAGTAAGAACAACTTTTTCATCTTTCACAATAAGAGCAGTAATTTTACAAAATACCGGCATCTCATTAACTACCTCAACACAAACAAGTAAACCAGTCCGGTATTCAGTGTCATAATACTTTAACCATTTCACTGACAGAACAGTAGTGTTTTTTGAACATTTAGCTTTTATTCTGCAGAATTCAACATCAGTTTTATTAAGGAGACATTGCAGATTAAAGGCTGATTCATTCTTCATCAGAAGTAAGGAGTTTGTTCATGCCACACAGGTCGTACGAACAAAATGACAATTTTGTTCGTGCGGCCTTTGTTCGGCAGTTTGAGGAGCTTGTTCTCGCCACATCAGCTGAGCAGAACTTTGTTCGGCAGGGCTGTGCGTCAACTAGGCTCCGATTGGCTAGTTTTTCAAAGTGGGTGGGGTAAATCTCCATAGCAAGAACAGGAAACGTTTTTTTTGGAGTGGGATCACAGGGGTGGAGTATAGAGGAGTTTGGCTGCAGCGCTTCAGTTAAAGTCTGAATGCCAGAGCCGAAACAAACTTTGTTCTTGTTCTCGCAGCCTGAGCGGCGCAAACAAACTTCTTACTTCTTATGAAGTATGAATTGGCCTTAAACCAATACAATATTAATATATTATATTATATTATATTATATATATATATATTATATAATATAATATTAAAGCGAGGGAATTCAGCCAAGACATCTCCAGATTTATCTTCATCAAGGACCATATTACGTCGGTATTCAAATGTCATCGTCATCTTCTGCTTGACACTCGTCTCATCTGAAGCATATTTCATGAAGGACAAGGCCTCTTTACACTGTTCTGTCGGACCTCCACCACCAAGCTGGTGAGAGGATCCTGGGATCCTTGGTGAGGCAGTCCTCCTTTGGATAGTTTTAAGCCGCCATGCCAATTAATCAGTTCCGCTTTCACCATCGTAGAAATGTTCCTTAAATGTAAGCAACAGTATAGTTAATAATTGTAAGGCACTTATAATTTTTATAGATGCATCAATTAAGACTTATGACAACTGATTTAAAAGTCATCAAGATGTGGAATGACTTACATATCCATTTTTGGAATATGGATCCATCAAGTATGGGAATAGTGCAACAATGCCTTTTGTTAACATAAGCAGTTCTGTTTTGGCAAGGTTCAGCTGCGTGTGATTGTCCTTTATCCAAAGGGAGATGTCACTAAGGCATGCCAAGATGCGAGCAGAGATCTTTGGATCGTTAGGTTGAAATGGAGTTTTGTATTGAGATGTTGGGACTCAGAGACCTCTTTTCTCCAGTATACTCTGAATGACCTACCCGATAGTTAAGACTTGAACCATTGCAACGCCATTCCAGAGACACCCATTGCACTGAGAGAAGACAGGAGGATGTGGTGATTAACAGTGTCAAATGCAGCAGACAGATCAAGTAAGATGAGTACAGATGACTTGGATGTTGCCTTTGCCAGTCTCAGGGCCAGGCATGACTAAGAGCAGTTTTGGTGGAATGGCCGCTCTTGAACCCAGACTGTTTGCGGTCCAGGAGGTTGTTCCGTGTGAGAAAGGAGGAGAGCTGGTTAAACACAACTCGCTCCAGAGCTTTGGGAATGAAGGGAAGGAAGGGAACTGGTCTGTAGTTTTCTAACAGTGTAGGTTTTAGAGTGGATTGTGTGGAATGACCCAGTGGAGAGAGATGAGTTGATGATGTGGGTGAGAGCAGGCTCGACAGATGGAGAGATGGCCTGAAGGAGATGTGTGGGGATGGGATCCAGCGGGCAGGTGGTTAGAGCCAATGACCTTGGATACTTTTGCTTCAGGGAGGAGAAAAAGAAAAAGTTAAAGGAGAAAAAGAGGGGAACAAACACCGTTCGGGGTGTGGATGAGTTCGACAGGTCGTGGCGCAGAGAACCGAATGCTAATGGCGGTCGTTTTCTTTATGAAAGACACAAAATCTTCAGCTGTTAAATCTGATGAAGGTGGACAAAGGAGGGTAAAGAAGGTTTTAAAGAGAGTGTGCTAGTCAGCTGAGTTGTTGATCTTAGAGTGGTAGTAATCACTTTTCTGCAGAGGTGACATCAGTGGAGAAGGTAGAGAGGAGAGACTGGTAGATACAGAGATCAGTAAGATCTTTTGATCCATTTTTTTGAGTTGACTCGAGGATTGCATATAACAGATAACCAGGGGGCAGACGAGGATGTGTTGATGACCTAACTCATATTAAGCTTTTATTATTTTTCTCTTATTGAGATGATGCCCTGAAACAAATTATATCAATTAGTGTAATTCTCTCGCCTTCATAATTGCTATATTTTAATTGTTGCTAACCCTATACAGTTGTGCTCAAAGTCTGCCTGAACTTTGCCTTATACTAACCCCAGATAGTTCTGTTACACCCAGTTAGACAAAGGCTAACAATTATGAGGATGGTATGTATATTTAGACTTCATAAGAGTGCTCATAAGTTTAGATACACTGGCAGAATTTATGATTTTTGGTCTACTTTTCAGAGAATATGAATTATAACACGAAAACCTTTCTCACTCATAGTTAGTGGTTGGTGGAGCCATTTATTATCAAACAATTTTATTTATTCTTTAAATCATAATGACAACAGAAACTATACCAGGGGTGGCGAACAAGTTCGACAAAAAGAGCCAAAATTTTAAACTGTGAGAGCCAGAGAGCCACACCACGCAGTGACCTGCCAAAACAGACAAACACTCACACAAAAGCATATAATTTTAACAATAATATATTAAACACATAACATAACATGCTCAGTCAGGTGTTTTTTGTTACCTTGTTGGAGTGATGGGATGATAATCTCAGTGGGATTTCTGGCATCTTTTGTTTTCAGTAATCTTCTGCAAATCAGGTTTGTATTCAGTTGTAGCCACTCGGAGCAGTTCCTTTACATGAGTGTCAGTCAGAATGGATCGGTGCTTTGATTTCACGTGTTTCAAAGTAGAAAACAGCTTCTCACAGATGTATGTTGACGAGAACATAGACAGCAGCTTGAGAGCGGCTCTTTTTACACACGGGTATTTTTCAGTTGGCACAGCTCTCCAAAACGTAACATGGCCTTCCTTCAAAAGAGATTTCAGTCTATCGTCCTCGCGTAGCTCAATCATTTCTAGTTCACTCATCAGTAACAAGTGGGGTTTTCAGGCAGTCGGTGTCAGCATTAAACGGGTCGATGAGAAAAGTGATCTGTGGTCTTTTTTGGTCCAAGTCCTCAAACCGCAAAGTAAACTTCTCTTGCAGTTGTGTAAGTTGTTTCACGTATCCAGCTATATCTGTTTTAACACCGGTCTTCTGCAGGGTGCTGCGCAAAGAAGGAAAATGGGATAGATTGCTGTTTTGAATGTGTGCTTTAAAAAGCTTCAACTTGTTTACAAAGGAGAATACACTTTGTGTCAGCTCAGGAAGAGTTTTTAATTTCCCCTGCAGGTTCACGTTTAGTTTATCCAAGTGTGAAAGCATGTCCACTAAAAATGCCAAATCCATAAGCCACTCGGGGTCTGAAAGCAGAGGATACGTTTTGTTCTTTTTTCTGCCATAAACAATTTTACTGTTTCCAAAAGCTCAAAAAAGCACGAAACTACTTTGCCTCTTGAGAGCCATCTCACTGCGCTGTGCAGTGGCAGGTCACCGGGCAAGTCTGCGTCAAGTTCTGCAATGAGGTTCTTGAATTCCGGTGATTAAGGGCGTGCGTACGGATGTAGTTCACAATCTCCATCACAGGCTTCATAACGTGGTCTAAATTCAGTGTTTTGGACACAAGTTGCTGACGATGGATGATGCAGTGGAAGTTCCAAAATTCAGGAAAGGCGTCATCAACTTTACAAAGACCCACAAGTCCATTTACTGAGCCAATCATCGACGGTGCTCCATCCGTGACTATTGCGGTGAGTTTTTCAAAAGACATATTCGCTTTTTTAAAAACGGCAGTCATTGCCTCTTTTATGTCAGTACCGCGAGTTCTGTCTTTTAATGCGACAATGTCGAGAAGCTCTTCTTTGATCACGCAGTCCTCAGAAACCATCCAAACCAAAATCCAAACTTGGCAAAGAGCCACAGTATACAAAATAATGATAAGAGGCAAAGAGCCGCATTCATTTTGGCCGGGAGCCGCATGCGGCTCGAGAGCCGCGTGTTCGCCACCCCTGAACTATACTAATGACCCTGATAAAAAACTTTACATACCCCAGTTCTTAAAACCGCTTCAAGTCTTTTGTGGTAGTTTTTGTCAGATGGTAAAGCTGCCCATTCTTCTTGCCAAAAAGCCTCCAGTTCCCGTAAATTATTTGGCTGTCATGCATAAACTTCACGTTTGAGATCTCCCCAGAGTGGCTCAATGATATTGAGGTCAGGAGACTTACCAGTCCAGAACCTTCACTTTATGCTGCTGTAGCCAGTGAAAGGTCGACATGGCCTTGTGCTTTGGATTGTTGTCATGTTGGAGCGTCCGAACAAAAACATGCAAGAAACAGAAGCACAACAACTTCCAGGTTTTAGGCGGCTTTAATCTCAGATTTCTTGGATACCCTGTCTGAGACGAGTAGCACCCAAACTACTTAGTGAGTTCAAGGTTTTTGTAAAAACACACTAGATTATGACATCTCTGTTAAGTTAACTTTACCATTAGTTACAATAACAATCATCTTGTCTCATACAATAGTACTATAGTCAAAGTCATACAAGTTAAACAAACGGCACGGCACTAGTCCCTCACTATTTTCTCTGTATGCTACACCATTGGGAGAAATTATCAAAAGTTATGGAGTGAACTTCCACTGCCGATGATACACAGCTGTATCTACCAATAAAAGCAAAAAATACTACTGACAGCATGCATCTAGAGGCCTGCCTCGTTTCAATTAAAACATGAATGTTTCAAATTTCCATTTAAACTCGGATAAAACGGAGCTGGACTATTGCAATGCGTTATTCTCTGGACTGCCGAGGAAAAGTACTCAAAGACTACAAAAGTTCCAAAATACAACTGCCATACTTTTAACTAAGACCAGGACGTTGGATCACATTACTCCGGTCCTGGCTTCATTACACTTGCTTCCTATTCATGTTAGAGCTAATTTCAAAGTTTTCCTGTTAACATATAAAATCCTTTGTGGACGTGTGCCCTCTTACTTATCTGACCGCATCACAAGGTATACTCCAGCTTGTACAATTCGCTCTCAGGACGCTGGCCTCCTCAACTTCCTGCCTTTTCTTATAAAGACCCCTTTTTATGGAACGGGCCCCCGGTGGAAGTGCGGCGAGCTGACTCTGTTGAGGATTTTAAAAGCAAACTCAAAGCATACTTAATTCACCAAAAGTATGGAGACTGATTGATCATAGATATATGTTCACACTGGCTGTAGCTGTAGATACACACTCACACAGTTTGTGTTAATTCAATTTGACATTCAGTAACACGTAAGTCTAAATTTAGTCTAAGTGCTATTGTATGTCGTACTTTGGATCACAACTGAGAGACAAACGAATGTGATTTTTGTTACATTTACATTTATTGATTTAGCTGATGCTTTTATCTAAAGCTTCAATACACCAGTGTTACAGCTGTAACACCACTGGGGGCAATGTGGGTTAAGTGTCTTGCCCAAGGACACAACAACAGTATGAACTGTTCGGAGAGCAGGAATTGAACCACTAACCTTCCGTTTGAAAGATAACTACTCTACCACTGAGCCACTGGTTTTTTACTACAAACAGACCAGTAAATTAGCATAAAGTGAATATAACGAGGCAACAAATGCCAGACATGTGACAGAGTAAACAGTAGATGGGCTGTGATAACAATTACATTCTATATTACATCATGACTACAAAGTTGTCATGGTTCATGCTTTTAATGGTAAGGAGCCGACAGAAGTCTGGAAGAAAGGTTTCCCTGGCAAAGTGTAACCCCATAATGCCACAGAGTTTGTTTGTTTGTTTGAACATTTAAATAAAAAAATTAATGAAAAAAAAACACATAAAAATGAAACGAGGTCTCTGAGTCCCAACATCTCAATACAGGGGTGCCACAGGGCTCAGTGCTTGGACCGCTACTCTTTTTCATATACATGACATCCCTTGGCTCTGTCAGAAGCCTGGCTTTTCCTATCACTGCTATGCAGATGACACTCGACTCCACCTGTCATTTCAACCTGATGATCCGATGGTCTCTGCTCGCGTCTCGGCATGTCTGAGTGACATCTCACTTTGGATGAAGGACCATCACCTGCAGCTGAACCTTGCAAAAACAGAACTGCTTGTGATTCCGGCCAATCCAAAGACCCACCGCAACCTCTCCATTCAACTAGGCCCATCAACCATTACACCGTCCAGCACTGCCAGAAATCTGGGAGTGGTAATTGATGATCAGCTAAACTTCACAAGTCATGTCGCCAGCACCACCCGGTCCTCTACAACATTAGGAAAATTAGACCTTTCCTATCAGAGCACTCTAGTCGCAAATTCTAGTCCAGGCTCTTGTCTTGTCCAAACTGGATTATTGCAATGCTCTACCGGCTGGACTCCCTGCCTGCACAAGCAAACCTCTGCAGCTGATCCAGAATGCAACGGCAAGAGTGGTCTTTAATGAACCGAAGAGAGCGCACGTAACTCCTCTATTCATTAGGTTACACTGGCTCCCGGATGACGCCCGCATCAAATTCAAAGCTATGCTCTTGGCCTTCAAGACCACCACTGGTTCTGCACCCTCATATCTTCACTCACTAATACAGACCTACGTTCCTCCCAGATCCCTGCGCTATGCAAATGAACAACGTCTGGTGGTACCGTCCCAAAAAGGTAAAAAATCACTCTCACGTACCTTCTCTGGATCTGTTCCACATTGGTGGAATGATCTACCTGCTGCTACAAGATCAGCAGATTCTGTAGCCATCTTTAAAAAACGCCTGAAAACACCGTCAACACCTGACTGACAAACACTGAGTTCTACTTCCTTTCTATCGATTCCTTTCTTCAAAAACATACAGGCATGCATACATATATAAAATTAAAATAACAGCCAAATTAAGTCATGTACTTCTCAGCACAATCTTTCCATATTATTGTAAATAATTCAAATTAGAAATTCTCATGTTCAAAAGGAGTAGGAAGAAGTTCATAACAAACTTTTCAGGTCCTACCCCATTTCTCTATTTTTATCCTTTAATTAAACAAAACAATTTGATGCTTCACTTATATATACATCTTTACATACATCCTATATCTATATACCTTCTGTTCACATAAACCTTTACATAGATACAGATGCATACACACACATTCCCACTTTTTTCTTCTTTCTTTTCCATTTATCTATAACAAATCAAATAATAACACCTCCATACTATACTTAACATGTAGACCAATGAACCTGTATACAGTACTATCACCTCAAGTCCTTTTCGTATTCATTTAGTATATTCAGTTTAAATTGTCTTTTAAAATTACTTATTGTTGTATATGATTTCATCTCTTCAGTGCAGCTGTTCCATACAATAACTCTTTTGGTTGTGATGCATTGATATTTAGAATGTGTTCTTATAGATTTCTTTTTAAATACAAATGTTCCTCTTAAGTGATGATTGCTCTCTCTCATTTGAAACAACCCTTGAATACTGACCGATAGTTGCTGATTATTTATTTTATACATAATTTGTGCAGTTTTGATGTCAACAATATCTCTGAATTTTAGTGCTTTTAATTAGTCCTGGGCAACGATTAAATATTTTAATTGTGATTAATCGCATACTTTTCTGCGATTAATCGATGCGCAAAATTCAATAATGAAATCAAAAGTAGTGTATTGTGTAATTTTATTCTTTCAAAGTTCTGCTGTATGAACAAAAGTGCAATAACATTTGGTTTGTCAAAACTTTAAACAAATAAAGTGCTTTTTTACAGCAGTTAAAAGTTAGTAGCAATTAACATTTCTTGTAAATCTTAACTTAAACATTAATGTAATCAAATTAAATATAACATTAACGTATAAATAAAACATAAATAAAACATTAAAGTTTTGTTTAGTTTGCAAAAAAATATTATTATGTCCAGAACCTTGATCATAACATTTTAACTGGCCCCTTCCGAGCAACAACATCAATCTCCTTTAAGAGACTGAGAATCTCCAAAAGTCCAAAAGAAAGTCCAAAGAAAAAAATATATATATTTCAGTGATGCAGGTTGAGTGGACAAAATTAACTGCATTTATCCATTCTTCCAACTTTACATTTACTTACTCATCTGAACCTAGCCAGTTGCTAAGGCACACAAGGTTATTCACATTTTCAGATGATAAAGAAACTCTCTTCTTCTGTACAATATGACCAGCAAGAGAAAACAACCTTTCACAGGGTACGGATGTTGCAGGTGTGGCCAAGTACTTCTGTGCAATTGAGGCCAGCCTGCTGTGTGAGCCGGCATGTTTGGACCACCACTGTAATGGACAGGCCTCTGTACTGATGGTGGGCTCAGGGTTCTTGCACCATTTTAAAAGTAAAATTTAATGCTTTTTAAGACCTTTTTAAGACCTCAACAAATATAATTTAAGACCCAAAAATTTTTTTGGAACAGGCTACTCAATTTATTGACTCCTACAATAGAAATCAAAAGTTTTCCATTTGGTATCAATTATGTGCAATGTGTAAACTCGGTAAGTAAAAAAAAAAAGTAAATATACTTTTTTTTGAGACCTTTTTATTTTCTTTTTTTTTTTTGTTCCTTTTTGATGTAGAACAGAGAGAACATAACATAGATAAGTTGGATTACACTAAACAACACAATGGCTTGTATGAAGGAACCATGTAGAATAGAATACTGAAAATAAACTCAATAATGAAAGTCCTCAAAACAGCCTTTCACAAGCCAAAAAGTTGACAAATAATCTACATAACTGTTAGAAAACACAAATGTTATTACATGACTTTTAATGAGAGAAACCCTTTGTTTTGTAACATCCCAAATTCTCCTCAAGACATGTGTCGTAGCTCTGCTGCTCTCTTCTCAATTTCATGGTCTAGGTCCACCAACTCTCTTCTCTTTTCCTTGCATCTTTTTCTCATGGAATTAGATTTAGTGATAAGTTCTGCCATCTTGGTCCCTGCTGTATTCTCAGCCTTCTCTGCAAGGCCATCTGCATCCTTTTCTAGAGTTTCACACACAGTTGAGATTGTTCTTCTTTTCTTGCGTAGTGTAACCTATGTGTTGGAGTAAATTGTTACAAAAAGCTATAACATTAGGCTAGTAATCAGAAGACTAGGATGCACTCAAGGAGGGAGCAACAGAGACTGACAAGGTTGAGTTCTATTTTGGTACCATATATTATTAAAGTGATAACAGACAACATTTAACAATAATGCATAAGACAAAACAATTGGCCATTCAACAAAACACACACAAGTTCAGCACAATCCGTACATCCACTGGTCAATCTCCATAACCAGTATGAGGAAGAAAAAAGTCACAAAGCACATTGTCAGCCCCACAATTTGATTTAGTCCTTCTATGTATGTGCCATAGAGTTTGTGTAGGGACAATTGTTAGTCAGTAGGTTACTAACCAACTCTGACTTGAAGAGTGAGAGAAAGAAGTGTAGTTTGTGGGCTACTAGGAGCCCCTACCGGCCCGGCAGAGGGATAGCGACTCTTGGACTGTCTTTAGGCTTTAGGCCTGCTCCATTAGCTTGCCATCAAGTCAACCTGGCCCATTTCCGCAGTTTACAGATCAACGCAAGTCCGTTTAGCACAGGCTTGATCGCGGTAGACGACTCCTGTAGCGTATTCAACATCCAGCTCCACTACGTCTCTTAAAACTGAATCACCGCGGGTTTATATTGGATTTTAATTTGTTGGATTTGCCCCGTGACAACATGACGCAAGTTATAGCAGCACCGTGATTGGTCCCATTACCCCATGTGCCCCGGTATAGTAGTCTCACGACAGAACTACACAATATTAACTCGTTAACCCATTAAATGAATGAAAAGACCAGATTCATGATTCATCACCTGGGTTACATCCTCCCCCTTTAAGTCATGCAACTCCCGGTGCATGCTAAACATCATAAACCTGAGGGTGCAAAACATCGCTTTCTTCTCGAGGTACTACTGCGTCGCTATAAGCTTTTATTAACCCATGGAAGAGCGTCTGTACAACTGAGATCAGCGGGTTACCTAAAGATGCATACTGGAGGCGATTTGGTGGTTGGCGCTGTCGAGTTGAACGCCTGATAGTCGAGTCCGATTCATCTATGTGATTTATAACACTAGGTGAGGCCACCAAACTAACAAGTGGCTCGGAGGTCTCGAGCAAAGAATCAGTTTGGCAGGGGGATGTCTCTGCCCGGCCAAAGAGCTCAGGCTCTTCTTCAGGTAAGTTAGTCTCCTCTGGTGGGATTCTAGATGGTGTGGGCTCGAGCAATTCAACCCCGGGCTCAACATCAGGTTCCTCGGCGTTGGACACAGCAGAAGACTCCCCATCATCATCATCATCATCATCATCATCATCATCAGGTAAGTGAGCATGTAGTGGCTGAAACACTGGACTCACAGGAATTTGGGCTGAGGGCCCAATTGCAGAATCAACAATTTGAGGTGAAGGCTCAATTCCGGCAGGATACACATACTTAAATGCCATTTCCGGTGGCCGTACAAGGACTGGTGGTAAGTCCCAATCATCCTCGTCATCATTCAGCTCTTCCTCTGAATGCATAGTAACAGGCCCCTGGTTTCGAGTTTGAATTCGACGGGTTGGAGTGGCTGTAAAAGGGACTTTGACTTTCTTGGCTGGGAGGAATGGACATGGGAGAAGGAGGTCTCTGTGAAGTGTCCGAGTCGAACCTTCAATATTATTTTCAGGTGCAGGTCACCGGCACACTTCACGACCACATAAATGTTCTGCTCCCACTTGTCTTCTAGCTTGTGTTTGCCACGAAGCCTGACATTCCGAACCAAAACTCGATCCCCTTCCTCCAACTTAGACGGCGTTACTCGTCGATCGAACCGAGTCTTATTCCTCTCTGCGGATTTTGCTGCATTCCTGGAAGCCAATTTAAAGCTCTCCTCCAATCGTGATCGCAGATCCTCAACATATTGGGAATGAGAAGTTGACTGGACTTCCCGCACTGGCAACCCGAATGCCAGATCTACCGGGAGTCTTGGTGAACGACCAAACATCAGTTCATAAGGTGTAAACCCTGTAACATCATTTTGGTACAGTTATAGGCGTGCACTAAGGGTTTAACAAAGTCCTTCCATTTGGCTTTCTGTTTGAATTCCAAGGTTCCCAGCATGCCGAGCAATGTCCGGTTAAACCTTTCCACTGGATTACCTCGAGGATGATATGGTGTTGTCCTAGTCTTTATTATCCCAGCAAGTTGGCAAAGTTCTTTGATGAGCTTCGACTCAAAGTCAGGGCCCTGGTCTGTGTGGAGACGCTCCGGTATTCCGTAGACAACTATAAAGTTTTCCCATAGACATTTTGCTACCGTCTTTGCCTTTTGATTTGCAGTGGGTATGGCCACGGCAAATTTTGTAAAATGGTCTGTAATTACAAGAATGTCTTTCGTATTGCTTCGATCTGGTTCTAGTGATAAATAATCCATGCAGAGCAACTCCAACGGACGAGTGGTCTTGATATTAACCAATGGCGCTGATCTTTCAGGCAGCGCTTTTCGTCGTACACACCGGTCACAGGTCTTGACTTTCGTCTCAATATCAGCAGACATGCGCGGCCAGAAGAAGCGAGATCGCACTAAGTCTACGGTCCGCTCAATGCCCATGTGGCCCATGTCGTCATGTAGACTGGTTAGAACAATGGGTCTCAGTTCGTCAGGCAACACCAACTGGAACGTAACTTGCTCTCCATTCTGTCTTCTCCGGTACAAGATCCCCTCGTGCAGTTCGAGGCGATTGAGTTCTCGTAACAAAAGTGCAAGATCAGGTAGCTCTTGCCTGACTGTCGGAGGGACTTTCTCTCCAGTTTCCAGTTGGTGGATGATTTCTCTGATAACCATGTTAGCTCGTTGTTTCTCCCTGAGGTCCTGAGGTGACAACAAGGGAATAGATGACAGTTCAGGCTGGGTTTCACTGGCGTAGCAGTCAGGAATTGCTTCGGCTGACACGCCCAATGATTCGACAAGGGTAATGGTATTCTCTAACGAATTACCATTCGCACAGTTTCGCTCGAGACAACTATTACAGATGGCCGAGACAATGTCTGAATCAATGTTCACATTCAATTCACTGGAATTACTGGTGTGGTCTTGAGTGAACTTGTGAATCAATTCCCAGTCTTTCTGTATTGGAAATTCAGTGGAATGACTATGAGGTCGTCGGGATAGAGCATCTGCATCAAGGTTCTGGTTTCCGGCTCGATATTGCAGCTTGAAGGTATATGTAGAAAGGGCAGCAAGCCATCTGTGACTGACAGCATCCAATTTCGCTGATGACAAGAGGTAAGTGAGGGGGTTGTTATCAGTCACTACCCTAAACTCGGCCCCGTACAGATAATCGTGAAATTTTTCGGTAACACTCCACTTCAAGGCAAGAAATTCCAATTTGTGTGCAGGATACCTCGACTCACTTGCGGACAGACCACGGCTGCCGTATGCGATAACTCTAAGCTTACCCTCCTGCTCTTGATATAGAGCAGCTCCGAGCCCGATGGTACTGGCATCTGTATGCAGTATGTAGGGTTTCCTTGGATCTGCAAACCCCAGGACTGGGCAAGTAGTCAATCGTTCAATCAAGGTCTCAAAAGCATGTTGGTATGCTGGTACCCATCGTTCGCCAAATGGCTGTCTGGTGTCATAGATCCTAGAAGTATCCAGTTTCTTCCGTGAGATTTTAGAAGTAGGTGCGTAGCCTCGTGTTAGGTCATTTAAGGGTTTGGCGATGGCAGAGTATCCCTTGATAAACCTCCTATAATAGCCTGAAAATCCTAAAAAGGACTTCAACTCCTTTAGGGTGGTTGGAATTGGCCAGGATGTTAATGCCACTATTTTATCGGGATCAGTCTCCATGCCTCTCTCGGAAACGACATGACCTAGATAACGCACAGATGTCTGGAAGAATTTACATTTCTCAGGGGAGAGTTTAAGCCCATACTCCTTATGCCGATTTAGCACTCGCAGCAATCGTCGTTCATGTTCTTCCAAGGAATCAGAAAAGACAATTGAATCATCCAAGAACACCAAAACTTCTCTTAGATGCAAGTGCCCCATGCATTTTTCCATCAGTCGCTGGAATGTGCTTGGTGCATTTGTTACCCCTTGTGGCATTCGATTGAACTCCCAGAACCCAACTGGAGTTACAAAAGCAGTTTTTGATTTGTCACTCTCCTCCATTTCAATCTGGTAGTATCCAGATTTCAAATCAAGAACGCTGAACCATCGAGAGCCAGTGAGTGCCGAAAATGACTCCTCCAAGTTTGGAAGAGCGTAAGCATCTTTGATAGTCTGCAGATTAAGCTTCCGAAAATCAATACACAGCCGTATGGCACCATTCTTCTTGCGAACGACAACAATGGGGGACGAAAAGGAGACTCCGATTCTCGAATGACCCCAGCTTCGACAAGATCCTGCAGATGTTGACGAACTGCCTCAATGTCATGAGGATGAATGGGTCTGGGTCGATGCTTGAATGTAGTCTCGTCACTCAGTTTTATATGATGTTTTATTTTGTCTGTGTGGCCAAAGTCCAAATCATGATGGGAAAACACATCTGAAATCTCATTTAACTTATGAATAATTCTGTCCTTCCACTCTGGAGGAATAGGTGACTCTGCAAAATTAAATTTCAGAGTGTCTGAAGAACTTGCTGTTGCTGAATTACATGTGGACACATGATGCGTTAGAATCTGAGGTGACATAGAAAACTCTGCAATAATACTAAGAGGTTGAATGGTCACCTCATGGTCACTCTCGTTGGAGAGAACAACTGGGACTTTAGACCGACTTGAAACCTTGACTAAACAGTTTTTTATACACAGACCACCGGGCAATGAGGACGCTGGCTGCTCCACCATAGCCCATTGACCGGAGTGTGAAATAGGAGAATAGATGGAGCCTTCAACTATAGTGGTGTGACCTGCTGGAATGGAAACAGGGTCCTTGGTAGCCAACCTCACCACTCCGTCACTACCCAACTGATGTTGATTATACCTTAACCGTAGTAGCTTCAGAACTGCTCGATAGCCATGGGCAGATGGCTGGAAGCTCGACATTTCACTGTCTATATACTGGCTATACAAGGGCTCCAGAGCATTCATTCCTATTAGCACTGGAGACTGCTCTTGGCGGACGTCTGGAACAACCAGTGCTAATGTGGCAACATCAAAATCGGCCCCCAAAAACTCCCTTGGGAATGTCACAGTCATCTCAATGTATCCGAGATACGGAACAGCTTGGCCAGCAGCTCCCTCAACCTGCAACAAATCGCACAGAGGTTTCACAGGATGATTTGAAAAATACAAATTGTACACCGAAACAGGGAGGGTTGTAACTTGCGATCCTGTATCAAGGAGACAATTGAAATCTTGGCCAGAAATCTTCACATTCGCAGTGCACCTTGAACCGACCAAACCCTTGGGCACTGCAAGTGTGGATTGGTTCTGTTGCTTACAGTCAACCGGTTTCTTCTTTATGGGACATTGTGGGTCCTCCGTTGTTCCAATTCGCCCCGTAACTGGAACAGCATCTAGTTTAACGACCGGCCAGCAGGGGAATTTGACTTCTGCCATTTTAGCTGTTTCTCTGCAAACTGTTTTTTCTTGGCTGCCACCAAAGTTAAATTTGGGGCATTGTCACAGTGAGTTTTAATATGACCGTCCTCTCCACACCGGAAGCAATAGCCAGGCTTGGGTGCAAAGCCTGGATTACGTTGTGAGGATCGACCAACTAACTTCTCCATCATTTGACCTTTGGGCGCTTTACCGTGGCGTGCAAGGTCATGAGTAGGGCGTTCGGACCTGAGCTGACCAGCAGTCAACAAGGTCAGCTGTTTCTGAATATCTGCCAATTGTTGAGCCAGCTTCTGAGTAATGGTCGTGAATGAGGCACATACTTCTTTTTCTTCACCATCCACATAAGCACATTGCGCATGGTTAAAAGCCTTGGGCCGTGAAGATCCCAGATGTTGCTTCATGCGTAGTGTTTTTTCAGCTTCACGACTCTCCTCTGTCCGAAGCAAGAGTAACAATTCAGCAAAAGAAGGTGGATTGTGTTTACGTTGTTTAAGATGAAGTTCACCAATAAGGTTCTCATCCCAACAGCCTCGGCAGAACTGGGTAAGCAGATGTCGGTCAATGTTTTTTTCTGAAACTCCTCCTTGTTTAACAGCCTGATTCAATACAACCTGCAGGCGTTGCAGATATGTCGAAGGCTTCTCTCCTGCATCTTGTAATGTGTCCATGAATTTAGCATATAATTCATCACCATCCTGCACCGCCCCATATGCTGATTCTAGTATCTGTAGATATTTAGTTGGAGAAGTATCAAGTCGCAGATGCTTCACCATATCAGCGGCTGGAGGCAGCAGGCTTTCAAAAATCCGACGTGATCGCTGCACATCCGGTACTGAAGGATCTGTTAGCAACAGTTCTACTGCAGAACGCCAGACGTCAAAATCGGACTCATTCTGGGGTCTGGGAATTCTCCCAGAGAAGGATCTGAGGCGTTGTGCTGCAAGATGCATCATTGTATGGTCCTCATTTTTTATGATATGTTCCACAACATATCGTTGTACTTCAGAGGGATTGAGATCAGAATGTGACATGGCTGACAGTGGAGGTTTTGTTGAATAAGAGGCTGTAGGCTCTGGCTCAATCTTGGGCAGGGTTCCACCTGAAGGCTGTACTGATTCTATTGACTGCTCACAGGTAACAGCAGAGGGCAGTGATGAGAGGGTTTTCCTGGAAGGAGTAGCAATTATTGGCTTACTCTGGCTGTCCTCTGAAGAACCCTCCTCAGCCTGGTCTGCCGTAGCAAGAGAGTAGGCCTCGGTGACAGACTGGCCAAGCAGAGACATCACCCCAGCCAAAACTGAAGAAAAATCTTCACCGGTGAGCTTAGCCACCTGTTTTAACTCAGAAAGGTAATTTTGCGTTTTCAATTTGCCCTCCTCCTCTGCACAAAGTGAAGACAATTGGAAAATGTCATATGCAACTTTATCAGTTTCACAGACGTATTTATAAGGCAACATCTCACTCATTGTAGCTACGCCAACACCGGAACTAAACTCTACTACAATCGACTGGTGAAAATCAGACTCTAGGTCATCAATAATTTCAGTTTTGAAAACAGACCCATATTGTTTCACAAAATCAAGAACCTCTTCGTCGGTTTGTGTGTTCGTCGCATCTTTAATCAAGATAGCGTTAGGGATTTTAATGCCACGGTTCCTAAAAATGTCCATCTCTACACAGAAATGATATACAATCCCCACAAATATAGTTCAGCTCTGTATACTACCCTCCTGGCTAGCTTGCCACAATTTATGTAACCTATGTGTTGGAGTAAATTGTTACAAAAAGCTATAACATTAGGCTAGTAATCAGAAGACTAGGATGCACTCAAGGAGGGAGCAACAGAGACTGACAAGGTTGAGTTCTATTTTGGTACCATATATTATTAAAGTGATAACAGACAACATTTAACAATAATACATAAGACAAAACAATTGGCCATTCAACAAAACACACACAAGTTCAGCACAATCCGTACATCCACTGGTCAATCTCCATAACCAGTATGAGGAAGAAAAAAGTCACAAAGCACATCGTCAGCCCCACAATTTGATTTAGTCCTTCTATGTATGTGCCATAGAGTTTGTGTAGGGACAATTGTTAGTCAGTAGGTTACTAACCAACTCTGACTTGAAGAGTGAGAGAAAGAAGTGTAGTTTGTGGGCTACTAGGAGCCCCCTACCGGCCCGGCAGAGGGATAAGCGACTCTTCGGACTGTCTTTAGGCTTTAGGCCTGCTCCATTAGCTTGCCATCAAGTCAACCTGGCCCATTTCCGCAGTTTACAGATCAACGCAAGTCCGTTTAGCACAGGCTTGATCGCGGTAGACGACTCCTGTAGCGTATTCAACATCCAGCTCCCACTACGTCTCTTAAAACTGAATCACCGCGGGTTTATATTGGATTTTAATTTGTTGGATTTGCCCCGTGACAACATGACGCAAGTTATAGCAGCACCGTGATTGGTCCCATTACCCCATGTGCCCCGGTATAGTAGTCTCACGACAGAACTACACAATATTAACTCGTTAACCCATTAAATGAATGAAAAGACCAGATTCATGATTCATCACCTGGGTTACAGTAGCTCTTCAAGCTCATCTTCAACCCCTTTTCTCTTGTTCATCTGTTTTGTCTTTTCCTTTTTCTTCCTCTCATCTTCCAAGAATATCCTGTACCGGTTGCGTGCAGATGCACACTCATTTAGCAGCTCTTTAGTTAGAGGCACTTTGACCACTCCACCACACATCCTCACATAGTCGCAGATTAGTCTCTGTGAGACTATAGTGTCTTCGTTCATATTGCACATCTCCACCTCCTTGTTTATGGAGAACCCACGCTCCACAGTAGCTTGTCCATGGGACAGAAGCAGCAGCTTTTCCACAAAGCTCCACAGTTCTGCATATCCATTCATGGCCTTATGCAGGAAGCTGTCAACTCGCGATTTTCCATCCAATGCACTGAAGGCCATGAATTCCTCTCCTCTGGCCTCACTGAAGAGGAACTTCTGAAATTGTTGGGCAATCTTATCACCTGCATTTAGATAAAGACAAGCACATCTGTAATATTTTCTAGTTAAAATTATACTTTGTTGTCACAAGAGTTTTATTTTCACTATACTCTGGAAAATGCATCTCATATTTTCAACTATATTTCAATTATTATGTCTAAGAACATGTATTAGGCCTACATACATTCATTATAACTCATACTAGGCTGTATTTCCAATAAAAAACAAAAAAAATTAACTGCAAAATAATAGGCTAGTATAACTTGAGATCTAAAATAAGACTCCTTTTGATAAACACAAGGCCAGGCATAGGCAACTCTGGTCCTGGAGGGCCACTATCCTGCAGAGTTTAGCTTCAGCCCTCATAAAAACTCACCTGCCTGTATCTATCTAGTAATCCTGAAAACACTAATTGCCTTGTTCAGGTGTGTTTAATTAGGATTGGAGCTAAACCCCTCCAGGACCGAAGTTGCCTATCCCTGCACTAGGCTAACTGTTCACATTTCTCTACAGATGTTACCTGCTGTGACTCCTCCTGACAGCTTCTTATCCTGCACAAATTTCATGATGAGGGCCTTAATTTTTTGCAGGCACATGTCTGGTTCTTTGTGCATATTTTGGGGGTCCAGGCACATCATATTTCGGACAGAGGGGTACTTCAGGGGGCACTTCAATAGAAGGTTTTGACAAATTTTTGACAGGGCACTCTGGCTGTCTCGCATGAACAGTAACACCTCACGCTCACTTCCACCACTCTGACTGCCTGACATTCCCTGACAAAAGGACAAAAGTCACATCACCTGAAACATCAAATAAACTCTCCCTACGTGTAACTTACACTACACAACATTTGACAGATCCAGTTAATAGTTCAACTGCTTGATGTCAAAACAATTAATCTGATCTATTAATTTCTCAACATAAATACTTCACTAGTCAAGTGACTCTGCAGCGCATATAGCACAATGATAAAGAAAAGTAATCTAAGATAAATATTACCTTGAGGGCAGCTGTGGCTCCCAAGCCAATGTCCACTTGCTTTGACTGACCCAAAGCTTTTCGTCTGTCACATCAAGCTTGACCAGTTTTACTGGGGAAACATCAACCTGGACGTCTCGCTTTATGAAGCGTCTGAGAAGGCTCTGAAAATAGAATAGCACAAGGATAATAATTATAATAACAATTGGAAAAAGTATTACAGTATTTACAATAATTTCTACAAACATCATCATGCTGAAAACTCAGTACTTTGTTTTATTGTTCATATCCTCTGTAAATGATGGTGCTTGAATGATTAAACCATTAATATACTTTTAGTAGTCATTAGGCCTACCCTGATTAGATCCTCCAAATCTCTGCCGAGGAAGGGAATCATCGGGGCATCCGTCGTCATAACGTAATTATAAACATAATTAACGTTAATCATTATATAATTGGTAACATTATATGGGTATATGTTCAGTGAGTTCAATTCAGATTTGTTTTATTACAAACGACAGACATTAGTTATGATACAGGATGCCTTCGTACATTAAAAATGTGAGCTTTGACATTAAAATACTTTATGCAGATTGTAACAGTAGTACTGGTTAATATGTGCTCTTTTCAAGTCAGTATATGGTCACAGTGGTCTTTCTATGTGCGTGGCCTATAAATGTAATGGTAAATTTTGCTAATTAAATTAATTATTTTCTATAGGTTTACTAACTGGTAAAATCATGTATTTTGTGGTAAAATACAACATATCTAATGTGTATTTACAAACATAGCTTGTTTTTTTTTTTTTACAGCTCATTAACCCTTAAGTGTTTACTGTTGCTATGGCATTAAGTGACACCCTACATTAGCAGCTACATTTGCCCAACAGCCCATAAAACCACAATTCGGCATATTTAAACTATAAACAACATATACCAACAGTTATACCCCCAAACTCTGAGCTAAGTGTTGTTACCTGTTAGATTGTCAACGTGACCATAGATCTGTGACCTGACTGGAGCACATAACCAGTCCTCTGCCCGGAGTGGGAACACTGAGCACCGGGGGAGTGTTGGTGTTTACACCGCTAGCATATGAGCTTAAAACCGCACTAACATTACACCACACTTAGTATGAATAATAGTATGCGTAACGTTACTTACATTGAAATGACCCAACATGTCCTCGGCTCTGGAGTGACCCATAAACACCGACCCATAGTAGCGGGAGATGACGTAGTGTGTGCCAGTCTCATCATCAGTAGTCCAGAATCGCAAATGAAGGTCCATTTGTTTGTTCTTTGTCGTTTTATTAAAACTTTCGTCAAACATGACGACATACGGCTTCTCACTAACGCTGCACGATAGCTCCTTCTTGATGAATGAAGCGATGCCATATTTGGCGACATATGCAGTTTTATTTTCACCACAGGTGAATGACTTGGCAAGCTGCGAATCTAGGAACATGGCAGCAAAGATGTCACGTATGTCCTCGTTAGATTTAAATGAATTGTGCCTCGTCACAGTATGGAGAACCCACAGTACCTCTGCCTTTTGGGTGTCAGGCGGTGAAATGAAACTTGTTATAGCCGACTGTGAGGTGGCGTCTGAACTAGTAACATCGTTAGGTCGAGCTGCAAACAATGCAGGGATTGACCTGGAACCGCTATGACTAGCTGCTGCAACGTACCGCTGGTGCTTTCCTCCTTTCATGTGCGACTCGGCGGCTTTGAGCCCCATGGTCCCTAACGAAAAGGTCTTTTTGCAGAATTTACACATTGCCTCATTGTTATTTTCAGCCGGCGCCAACCACCTCCTAAATGCATCCTCTTCCATCCACTTGTCGTTAAATTTACACTTTCCCATCTTGCATTTTAAACATCACTTCGACAACCGCGTAATGGCAGCACGCAGGCGCAGACCGACGTGAGCGTCTGTAAGCCGACCTACCGTAATAAACTAATAAATCGCGAGACTGTCATTTCACACCTGTTTCACACATACTAAATTGATCAACTATATATTTTTTACGGTGGACCACTGTGCTTCCCTATCATCATTAAGCACACCGGCTGAAAATTTAATACCTACAGCAACTTTACGGTAAATTTAAGACAATTTAAGACCTTAATTTCCCGGATTTTAATTTAAGACATTTTAAGACTTTTTAAGGACCCGCGGGAACCCTGGGGCACTGCTCTGTATCTACGCACAGCGTTCTCAATTGAGTCGTCCTCGTGTTCAGAATCAGACTCTGATGAAGCAGCCAATAGAGCAAACTTTCTCTTTGATGGCTTTGATGTTGTTGCTTCCACAGGTTCCTCTGCAACAACCCTCTGTTCCTTGAGTAAGTTAGTGACTGAGGCCCACACCTCACCTCTCTCAGCTCTGGGTATACACTTCAGGTCCTTGAATCTCGGGTCCAAAGCGGTTGCAATCTTCAGATATGCAATGTTGGCATTTTTCTTGCGTGCCTCCAGGTCTGTTCTAAATGTAGACTTGAATTTGACCACATAGGCAGGGTCAACATCTGAGCTCTCCATCACCCGAGAGAGATGGCAAAAAGCAGGCAGAACCACAGAGCATGAAAAATATTTTTCTTCACCCAGAAGTTCAGTCACATACCTGCAAAAAATTAAACCCATTTCACTCAAATGTTTTGCATTCACCTATACACACAAAAAATGTCCTCATATTCATGCTTACACACACATACAGAAACATTAATTCTCTCTCACATGCACTCAGACAAGACAGTGAGAAATATATGATGTAAAATGTACCAGCAGGGCTCCAGTAGCATTTCCAACCTCTGCAGTTTGTCCATTTCAGCTGTTGTTGGCATTGCAATCTTCGTGTTGTGTGTGGTGAGGACATCCCTCAGTGGCTGTTCGTTTCTGCGGACACTTTTTATCATGTCCAGTGTCGAATTCCATCTGGTTGGAATGTTTAAGCGACTCCTTCTTTTGTCCAAGTTCAATTTGTTTTAGTTCTAATTCTGCAGCACTTGCTGGACTGTGCTTAAAATGGCCCACAACTTTTCAGCATTTGGCCAGGACGTTGTCAAACGCGCTGTTGTGCAGAGATACTGTGACAGAACGCTGGAGACTGTGCGCGACGCAGGGGACGTGTTCAAAAGGCAGATGTCTTGCAGCAGCGATCATATTTCTTGCACTATCTGTGCTAAGAGTGCTGACTTTATTTGAAATGTCCCACTGCTGTGCAACATGAATAAAATGTTCAGCGCACGTTTCAGCAAAATGTCTCTCTTGAGTCTTCATTACAGTCAGAGCATGTGAATGCAGTTCCCATTGTTCATCAATGTAATACACTGTAACTCCGAGGTAATTATGGTTACCCAGCGATGTCCAGTAGTCCCCGGTAAGGGCAACAGTTGGTGCACGTTGTAACGCCGTCGCTTTTATAGTCCTCTCCTTTTCATACAATTCATGTATTTTTCTTGCGATGGTGCGTCTTGGCGGAGGCTCATACGTGCAGTCATTTGTTGCGATCCTAATAACATTCTTCAGACCGACATCTTCCACAATACTAATCAGCCTGCAGTTTGTAGCTACCCACTTCGCAATGGCATTTGTTAGCTTGTCTTTCTTTTGTTTATCTATAGTTCTCCCACATGCTGCATCCAATGAAGCCTTCCTCCACTGTTTGTTTGGGCGGGTGATTTGCTCGCATCAACTGTGTGCATTGCATTTAAGTGATACTTCAGACTCGAAGTGCTCCGATGATAAGAAAATTCAGCTTTGCAGTGGTTACAAATAGCTTTAGTTCTATCAACTCCACCGTGTGGAAGAGGTTTAAAGTAAAAATGTCCATTTAAGATTTCGGTACCTTTTTCCATTTTTCTGTCCGCTGATATTTTCTGTTTCGCGCTGTAGCTCTCTTAGGCACACAACAATTGCTTTCATTGGTTGAGACGCGTGATGACGCTCATCCCCAAGCAGCCGCAGTAGCCTATTGATAAACATCCCACCCCTCCTGACTGTGACCCATGGTTTGTGTTGTATTCGGTTGTATTATTACAGTCTATCTATGTGTATTCAAACGCAGTGAGCAAGGGACTTTCAAAATAAAAACTACGTTAACGCATGATAAATTAATTGTCGGCGTTAATTAATTAATGCGTTAACGCAATAAAAACATGTTAACTTGCCCAGCCCTAATACATATATATATATATATATATATATAATACAGGATAAAATGTAGAAATAACTGCTTACTGTACCTCTCTCCACTGATCTCCACACTAACCTGCTCAAAGGGCTCCAGGACTCTGCACACCTCCTCCACTACCTCCCATTCCTCTTGGGTCAGAGGATCAACAGGTGCATTGACAATGGCCAGGGTAGAGATGATAGCATCCTTTGACTCAAGAAACCGTTTTAACATATAAAATGTTGAATTCCACCTTGTAGGGCAGTCTTGTTTAGGCCTTAGTGCAGGCATTCCCATCTGGCATTGTGTAGACTTTAGTTTTTCAGCACCTACTGTTCTCCTGTGGAAGTATTCCACAGCTGCTTTCACTTTGTCCACAGTGGGCTTCATCACCTTCAGAGCATCTCTTACAATCAGGTTGATTGTGTGGGCAAGACATGGATGATGGGTCCACTTTAAAATTTTCACAGCTTTGGTTATGTTATCTGCATTGTCAGTAACACAACAGACCACTTTTTCATCTACATGCCATTCTTTTGCCACTCTCAACAGTTCCTCTGCCAAGTTCTCGGAGGTGTGTCTGTCGCTGAACTCAAAGCAGTCTAGAAGACAGCTAGACATTGAAAAGTCTTCAATGAAGTGACATGTAACTGACATGTAATTAGTGGTTACTCTTGATGTCCAGCAGTCAGTGGTTAGGCAAACTGCAGTAGCTTTTTTGACTCTTTCCTGCACTGAAGCCTTTGTGCTCTCATACAGTTGTGGAATAAGTGTTTTAGATATTACTTTCCTGCTTGGAATTGTGTACATTGGATTTAGACTACTGCTATAAATTCTAAAACCTCTGTCCTCCACGATCGAAAATGGCTGGAAATCTGTAGCAAACATTTTTGCCAATGCAATATCAATTTGTCCTTGTTTTGCTACAGACATTGGCTTTTTCATAAACTGGTCCATTAAAGAAGTCTGAGTTGCTGTGGGTCGCGGAGTCGGCCTACTTGACTGAGTGGATACATGTCCAACAGTGGAGGTGCTGGCTCCAATCGCTCCACCACCTTCATTAGCGAGACCGCTAGTTTCGCGAAGCTCCGCTAGCTTCACAGTTGGGTGCACAGTTCGCATATGCCGGTGAAGGTTGTGCGTAGAACCGTCTTTATATGAGATTTTGTTTTGGCAAATTCTACACTGTGCTTTAACATTGTCTACATCATTAAAATGATTCCAAATTCTGCTGTGCTTCCGACTCATTTTCCTGCTTTTGTTTTCTCTGCTGTTTTTTCCTCTTCTTTGAGTTTGTGTGAAAGAGAGTTGGCTCGGCCCTCCCCCCACGCAGTATAATTGGTTGACACCGCGTGTGTGATTGACAGGAACAGACCGTGAGGCTGATCAGACAGTCAAAACAAAGGAGTGTGTACGCAGGTTTATATAATTATATTTTTTTGTGTTGTTCTTTGAATTATTAGTCTACTATTTTAAATATAAATTAAAATAATTCATTATTTTAATATTACATAATGATTTAATTTCTATAGCCTTTATTTTTTTAAAGAGTCGGCTCTTCAAAAATGTGAGCCGGCTCCCATCGTTCACTTAAAAGTCGGGAATGACCCATCACTACAACTTACTAGGCTAAGCTGTTGACTGAAGAAAGTATGGCTAAATGTGATATAACATAAGCTGTCTATTTTTTATACAGCAGTAAAACATTCACCTTGTTATAGTTTCACATTTGCTTGTAGTGACTTTAGTACTTCCAGTGTCTGGTTGTACTACTTTACCTCAAACCTCCTCTGGTCAGAGCAGCTTCCAGCTCTGACAGAACTGTTTGCCTCGTCTGCATTCACTGCATTTATCAACATGTATATAAGCCAAACATTGCTGTTATGTGCGATATGATCGAATTGAATTATATGCCCAATAAATTTTTATAGTATGCTTATAAAAGACATCTATTTACAATAGTAACCTTGAATTTTAAGCCCAATAAGTTTTGTAAAAACTAAAAAAAATTATATTTATTTTCAAATCAAAAAATATAATTAGAGCAAATCTACACATCAAATGAGTTAACTGAAAAACTCAATACTGAATAACCTCCAATCAACTAAAGTGCACTTAAGCGTGGAAAATGAACAGAATTACAGCATTTAAAAAAAAAAATAACTGCATGGGATTCTAAAATTACCATCTGAACCAGTGACTTCTTTCAACACAACATTCTATAAATACTAAGCAAAAATTTAGCAGAAGTTTTACACACACACATTAAGCAAGTCCAAAGGTTGGAGCTTGCAAATTTCCCTCCATCATGTAATGTTTGAAGGCTTCATAGGAAGAGAGAAGCGGCAGGTGTAACACAAGAGCACAAGTATTTGCTTCTGGGAAGATTCTGTTGCCCTCATGAAGGAACTGAATTTGTGGACGGTGTGGAAATCCCAGTGGAGGCACTGTTGAGGCTCCAGATGTAAACTCCAATACCTTTTCTAGGGTGACTGGACTACATTCTCCATCTGTAACACAAAGCGGTGAGAAACAGTCCACTGAAAACTTGAGTTTTTTTTTTTTTAAGAAATTTGAAAGTTGCATACTGACATCAAGTACTTTTTGTGTTGAATATCAACCACAAAAGCCTCTGCAAAGTACTTTTTTTTATAAACTATTACAACAATATGAACAAGCATCATCAGCACTTATTTGCCTGCCAACCAGAACAACAAAATGCACACTAATTGTACATAAGTGTTATTATAACTTTGACAATAAATGGTATACCTTCTATTTAAATTAACCACATTCTAGTTTAATTTGAGACAGGAAATAAAATGCAACACACATTTACCTGTACACCCTGATTTGAAAACCAGAGAACATATAGAGTTGAGGATGTTTTTATGCCATGATCCATTATTGACCCGGAGGAACTGCTCTCAATTGGGCTTGATGATGTAGCTTCTTGCACAACAAAGATTTCACTGGCAATGTCATCTTGTCCCACAAAGTCAAACAAGATCTAAACATAATGTTACACCAGTCAAGTTTGATAACCCACTGAACCCACTTCTCAAGCTGAAAATACATCACCTGGATTGGTGCCGACAAGCTGAATTTCCTCATATTGATGTGGCCATTTGGATATTTAAATTTGATCAACACCCCATCTGAAGGTTCCTCACATTTAGACATTTGCTCACGTCTTGCATCAATAGCCTGAAATGTTATTTCTCTCATTTAAAAAAAAAAAAAACAATTACCTTTAGCATATTGTTGTATTTTCGCACCCTCTCCTGTTGCTGCCCTGCACAGAGAAGTCCACGTCAAATATAGAGCATAGATCCTTCGCCTGTAGTGGAATCTCCTCACTGACAAACATGTTGTAAAACACTGCCGGATTCTTCCTGAGCTCCTCCAGTAAACCAAGGGTTTTTAATCCCTCAGCAAACCTATAAAAATGTGACATGTGTGAATTGTCCAGGGCCAGTGACAAGATTCATTTTTCATACAAATACAACAGGTGAGGCACTTACTGGTTCAGGGCAGTTGTCTTCAGTCTTCCATTGACAAAGAATTCTGCAGCTGACTGGACAAGGGAGTCCTTCTCCAATAGGCTCGAGACATGTCTTAAGGCACCAATAATGCTGAGACTATCTGCTGCTTCTATAATTGCACTGTTCGCCTCTGTTGTTGTTTCCTGTATCTAAAAAGACAGAAAGAAAGCAAAAAGGGTCCAAAATTGGCTTGTAAGCATACCTTCCCTATTTATCCTGCTTACTTTTATTAACTGTTCCCTGAAAGTATGGTCACCAACTTCATCCACCGTGGCCAGGGGTGTTGGTACTCCACAGATTTGATGAAAAACCCTTTTGGAAAAGTAGTGTGGACCGACTCCTCCATGGACAACACACACAGCAATCATTTTTCCCACCCACATGTAGAGTTTAGTCTGCAAAGCTAAAATTAAAGACATAACAGTAAAATATTGCTTTGCTGTAATAATTCTTAAAAATGTAATACATTAAAATGCTATGATTAATATTAGTGCTACTACAAAATCTTTTATTGCACCTAACAAAACATGTAATAAGGGTTTTTCAGTACATATGAAGAATCATAGAAATATCCTACCCAATATTTAACCAATCAAGAATAAAATACGATACAGACAATATAAGGATGAAGCCAGACAGGCTTCAGATAGGAGAAAAAAAAAAAGGAGCAATCATTTTTAAATGGGTTCACGTATACATTTCTTGAATTTTAATTCCAGTTTAATTAAGACAGTCATAAGAATTTGGTCTACCCTACCTTGAGTATCAAGAGACAACTGCCAGTCTTTCTCATGTCCCTCAAAGATGTTTGATTGGTGGACTGCTCTCATCAACAACCTTAAGTACTCTCTAGTCGGGCCGCCTTCGTCAACTGCCCCTTCACCATTGTTGTCTTCATCCACAAACACAACATCCAATTTTGCTTCAGGATTGAATAACCTATGCTTGAACGCCCGCAGGCTACACAGTAAAACATTATCCCTGCACACATTTATTTGATTGCTTGTTGGACAGAAGCTTCCATCAACTTTGCTGACCATCATTTTCAATACGGCCTGTAGAGCAATCCTGCAACCAAGAATGTTTATGCATTTTATTAATATGCACCATGTGTAACAGGATATAGAAAATGAAATATATACCTAAACTTTAATTTTTTTTTTTTTTTTTGATGATGAGAAAAACATACTCATCCACAGGTCCTTCAAGGTGAGGTGTTGATATAGGAAACTGATCTTGTGAAACTGTCTCATCTTCATCAAGAATAATGATTGGTTCCTGGGCAGATGGAGGGAGTGATGGTTCATGAAGAGTCAGGATTTCTTGTGGTTGTGAGAACAGAGTGAGCGGTGGCTGGGTGAAGGGCAAAGACCGTGGTGGCTGGAGAGAGGGCACAGAGAGACTAGGCTGGGAGGAGGTTTCAGACAGCGGTGACTGACCATGAGATGTATGGTGTGGGACATAAGCTCCATTTTGTTGATATGAGAGAATTTCCTGAAGACAAAATGCACAATACATGAGCCTGCACAAACCAAAACACATTCTAGTTTAATTTGAGACAGGAAATAAAATGCAACACACATTTACCTGTACACCCTGATTTGAAAACCAGAGAACATATAGAGTTGAGGATGTTTTTATGCCATGATCCATTATTGACCCGGAGGAACTGCTCTCAATTGGGCTTGATGATGTAGCTTCTTGCACAACAAAGATTTCACTGGCAATGTCATCTTGTCCCACAAAGTCAAACAAGATCTAAACATAATGTTACACCAGTCAAGTTTGATAACCCACTGAACCCACTTCTCAAGCTGAAAATACATCACCTGGATTGGTGCCGACAAGCTGAATTTCCTCATATTGATGTGGCCATTTGGATATTTAAATTTGATCAACACCCCATCTGAAGGTTCCTCACATTTAGACATTTGCTCACGTCTTGCATCAATAGCCTGAAATGTTATTTCTCTCATTTAAAAAAAAAAAAAACAATTACCTTTAGCTACTTTATCAAACTAACCTTTTGACGTCTTTCCTGACAGGCCTGATTGGCTAGCTTCTTCTTCTCCTATTAAAAAAAGACCACATTTAAAATTAGGGATGCACCGATACCACTTTTTTGGAAAACGAGTACGAGTACTTGCATTTCAGTACTCGCCGATACCGATACCGAGTACTTAATAAAAAAACATGATTTAAATTTACAGGTAACAGCTTTAGTCATATAATTTAACAAAAAAACAAGGCACGGGGCAAACACTGCTTGTCCAAATATCCGTGGTGAAACTAAACAAAGAGGAGGCTTGCAGTAGGCTGTGGATGTGTTTGTTCACGGAGTCGTGTAGTTTAGGCAGCTCCGTGTCAGTCATGTAGCGGCGGCTTGGGAGATCGTATCTGGGTTTCAGAACATGGAGGAGACGCATGAATCCCACATTTTCTACCTCCGAAAGTGGCTGGTCACTCAATGCAATGTACTCGATGATTGCCTGTGTTATTTTCACGTGGATTGTCTCTGGACATTTTCTCTCGTCTTGCAAGAGTTTGCTGCAGTGTGTGAGTTGTGTTGGTTTAGAAGCATGGGTAAACTCTTTATACTCGTTGTCGTGTTGGGATTTTAGGTGCTTGATTAAATTACTTGCGCTACCTTTTGAGCCTCCTCTGGACAATTTAGCTGAGCACAATTTGCAGTCCGCCTTTGTTTTGTTTTGTCTTCATTCACTTTGAAATAGTTCCACACGGCTGACATGTCTCATCTTTCCTTCGTTCTCCCCGCTCTGAGCTGCAGCCGGGGCCTGGGGGCGGGCACTCGGCGCCTGTGATTAACCCCTTACACGCCGCTCAAACATAGACATTTCTCAGACCGTGGTATCGGCCCCTGGTATCGGGGGACTTTTAACGAGTACGAGTACTTATGAAAATGTGGTATCGAGGCCGATACCAGATACCAGTATCGGTATCGGTGCATCCCTATTTAAAATTATGTTTGCATTCCTAATGTAAATCATGCAAAACAGAACATGTAAATAATACCTTCTCCTGATCCAACAAGCTTGTATTATACTCCTGGTCTTGCTGGGCATGTATTGCTTGCCATTATTGAAGAGCCTAAAGTAAAACATAAGAAAATAAAAAAAAAATTCTCACAAACCACCATCAAATAGTACACACACACACACACAAAAATAAAATTTGTTACCGGATTTTCAGCCACACTTTGAGCTTGGGTACTCTCAGCCTCAGTCTCATCTTGTACTGGAGCAATTGAGAGTGGTGGGTATGAATTCATGGATATGGCAGAGAATGTGGATGCCACCTGGTATAAGACAAAAAAATCCAAATGATTTCACCTTCAGCAAGAACACACATGTAGTGGAAACCAAATCAATCATTAGAAAAATACAAAAACATATCCTAATAGTTATTAGAAAAAATAAAATATTTGTTTACATTTATCACTCATCACTACACAGTGTATAGTGGACATACAAATCTTTGCATCTTGTGCAATAATTTTTCATATAGACCTGATCTGAAACAACTTGAGAGGTCTCATCTACAGCTTGAGCTGCGAGTGTTGGGAATGAATTATGGGACATGGCAGAGGGTGGTGATGTTACCTGAGGGTAGAGAGGGCAACTTCAGTTATAGGCATAGACATTAGAACACATTTATATGATTGTAGTATAATATAAATCCCTGTGTAAATAATTCCATACCTGGAAGAGAGTGGCTCGTGGCACAATGTAAAGTCTGCTTTTGCCAATAACTGCTTTTAGTTCCATCACAGAACTAACTTGTAATTTCTGTATCTTGCGTCCTTTGCCTGCCCTTGCCAATTCAAAGCCTACCAAATTTAAACTGATGTGAGGGTAGCTTTGGCAAACAAAGTTGTTCAATTCAGATAAACTCCAGTTTAATACAATCTTTGAGATTGTGCGTCCAGTGTCCGTTGACTCATGCACAGGTCTTCCTAAAAATAGAAATGTAAATATTAATATAATCTGTTCCTAGTGGTAAAGTAACATATTCATTAGTTGCTATATACAAGATCAAGACTCCTAGCAGTCCTGAGAGATCTTGCCCTGACCCATACAATGTATGAGAAGCCAATATATTTTAGAAATCTGGGCATCTGTTGTAGGGTTGCTCGATAATAAAAAAAAAAATATTTAAACAAACCAAATCCCGGCCAATTCAAACATTCTTGGCCTTGTGAGGAGTCTTCATGTGCTCCATGTGTTACCATGGGTACGTGGGCTTCCTCTGACCAACCAAATACATGCATGTACAGGTTAACCGGCAACTCTAAAGTGTCCCCAGTGAATGAGAGAGTGAATGGTTGTCTGTCACTGTATCCAAGTGTCAGCCCTGCGACTAACTGGCCGTTGTCCAGGGTCTACCCAGCCTTATGCCCAAAGCTGCTGGGATAGGCTCCAGTCACCCACAACCCCTAACAGGACTAAGCGTTAGAAAATTCATGAATGAATGAATGCACAGCCCTACTGTGTTGTCATATTTTCAAACATAATCGTAGTAATGCCAAGCCTCTCCCATGGCACCTCTAAAATGGTCCTCGTGTAAGGGCGCCGCCATACGGTGATTTTACAGCAAAATACAGCGATATACCTCCGTCCACCAGAGGGCAGGCTCAAAAAGCGGAAAATACAAGGAGAAACCCAATGGCGACTTTACAAGAGTAAAACTCATGTTTACAGCCTGGTACAAAAGATGGCTCCGGTCTCTAGAGCTAAGTTTTTACTACATGACAACTCTGGGGGGGATATGCTATCTAAAAACTATTGATTTACTATGTAAAAAAGCCCGGATGTAACGGCCATTTTATTGCCCATTTGTAATGACAATATTGGTGAATAGGGGACCAATGGGCGGATATCATCCATATTTATACAATCTATGAGTGTTGCCAACCTCCCCAAAAAAAGACCTGTATGACTACTACTAAAACTGTTAGAAAATAAGGTGTAAAAGTAAATGACATTCAGTGTGCGCTTATGTGCCATAATCTCACATTTACCTAATCCAGGTTTAACTAGTTACTCAAGTTCTTTTGTGGGGGGCAGAAAACCATTATCTGGCCCTGGAAGGAGGAACAGTTTAGCTTGCCAAGAGATCCTCCTGTAAACACAAAAACATAACTGTCAGGCTGCAGTTATTCTTGACTAGGGTTATTTATCCTGCATAGAAAAGCATGGCGTTTAAGATGCTTAAAATTTTGGAGGTTATTGTCGACGTAAGATAGCGTGAGAGAGATTGACACTAAATACGCTGACATGCATGCTATTCTTGCCATGACATTGTAATGATGAGAAAGGGCGGCAGTAGCTCAGTGGTAGAGCGGCCGTCCTCCAACCGGAAGGTAGTAGGATCGATTCCCGCTCGCCCCACAGTTCATACTGTCGTTGTGTCCTTGGGCAAGACACTTAACCCACCTTGGCTCCAGTGACTGTAACACTGGTAATGTAATGTAAGTCGCTTTGGATAAAAGCGTCTGCTAAATGAATAAATGTAAATGTAAATGTAGAAAAAAAGCTTAGATTAGTTTGTATTTTATTCCACCCACAGTAAAAAGCCATTAAAAAATAGCAGCAAGTAGCTAATAGTAAGCTAGGCACTTAACGTTAAGGAAAAATTAAACGTACCGTGTAGGTTAGCTAAATGTTTGAGGCTGGTTCATTAGCTAAGCTAAGCCAATCATTAGGTTAGGCCAGTAAATAATGCTAAAAATTACTTTACATTAACGAAAGTCAACATAATTTTTTACGGAAGCTTATTGCATTCACTTGAATAAAAAAAGTTTCTGTTTTCAGGAGAAAAGTTTCTGTTTTCAGGAGAAAAGTTTCTGTTTTCATAAATTAAAATTATTCCTGTTTCTGTTTTTACGAGAAGAGTTTCTGTTTTTACGAGTAAAATAAATCCTGTTTTTACGACTAAAATAAATCCTGTTTTAACGAGTAAAATAAATCCTGTTTTTACGAGAAAAGTTCAGAAATGAACATACAGATGATTTTTCAAAGCAAAGTTACCTGACGGGGTCAAGTAACCACAACCAACACATAGAACAGTGGTGGGGATTTCTAAGGAAGGAACACGCACAGTTCTGGATGAATACATTTCAGGATTTAAAGGAGACTGGTTACTTCTCTGGTGACTTTCTGGACAAGAGTCTAGTACAATTCACATGTCTTGAAGTAATAGAGGTAAGATATTTGATTCATGCGTTAGGTCTGCTCAGGGTCGTCTAAAGTTTTTGTACACACCAAAACCATGGTGAATTATAATTAACTAAATTATATTCAATAACGCATTTTTGGGTACTCTTTAGTGTTATTTGGATGATTGTTCATTATCAGTGAATCATTTACTTGAGTAGGATCAAGTAAAATGGGTGACTAAAAATGTTGTTTTCGCAACAATTGTAGCCTACTTAAGTTAAAGTTGAAAGTAGGCTACTATGAAAAATACTACTCAGGGTCAATAGCACTAGTTACTTTTTTAAATTTTAAATAAATTTTATATCAATCTTTTATACTACATAACCATGTATAGCCTAATTCAGTTGTTTTAAACTACAATCCACAAATGTTGTAAACTTTGGCCAATCTGAGCAGGTGATGGATCAATGGACTTGTGCTCTACTCTGGTCAAGGGTGATTTTAATAGTAGCTTATCTATTTACAATTACATGCTAAACTTATACACAAGAATTCTACAAATGCCAGTTAAAAAATATACTCAAAAAGTACAATTACCCCAAAAATCTAACTTACCATCACAAGTATTTGTAATTACTTACTTTTCATCCCTGCTCATTATTTTTGCTTCATTTTTTTAATACCCACCTTTGTGCATGCAATTTAGCTTGGATTTGATCTCACTCAGCTATCAATAACTGCCCGTCCAGTGTGCACTAAATAGTTAAGTTTCCCTTTCGTATTTTGTAGAAGGAGCTGCAAGAGATTGTCCATCTCTGCAATACCCACAGAATCCGACCATCTCGACACGCAGCAACTCCAGGAGGACGTCCAGTGATGATGTACACCCTACCTCAACTGTTTGGTGCAAGAGAACACCTTAAAGAGGTTTTACATCTAAAGATCCAGGCTTGCCAAGAGGAATGCCTACAGAGAGGCCCATTACCATGTGATAAAACTGTGTTTGATGTTTGTTGCTATTCTATGGCAGAACACAATCTTAAACCACCCACAACTGCAGAGGAAGCCATTGAGCTTTACATGTTCTTACGTGCTTACATTTATATTCACATTTACTAATGGAAACCTGCAATATGTGTCACCATTTAAAGCAGTAAAGACAAATCTTGTATGTTCAAATGTACAAAAAAATAGGACGACCAGTGCCTATTTATTCTTAACAATTGTAAACAGGTTAAAGTGTAACAGTGAATGAACATTTGAATGAGAACCTGAGTCCCAAACAACAGTCTTTAAAAAAAAATAAAAAGAACATTTGATTTGAACATTTGATTTGAAGTACATCTGCATTGTTATTTATATACAAGAACAAAATAGTGTTATTATTGTGGCATGAATTGTAGAATATCCATGTTACTGCCCTGACTGTGAAGGTTATATGTCATCCAGGACATCTTGGAAAAAAAGGTTTAAGTAAAAGCATCTGGACTCAGTTTTCAAAGTGAAGACGTTCCGTCTTTAATTCCAAGAGACTTTATCAATTCTGAGACCAACTGTAAGAGAGCTGAGCTTTATCTCTAGAGGGAGGAGTTTCCCCTGAAATCAAACCTGATGGACCAGGCTGTTCTGGTCTCATAGTTGTTAGCCATAAAAGGGAAGTGTGACTCCTGATGTGAGAGTCGTTAAGGCTCAGGAGAGTCGTTAGTGACACTGCTCCATTCAGGTTCGACTTCTCCTGAGCCTTAACGACTCCGATTTCAGGGGAAAACTCCTCCCTCTAGAGATATAAGCTCAGCTCTCTTACCAGTTGATCTCAGAATTGATTAAGTCTCTTGGAATTAGAGATGACACGTCTTCACCTTAAAACTGAGTCCAGACTTACTTTACTTAAGTTACTTCCCTGAATTACAATGAATTAACTGCATGAACTAAAGCTTTTGGGAAACCATTACTTATTATTAGTTATCCACAAGATAACTAATCATTTTCAACTGAATTGAAAAAGTACATCTTTCTGTCTGAACTGTGTAACAATCAAGCCAATGCTTGAAATTTTGTTAATAAAACTACAGGTATTACACCAAAAAACATAGCTTTTACAAAATCACCACATGCTGGTGGGGCTAAAACCAAAACAAATACATAAATTAATGAAAAAAAAAAAGGTTTTGTAAGGTATCAGTTTGAATGAGCATAAAAACCTAAGCAATGTCCATTGAATAGTAGTTGGAGGACAACACTGCTTCTATTTCTGCACGCAACTCAGGATAGCTGTTGTAGGTTGATGGCAACTCCAAAGTCGGGCCACAGGTATGGGCAATAGGTCGCCTTCCAAACCCGTCCAAAGTTGTAAATATCACTTCTACTTCTTTAACACAGATGACATCCGACCCAGTTAAAAACCTTAACATTTTTCTAAGACCCATGTCATCCAATCCCCTTATGTACTGATGTAAATATCTCAAACTTTGGTTTTCAGCTGAAGTAGATGGAGAGGAAGTGAGTAGCTTCAACACCTTTTGTGTTGTTGGTTTCAAGTCATCATACATTTTCTGCAGTTCCTGCATACTGGGGAACACCTCCCTGAGACGTGGTCCTGCTGCTGTAGCAATGTTATCCAGTGCATATTTGGGTTGCTGAATAATTTGCTTGTGTGCGACTTGGAGGAGTATAGACTTCAGATTTTCTGGTGTTGGTACTGTTCGTACTCCCATCCCAGGTCCTTAAATCCCTTGACCATTATTCTTCCAACAGACCTCCATTCTTCTTCCTGCCATTTTGGGGACAAGGAGGGCACCCGAACATCTGCTCCCTCTGCAGCACAGTCTAAAAATTCCGTCCAGAATGCAGCATATACATCCCTGGACATATACATCCCTGGACACACCATCAGCATCTGTACCTTTTTCATCAATAAAGCTATATTTAACTGAGTAAATCAACATCATTTCATCCTTAAACTGAGTAATCAGCTCGTCTAACAGATTTACTCTGTGAAGTTTGACTGTCACATACAACAATTCCACTGGAGGAATGGATAGGTGAGCAGGCTCTGTTACAGATCAAATGGGAGTTGACGTGTTTGCATTAGTGTTAGCTGGTGGATTGTCAGGATTTTCTGTGATCAAAAGGGGCTCAAATGGAATAGTATCATCAAGAACTCCTACAATTCCTGCACTTTGCATTGCACCAATAATGATCTCTGAATCATTGCAAATAGATGTAAGGTAAACAACATCAACAGCAGTTGAAATTAAAGGTGTCAAAAATGTGGTACAATCGTCTTCATGAGAATCTGGTTGGTCTGTTACTTGTGGTATTACTGTCACTTTCCCAGTTGTGTTTTCCTGTACTCCGTCTTCTTAACATCTTCATCAGCGTTTTCCAACTCTGGGAAGATAGCATCTTTAATTGTTTCTGTGGCCAAATAAAATCTTAAAATGCCAAATTTATGCGTTTCATAGAGCTCGCCCACTGTAGCTTGCTCATCTAGGAGTGTTTCCTGAAAGTTGACAATAGAGGAATGAAACTCCTCCCACTTTCCTATCTTTGATTCATGGTTGGGGAAAAATAATGTCTTGGCTTGTGACAAAATATCATTTGCATTGGCACTCTTGGAAATGTCAATTATTCTCGTTCCTCCACCATTTTGTTTCCTTACCATTTTATTGTCATGTAACCTACCAATCTCTATTTTCCTTGAAGTCTTCAAAGCCCTTTTATCCTTTTTGTCCTTTTTGTTGTTTTTCCAACAGAAGCGCCGTACAGCAATCCGATCGCCATATGCTGGAATGTAACTAGCCAGAGTTGCATCATCCACCTTTTCAACAACTGAGCAGTCAATCTGTAATGGAGACACACAATTTTAAACCCTTTTAGGAATGACAGTTGTCAAACGTTATGTGCAAAAGTAGTATTGCAGGAGGGGTAACACAATGCTCTTTCATTAAACAACTCATGTGTATTTAAAAGCTAATGAACAAATGCTTTTGTAACGCATAAAACTACTAAGACTGCTAAATTTAAATATTTACCCACTCCCGCTGCATTTTTTGTATACCCTCTTCAGGAATACCTCGGCTCTTTAGAAATTCCCAAAGACCACAGTCTTGTGATTTGTTTGAAGTACTAGCCACGGCGACTATCTGCAAAAACATAAAAAAAAATTGTGATTAATTTAAAAAATGCCAAACTATAATAATAAAACACATTTGTAGGGAGTACAAAAATCCATATTCTTCAAAGATTAAATAAGTGCCAAACTTGTTAAACTAAATTAAATTGTGTCTTTCAAAAAGGCCTATAATATTAGAATCTTATAAATAGGTTTTCACGTTTTTGTGGCTGCATTTTGTATTATACGGACCTATTATATTAAAAGGTCTGTAGGTGGTGTGTAGCAGAAAAAAATATGGTTGGCTAGCCATGGATTTCAGGCAAATAATTCCTTCCTGATTTGAAGATTTTGTGAGGACCTTTCCCCCATAGACATATACATATGAATGTCTATGCTTTCCCCATTCAGACGATATCATATTTTGATTTGAAGTGTCATTTGTTGTCATGTAAAATCCTTTTCAACAGAAAATCCTTGAAAACAGAAACTTTTCTCGTAAAAACAGGATTTATTTTACTCGTAAAAACAGGATTTATTTTACTCGTAAAAACAGGATTTATTTATACTCGTCAAAACAGAAACTTTTCTCATGAAAACAGAAACTTTTCTTGTAAAAACAGGATTTATTTTACTTGTTAAAACAGGATTTATTTTTACCCGTGAAAACAGAAACTCTTCTCGTAAAAACAGAAACAGGAATAATTTTAATTTATGAAAACAGAAACTTTTCTCGTGAAAACAGAAACTTTTCTTGTGAAAACAGAAACTTTTTTTATTCAAGTGAATGCAATAAGCTTCTGTAATTTTTAATTTTTCTGTAAATTAACAAAAAAAAGAAAGACCCTAGAATGCATTTTGACAACAAATTAACATATTATTACACAGCTACCCCGAACTTCTGCTAGCAAATTAGCAATTCTGATGTTAAAAAAAAAAAAATTACCTCGAACTCGATGAATTTGCCTGCGTCGTCTTGTGGTGGAAAGTAACGTAGAATCATCGTTTCTCGCTGCCAACTCCTGTCTTGCACAGGCTGGAGCATTAAAAAGCCGATTGAAAACTCCTTCGCCCTCTGGCTGTTCCGACATTGTGCTAATCAGAGCTAATTAAGCTACAAGTTAACTGTTAACAGGTGTTATGTGATTTAATGATCTGCTCCCGCCTAAAGTGGGACGCATACAGCCCAGTCAAAACTCTAATTTAAGATATCTGTAATTACATTTTGACTAGGCAGAATGGAAGTTACAGATATCTCATATTTCAGATATCTCTAATCAGAAGTCCTTTCAAGATATCTATAACTTGATAATAGATATCTACAATTAAATTTTGACTATCCACAACTCCATTTTGAGATATCCACAACGCCGTTTTGACTAGTCATATTTCCAGTTACAGATATCTACAACGTCATTTTGCCTAGTCAAAATTGAATTTAAGATATCTGAAAAGGACCATTTAGATATCTTGATTTGAGGTGAATTAAAGATATCTTAAACTGGAGTTGTGACTAGTCAGAATCAAATTGTAGATATCTCAAACTGTCATTACAGATATCTACAATTCATTTGCAGATATTCACTATATGAACTACAGATATCTGCAACCTAATTGTAGATATCTGTAATGATAAACCTTATACAAATGAATGGCAAAAGTGGCGTCGTTTGTACTAGGAAGAATGTCTTTGTAGATATCTGAAATGACAATTATGGATAGGAATAATGTAGTGTATAATGCTGTGTATAATGTTTTTGACTAGGCCAAACTGAATTACAGATATCTACAATACATATCCAGTCTAGCTTTTAAATGTTAAAAGGGCTTGCCATAGGCTGCAGTGTTGTTGTATGCCCTTTTGGCTGTATTGCATGTTTAATGCCTTGAACCTTGTCGTTAAAAACAATGCAAACTCATTGCATTTAGTGGTGGAAACTAATTCTGGAGGAAATGGAGCTGGAGGGTTTGTTAATCTGTTCCATGTAGCAAACAGGACACACGAGTTGTTACTGCTGTTGTTGATGATCTCTGAGAATAATATTTCTCTTGCTTTTTGCAAAGTTTGATTGAAAACATGCAAATTTTGCAAACCTGTGGCTACAGTTGTAGCTTACCATCACCAGTGTGACTGTGTATGAATGAATAATGGATGGACTGTAAGCGCATTGAGTCCCTTGGTCCCTCGGGAGAAAAGCGCAATATAAATCCAATCCATTATTATTATTATTATTAAATGTTCTTTGTATACCTTATAATGAGCTAAGAGTTTCAACTTACGTCATTTTCTTTCGGCTTTTCGGAATTCCCTTTTCTGTGCCCTGACAGAATGAGCATTGCTCCATGAAGCCTTCTGCCTCTTCCTAATCACTTTAACCTTAACAGTAGCAATGGGTTCCATTTCAGTGGTGGAGGTGTTGATGGTGGTACAGTCAGAAGATGATCCTTGGCTGGTGGCTTCTCAGAAGACTCTCTTTGTTCAAGAGGGCGCCCAGAACCATTTAACCATTTAATCTTTAGCATCATTTTGTTTAAGTCTCCTGAAGTCCTCTTTCAGATTCCAAAGCAAAAACCTATGTTTGTAGCACACTGATTTCCTATTAAAATTTCCAACAATTTTGGCAGAAAGAGTTAGTAGCTGTTTTTACCCCAGACATGTTGAAAAATAGATACGAAGGCTGCAGTCGCTCAGTTGGTCTAACGTGTGGTTTAAAAAGTTAAAAATAAGTAAAAACATAAAAATCCAGTTAAAGGAAAAGTAATGTAAAAAGTTGATCATAAAATCATTGGCTAAATGTGGAAATAACTAAAAAGAAAAGTAAAGCTGGCATGAGCAAGCAGAGGTGCGACTGCCCTCTTCAGAAGCAGGAAGCAAAAAAAGATCTTATGGCATTTAATGCTTAATTTATTTACACAAATAAGCATTAAATGCCATAAGATCCACAATAACAAAGCTTTTTGTTGCTAATGTAATGAAGCAAAACCCCTGAAGTGATGTTTACTTGAACAAAATAGTAATCTCAAACTGAACTTGTTTTCTGGTCCTCCTGAATAAACGCTTGTTTTGGTCTGGCACATGTCTTTTTCACTGTGTTTTATCACACCACCTCATGTCTCGTGCTCCCACATGCAAGCTCCTTCTAGCTGCTCAAAATGCGTCCAATGGGCGAGGGTGTGCAACATTATTTGCTGGCGTAGCACAAACGCGTGCATTGTTTTTTGGGGGTTACTCTCTGCGCCGACAGTTGGACACGCCAATCATTTTAATAATAATAATAATAATTTGTTTGTGCCTTTCAAGACACCTTACAGCAGAACATTAAAAACAAACAATAAAAAACTTAAAGATGACAATAATTACAATGAATATGCAGATTTGAACGAGTATGTTTTGAGTTGTGACTTAAAAATATCCAATTGACAGATGTGGATGGGTAGTGAGTTCCAGAGTAATTGAAAGCCCTGTTGTGACTAGTGGAGGGGACAGAGTGGAGGGATGAATCAGATCGGTGAGGAATGGGGGAGCCAGATTGTGGAGTGCATTGAATGTGAGGCTGATGAGGAAACAGTAGCAGTGAAATCTATGGACCTAGCTCCTCCAATCATCACAAAAAGTCAGGATTAATGTCACAGTTCATGTCCTGCCCTCATTTTCTTCTAGCTCCCCAATCTGTGTGGTCTTTACAAAATTACAACTTGTTTATTGTGATTTAAAACATTCTTGTAAAAATGGAGAATGGAAATGTTTTGAGTCTGACCACGAGCCCAAAGAGTCCCAGGAAGAGACGGGAAGCAAGGGTGGGAATGAGGGTCTCTCAAGGGTAAGTTATCATGGGGCAAACTGACTCTGTTCAACTCTCTTAATGCATTTAACACTAGAAGTCCCAGAAAGCAGCCATTTGGCTTTTCTACCTATAAAACCCGCCGGTCAGCCGATGGGCTGGAAGGCTTTAGACTAATATCCTTAATCAGCTGTGAACAGTTGCTTTTGTTATGTAAACTATGTGGGGCCTATAAAACCTGCAGGACAGCCGATGGGCTGGAAGGCTTTAGACTAACAGTTGCTTTTGTTATGTAAACTATGTGGGGCCATGCTAAGCCACTTCAAGGAAACTTGTGTTTCACTTTGCCATCTTAGGGAGAAAACACACAAGGTTTTTTTTCCTTTGTTGCTGAGATTTATTGATTAAAATAGTACAAAATAAAATAAAGAAACCAACCATTTGTACACACAAATAATATAAAAAAGTTAGTGAGTACATTCCAGCAATCACTCACAATCCTGGCACTGCCATGGTATCTCCCGTCTGCATTTACCACATGTGTATCTGGAGCAGTGAACACATCGCACAGTGGCATGATTGTTCTTGCATTGGTGTTTGACCTGACACATGGCTCTTTCTTGGAAGCGGTTTCGCGGCATTGTTCCAATGATATGTGGGTTTCCCAGGTTTGCTGACCAGCAGTCACGTAGTGATGGAACCTTGGTAAGCCCCGCAAGATGACAATTGCAATAAATGCCATTAGTTCAGGGAGGGCCATGATAGTCTTCAGATTTCATTGTACCCTGCACAGATTCAAGACACCCTGTGCCAGATGCAGCAAAGCAGCCCCAGAACATAACAGAGCCTCCTCCATGTTTGACAGTAGGGACAGTGTTCTTTTCTTGATATGCTTCATTTTTCCGTCTGTGAACATAGAGCTGATGTGCCTTGGCAAAAAGTTCCATTTTTGTCTCATCTGTCTCCCAGAAGCGTGGCTTGTCAACATGTAGTTTGGCATATTCCAGTCTAGCTTTTTTATGATTTGTTTTCAACAATGGTGTCCTCCTTGGTCATCTCCCATGTAGTCCACTTTGGCTCAAACAATGACGGATGGTGCGATCTGACACTGATGTTCCTTGAGCATGGAGTTCACCTTGGATCTCTTTAGAAGTCTTTCTGGGCTCTTTTGTTACCATTCGGATTATCCGTCTCTTTGATTTGTCATCAATTTTCCGTCCAGGGAGGTTGGCTACAGTCAAATCCCAGAGATTTGTAACCCTCCTTTAGCCAAGTGGAAGCTCACTGGCTAGTCTTTTGGCTATCATTAGCATCAATTCATGTGTAAATATGGTCATTACCTGAGCAATCTGCAGGGGGGTTGGGGGTGTGTGTGTGAATGGTTGCTGGTGGCTTGTTTGTATGTGTGGGGGAGGGAGGGCTGCTAAAAGCAGAGAACTCGGCAGGCCTTGGAAATGATCCTGAGTGAAGTAAACCCTTGTGACTCAGATGGAGAAGACATAGAACTTCAGCCGGATTCGGACTCAGAGCTGTCTTCTTCTGTCTTCAGGTTAAGTTTCATTTCATATTATTTCCTATTTAATTTCAAACCAGTAAGTGGAAAACAGCAAAAAAGCAGAGTGGAGTGACATAAATATTTACTGTGCCTTTTTTGTATTGTCCACTTTTTTGTTTGTACTAGCAGACATTCACTGCCATCTGAAGTGCAAAACATTATTAGTTGTTTCTTTGCTTTAGTTGTATCTTTTTATTTAGGAAGATATTTTAGACATTATTCCGATACAGAGAAGGAGATACTGGAATTATTATTAGTATCTATGCATGCATTTGTGATATAATTTGACTTTTTTCCATTGCTCACAATTTGAATTTGTTCACACTGCAGATGTTTCATCACTCTTGACATGCTTCATAGCATTCAAGAATGGACTATTCAACATGCACAGGAAACTGAGCATGTTCATTGGTTCATGGCCCTCCCTGAACTAATGGCATTTATTGCAATTGTCATCTTGCGGGGGCTTACCAAGGTTCCATCACTACGTGACTGCTGGTCAGCAAACCTGGGAAACCCACATATCATTGGAACAATGCCGCGAAACCGCTTCCAAGACATCATGCGACACCTACGCTTTGATGACAGGTCTACCCGGAGTGATCGCGCAAAGACTGATAAGTTTGCTGCAATTTCCAGTCTGTGGGGATCATTTGTCACCAATTGCATCACGTCCTACAACCCTGGTCTACATATCACCGTTGATGAACAGCTTTTCCCGTCAAAGACTCGCTGCTGTTTCCTACAGTATATTGCAACTAAACCTGACAAGTTTGGGATCAAGTTTTGGGTGGCTTGCGACCTAAAATCCAAGTACATTTGTAATGTCCTCCCATATCTTGACAAGGACCCTAGTCGTCCCAGTGGAGAGAGACTGTCTGAAAATGTAGTGATGAGGCTGATGGAACCATTCCTAGACAAGGGTGGAAATGTTACCACGGACAATTTCTTCACATCGCTGTCACTTGCGCATAAACTTCTTAGCCGGAAAACCACCATCCTCAGCACAGTCAACAAGATTCGCCGGGAAATCCCTCAATCCGCTAGACACACAGATCACAATGAATTCACCACTCAGGTATGTTGCAGGTCGTTTGTGGTTCTATGTTTATGTGTTTCTAATTTTTAGAATCAACACCGCCAAGTGTGTCATTGTGTAAAATTGCTATGAAAATAACAATTTATCTTATTTATTAGGTGTTTTCAACCACTGCTGCTACGCTGACGGCGTATGCGCCCAAACGGAAGAAGACTGTCTACATTCTTAGCAGCATGCACAGCGTGATTCAGACTGAAAATACCACCAAAAGGAAGCCAAACACTGTCACCCTTTACAACACCACAAAGTGTGGCGTGGATGTGATGGACCAGATGGTGCGGGAGTACACTGTCCGCACAGGGACACGGCGCTGGCCAGTTGCTGTGTTCTATAACATGATTGACATGGCAGCACTGAATGCACATGTGCTGTATCAAGCATGCACCGGAAGGCAGGAAAGACGGGTGGACTTCCTGGTGGAGCTTGCAAGAGAGTTGGCTAACTCTCATATGTGTGCGACGAAGGCAAGAAAAGAACAATTGCTTCGGACACAACCCTCCACCTAGCCCTGGAAAAAGTGTCAGGTCAAACACCAATGCAAGAACAATCATGCCACTGTGCGATGTGTTCACTGCTCCAAATACACATGTGGTAAATGCAGACGGGAGATACCATGGCAGTGCCAGGATTGTGAGTGATTGCTGGAATGTACTCACTAACCTTTTTATATTATTTGTAAATATGTGTACAAATGGTTGGTTTCTTTATTTTATTTTGTACTATTTTTATCAATAAATCTCAGCAACAAAGGAAAAAAAAACCTTGTGTGTTTTCTCCCTAAGATGGCAAAGTGAAACACAAGTTTCCTTGAAGTGGCTTAGCATGGCCCCACATAGTTTACATAACAAAAGCAACTGTTAGTCTAAAGCCTTCCAGCCCATCGGCTGTCCTGCGGGTTTTATAGGTAGAAAAGCCAAATGGCTGCTCTCTGGGACTTCTAGTGTTAAGAACTACATCAAGGGCAAGATCAGAACTGCGGCTGAGAAGAGCATTGCAGGGTTGGTGCAGCTGCTTAGTGCTCTTCAATGTATTTTTTTGGGTTTATATGAAAAAATAATGGGACAATTGGTGCATCGGTCTTTTTAAAAATTCATACCTCATTAGCAAATATTTATATTCATAAAGACATTCACCTGTCCCGAATTAGCGATAATCCACCGCAGTGCTCCTCATGACCACAGACCACTCCAGTCCTGGGTGCAGCATCAAGTCACAATATTAAAAATCCAATCAGCCTTTATTAGGCCCGAGCCGGTGATGACCGGGAGGGCCTATTGTTTTTGCTCGGATTTTTATTTATTTATTTATTTTTTATTTTTTTATTGTGACCAAATGATCCTAAATTTGACCCAGTGAACATGCACAAAAAGTCATTTTTATTGGTCCCAGACTTCAAGCTCGGCGAAAATTTAATGTATTTGAAGTCGCCGAAAAAAAAATACGAGAAATGACTCAGTGGCGACCCCTACAAAAGTCAAAATACATTGGGCCTATGGAAAGTGAAAGTAACTTTTTTCCAACGTAGAAAAATGAAACTTGGTACATCCATAGGACATCTCAGGGCAAACAGAAAAGTCAATGACAGCCACACCCTAAACTCAACAGGAAGTCCGCCATGTGGGTTGAAATGCGCGGCCACTAAAATCGCACCCCTTGCGCAAAAAGATGCAAATCATTGTGTTTTAATCTAAATGGCCCCAAATTTGGTGAGTATCATCTAGACACGTGTGCCAACCAAAGTTGTGACTTTTTTTTTTATATCTTATCGGGTATGGGTGTGGCAAGCCTGTAACGAGGTGGCCATTTTGTGAAAATAAAACGTCTCTTAACCCTTTAGGCGCCAGGGTTTATTTTAAAAAATACAGATTTTTGAGAACCAAATTTCAAAAGGCTGTGGTTTGAAAATGATAAGAGATAGAGTCCTACTCTAAACTAGAAAAAGGTCAGGTATGACCCAAAGTATACAAGTAAATAAATTTTAACCATCTAATTTGCATATAATTTGCATACCATGACATTATATATTGGCGGTTATGTTTTTTACAGTACATACACACTAATGAACATATTATAATGTTTTTTTTTTCTTTTTCTGAAATATTTTTTTTATAACAGTAATTTGTAACAACGTAGCAACATTACCAAAATAAAGAATAACTACAACTTCTAATATACCATAACTAATAAACGTATGCAAATAGTTATGAGAAATATACACATGTACTGTATGTGTGTGGTTGCAGTAGATTTATCTTTTCTTATCCATCCATCTTTTGCTTTATGAGAGGTCCCACTCTAAAAACTACTAACTATGCCAGTTAGTAGTTTTTTAGAGTGTGGGACCTCTCATAAAGCACAGCACACAGCCATCACTTTTATTACGATCGCTGCTTTGATTAGTGCAGTCTCGCTGACTATGTTTACTGCTGCCTCCCTCCTCTTCTGGGTAAAGTGTCAGGATGACCAACACGTATTTGTCCCAAACAGCTGTCAATAGAAGCCGCATTATTCCCAAACTCCCTGTCACTATCGCGGCCACGGCAGTACACCCGCCCCGGCTTCTATCAGCTGTGCTAAAGGTAAAGCTGCAGGTGCTAAAGGTAAAGCTGCAGGTGCTACGTGCTCACGGCTTCCCTTCCCAACCTCCTGGTCACTACCGCGCCAGAGCGACTATTTTCCTCCCGTTTCTTTCACTGATGTTTGGCAAAATGTGGGAAAAACAGCGTGTGCTTTATGAGAGACGCTGAGAAAGGCACGAGCAGCGGCGCCGCTATCCAAGTTACACACGCACTCACTCTCGCTCATTCTCACTTTCACTCGGCTGAAAAGACTCTAAAGGTAGATGTTCTCCTCAGAATCAGAGTCAGCCATTACTAATACCAAAGCTTCATCACAGGTGTATTTTTTATTTGTTATTTTCATGTTTATCAGCTCGCGTGTAGAGAATGAGGCTTCTATTGAGCCGGTCCTGACACTCCCACTGAGACGCGTCTTTGAGGTCTTCTTCTACAAATTTTTTTAATGGCAACACATGGTAATGGTGGACTAGAAACGAAGTACAGGGTGTCTGACATCTGGTGGAAGGGAGTGGAAGCATAATTTAGCACATAAACCGGAAGTAGCAGCTGTTTTTTCCTGTTAAGTTGCTTGTCGCAATTTTGCGACTTTGGCGCTTAGAGGGTTAACTCTCAAACGCCTTCTCGGATCGAGTTGGACCCAAAAAGGCGTTTGTGCACATTCATGACCTGAACACAAAAATATGTAAATAAAAAAGTTATCTTTAGAAATGGCTCTCCAGCGCCCCCTACAATCTTATAATGGGACCCAAGAATTTAGTTTGTCATTGAGACATGAAATTTGGTACACACATCTCTTATGTCATGATGAGCATAAAAGCCAATGATAACCACCCCCTATCTATAAATGTGTTGCCATAGCAACGTCCCAAATATGTGGAAAAAGTCAATGGGAAGTGAAAATTTTAGTTTGTCGTAGGCAAATGAAACTTGGTACACACATCCAGTATGGGCTTATGAACAAAAAAGCCAATGGGGACAGCACCCTATACACCTCTTTTTTAAAAGAACACAGAGAATAGCTGCTTCATTCCACAGACACCAAACTTGGGCAAAATGAGCTAAACACATGTATGTAAAATAGACAGGTGTTTTTCTTGATGTTTTTGCTCGAGTTATATATTTTTTTTATTATAATTTGGTATATTTTTATTATAATTTTTCTGCAAAATGATCCTCAATTTGACCCAGTAAACGTGCAACTAAAAGTCATTTTTATTGGTCCCAGACTTCAAGCTCCGCGAAAAACTAATGTATTTGAAGTCCCCGAAACAAAAATACAAAAAATGACCCCTAGAAAAGTCAAAATACATTGGGCCTATAGGAAGTGAAAGTAACTTTTTTCCAACGTAGAAAAATGAAACTTGGTACATCCATAGGACACCTCAGGGCAAACAGAAAAGTTTATTACAGCCATATCGTAAACTCAACAGGAAATCTACTATGTTGGGTGGAATGCGTGACCACCTAAATCGCACCCCTTGTGCTAAAGGCTTTTCATCTAAACAGCTCCAAATTTGGTGAGTATCATCTAGACACGTGTGCCAAAAAAGTTATCAATTTGTTTTTTGATACATTTGTGGCTGTGGTCGTAATGAGTCTGTGAAGAGGCAGCCATTTCTTTGGGAAATAAATGCCATTTCCCAATTGCCAGGATCCTTCCTTTAGAGGAGGCCCCTCCAGAGCTAAGGCTAGAATCTTAGAAAACTCCTCAGAATCCTTTGGAACATGTAACCTTGTACTTTTAGACAAGTTATATTTGCATTTTGCCTTTTAAACAGGGGTGCAGCGATTCCTGAGTCATCTCAAATCTCCAGCCAGTACTTTGTTTTTCTCGCCTTAGCCCAAGCATGATCGATTATTTTCAAAGGTTCAGACAGCTCCCAGGAAAACCAGGGATTGTGGAGACCTTTAACTCTAAATTACAAGGTGGTGTAGCAGGCCCCAGCAGTAGCACAGGCCCGGTTATTTGACATTACCGTGAAGTTTACGCTTTAAAGCACGAAATGCAATCCTCCGAGTGCATGTGTCCCCGCGGTCTCAAGGGAGGCGAGGGCCTTTATCGCCGCTTGCGGCTTTAATTTTTATATTATAGTTTATTTACTGATAGATTTTTCATGTTTTGTGAAAAGCATTAGTAAGACACTGGAGCGACATGGCTCTCAACTACATGTCAGGTTATAACCTCATATTACCTTCATTACTGGCTCAGTCTACAGCCTAACCAATAGTAGCACGTTTTTATGTTAAAATAAACTTTAGGCGAGATCATCATGAAAAACTCAACGACTAATATGCTCTTGGTTGAGTTCCTGAACTAAGGACAGAAACAGCTCATTGACCAATCAACAATGACAAATGAGACAATGGGCCAGAGGTAAAAAAATAAAAATAAATGAGAAAAGGAGCCACACTCCTCTCAAAGTGCTTAACTAAACTGAGCAACTGAGCAAAAGACAAAGTTCAAATCTCCCCAATCTTTCTCTACAGGATCCTCAAGTCACATGATCCAGGCCTCAGTATCTGCAGAGTAACAATGAGTTGAATAGCTTTTCTAAACCAGGGATAGAGAATAGCGTAGATAAGAGGGTTTAGACAGGAATTCAGATAAAGCAGTGAAGAGAGAACAACTTCTAAAGGAACACCGAGTATCAAGATATTGGTGTTGGAGTAGGAAAAAAAGTAGTACGGACAGAAACACATAACATACACAAGCACAACAACACCTAGGTTTCTGGCAGCTTTAATCTCAGATTTCATGTTTGTCTTGGAAGAGTCTGAGACGTAAGAACGCATGGCTCGGGCCTGAGACACAGCCACCACAAACACACTCATGTACAGCACAATAATGATGGTAATTGGGACAACAAAACTCATAACAAAGTCGAGTTCTTTTGAGAAATTTACTATACACTCTCCTTGGCAAGATTTATATTTGCCTGGGTTTATTATTTTTTCTAACAAACCCAGAATTGACAAAATCAAGGCATATAACCAACATAAAGAAATACTGATGCTCGCTCTGTGTTCAGTCATTCTGCTTGCGTAATGCAGCGGGTCATTAATGGCTATGTAGCGATCCACTGAAATGAGAACTATGTTTCCCACTGAAGAGGTAAAAAAAATGCAAATTAGGATAAAATACAGAGAACACAAGAGGTCGCCTAATGTCCAGCAAGTTCTCCATTTCACCCCCTCGACTGGTATCACCACAAGGCCAATAAAGAAGTCCGACACGGCCAGAGAGAGGAGGAGGAGGTTAGTGGAGGTGTGGAGCTGTCTGCAGAGAGAAGAAGCAGACAAGTTAGTGTTTCAGTTTTGGTAGTTTAGCTTTGATGAACAGACCCAGTAAACAAACAGAATGCAGTGATACAGTGGAAACAATGCACTGGGTCAGTTCGGTTTGGTTTAGTTTAAGCAACCCCTGAAGAAGCTTGTGTTTCCTCTCGGCTGGATCTAGAAGAGTATCATCTGCCAAATACAATGAATAATTTCATGAAGTGGTGTAAAACTGGAAACAGCTGTTGCTAATAAACATTTTTCTGTTTGAATATGACTTTTATCACAAAAACAAGGTGTACATTTTTTTTTGTTTACAGATAGAAAAGTGGAAGCAAACAAAATCCACAACAAAATTAATTAATATAAATAAATAACAAATACAAATGGACAAGACGTAGGACTACCTGTAGTGGCTGTATTATTAATAACAGTATACAGACTGTGAGCAACTCCTACGTCTGTAGGTCTGTAAAATTTATAAATTTCCTCTTAGATACGTAGTTGTAGTGTTGAGCTGTTGGTTTAAAATCTTATGAGCTTTTGTTAACACATATTAAAGATCTATTATGTCTATGTTTTCCAAGACTGCAACTCATCTCAGAGCTGACACACAGACGTACACATTCACACAACAATTTCTTTGTCCCTGTTGAACTTCCACAAACTGTGGAAAATCTGTTTCCAGAGGAATCCTCTGCTCATAAACTGTATCATTATTATATAGGACAATATTCACTATAGAAATGACAAGGACTCTATTCTTTATTATTACTTCAAATACATGAGAGATAAGATGAAACAAACTTGTCTCCACAAGGAAATAATTCATCTTGACTGTAGAAAATGCACTTTGTCAAATTGTAGGCTTATTTAGAAAATAACTCAAATAAATATATAATAAAATGTAAGCTTTAACAGAAGCTGTTTCCAGGGAAGATATAGCTTTTCTTGGTTCAATTGTTAAATGACTCAATTGGTTGGATTAAAAAAAGGAACTCTGCTAAAACTGCTGACAGTAATGTGCATTTTCTACTCTTAAGTCATGTAATAGAAAGCCCTATATGTCTCTACAAAAGGGTGGTGTTCTCTTCTAGTAAATGGAAACACTAAAAAGCATTGACCACAATCAAGTCAATGAATGTTAAAATCTAAAACTCAATATCACAAACTAAAATGAGGACTTTAGAGCCTGCTCAATGAACAATTTGATTTGTGCTTTTTTTGTACATCCAGAGGAAGAAGCACTACACAATCCAAACAAAGTACACATTACATTACTAGTACTATATAGTTCAGACACCAAAAGTATTTTTTTTTTTTCTTGTTCAGAGTTATATTTACCTGAAGTGTGCGATGGAGATGATGACCAGCATGTTGAGTGTGGTAGTAAGCAGGCAGAAGATGAAAAGCAGAATGTCGTTAATGAAAAACTGCATTGGGTCCATCTGGGGCTTTCTGCACGAGCTGTTGAGATGTGGGAAGCAAAGTTCTGCCTCTACAGCCTCCATCATCACAGACACAGACTCATGGAGCTTGTTTATATTCTCCTCACGTCCTCAGTGGATCGTCCCACTGACATCAACAGTAAAATCTGGGATTATTGCAATGTTGTTCAAACAATTCTGCTCACAAAAAGGTAGGGATATTCAATCTTTGGATAAAATTACAGAATGCACCTAAAATGCACTTACATGCACTTACAGTAATATGAAGTTCTTGAACATGGTAATTAGCCTCAAAAATCACAAATGTCTGATCCATCAATCAACCACTAAATGTTCTGGTTCAATGACAATTTGTATTTTAACGGTCCTCTTGATCATGTTGTTCACATTTTGACATCATAAGCTCAAGACAACACCTAACAACTGATCAACAGTACCAGGCCAATGCAAACCTTCAGATGGGATGCACTCAGATGTCAAGTCAGACCATTCGAAACCGCTTACATCAGCATTGTATGCATGGTAGGTGACCTGAAAGGGTACCTGACCACACCACCAGGCGCAGATTTTGTCTTGCATTGGCCAGGGAGCATTTGCATTGTACAAGGGACCAATGGGCCTCAGTGCTGTTCTCTGACAATTCCCACTGATTGGAAATGATGGCCACCAACACTGTTGGAGCCTAGAACCTCAACAACCTCAAGGCAGCCCTTCAAGAAGAGTGAAATGCCTCAGCGGACACTAAATCAAGGACACAGTTATTGAGACATTGACATTTTTTGACAGTGTGAACTTTTCACCTTTTCCAAAGATTTGACCTGGAAGTCAAAAATCCCTTACTTTAGTAACTTTACAGTAGTGTATATGTTGAACACTGTTACACCTACAAATTTAATAATCCCCACAATATACTAAAACCACAAACATAATAAAATGTTGTGTAATAAACCCACAAACTAAATAATTTCCCACAAACGTAATAGCTATTACATTAGCGGGAGTTTATTAAATTTGCGCGTACAATCATGATATACTGCGAATGTATTAACTTCCTACAAATGTAGACATGCGCCTATAGGCTACTTAACTCTGTTTAAATGCTGCTGATGGGGCCCTGATGCCAACACTTGTATAACTAAGTATCTCAGCTGGACCACCTCACCGTGAAAAATTTCTGACCACACCACTAAATTGTAAACATTATCTTTTTATATACAAAGAGAAAAAAAAATTAATAAATAAATAAATACATGTATATGTTTATTTAAAATGTACCAAATAGATGTCTCAACATGTGACACTCGTCTCTTCTCGTCTGTCTCCTCTGTGTCAAATTTATTCCCATCAAAATCAAATTCCACTTTCAGCAAGGTAAAGATTACTTTATTATTAGTTTTCTCCTTTGCTTAGTCCTGTTAAGGGTCACGGGTGACTGGAGCCAATCCCAACAACTTTGGGCCTTAGGCGGTGTACTCCTTTAATAATATATTGTTGAATTGATTAAATCTTCACATTTAAATGCCATCTGTTTATTAACTTTGGTCAAAAAACATAATCATCTGCCATAGTTTATTCTTAGGTATGGTTTGTTTCCTGACTGCCTTAACAACTGACACTAACTCATTTTTACATTTACATTTAGTCATTAAGCAGACACTTTTATCCAAATCAACTTACAAATGAGGAAAACAATGAACAATTATTACAACACAAGGTAGCAAAATGCATAATTAAACCAAAAACAAGTCTGTTAAAACCCATAACAGTATACTGGGCTAAGGATAGGAAGTTTTTTAATAGATTGAAGGAAGTAGTTTGTCAGTTATGTGTTAATGGAAGAGATGTATTTTTTTTTAAAGAAGGCAACAAAATTGATGTACCCTTCAGTCAATGAAAGAAAAACTCACAATGGTCACAGAAAAAACTTTATTCTGACAAAAGTAATAATAAATAAAAATTCTATGAATGTTAACCAATGAAAGTCAGACATTGCTTTTCAACCATGCTTCAACGGAATTATTTAAAAAAATAAACTCATGGAACAGGCCTAGACAAAATTGTTGGTACCCCTAACTTAATATTTTGTTGCACAACCTTTTGAGGCTATCACTGCAATCAGACGATTCCTATAACTGTCAAAGAGACTTCTGCACCTTTCTGCAGGTATTTTGACCCACTCCTCATGAGCAAACTGCTCTAGTTGTTTACGGTTTGAAAGGTGTCTTTTCCAGACGGCATGTTTCAGCTCCTTTCAAAGATGCTCAATAGGATTGAGGTCAGGGCTCATAGAAGGCCATTTTAGAATAGTCCAATGTTTTCCTCTTAACCATTCTTGGGTGCTTTCAGCTGTGTGTTTTGGGTCATTGTCGTGTTGCAAGACCCATGACCTGCGACTGAGACCAAGCTGTCTGACACTGGCCAGCACATTTCTCTCTAGAATCCCTTGATAGTCTTCAGATTTCATTGTACCCTGCACAGATTCTAGACACCCTGTGCCAGATGCAGCAAAGCAGCCCCAGAACATAACAGAGCCTCCTCCATGTTTGACAGTAGGGACAGTGTTCTTTTCTTGATATGCTTAATTTTTACGTCTGTGAATATACGGCTGATGTGCCTTGGCAAAAAGTTCCATTTTTGTCTCATCTGTCCATAGGACATTCTCCCAGAAGCTTTGTGGCTTGTCAACATGTAGTTTGGCATATTCCAGTCTAGCTTTTTTATGATTTGTTTTCAACAATGGTGTCCTCCTTGGTCGTCTCCCATGTAGTCCACTTTGGCTCAAACTACGACGTATGGTGCGATCTGACACTGATGTTCCTTGAGCATGGAGTTCACATTGGATCTCTTTAGAAGTCTTTCTGGGCTCTTTTGTTACCATTCGGATTATCCATCTCTTTGATTTGTCATCAATTTTCCTCCTGCGGCCACGTCCAGGGAGGTTGGCTACAGTCCCATGTATCTTAAATTTCTGGATAATATGTGAAACTGTAGTCACAGGAACATCTAGCTGCTTGGAGATGGTCTTATAGTCTTTAACTTTATCATGCTTGTCTATAATTTTCTTTCTATTCTCCTGCGACAACTCTTTCCTTCGCTTCCTCTGGTCCATGTTGAGTGTGGTACACACCATGTCACCAGACAACACAGTGACTACCTAAAGGCCCACTGACTGATTACAAGATTGTACACACCTGTGATTCTAATTAGTGCACACACCTTGAATTAACATGTCCATTTGGTCACATTATTTACAGTCTTTTCTAGGGGTACCATCAATTTTGTCTAGGCCTGTTCCATGAGTTTATTTTTAAAAATAATTCCGTTGAAGCATGGTTGAAAAGCGATGTCTGACTTTCATTGGTTAACATTCATAGAATAGGTCTGTATTAGTGAGTGAAGATATGAGGGTGCAGAACCAGTGGTGGTCTTGTAGACCAAGAGCATAGCTTTGAACTTGATGAGGGCATCAACAGGGAGCCAGTGTAGCCTAATGAAGAGAGGAGTAACTTGCGCTCTTTTCGGTTCACTCTTGCCGCTGCATTTTGGATCAGCTGCAGACGTTTGGTTGTGCAGGCAGGGAGTCCAGCCAGTAATCCAGTTTGGACAAGACAAGAGCCTGGACTAGGATTTGTGTAGAGTCTAATTTTCCTAATGTTGTAGAGGATGAATCTACAGGACCGGGTGGTGCTGGCAACATGACTTGTGAAGTTTAGCTTATCATCAATTACCACTCCCAGATTTCTGGCAGTGCTGGACGGTGTAATGGTTGAGGAGCATAGTTGAATGGAGAAGTTGTGGTAGGACTTTGGGTTGGCCAGAATCACAAGCAGTTCCTTTTTTATAAGGTTCAGCTGCAGGTGATGGTCCTTCATCCAAAGTGAGATGTCACTCAGACATGCCGAGATCCGAGCAGAGACCGTCATATTGTCAGGTTGAAATGACAGGTGGAGTTGAGTGTCATCTGCATAGCAGTGATAGGAAAAGCCATGCTTCTGAATGACCGAGCCGAGGAATGTCATGTACATGGAAAAGAGTAGCGATCCAAGGAATGAGCCCTGTGGCACCCCTGTATTGAGATGTTGTGACTTAGAGACCTCGTTTCTCAAGGATACTCTGAATGACCTATCCGAGAATTAAAACTTGGACCATTGCAACGACATTCTAGAGACACCCATCGCACTGAGAGAAGACTGGAGGATGTGGTGATTAACACTGTCAAAGGCAGCAGACAGATCCAGTAAGATGAGTACAGATGGCGTGGATGTTGCTTTTGACAGATATTGCCTTTGCCAGTCTCAGGGCCGGGCTTCGATGACTAAGAGCAGTTTTAGGGGAATGGCCGCTCTTGAACCCAGACTGTTTGCGGTCAAGGAGGCTGTTCCGTGTGAGAAAAGAGGAGAGCTGGTTAAACACAACCCGCTCCAGAGCTTTGGCAATGAAGGGAATGAGGGAAACCGGTCTGTAGTTTTCTAACAGTGTAGGTTTTAGAGTGGGTTTCTTCAGTAGTGGTGTAATGTGGGTCTCTTTAAAAGCTGTGGGGAATGACCCCGTGGCGAGAGATGAGTTGATGTGGGTGAGAGCAGGCTCGACAGATGGAGAGATGGCCTGAAGGAGATGTGTGGGGATGGGATCCAGCGGGCAGGTGGTACGGTGGTTAGAACCAAGCCTCTCCCATGGTACCTCTCAAATGGTCGTTGTGTAAGGGCGCCGCCATACAGCGATTTACCGCCGTCCACCAGAGGGCAGGCTCCAAAAGCGGAAATATAAGGAGAAACCCAATGGCGACTTTACAGGTGTAAAAATCATGTTTACAGCCTGGTACAAAAGATGACTCCTGTCTCTACAGCTAAGTTTTTACTATGTGACAACTCTGATTACGTCCGTTTATGCTATCTAAAAAGTTTAGTTTTGAGAATAAATTTGTGTGTGGTTACCTTGGTGTGCATGTGTCAATCACCGAGCCGTGCGCACGTCGTGTGGCTAGCTGGGTAACAAGTGGCTAGTTAGCTGCTCTGTGATACTTGCTGGAGCAGTATCACGGAGCTGCTCGGAGCTAGGTTGTGTTAGGCTTCTGTACTTGACCTTCGGCTGTTCTCTGAGTATTTGAGAAGAACGTTGTTGAAATGGCTTGCTGTGCTGTTGGCTGTACTAACAGACTCTCCAAGAAGTGTGGTCTTCAGTTTTTTCGGTGAGTAATACAATTTTCTTGGTTTTATGGATGGTTTTAAGAGCTCTTAAGCGGGTAACTATATAGCATTACTCAGCTACTTAGCCTAGCTAACAACTTTTCCAAATCAAAATTACATCGAGTACGGTAATTTAGAATTAGATGTTAATCATAATACTGTTAAGGTAGAGTTTCAAATTTATTTTTACTGGCTTTGCTTTAAAAAATAGATCCAGATATACAATACATCATGTCATTTCTTGCTCAAATCCAAACACTATTTGCATTGCGACATGGCTATTAAACATAGTTTAACATCAAAACAATAGATTTATTAATGATAGCTGTAATATCCTTTTAAGTGATTGAATTAAGGATGTTATAGCTTTGACATATAACGTGCAAATGAGCGCAACTTGGTAAAACTGCATTATTCACCGGGTGCACTACGCAATGACTGTAGAAAATATGCTACGCTAGGCTACCGTCAATGCTCTGAAGCCCACCGCTAATGACTTTTGAAAATAAGGTGCTATCATTACATACGAGATAATGTAAGATTATCTCGCAAAAAAAATTACGAATGATCTTTTTCAATGAAATCGTAATTGCACAGAAGTTTGTGCTACTGTTTTGTGTATTTCTCCGTTTAGGACGTGTAGAGGGTGTCTCTGGGAGCTCTGTTGTTCTTATATTAAACTGCCCTCAGAGTGTGTTATAAAGTATGACAACTGTACCTAGTAACTTCAATGTAGTACCTATGCTGTCAACACTTTTCAGTTACATTCAATACATCTAAGGTATAAACTACTATTTTAATATTTATAAATCTGGGCTTAAAAAATTGTCAATGTAAACATATGTACATAGCTTATGTTAAAACATAATCTTTTTTTAGTCACTTAGTCTAAGAGAAATTAGTATAAGCTTATGACCATGATCTTTTGTTTATGTGAAGCCCTGTTGTTATCTACCCTAACCCTACCCTGCAATTGTTATTGTAACACTATATGTACAGTACAAGTTTGGTAACCTTTTAAGGTCATACTAACACCTAATGTGTTTTTGTATGTTTGTTTAAGTTTTCCTCTAGGTGATTCAGACAGACTGGACCAGTGGGTGTTGAAGATGAGGAGACAGAACTGACTCCTACCTCTTCCAGTCGGTTGTGCAGTCAACACTTTGAGATGGATAGCTTCTGCACTGATTTGAGGGTATCCAAAGCTTTGTGTCATCTTTATTACAAGGACAGTACATACTGACCAACAGTTCAACTGTATAATAACATTAGTCCACATGGGTTATTGTAGAACTGCACAGTGAGTCACAAGCGAGCAGCAGCTTTATCAGAAACGTCATTAATTACATGCAGGCCATTAGGGAGACAAATAAAATACAAAAAATAATTCAAAATTAAAAAGGACAAATAGAAAACATGCGTTAGTTACACTACAGACATCTTATTAAGCAAAGAGAAACAGAAGTTGTTAAAACAGCAGGGCACAGAGGGGTTTAATACTGACAAGTCTAATCTGAAAAGCCACATTTTTAAAAGAGAGTGAAATAATCCAGTTAAATAAATTTTTCTGATGGTAGTTGGAATAATATTCCATTATTTGGAAGCTCGAAAAGAAACGGCAGACTGACTGAAAGCTGTTTTTCTAATCTATTTAGTCGATCAATTTGTTAGTATTTTTCTATAGAGATGCACTCTTTTTACACTTGTTATTTGCTCACTTTGCACGCTACATTACACCTAGATTAGACACCTACTCACTCACCTGTTGAAACAAGTTACAACCAGTGGACATAGTGGGAACGTACTGATACAGACTGCTTCTGGCGAGGGGCGCGGCCATAGATTACTATTACTTTTGTGGTGTCAAGTTGACCATGGACACAACTTATTGATACAGGAATGCTCTAAATAAAAAATATGTACAACTGTGATTCTACAATAAATAAATTAAATAAAGTAGCTACAATGCCATATAATGTCTTGTCTTTATTACTCTTTTAACAGGGAAGGACTTGACTTGCTTGACAAGCACAGCTGTGCCCACCAATTTCTTTTTTTCAAAAGACAAACATCCAAAGCCTAGACGGTCATGGCAGGCAGTGTTGGGAAAGTTCACTTTCTACAAGAACTAGTTCAAAGTTCAGTTCACAAATTTTAAAATGAACTAGTTCAGTTCAGTTCAAACTTCAAAATTTTGAACTAAGTTCACAGTTCCAAAAATGAACTAGTTCATAGTTCTTTTTTTCCATATGTTGCTGCGAGCTATTATTTTTCAAAATTATTGCCACAGCCCATATAGAATCACAGACAGCAATTATTTTATCAGTTTTAACAATGAAGCTATGCGTTAGATTTCATTTTCATATCCAATTTTCAATCCTTATCCAACCAGGGTTTACATTAGCATTGAGGGGACATTGTTGCTTTAATGCTTTGTTGCTGTCCATTCACTCCACACTAGTGGCAGCTGCAGCTTTCAACCCTACAGTACAGTTCTCAAGAACATGAGGAAAAACGTGCTGCTTGAATGGTCTTTTTTAATGAGGAATTATTCAAAGAAAAACAGGACAGTAATCATTAAGGTGAAAACGTTCTTAAATTGTAATAATTTTCCATTGTCCACATGCTAAAACAGAATATTGGAATCCTGGGAAAATAGACCAGGCAGGTTCAACAAACAAGTTACATCAGGGGTCCTGAATTAAAATCAGCCGAGGTCCGCTTAGTAACTTTCCTCACCATGAGGGGTCCGGAAAATTTAAATTAAAGGATATGTGTTTGAATATAAGTCTTTAAAGTAAAGTCTCATTTATTCCACACCTACAGCCTTTTAAACAAATGGAGATTAATGTAGATAATCCACTGTTTTCTGTATTTTATCCCTTGTTTACATGAGGAGGATGTTTGAGTGTTTAGCTTTCACCAAACACAGCTCACAGACAAAAGTAAAAAACTACAAAATCAAAAGAGGCTAAAGCTCAAGACCTGGTGGTTTATTGACAACAGCCTGGAATTCTACATATAATGCCTAATACTCCTTTAAAACATGTGTGAGAACATTTTAAATACATACAAAAAATCATAAATTCAAGCCAAAACATATTTGTTAAACAAATGTGACAAAGATGCCTGTCATAATTGATCTCTTTCTATTGTCATTCCTCTGAAAACAACAGGAACAAGGGAAAAAGTACTGAGCATTTCTTTAGCATTAGCTGTTGACAATAATTAACTGTTACTGTTTAATTTGCAGGTTCATCTTAAAACAAAATTTAGAATAGAAATATTTATTTCCTGTATTTTCTCCGTGTGGGGTAACATTTTAATTAAAATGCTTATGATTAGTTCTGTAACAGGATTTAGGATTCACACAGAAACTGACACAACTTAAGGAAGACTTAACATGTGTCACTCATCTCCAAACCCTCCTTTCACACCTTTTCTGTTTTTAATCACCCAAATAAACATGTGTTGGGTTCAAATGAACGTGAATGTTAATTACTCACGTTTGTAAATTAGGTCAAATAAGTACCTAACTTACAACAGAATAAAGAAGTTGACAGACAAATGTACAACTCACCACATTATTAGACGTCCTCACTTTCCTCTGAGCTGAGTCTTTTTAATCCCGACATTAAAACTGTCCAGTCCTGGTTCAGTTCTGGATTTATTCTCAGATTATCAAAGCAGTCGGGACTAGAGGATAAAGGGCTGTTGTTCAGCTTTGACACTGACACGGAGCTAAGGAGCTGAATAAACTAAAATAAACGTTCCCTCTCCGTCCATAACGTCAGTGAATCTTCGTTATGTTTTGCCAAGGCTCAGCTTTTAGATTTTAGTTTCTAACGCATTATCAGGCTACGCTAAACATGTTAAAATTTCCCGCTGCTCTGTCCGTAACCATAATAACCTGAGGACCCGCGCGTGTAGACGTAGCTGTCCTAGAAGTGCCGGTTCAATAATATGTTTTACACAATGCGCTTGTAATTATGAATAATGTCTTGCGGTCCAGATCAAAGCCTCTCGAGGTCCGGATCCGGACCGCGGTCCGCCTATTAGTGACCTCTGAGTTACATGAATGAATTTAAATGATCATACGCCTTACTACATGCTGCTGTAGCCTCCATGCTTTATTTTTTTTTTGATGACGGGTCACGCATGCGGCGGACGGCGGTGCGACACTGGTGGCTGGTGTTGCCAGGTTTGGTGTTTTTCCGCTACATATTAAGACCCGTTTGCGGCTGGTTTGCGGTGTGTTTTAGCCGGGTTTTCGCCTGGAAGGCTCTATAGAAATCTGGCACCCTATTGAACGAAGTTAACCTGAAAGAGAGCGTGCCGATCACAAACACCAGACTGAACGATTCACAGTAACGTTCATCAGGCAGTAATACAGCACGTTCAGTTCACGTTCGCCCAAAATATGAACGAGTTCATGAACTATCGTTCATTGAACGCGTTCAGGCACAACACTGACGGCAGGTATGTTGGTTGAGAGGTTGAGAATGTTAATAATGTGTCTAATGACAGTGTTGAGTGTCAAAGTGTAAATATTATGTATGTCATGTACATTTGTGGCCATGCAAACCTTAAATGGGAAATGAATTGAACTTGATTAGACCATTTTCTATATGTTTTAGAGCCTGCATGAACGGGGCCTAAGTACATTTCAGAGAGCCTGTGTGTGCAATAGTTTACATCGAATGGAATATGTCTGATAACAGGATTTGTTTTTAATAGAGTTGGCAGAATAATTTCCTCTGTTATGTTCCTCTGTTCCTCACCCTAGTTCATTGTATTTTTACATGTTCTGTATTGTCTTGTGCTATTATTTTTAATCCTTATGTCCTGTTTCTGGATGTGCATTTTATTTAACAGTTGTTGTCCCGTCTTATATGTTCCCACTCAAGGCCTGCACCTTGTTGTGGTGATTGGGCTTTCAACCAAGACAGGCCAACTTGAATTTGTTTGTTTTTTGTTATTTATTTTTTTGTCTGACTTTCCACAGGGTCCAGTCCTGCAGCAGTCATTTTAAACTCCTCATCACATCCTCGCCACGTCCACCTTCACCCTTTACAACCTGATGGGACAAGGCTCCGTTTGTTGCTTCTCAAACCTTTTGGAACTGCATCACAAACATATGTGACACCTTTTACACACTTGAGCATTAAAAAAAAAAACTGTTTACAATTCATTTGCACTTTTTTATTTTCAATTGAAATGAATTGTATCATATGTTTTTACAGTTTTAAACAAACTTTTTCTCTGCTTTAAGTATGGACATGCCTTACTTATTATTAATTATTCTACCATCTAGTGGTATAAAATCAAAAACTACAAAAAACTGCTGCAGATGTTTTAACAGATGTTTCCAGGTGCAGAAGCAGAGGGCAGGTCCATCGTGAAAACTACAAGAGTTATGTATAACGTGGCTATAACTAAGTAAAATATAGTATCCAAAGTAATGTGTAACTGCACTTGTCTGGGCAGTGGGCTCTTAAGAGTGAGCAATTTGAACAGTGACCTTTTCCATATTTTAAACTACAATAGAAAAAGTTAGATTAGCATGCTATATTATAGCTACATACCACAAGCATTATTCGAAAGCCTTGTTAACTATATAACATATTATAGAGAGATACATAGTGTGGTCATAAATCTCGGGTGAGAAGCTCCACTTGTGTTAGCCTGGTGTTGGCAACAGATTAGCAACAAGTTAGCAATTGCCTTAGCCTCGGCTACAGCGGAATGGGCGTAATTACCCATGATGCCCTCCCACGGGCTTACGATGCAACACTCCCTTTGCCCATTTTAGTAACATCCTCTGACGAAGGAGTCTGAAATGTCCGGATGTAATCGAAATGTGCCCTGACTTTGAGGCTATTTCGTCAAATAGGGGACCAATGGGCGGATAGCATCCATAATTATTATACGATCTATGGTTAGAACCAATGACTGACCGTGGAAACGTCTGCTTCAGTTAGAGGAGAAAAAGAGGGGCGCAAACACCGATCAGGGGTGTGGATGAGTTCAACAGGTTGTGGCGCAGAGAACCTACTGCCGGACGTTTTTTTTATGAAGAAAGACACAAAATCATCAGCTGTTAAATCTGATTAAGGTGGGGGAGCATGCGGACAAAGGAGGGCAGAGAAGGTTTTAAAGAGAGTGCGCGAATCAGCTGAGTTGTTGATCTTAGAATGGTAGTAGTTAGTGTTTTGCCGAGGTGACATCAGCGGAGAAGGTAGAGAGGAGAGACTGGTAGAGACAGAGATCAGTAACATATTTTTTCTTGCGCCATTTTCTTTCAGCTGACTAGAGATTAGCGTAGAACAGCCTTTCTCAAAGTGGGTGCCGCGGCACACTGGGGTGCCCCCTGACTGTGTCAGGGGTGCCGCCAAAAAATTACGTAGGCTAAAAAAAAAAAAATGCTTTCGCGTTGGCTTGCACTGAGCCAGAGACAGGCGCGCTCAGAGCTGTCATAAATCACAACTTTTCTGAACTGCGCCTGCAGCGCGATGGCGCCCATCGTGCATAGCTCAACTAAGGCGATCGTTATAAAGGTGTTTAAACGACAAAACACTTACACTTGTATATATTTGACAATCGGAATATCAGAACTGAGATTTTCAAGCCTGACGTACATCAAGAACAAGTACAGGGAGCGACTGAGGACTGTGGACCAGGAGCTCCGTGTCTGCCTCTCATCCATACCTGCCAGGATAGGGCGGCTGTGTGCGTCGCACCAGGCTCACGTCTCTCATTGATTGTGGTCACCCCACCCCGGCTTGTGTGGAGCGTGTGCGCTGCATGCGCGCATGTAGATCTTTCTCCATCTCTCGTTGCGGATTATTTTTGTGTGTGTGGGTGTGTGTGCATGCGCATATAGCACGGATGAAAACAAGCACTATATGGAAAAACATTCCTGCTTATCTCTGGTGCATGGAACATGGATCTTTTTCTTATCGTATTGTATCTGATTTTTTTTATTCTTGTTACGTCTGCCCCTTTTATTTAATTTTAACTGCATCCTGCACTTCAGTTTAGTTCTCCTGGTCAGGATTTGTTGTTGGATTCTTGTATTGTGCGGTCCACCTCTTACGGTTTTATGGCATTTGTGTCTCTGATTAATTATTTTGTGAATTACTTTGCAAACCAGTGTTTTTAAAGGTGCTATAAAGTTGTTATTATTATTGTTATTGTTATTTACAGTTCGTATTATGCTCTGTTCATTACTGTCCTGTCTAAATAAACAGGACATTTCCATTTAAATTTGGGTTATGCAGTGTTTTTAAATTATATTTTAAACTGGGGTGCCTTGAAATTTTATGCATTTTTGAAAGGTGCCCTGACTGAAAAAAGTTTGAGAAAGGCTGGCGTAGAACATAAGATAACCAGGGGGCAGATGAGGATGTGTCTCACATATTGCCTAACTCATATTAGGCTTTTATTATTTTTTTCTTATTGAGAGGATGCCCCGAAACAAAATATATAAATTTGTGTAATTCTCTCTCCACCATAATTGCTATATTTTAATTGTTGCAAACCCATTTACATTGCTCATAAGTCTGCCTGAACTTTACTTTATACTTACCCCAGATATTTCTGTTACACCCAGAGGCTAATAATCATGAGGATGGTATGTATATGTAGAGTTCATAAGACTGCTCATAAGTACATACATACACTCGCAGAATTTGATTTTTGGCCCACTTTTCAGAGAATGTGAATAATAATGCAAAAACCCTTCTTTCCCTCGTAGTGGTTGGTGATGCCATTTAATGTCAAACAATTGTATTTACTCTTTAAATCATAATGACAACAGAAACTTTACTAATGATCCTGATAAAAACTTTACATACCATGTATATGTAAAGCTTGTGAGTGCAAATTTCCTTCTAGTATTTTCTGATATGCTGCATTCATCTTGCCATCAATTTTGACCAAGTTTCCTGTGCCTTTGTAGCTCACACATCCCCAAAACATCAACAATCCACCTCCATGTTTCATAGTAGAAATGGTGTACCTTTCGTCATAGGCCTTGTTGACTCCTCCAAATGTAACGTTTCTGGTTGTGGCCAAAAGGTTCAATTTTGGTCTCATCACTCCAAATGACTTTGTTCTAAACGTTTTGAGGCTTTTCCATGTCCTTTTTGGCGTATTGTAAGCGGGATGCATTGTGGCATTGGCAAAGTTTCTCAACCATGCAGCTCATTTTTTTTCAAGTGTCTCCTTATTGTGTATCTTAAAACAGCCACACCACTTTTTTCAGAGAGTCTTGTATTTCAGATGAAGTTCTTTGTGGGTTTTTCTTTGCATCTCGAACAATTTTCCTGGCAGTTGTGTCTGAAGGTTCTGTTGGTCACTTGATGCTCTCAACTGGTAATACCACAAGGCCAATGAAGAAGTTTGGCCAGAGAGAGGAGCTTGAGGTTAGTGGAGGAATGGAGTTGTCTGTAGAGAGAAGAAATGGAAGAGTATGTGTTTAGTCTTTGAACACACACAGTAAACAGACAGGATATGTAGGAGAGAGTAGGCAACCTAGAGGAATTTTGGAATATAATCTTTCCCACTCTGTTTAATACTAGTTGCACCCAAACGACCCAGTGAGTTTAAGGTTTTTGTAAAAACACCATAGAACATGACATCTCTGTAAATTTTCAGGCTAGCCAAATAGCGGTTTGAGGAAAAGAGGAGGCTTGAGGTGAAGTGTTACGTGCAGACTGACAGGTGTTTAATCACCAACATCAAAAATGTTTACAAAAATACAAGTTTTAAAATACACAAGCTCTGCAGCACCTGCTTTTGACTGAGGTGAAACAGTAGTTAGAGGAGATCTACTCCAATTATCCCCCACTGAACACAATACAGGTAAGTAAACAATCACAACTTTATCGTTAGTTATAGTAACTATCATCTTTGTATAGACAAATTCATAAAAATTAATCAAAAATAAATCAAATTCCATTATGAGGTCTCATTTGGTTTCTTTTAAGAAAATGTTTTCATCCACTGCACCAGTGAAATTTGGTGTGCTACAAGGGTCTGTGCTTGGTCCCTCAATATTTTCTCTGTATGTTACGCAATTGGGATAAATTATCAAAAGTTGTGGAGTGAACTTTCACTTTTATGCCGATGATACACAGCTAAAACTACCAATAAAAGCAAATAATACTACTGACATCATGCGTCTAGAGGCCTGCCTTGTTTCAATAAAATCATGGACGTTTCAAAACCTCCTCCTTTAAACTCGGATAAAACAAAGCTGGACTATTGCAATGTGTTATTCTCTGGCAGTAGCTCAGTGGATAGAGCGGCCGTCCTTTGACCGGCGGGTGAGTGGTTCGAGACCAGCTCGAAACATCCCTAAACATCATAACATCCCGCCCGGAAAAGGCAGCTCCTGTCACACACTGTTTACAGTGGGAAGTACAGGAGTGCAGGAAGACGTCTCTTGAGGAATTCTCCCCAACTGATACATTGGTCCTACAAGAGTCTAATAAAATCTGCGTGTGTTAGATTCATATCCGCTCCCCAAATCCCACAGATGTCTATTGCCGGTCGGCACAACGCCGCCTGCCATGTTAAGCTGCTCAAAATGAAGGCTGAATATGAGGCGCAAGCTGCTGCGAAGCCTTGGAGGCTGACTCCAGCCGGTCTATGAGATAGTGAATGTCAGGGCCAAACTAGAGACAAGGCGGACAGTGGCAGGCCGAGAATGCGTCTCTGCTCCTGCTCTATCAGAGAAGACTGGCCGAGCCATAGGTGCCTGACGTTGAGTTGCACCGTGCTCATAGTGTGGCCCCCACCTACGGTGAAAGCTTGGGACTGCGTAGGGTCAAAAACCGTTGGCTAGACCGGATCTATACAAGTTTTGCGGCGCTAGGTCTCTTCTCTGGACCTAGCGAAGAGTGCTGCACCTGCTGATGCCATCCAAGGCAGGTTGAGCAGGTCATGGCTGTCCTCAGGTAGCAGTGGAGCGCAGCAGGAACGGCAGGAATGAAGGTTCTTGACACCGGTGGGTGGCGAAACTTGGGCAGAATCCATTCTTTAGTCTTGAGTCTTATTGGTGAGTAGGTGATGAAGTGCGCCAGAGAGGTAAACAATAGTGAAGTCCGTAGGTAGGCAGAGCACACACAAAGTGCAAATGAAACTGTCCCTGAACATGACTAGAATTAAATACAGCCACCTGTCCGTTTAGAGCCTAAAAGTCCATGCCTGCTCCATATGTAGGCCCCTCTTTTATTTCTTGTTTTTTCACCGTTTTCTTTTGAAAGTCTAACTTTCACTCCCTCCAGGAAATAAACGACACCGTGGTTCTGGTTACTGATGGATTTATTGAATATCTCCTTCTCTCCGTCATCACAATCATCGTCAATGAAATCCACCGTCAAACTACAGTATGACAATGTAAAAGAAACATGTTAACATACACTATAAGCGGTAACTTCAAATACACTCGGAAAATACAAACAAATTACACATACCTCGCTGGCTGCATATGACCAAAAGGGAATGAGTTCACTTAAAAAATACCCGTTTCAGAACACCAATATGAAAAACATCTCCTTTACTTCTTTGCTTAAACACGAGCAACTATTGTAAACACAAGCTACTCTTGTAATCTGCACACGGAGAATAACGCCTCCTTCAACACATGTGTAAACATTTCCTGTTGCACCTTTTAAAATGTCCGTGTGCAACGTAAATTTACTTTAGTTCCTCATTGACATCAACACTTAATATTCATGAATAGATTAAACAAAAATAACAAAAAATGTTAAATAACAAAAATAAAATGTATGGCAGTTATACTCCCACCAAATGACTATTTGTCATTTCACCTCAAAATTTTAACACTTTTACAGCTTAATTTCAACCATACAGTATGCCCTTAAACCTTACAACAACAAATGACTGTATTCATCAAATGGCAACCATAACCTTTACTCTGCTTCAAGCAGTACAACTGTCTTTTGTACAGGTCTATCAAGGTAAACTGGCTTGGAAATGCGTCTGCCCTGGCTGTCTAAGGTAGAGTCACTAATTAACAGTTTCACCTTTCTAACCCTTCCATCAGAGCTCGGATACACCTCTGTCACTCTTGCCAATCTCCATTGGTTACGTGGAGAACTGTCCTCCTGCAGGATGACAATATCATTAACCTTTGTATTTCTCCTTTCTTTCTGCCATATTTGTCTTTGCTGAAGATTAAGGAGGTACTCCTTCTTCCACCTTGTCCAAAATTCGTTTGCCAAAAACTGTACTTGGCGCCATCTCTTGCGCAAGTATAGATCCTGACTCACAAACTCCCCAGGAGGTGGGGATATTATGTTAGACTTCATCATAAGAATGTGATTGGGCGTGAGAGGTTCAAGGCTTGTTGGGTCGTTTAAATGCTCTACTGTCAGAGGTCTGCTATTTATAATAGCCATCACTTCATACAGAAAGGTTCTGAGCGAAGTACTGTCGAGTCGTTTAGAAGACTGATCCAGTATTGCAGTTAAAACACTTCTGATTGTCCTTATTTGCCACTCCCATATGCCTCCCATGTGGCTCGATGATGGGAAATTCATTATGAACTCACATCCGTATTCCTTTAACTGTTCATGATCCAAATTTTTCATTGCATTCATGAACTCTCCTTTTGCACCCACGAAGTTAGTGCCTTGATCACATCTCAACTGTCTTACATGTCCGCGTATTGCGATGAATCCACGCAATGCGTTGATAAAAGCATCCGTAGTGAGGTCATCAAGCATTTCAATATGTATGGCTCTAGAGCACAAACAAGTAAGAATAAGACCGTATTTCTTTAGTTCCTTTCTTGCTTCCTTCACATAGAATGGTCCAAAGCAGTCTATGCCACAATATGTGAAAGGAGGTGTCATTTCCATTCTTTCTTCTGGCAGATCCGCCATTTTAGGATCTTGTGTATTCTTTCGATACCTTCTGCATGTTGTGCACTTATAAATATGTGAGGAAACTGCACTGCTGCATCCTATGACCCATACTCCATTGGACCGCAATTCATTAACTGTTATTCCTCTTCCTTGATGATGCACCCTTTCATGGTAGTACTTAATAAGCAGCGACGATACATGACTCTTGTTTGGTACAATGGCCGGATGCTTGACGTGAGGATGAAGAACAGATCTTGTCAAACGTCCTCCGACCCTAAGCACACCATGCTCATCTACAAACGGACTTAGTTTGTGTAGTTTGTTTACTTTGCCTTTGAATTTTACTTCTTTGCCTTGCTTTATACCTCTGATTTCACTGCTGAATGCTTCCCTCTGAGCCAATTTGATTATAAACAGCTCTGCTTCCTGCCTTTCTTCAATACTTGTTGCTCCATTTACCTTATCTTTGATGCCCTTGATCTGCTTAGCATGACGTTTTAGAAGAGCAATAGCCTTGACAGCTCTTTTCCAGTCTGAGAACTTTGTTAGGCGCTCTAACAATGACCTCTCCTCCCTCACCTTGGTGCTGAGCACCAGGACCTTTCTTAGTTCCGGATCATTATCATAGACTTCTCCCACCATAACATCTCCTCTGGGTAGCTCTCTTTCCCATAAGAAAGCTGGGCCAGTGAACCAATTTGAAGCAACAAGCTGCTCTGCGGACAGGCCTCTCGATGCATGATCCGCAGGATTATCTTCAGACCGTACAAAATGCCATTGTGCAGGATCCGTAGTGGACTTGATTCTTTGGATTCTGTTCGCTACAAACACATGAAACCTTCTGGCGTCATTGTTTATATAGCCGAGAACGACCTTTGAGTCAGTCCAAAAATGTTCTTGAAGACCTTCTATTTCAAGCTCCTTTCTGAGCATAACACTTATTCTTGCCGCTACAACTGCAGCCGACAACTCAAGCCTTGGCACTGTGGTTACCTTGGTAGGAGCAACCCGTGACTTTCCCATGACTAATGTGCAGTGAACATCTCCCTTGACGTCGACTGCTCTGAGGTAAGTACATTCTCCATAACCAGGTGACACTTGCATCTGCGAAGTGATGAAGTTCGCATCTGCTTGACATCCTTGAAGTTATCTGGGATATAGCACCTTCTGATCTTTACATCTGATAGGTTTCGAAGATCTTGAAGCCAGATTTCCCACTGTGCTCTTAGCTCTTGTGGGAGCGGCTCATCCCAAGTTACCTTGTTTCGACACAATTGCTGTAGGATCTGCTTTCCACGGAGAATAAAAGGCGCTACGAACCCCAAAGGATCGTAGATCGAAACCACTGTAGAAAGTACTCCTCTTCTGGTATTTGGGTGTTCCTTGACAGTCACTCCGAACTGGAAGTCATCAGAGAATACACACCATTGAACGCCAAGAGCTCTTTCCATAAGTGGCTCCCCCAAAGCCATATCCATGTCTTTGACACTTTCAGCACACTCGTCCTTCGGTATTGATTTCATAACCTCCTTGCTGTTGGAGATGAACTTGTGTAGTTTAAGCTTGCCTGTGCTGCAAAGTTCTCTCGCTTCCTTAATCAGTTGGATTGCTTCAGCGTCAGATGTTGCACACACCAATCCATCGTCAACATAAAAATTTCTTTGGATGAACTTAACCGTACTTGGGTTAAATTTATCCTGACCTTGAGCGGCTATATGCTTAAGTCCAAAATTGGCACATCCAGGTGAGGAGGCTGCGCCAAATAAGTGGACCTTCATCCGAAAAATTGAGGGTGGCGACTCTAGATCACCGTTCTCCCACCATAAGAACCTTAGGTAGTCTTGGTGTTCAGGCCTTACATGGAACTGGTGGAACATTTTTTCCACGTCACACATGATGGCAATTGGACCTTTGCGAAACCTACAAAGGACTCCCACCAAGGTGTTTGTGAGCTCTGGTCCAGTAAGAAGTTGGTCATTCAGTGACGTTTCTTGGAACCTTGCTGAGCAGTCAAAGACCACTCGTATCTTACCAGGCTTTTGGGGATGGTATACGCCGTGGTGGGGTATATACCAGACTGGTTGATTGTGAAGCTCTTCTTCAGGGACCTTTTCTGCGTCGCCACGAGCAATGATGTCTTTCATAAACCCCAAGTAGTCAGTGCTGTATTGCTGATCTCTCCTTAGCCTTCGTTCTAATGACATTAGACGTTGAACAGCACATGATTTATTATTTGGTAGGTTAGGTCTGTCTTGTTTGAAAGGCAAGGGCATTTCAAAATGACCGTCTTGCTTCTGTCTGATACCGTCTTTCAGTTTAGTCAAGAAGTGAAGATCTTCTTGAGAGAAGGTTGTCTCTCTTCAGCTTGTTCACTGAAATCAGATTCCAGCATCTTAATTATGTCATCTGGATTGACCATTTCTCTGATCTGAGTATTGCAAACATAGTGGACTTCTCCTTTAAACTTGACCATTGCATTCACTTCTGGCATGACTTGTTTTTACGATGATGCGGTGACTTACTCCAATTGCATCACCGTAGTGTTCACCTGGGTCACCATAACTCACTATACTCCATCCTAAGTCGGTCTTCTGAGCAAATGGCTGACTTTCTTTTCCACAAACGACTTCTCGAGGCATTAGAGCTTGTGGGCAATTGTACCCAATCAACAGACCAATTTCACAATCCTTTTGAGGTGCAATGTGGTCAGCAAGATGCTCCAAATGAGGCCATGCCCTCGCTGTCTCAGGCACTGGGATGTGTGTGCGATTAGCAGGAATGAATTCACGAGTGTAAACTGTTGGCACTGTTAATTTCTTGGAGGAAAACAGGCCCCTTATTTGTAGGCTATTAAGTCTTTTACAGTGAATGATTGTTCCCCTTGATGACATTGTAGATAGTTTTAACTGAACTTGTTCAGTGTTTGTATCAAGAACATCTGCTACCTCATCAAGAATGAATGAAGAGTCACTCTGTGAATCTAACAGAGCATAGACGAGAACTTCCTTTTCCGGATCACTTGGCGCTGACACATAGACGGGCACTATTGCTGACGTCTGTGTACTATTAGTGTCTTGTACAACTCTGTTAGAGGTGGTTTCCTTCGTCACGTCTGGTGATTGAGTTCTTTCCTTAGATTGTTCTTTCTTTAGTTCTTGGTCCCTTTTTGAGCGTTCTTCGTGTAGGCATGTGGGGTGCCTCCTTGAGCATAAATCACAGACCATCCGGTTACTGCAGCTCTTGGACTGGTGGCCAGGGCTCAAACAGCCGAAGCACAGTTTTTCACTTTGTATAAATTTTACACGGTCAGCGACTGGCTTCTCTCTTAATTTATAGCACTTGTTTAGGCTGTGTCCTGATTTTTGACAAAGCACACATGTGACTATTTTCCTTTCAGTGGTGTTTGTTGTGAAGATCTTGGCACCTACCGTTTGGTTCTTGGAGGCCATAATGTTCTGTTTCCTGTTCCTTGCTTTATCGGATTCACTTTGCTGTAATGCATGGAAAGATGTAATGGGGTTGCAAGCGATGCTAGCCTCCATTGAAAGGAATGTCACAAAATGACTGAAGCTTGGGAACTTTCCGTGTTGAAGTTGATATTGTGTGGCCTGTCGGTTCCATCCGTAGCTTAACCAATCAGGTAACTTGGCAGTAAGTTTTTGATTTTCAAGTCCATCATTAAGAATGTGGAGACTGTCATTGTTAGCCATCGCACTCTCACAACTACGTAAAAGGTCCACAAATTTTCTCAACTCAGCACTCTCTCTTGAAGCTATTCTCGGCCATGCATGAAGTTTGTCTCGAAAGGCCTTGGCAATTACAAAAGGTTGGCCATATCTTTCATTGAGCAGGTCCCATGCTGCATTATATGAATCTTCTGAACCAGACAGAAAATGACCTTCTAAAGCTTCTCTAGCAGCTCCTCCGACATACCTTTGAAGGAAGAAGACCTTCTCTGCAGTTGGAATATTCTTTTTCTCTATAAGTGTCTGAAAGGAGGATTTCCAATGCTTAAACTTGAGTGGATCTCCACTAAATATTGAAGGCTCTGGAATAGGTAGCCTGTTAGCTGTCATGGCTTCAGCTAAGACCTTCACCAGCTCTCGCATGTCATTCTGAGGTTCACCCTTTGAAGTCACATCTCTAAGCGGTGGAGGATGCTTATCAGCAATGCTTGCTTGATACATTGTCTGCATATCTGTCGGCAACTCAGCCTCAGAGTTTTGTGGTACAAAATCTTGGTTTGGATAGAACTCATTTGCATTGTACACTTGCAATTTTGCTTTAGCTGCATTTAGCCTCTTTAGCTCTTCCAAACGCTCAAGTTCTCTTTTCAAAATTTCAACTGACCTTTTCCTTGCAGCATTCTCTTCATGTTGTCTCTTTAAAAGAGCAGCCTCTTGTCTCTCTCTTTCTATCTTGCGTTCGATTTCTTCCTTTTCTCTTTGAAGACGGCGAGTCGATGCAGCTGCTTCTTGCTCTGCAACTATAAACTTATCCTCAGCTTCAAGTCTCTGCAGTTCTGCTTGGTGGCTATCTTGCCTACCCATAATCTTCAATACAGCCTGTGTATGTGCATACTCAGCAGCAGCTTCTTGTCTGGATGAGGATACAGCCGAGTGAATGGAGTTAACTTTAGCATTACTGCTCTGAAATGAAACACTGGAGGTTGAAGACGTAAATACAGATGAAGCATCAGGCCAAATAATTTCCTCCTTGTTTCCTTGAATTTGAGACTGTGCATTCTGTATTACATTTCTAGTGACAGATACACATCTGTCTAACTTGCGTCTCATGTCATGAGCTGGGCTGTCAATCTTTCGGTATTCATCATAAACACTATTTAGCTCAGATTCTTCTCTTTGAATACCTTTAATGTGTTCTTGGAGGATATCACTAGGATCTTGTTTGATTACAGATTTTTTAGCCACCTTAGTCAAACCCTTCCAGCGTTCATATATACTGCCAAAGCGAAGTAATAATCCTTTCACCTTTCCCTTCTGAAATTCCCTTCCTTTCTCTGTTAACATTCGATCTCTTTCACCTCTACGAGGCTCTGCCGGCTGTACTGCTTGTTGTACATTGATGGACTTCCCTAACACTTCTTCTCTTTCACTTGTTTGAGACATCTTACGTTCTCTGGAAATTGCCTGTACACACTTAAAATACTAGTGTAATTAACTGCAGAATCCCTTTTTTTTTTTTTTTTTTTTTTGATTATCAAATTATGTCAATTAAAGCAACATTCTAAAGACTTGGTAATATTGCATTCAAATGAACATCCTTAGAAAATAATAAAACCTTCAACAAACTGAAAACTGTTAGCTTGATTAAATGTGCAGAAACTAATTTTATCCTTTTAAGTAATTTACTTTCTTCACAGACAATATCAATAAATTCCCTTTAAACAATATAAACACAGTTATTATTAAGGTTACACACAGTCCCTTGTAGTGTTCAAACTTATTGTCACCCTTCAGAACACAAGCTTAAATGTCTGACTTTGGACTTCTTTATGAAACACTAATGAACTGCAAGTCCTTAACGTAAACATGGGCTTATCTGTCTTGCCAAGTGTGACGTAGCTGTTCTGGGCCGGGTACGAGCAGCTTCGGGAACGTAGACGCAGGTCCGAGTTTGACTTTCACTCCCTCCAGGAAATAAACGACACCGTGGTTCTGGTTACTGATGGATTTATTGAATATCTCCTTCTCTCCGTCATCACAATCATCGTCAATGAAATCCACCGTCAAACTACAGTATGACAATGTAAAAGAAACATGTTAACATACACTATAAGCGGTAAATTCAAATACACTCGGAAAATACAAACAAATTACACATACCTCGCTGGCTGCATATGACCAAAAGGGAATGAGTTCACTTAAAAAATACCCGTTTCAGAACACCAATATGAAAAACATCTCCTTTACTTCTTTGCTTAAACACGAGCAACTATTGTAAACACAAGCTACCCTTGTAATCTGCACACGGAGAATAACGCCTCCTTCAACACGTGTAAACATTTCCTGTTGCACCTTTTAAAATGTCCGTGTGCAACGTAAATTTACTTTAGTTCCTCATTGACATCAACACTTAATATTCATGAATAGATTAAACAAAAATAACAAAAAATGTTAAATAACAAAAATAAAATGTATGGCAGTTATACTAACCATGTCAGTCTCACTGCATATTTGCAGTGATAACAATTATTATTATTTGTATGATTGAATGTGTATTGTGAGGGAAAATATAAATGTTATGTCACTTTTATTTCAAGACACTATGATAATAACAATAATAAAAATACATCAAATTTATAAAATGCTTTTTAAGGGATGCAAAAGGGCTTTTCATGCATACAATACATACACAGGTCAAATAAAACAATAAACAAAACAACATATTGCAGAGGAGGTTATGACAGCTTGTAACATTTCTTGAAAAGATGAGTTTTTAACTGTTAAATGTTTCCAAGGAGTCGAAGGTTCTGATCTGTGATGGGAAAGAGTTCCAGAGGGTAGGAGCAGCAATGGCTCTGTCGCCCAAGATACGGTGCTTGGATTTGGTGATGGGGGTGAGGAGGTTAGAGTTAGAGAAACAGGGAAATGTTGCTGAAGGAGTTTATATATGGGGGTTATTGAGGGCTTTGTAGGTGATGAGGAGGATTTGGTACTGAATGGAAAGCCAGTGTAGCTGTTGGAGGGCGGGGGTAATGTGCTCTCTGTAACGGGTGCAGTGTTGGTCATCTTACTTCAAAAAAGTTATTAGTTACAGTTACAAATTACTTCTCCCAAAAAGTAATTGAGTTAGTATCTCAGTTACCAGCAAGAAGGTTCAATTGAAGACACTTGTTCACATCCTTCAGACACGTCTGACTACAGTCTGTGACGGAGCTCGTGCTGCAGAACCTGAAGGTATGACCTCTTTGTCAGAGCTTCCCACATCCAGAGGAGCATGCTGGCATCTGCAGAGAGCCCAATTGTGCTCGCTGCTGACATGACAGTACACCTCACCACCAAACCCTGAAATATAATGAATGTGATTTTTGTTTCTATAAACAGACCACTAAATTTGCATAAAGTAAATATAACGAGACAAACAATGCCAGACATGTTACAGAGTTACCATTAAATGGGCTGTGATAAAAATTACATCCTATAGTACATCCCTGGATACATTTACAAAGTTGTTATGGCTCGCGTTTTTTCTGGTGAAAGTTTTTCTTTCGCTTTGGTGTGTTTTTCAAATCATCCCTAACATGCAAAATAATAAGTGCATTTCTCAGAACAATTTGTACAAACTGCAATATACAATAGATATGTTTCTGAAGCTAGACAGTCACTAAAAATCCATAGTACATCTCTCAGAAGTAAATATTCATGCCAACGATCATGTCGGTGCCATCAGAATAAGTCATTGTGTCCTTGTTCACGAACAAGCTCGTCAAAATGTTTAGGCATGTTGTCAATGTAACTGTGTACTTTGACAGTATTACCAGATGTAAACTTAAGCGACAGTTTAGATGACAGTTACTGTATTGAAAATGTACAAGGCTGCACTTCTATGGCATATATCAATTTCAACAGTACTATTTATATATTACTGTATGTGGGTTGTTGATTGAAAGAGACAAAAGAGATTTTACAGTGTTTTACACTTTTACTAGTGCGACTTTATGAAATAAAACAAAATAATTTACAGTAAGATAAAGACAAGGGGCACAAAGGAAAATTGAATTACAGTAAAACTAAATTCTAAAGAAACACAGGAAACACCCCTAAGGCACAACTTTGCCCGCAGCACTGTACTAGTGCTGTCTCTGAACATCCAGACATTCCTCCAGGGTCATCTGTTATTTGCTGACAATCATAGACCTTTCACCTCCATGCTGAAAAGAACTCCTCAATTGGGTTAAGGAATGGTGAATAAGGTGGAGGGAATTCTATGAGTATCCTCAGGTGGGTCACAAACCATTGCCTTATTATGTTTGAGCGATGGAAACTCACATTATCACAAATGACCACATACTTAGGTGGGTGCATGTAAGGTACAGTATGTATCTGTATAGAGTATATTTCTGTATGCTGTGAAATACAAGTGGACTACTGTAATATGAAGCATTATAGGAAGTATATAGTATACTGCTTATATACAATAACAGTGCACTGTACATTGGTGGACATACCTGTTTGAAATGTTTGAACTATTGAGAACACAGTTGATCTTCCAATATTCGGCTGCACCCTTTGACCCGCCTCAGCCATAGTAAGGCAGTGATTGACAACATGGTCTACATTAGTGTCCCTTATGACATCAGATATGTCCTCTTTTGCCTCTTCCTCTATTTTGCCTTCCACCACGCATCCTTGCTCCTCTTCTTCCTCCTCTTGGCTGTTGACCCTCTTCATTTCCTGGTCCATCCATTTTTGGAAAATTGCGACTGTGTTGTGGTCTGTCTATATACTGTATGCTTCCCTATTGATTGTTCATGAGATGCACCTTTGAGCAATTTAGACAACTGGTTGATTGTTGGTTGAACTAACACTTTACATTCCTTGAGTGAGGGTCAATTTCACCTGCACGATTCATAAATTCACGTTTTTAATAGAAATGTCTAAAACTATGCTTGACAGTTTATGACAAATAGTTCAACAGTTTTGCATGTAATGGCTTATGCAAGGAACTAAAGCCTAGATATTTTGAGAGGTAAGACTGTTCAACAGAGAACCATTTACTATAGTTTGATCAACATGACATAAGCAATCGAAAATGTGGAAAAAAGTTGACACTTGTACATTATCAATTGCAATATGTACAAAAGCAATTGCAATTTCTTCAAAGGAATAAGAAATTGCTTTAATGATGTGCACAAGTGACTAGATGATTTGGAATTTGTACAAGTAATATCAAGAATTGCACTTTTTGTTTTAGAAATGCAACTGAGAAAAACTGTATTAAGCAAACAAGCCAAATGAAGTCAGGAAGAAAAAGTCCCTGGCGAAGTGGAACATTTGAAAAAATAATTTGAAAAGCCAAGACAGCAAATGTATCAGACTCATAAGCCTCTGAAGTCAGGGTCATAATTCACTCAGATTTCTCAGAATTCACAAGAGTAACTTTTTTGATTCATCGTTGTTAGCTGCTCAGCATCCTCATTTTACAAGCACAATATTGTTATTTAGCATTAGACATCTGAAAACAAAACACCATGTCACCATGCACACTATATCACATCAGGGTTGATATTCCAGCAATACTGGCCCAAATTCTGCACAATGAAATGAGCCTACAGACTCAATGAAGGTCTCAGTCGTCTCATCTCATTATAGTTGGCTCATATTTGGGCATAAAAGTTATTTTAGCTTAAAAAGTTACATATAGTCCCTTTTTAAAATAGTATTTGAAAAGCCAGTCAGAGTTGGTAAATGATGAATAAAAAGTTCAAGAACAACTGATTTAAAATAATACATAAGTTTTAAAATTTGTGTAAATTCTGTTTCAATTCTATTAGATTTAAATTATTTTTACTTATTTTTCTCAGTATGTTGACGATCTTTTTGAAGATTTAGCAACTTTCACTAACCAAAGAGAGCTCCAAACAAAAGGTGTGTCCCTCAATGTTACTCAAAAAGAAATTAAAGAATTTTTTGGTATCTCAGTATACATGGCCTGTCTCGGCTAACCCGATTGGGACCATCATAAAAGATAGAATACTGAGGGCCCCTCCTTGAACCGCCACCTTATCATTGTTGGGGGTTTTAGTGACTGAATGATCCTGTTGTTGGCTATGTGCCCCTGGTAGAGTCCCCCAAGGAAAACTAAGTGATGGAGCCAGGCCCAGGGTGGGGGCTCGCATGTAAGCTCCTGGTGGCTGGGTGGCTCAGCCCGAAAAAGCAACAATGGAAACCACCCCACCAGCAGGAAGAACAGCAAGGGGCTGGTGCAAAGTGGGTTGGGCGGCAGTCAATGGCAGGGTCCTCGGCGACCCAATTCATGGACACGTAATCTGGCGCTAGGGACATGGAATGTCACCTTGCTTGCGGGTAAGGAGCCTGAGCTAGTGCTGGAGGTTGAGAGATACCGACTGGAGAAAGCTGGGCTCACCTCCACGCACAGCTTGGGCTCTGGAACCCAACTCCTAGAGAGAGGCTGGACTCTCCACCCAGCAGGTCAGAGGTTTGCGTCCACTCTAGGAGGAGGTAGAAAGAAAAAAAAGTGCTAAATACTACTGTAATAGGCAGATGTGATAATAATATGAGCAGTTTAGTGTGTACCTACAGCTACAACTAGTGCAAACATATACCTATGATCAATCAGTCTCCATACATTTGGTGAAATAAGTATGTTTTGAGTTTGCTTTTGAAAACCTCAACAGAGTCAGCTTGCCGCACTTCCACTGGGAGCCCTTTCCATAAAAATGGGTCTCTATAAGAAAAGGCTCTGTAGCCAGCAGACTTCTTCTTTACTCGAGGAAGTTGAAGGAGGCCAGCGTCCTGAGAGCGAAGGGTACGAGCTGGAGTATACTGGGTGATGAGGTCAGATAGTGGCCAGTGTAACACTGGTGAATGGAACCCTAATGTAAGTTGCTTTAAAAAATAAGTAAATAAATAAAAACTAAAATGTAACACTGGTTAATGTAAGTCGCTATGGATAAAAGCGTCTGCTAAATGACTAAATGTAAATGTAAATGTAGATAGGTAAGAGGGCGCGCGTCCCAAAAGGATTTTGTATGTTAACAGGAGAACTTTGAAATCAGCTCTAACATGAATAGGAAGCCAGTGTAATGAAGCCAGGACCGGAGTAATGTGATCAAACTTTCTGTCTTTGTTAAAAGGCTGGCGGCTGTATTTTGGACCATTTGTAGTCTGCGAGTACTTTTCCTTGGCAGTCCAGAGAATAACGCTTTGCAATAGTCCAGCCTGGATGTGACAAATGCATGAATGAGAATTTCAGCATCAGCTTAAGAGAGGCAGGGGCAAATTTTTGAGATATTCCTCAAGTGAAAAAAGTCAAGTTTAGTGACCTCACTAATGTGCTGCTGCAGAGATAGTGTGGGGTCAAAAATGACACCAAGGTTCCTCACAGTGTTGCCGTGCTCCAATACACAGTAAGATTGTTGAACTTGTGCCGATGACTGGCAGGACCAGTTAACAAGAGCTCTGTTTTATCTGAGTTCAAATGGAGGAAGTTTTGAGACATCCATGTTTTAATTGAAACGAGGCAGGCCTCTAGACGCTTGATGTTAGTAGTATTATTCGCTTTTATTGGTAGATACAGCTGTGTATCATCGGCATAACAGTGGAAGTTTACTCCATAACTTCTGATGATTTGTCCCAATGGTGTAACATATAGTGAAAAAAGTACGAGACCAAGCACAGACCCTTGTGGCACACTGAATTTCACTGGTGCCGTGGAGGAGAAGGATTTATTAAAAGAGACAAAATTAGACCTATCACACAGATTCTAGCCAAGCAAGAGCAGAGCCAGAGATGACAAAAACATATTTTAGTCTGTTGATTAGCACTGCATGATCAATCGTATCAAATGCAGCACTGATATCTAGCAATAACAGTAGAGCCGATGAGTCCTCGTCTTCGTCTGAAGGAGGACATCATTAGTCACTTTAACTAAAGTTAAAGTTTATAATGTTTAACATAATTTGCCCTACATAGAGCCACAGTTGTTTAAGCTGTTTTGCTGGCAGGATATCCAGTAGGCACATAGTTGCTTTACATGAAGAAACCACCTTTGTCAGCTCATCGAGGGATACAGCATCTAAGACGAGAGGTCAGTGGATCCAAGTGAATGGGACCCGGAGCTGAGGAATTCAATTCTATGATTAAAGAAATCTAAAGTCTTGTGCACTAAAGGGATAGGAGTTTTCAGTTGTTTTTGGTTGGATTAGTTTAGCAACTGTCCCAAAGAGAAACCTGGGGTTATGCCGTTTTTCTCTGATTAGAGATGAGAAATAGGCCGTCTTTGCAGTGCTGAGGGCGTGCTTATAGGTGTTTACACACAAACGCCACTTTTGATAATTTAGATTTGTTTTTGACTTACGCCATATGTGTTCAAAACTCCTGCAGGCCTGTTTTAAAGCCCGGGTTTCCTCATTATATCATGGCATAGGTCGTCTGGTTGGTCTGGGCTTTGTCCTGAGGGGTGCCACTGAGTCAGTGATGGCCGAGAGGGTTGCATGGACCTCCATTTGTGTAGGCCTCTACTGAGTTTCCAGGTGGAGTTAAATTAGGAAGAACATCTGTCAGCCGTGTGGCAAACATTTCCATTGCAGCCACGCTAAAATTCTATGTAGACACTACGCATTTGTCAGAATTTGAGGGGAGTTTATAACTTATCTCGAATTCCACCAGTGAGTGATCTGAAACAGCACATGAAAGAAAGGAGACGAAGAGATGGGAAACATCTATTCCCCGACCCAAAACAAGATCAAGATAGTTTCCACTAATGTGTGTGGGCTCATGAACAAACTGGTTGAAAGACAGGGTTGTAAGCAGTGATTGAAATGCTCTGGCCAGAGGATCACACTCCTTATTTAGATGAATATTAAAGTCACCAACTAGAAGGATGTTATCAGTGTGGGTTATTAAGTCTGAGAGGAAAACTCCAAACTCATCCAAGAAAGAAGAGTAGAGACCCGAAGGGCGATAGATTACAGCTAAATAAAATGGCTTCCTTTCGTTAATTTGAGAAGGAATATGTTTGATGAGTAACACTTCGAATAAGTTAAATTTTGGCTGTGATGATGGACCTGAAAAGCAAAATGCACCTTTATGAATGGCTGCAACACCACCACCCTGTTTCGACGTGCGACCTACCTGTGCAAACGCATAATCAGGGGGAGAGGCTTCATTTGGGTTTCAGAAGAAAATTGGGCCTAAGCCAGGTTTCACAAAGACAAAGTAAATCCAATCTATGAGAAGTAATAAGATCATTAATTAAGAGTGCTTTGGAGGCTAGAGACCACATTCAAAAGACCGATCTTCAGTCTTGATGTAGAGCCTGCATTTGAGGGCTGGTCCAGTGGAGCGATAGTAACAGGAACAAGCTGCCGAGCTCTAACAGTTCTGCCGGATTTATAAGAATGCCTCTGAAATATAATAACATGAGGACAGGATGCTTTTGGGTCATTGACTGTGAGTTTTCAGATGTGTTTGAGAACTCAATAAATTCAACATTACTAACAGATTTAGGCAGTAGACATCTGGATGACACGGCCTAACCAGACAACTAAAAGCTGCTACATTATCCAGTTCCACACCCGCACTATCATGACTAGCAGGTTCTCTAATTCCTGCGACCTGCTGAGATTCCTTGAGTCAAATGCACCGAATACACCTGTTTATATTACTAGACAAAATGACAGCACCATGTCCAGTTGGATGCAGGCCGTCTGCCCTCAGCAGGCCTGGGCGGCCCCAGAAAGAAGGTCAGTTATTCACAAAACCATGACCTTTCTGACTACAATGCCGGGCCAGCCATCGGTTCATGGAAACTAATCTGCTATACTGTTCATCACTACCCCTTACGGGGAGGGGGCCAGAGACAATTAATCGATGCCGACTCATCTTGTTCCCTATTTCAAAAGTCCTGGCTAGGCTATCTTTGGTTACCTCAGACTGCCTCATTCTCACATTATTGGTGCCGACATGAATAACTATCTGCTTGTATGTAGTGCGAGTATGTGTCTGGGGAAACTCTCCCTTCCGGTGTGATGTCAGCAGCCTAAGGTTAGCCTCTGTTTTAGAAGCTCTGGCCCCCGGTAAACAGTGGACAAAGGCTGGCGTCTCAAGTCTAACATTGCATTGTCAAAATATCTCATCACACTTAATATAAGACAAAATCGCCTAAAGATCAAGATTTAAGTTAGATAAAGGAGCTTGTTTTTAGACAGTGCATCTTGAATATCTTAAGTGAAACTGTCTTGAAAACATCTTATTTTGAGTCATATCTTAGATAAAACAAGCTTTTTTTTTGTCATGTCATAAGATTTTTAAGCTGCTGTGTTATTTGTAAAAGATGCATCGTCTTGTTTCAAGAAATAGACTTAACTTGAATTGAGACAAAATATCTGCTTTATTGAAAACTGCAGGTCAACATGCCCAAATCACAATGCACAGTACAGTGTGGCTATTTGTCTTACATTTCAATCAAACCATGTACATATAATATGTAAAAATTACATAGGCAAAAGGTGGAATTATGTTTCCTTCTCTGTTCTGTTGCACTCTAGAACACATTATTCCAAAAGTAATAAGTAAAAAATAAATGCCATCAATTACAGTGTTTGTCAGTGCTTAAAAAAAAAATAATTGCACACAAACACCCACACTCAATACAGACTCAAGAATGATGTTTGATGATGTCTGTGAGATCATGCTTCAGTGGAATGTACTTGCTATTATTGAAGTTTGCACAGTAGTATGGTGTAAAATCAACAAGCTTTTCAGCATCCATGAAAATACTGGCTTGAGCTAGTTCGGTAACTTCTACCTCATAAGTTAATAATGATCATTCCGCCCAACTGTTGATAGTTTTCTCCATTTTTGTCAATGAGAATCTTTAACAAAACCAGCATCTGCCCAGCTGACTGTTTTAATTTATTGTCATTTGATGACAGTGTATTGACAGATATGGGGCAAGGCTTATCCCTTGCATCCACAGGAGAATAAGGGAAAGAAATAATTGCACTGTTGAAGTTGCGTCTAAGTCCATATGCCCAGAGAGCACAAGATGCTTTAAAACACATTGATTTCATACGGGGCAACACCTTCAAGAATTACATGCATGATGTCCTGTGGGGTTTGATTGATTATATCAAAGTGAGGAAACTCAGTTAATTTGCTTCTCCTATTTATGCCATATGTCATTTTTAGATTGTCTTTCAGAAAGTCATTATTTGCCTTTTCAATGTCATTACATTGTCTGTTATGACTTGCCATTGTCCTTTTAACAAACAATTCTAATTTAAATTGCTCCTGCATGTCTTCAAAGTTGCATTCGCAGTGCCTGCATTTACTGTAGGCAAATCCCACTCCTATCTTAAATCCAGCCACTTCATGCTGAGCAAGTGTCTCCGCACACAGACATAAGTGCCCCATAAATTGTCCTCTCACCATTTGCATTGACAACCCGGACACCATCACACAGCTCAGTTAAGTCACGGTTAATCCTCTCAAATATTGCATCAATACCAAAATCTTTGGATTTTACCATGATCTGTATTTAGGGTTGATGTTACCTAAGGTGTAATAAATCAATAACCATTTGTTCAAGAGGATTGCATTTCATCTGTATATAAAATTAACTGCAATGCTGTGAGAAATTTCAAAAACAGTGGGTGCGACTTAAGAATGTCTCCATCAATGAAATCATGAAAAAATCCATCCTTGCATGCCTGAGGCCTCTTATCAATCATTGCAATTATTTTCGGATGTGATAGCAGCTGCTCCAAACTTTTCACCAACGGTATGTAATGAAAAAATGGTCCTTAATGGTAAGAACTCTGGAGACTCATACTGTTTGTTTTGCAACAAGAATCTCTGGTTCAACTGTTTGTAACAGTTCTTTGATGGTCTTGCAAATGGGTGGAAGTAATTTGGCAGAAAGGGTCAACAAACAGGTCAAAGATCCCCATTGCATCACTCTTTAGTAGATCCAGGTCTCCAGAATTTCTCTCAATCATGTCGCTCATTTGCTGTTTTAGGTGCTCCAATAATGCGGCCTGATATTGCTGGACTCCACTCACTATTTGGTTAATAGCTCTCTGGGGAGTAGAAAACAAACAAAGTTTATATAAAAATGTAGTCAACATGCAAACTCACAGACACTTTTTAAAAAAAGTAGACCTTTAATTACATATTGTTAGTGACAAGCAATGATCAAAATAGGCTATTTCCAGCAAAACTATCACAAAATAATATTACCTTCTGCAGCTTTAAGACCTTGTTTACACTTGGTCCTTAAATGCGTTTTGAGCAACAGGATCACAAGTGGACAGTGCTAAATAAAAGTGTAAGTGTTGGGTGTATTATGTTGTCTTTATTCTTAGCTCATGCTCAACAAATATACTGGATGGGCAGATTTTGTAAGCAAAGTATGTGTCCATTTGCATATAGCGGGGAAGTGAGATCTGATCACAAGTGGTCACTGAAGAAGTATGTGGAGACACATTCTAATGTCAGGTGTTTCTCTGACATACCTTTAGCTGTCCACCTGTGATCGGATCAACCAAGATGCCGGGTCTGAACAGTGGCTAAATCATTCCACAGTATAAGCTTATTGCTTTTAAACTTGCTAATAAAAATGTAATATAATTAATTGGAAAATCAGTGGTATAAATTACCTGTGTCAGTCGATGGGTTTCTCTGGCTTGAAGAAGAAATGCAGTTGCATGTTTAGAAAGGTCAACATTCATGCTACCCTCTCCATCTTCTTGAAATCCACTCTGAAAGAGATTAACAACAAACATATCTATTAAAACAGGGAAAATATTGGCATTTTTAGGCATCATTACCAGACAATTTGACCGGCCGAAAATTCGGTGCATCCCTGAAATAGTGGGATTACAGTAACGCATTAATTTATTGATGTCATTGATGAAAACCAAACATGTTTAGTGGACAGTTGACCTAAATTAATGTAAATTTTAGCTTGTGTGACTTATCGGTGGAATGACAATGCTTGAGCCCTCCGCTTCAGCCACATGGCTTGCATTAGTTTGGTCATTCGCGGCTGCTTCAGGTAAACCGCGGCGAGTCGGTCCTTCCTCCTCCGCCGCTTCAGCTTGGAGAAGATGATGCGCGTGTGTCCGCTTCACGTGATAGAAGAGTTATACACCCTATACTCATTTGGACAGCCATCAATTACGCACACGACGCGAAAGTCAGGGCTGTGACTGTGCATGATGTTAATGTGACTTAAAAGTCGTTTCAGAGTCCACAAATATGCCACAAATATGCCACAATGCCATAGCATATGAAGCAACGCCAGTGGTCACAGGTCGGTAGAGAGCAAGACTGCCGTAAAAACTCGTTACTATGGTTACACCCTCCAGCTAGCTGCTGCAAATGAGAATGTGGGCGTATCCTAACGTTTCGGAGCGACTTGAATTTGAACTAGGAGGACATCGTTGACGTTGCAGTCGAACAGAGTCAGTGAGACGAAGCTAACATCATGGAAGAATTGGATGATGTCGCAGTGTCGATTTTAAAGGGTATGTATGAAAATATTATTCTTCATCATATATAAACCTACGAATGCAGAGGCCCAATTGAAGCTTAAAAAAAAGAAGCTAATTGCTTCATGGCGCTGATCCACAGTGACCCGCTACAGCAGCACTGTGGGCCTCGAACTTTCTCCCATTTGTCACATCACGCTCCTTCTCTCACCTGTTGTGTGAAATGTTATGTATGGTCAGTAAACGATAGGAGCTGAATTGCGCTTTGAGAATAATGTTGTATATTATGTTGTGTTCAAAAGCAGAATATTCGCCTTACGTTAACGTTACTCGCGCCATTTTGTTCCCGCTAAATTCATGAACTGTGAAGACTAGTCAACTAATGGCGATAAATAACAATTTTTGGTCACAAGAAAAATTCTTATCTAATGTAAATTAAGTTTCAACTTCTAATAGTCTCATTCAGTTTAATTTCTTGGACACTCATCTTGCTATGTTGTCTTCCAATGTTTTCATAGCTGCAAACATCACAGAGGCAATAATGAGCACCCTGTCTCGTGAAGATTTGCGGGAACTTTTCCCAGGCCCAGAGAACTTTATACGGAGAAAAGTGGTCTGGCGTGCCTGTCATACACATATATATATGTGTGTATATATATATATGTGTGTATATATATATATATATATATGTGTGTATATATATATATGTGTGTGTGTGTGTATATATATATATATATATATATATATATATATATATATATATATATGTGTATATTCCCCAAGTAACTCAGAGAACTCCGTAATGAAGTCCTTATTATATTTTGGAGGTCGGTAGACAACAGCACACAGTAGAGAACATGCAAATGGAGCCAGGAATAGCTGAAGCTCAAAGCTACTATAGTTCTTAGATGGAAGTAGACGACAGTTCAAGTGTTGTTTAAAGACAGAAGCCAGACCACCACCACGACTGGACACTCGCGGCGTACTCAGGAAAGAGTAGCCGGGAGGGAGGAGCTCCTAGAAAGCGCTGTTATCACCTGGTTTTAGCCAGGTCTCTGTGAGCATGAGAAAATCCAGGTCTTGAGTGGAAATCAAGTCGTTCAGGATGAAGGTCTTGTTTGTGAGCGATCGGGTGTTAATCAAAGCTGCGTGCACCAACCTACAGTTCACCGACTGCAGAGTGGCATGATTGAGCGGGCGGAGATTCCCTCGTACGCAGCCCCGCACCTGAATCCTCAGCGGCCAGCAACACGGAAGCAAGCACCCAGCGTCAGGGAGAGCTGGTCGGAGCCACCGATAGCTGAACTCTAAGGAGCGGCGCAGGTCAAATTTCCTGCACACCGTGGATTTTCCATTCAGCGAACAGCCAGAAACATCCGTACATAGTGAAGCCAGGTAAGCCTTGAATCTTACGAGCACCCCTCCTCTTTTTCCGCGTCTCCGCTTCTTGTTGCGAGGCAACGTGCAGAAAGGACGCCACAGATAGGCTGGCACAGCGGCTAGCAGAGGCGGCGGCGTTTTTGAATGTCCATATTTAACAAAATCAGACAGGTTGTTCACCGTATCCCGTATTTTTAGCAGGGTCAGGCGTTCATACAACAAAAGCGACGACACATTATTAATGACACACAGGATAAATACAATAATTAGCAGGAAAGTCAAGAGACGTGGACGGCAAGACATACACAGCGCCGCCATCTTGTCAGTCACATAGTCCCTCCAGCGTGTCCTAGGTCTTCCCCCTGGGTCTCCTCCCGGTGGGACATGCCCGAAACACCTCCCTAGGGAGGCGTCCAGGAGGCATCCGAAACAGATGCCCGAGCCACCTCAGCTGGCTCCTCTCAATGTGGAGGAGCAGCGGTTCTACTTTGAGCTCCTCACCTTATCTCTAAGGGAGCGCCCCGCCACCCTGCGGAGAAAGCTCATTTCGGCCGCTTGTATCCGGGATCTTGTTCTTTCGGTCATGACCCAAAGCTCATGACCATAAGTGAGAGTAGGAACGTAGATTGACCTGTAAATCGAGAGCTTTGCCTTACAGCTCAGCTCCTTCTTCACCACGACAGACCGGTACATCGACCGCATCACTGCAGAAGCTGCACTGATCCGTCTGTCAATCTCACGATCCCTCCTTCCCTCACTCGTGAACAAGACCCCAAGATACTTGAACTCCTCCACTTGAGGCAGGATCTCTCCACCAACCTGAAGGGGACAAGCCACCCTTTTCCGACTGAGAACCATGGTCTCAGACTTGGAGGTGTTGATCCTCATCCCAGCCGCTTCACACTCTGCTGCAAACCGTCCCAGTGCACACTAAAGGTCCTGGCTTGATGGAGCCAACAGGACAACATCATCTGCAAAAAGCAGAGACGAGATCCTGTGGTCCCCAAACCAGACTCCCTCCGGCCCCTGGCTGCGCCTAGAAATCTTGTCCATAAAGATAATGAACAGGACCGGTGACAAAGGGCATCCCTGCCGGAGTCCAACATGCACTGGGAACAGGTCTGACTTACTGCCGGCAATGCGAACCAAGCTCCTGCTCCGGTCGTACATGGACCGGATAGCCCTTAGCAAAGGGCCCCGGACCCCATACTCCCAGAGCACCCCCCACAGGGCGCCACGAGGGACACAGTCGAATGCCTTCTCCAGATCCACAAAACACATGTGGCCTGGTTGGGCAAACTCCCATAAACCCACCAGCACCCTGGAGAGGGTATAGAGCTGGTCCGGTGTTCCACGACCGGGACGAAAACCGCATTGTTCCTCCTGAATCTGAGGTTCTACTATCGGCCGCTTTCTCCTCTCCAGTACCCTGGCATAGACTTTCCCGGGGAGGCTGAGGAGTGTGATCCCTCTGTAGTTGGAACACACCCTCCGGTCCCCCTTCTTGAAAAGTGGGACCTCCACCCCGGTCTGCCAGTCCAGAGGTACTGTCCCCGACCGCCACGCGATGTTGTAGAGGCGTGTCAACCAAGACAGCCCTACAACATCCAGAGACTTGAGGTACTCAGGGCGTATCTCATCCACCCCCGGTGCCTTGCCACCGAGGAGCTTCCCAACTACCTCAGTGACTTCGGCCTGGGTGATGGACGAGTCCACCTCCGAGCCCTTGGCCCCTGCTTCCTCAGCGGAAGACGTGTCGGTGGGGTTGAGGAGATCCTCGAAGTATTCCTTCCACCGTCCAACAATATCCCCAGTTGAAGTCAGCAGATTCCCACCTCCACTGTAAACAGTGTTGGCAGGGCACTGCTTCCCCCTCCTGAGGCGCCGGACGGTTTGCCAGAATTTCTTCGAGGCCGACCGATAGTCTTTCTCCATGGCCTCACCAAACTCCTCCCAGACCTGAGTTTTAGCCTCCACGACCACCCGGGCTGCAGTCCCCTTGGCCTGCTGGTACCTATCAGCTGCCTCAGGAGTCCCACGGGCCAACCAGGCTCGGAAGGTCTCCTTCTTTAGCTTGACAGCATCCCTTACTTTTGGTGTCCACCACCGGGTTCGGGGGTTGCCGCCATGACAGGCACCGGAGACTTTACGGCCACAGCTTTGAGTGGCCGCATCGACAATGGAGGTGGAGAACATGGTCCACTCGGACTCAATGTCTCCAACCTCCCTCGGGATCTGGTCAAAGCGGCCACAGCTTCGAGTGGCTGCATCGACAATGGAGGTGGAGAACATGGTCCACTCGGACTCAATGTCTCCAACCTCCCTCGGGATCTGGTCGAAGCTCTGCCGGAGGTGGGAGTTAAAGGTCTTTCTGACAGGGGGCTCTGCCAAACGTTCCCAACAGACCCTCACAGTACATTTGGGCCTGCCAAGTCTGTCCAGCTTTCTCCCCCGCCATCGGATCCAACTCACCACCAGGTGGTGATCAGTTGACAGCTCCGCCCCTCTCTTTACCCGAGTGTCCAAGAAATACGGCCGGAGGTAGGAAGAAGAAACAACTACAAAGTCGATCATCGATCTCCGGCCTAGGGTGTCCTGGTGCCACGTGCACTGATGGACACCCTTATGCTTGAACATGGTGTTCGTTATGGACAAACTGTTGCTAGCACAGAAGTCCAATAACAGAACACCACTCGGGTTCAGATCCGGGGGCCGTTCCTCCCAATCACTTCCCTCCAGGTGTCACTGTCGCTGCCCACGTGAGCGTTGAAGTCCCCCAGTAGAACGACGGAGTACCCGGTCGGAGCACTTTCCAGCACCCCTCCCAGAGACTCCAAGAAGGCCGGGTACTCTGCACTGCCATTTGGCCCGTAAACACAAACAACAGTGAGAGACCTATCCCCAACCCGAAGGCGCAGGGAAGCGACCCTCTCGTTCACTGGGGTGAACTCCAACACATGGCGGCTAAGCTGGGGGGCTATGAGCAAGCCCACACCAGCCCGCCGCCTCTCACCGCAGGCAACTCCAGAGTAGTGGAGAGTCCAGCCTTTCTCGAGGATTTGGGTTCCAGAGCCCAAGCTGTGCGTGGAGGTGAGCCCGACTATCTCTAGTCGATATCTCTCAACCTCCCGCACAAGACCCGGCCACCAGACGCTCGCATGCGAGCCCCAACCCCGGGCCTGGCTCAAGGGTGGGGCCACGATTGCGCCATACCGGGCGACGTCACGGTCCTTGATTTTTTCATCCCCATAAAGGGTTCTGAACCGCTCTTTGTCTGGTCCGTCACCTAGGAGCTGCCTTGGGAGACCCTACCAGAGGCATATAGCCCCTGACAATATAGCTCCTAGGATCATTCGGGCACTCAAACCCCTCCACCACGATAAGGTTGCGGTTCAAGGAGGGGCATCTTTCCAAAAGATAAGCTTACCGAGAGTGCTTTATACCTTATGGCCTACTACTATACACCTGACTTATCCAAAGTGTGTAGCCACTCTGCTTTCAGAGGTCCTCTTAGACAAAATCCATGAGAGAGATCTCACATCGTATTACAAGAGTATGGCTGAGTGGAAAGCTTTAAATTGGCCAATAAAAGCAGTGGTAATGTAGGATAGCACTCCCTTCTCCTGCCAAGGGTACTATGGTGTTCACTTGCTTTGAATTTGGTCAAGTTAGCACAGTTTTCATTTGGGGTGCATGACAATATTAGCCAACATGCCAATATCCTGTATTGTGATGTGATATTTTGTGTTTTTTGCACAATTCAGTGCAGATTCTGCTTAGTTTTAAGTTTATTTTAACGTTTCAGTTAAAGGGATAGTTCACCCAAAAATTCAAATTCTGTCATTTACTCATTCTGCCAACATGCCAATATCCTGTATTGTGATGTGATATTTTGTGTTTTCTGCACAAAAGAAGATTCAGTGCAGATTCTGCTTAGTTTTAAGTTTATTTTAACGTTTCAGTTAAAGGGATAGTTCACCCAAAAATTCAAATTCTGTCATTTACTCATTCTCATGTTGTTCCAAACTTGTATGATTTTTCTTTCCTTGAGCTGCTGGAAAGGCGCTATATAAATATAACAATTATTATATTATTATTATTATTATAGAGCAGCCATTGACTACCATAGTATTTTTTTTCCTACTATGTTAGTGAATTTTGGCTTAACTATCCCTTTAATATTGAGTTTAAGCAACTATTTGTCTGTTTAGCAGATGCAGTCACTAATGTAGGCGCATCTACTGTGAAAGAATATTGACTAAGCAGTTAAGTTGGGATAAAAGTGAATATAGCTATTGGTTATTGTCCTGTTAAGTTGTATGGTGCATCCTCAATGGTGATGTTACAATTGTGTATTGAGGGACTAGTTCATGTAAACCCTAAACCTTTCATTTGAATGTTACAATGTTAAGCATTTGTATTAAGAATGAATGGTGGAGCAGTTGTAGTGTCTATGCTATGTGTGTCAGATACGTGTATAGAGGGGCACATTGGTCAGATTCACTCGCATATTCTGCTATGTTTTCATATTGCAGTTCCATAATACTGTGAAGCAAAATGTTGAGAAAAATGAAGCTATTTCTCTGCAGTCCTCTGGGACTTTTTGCTGAAATAAAATTTAAAAAGTTGGTTAAATGCAAGACTACTTTTCATTTTTTCTGTCTTATAAGTAGTAGTTAATGTCTTGAATCTAGAACAGTATTACTTTTGTAGAGCTTACGATAAGGTAAATACACTTGAGATGAGTAAACTGTGGCTTATTATGGCTAAAGAGCACTGAGTCAGGAATGCTAACTCCAAGACATTTTTTGTCTTAAAATGCCAGTTTCTAATCTTATTTCAAGTAGGTGGTGGACTTAAATCTAGAACAGTGTAACAATTATAGAACTAAAAATGAGTTAAATACACTTGAAACAAACAGGGTGACAAAAAAAACAAAGCTACTTTTGAGGGGAAAATACAAATTTTGAGCATCACAAGCTTTTTATGAGACCCAAAACGTCACATTACTAGTGAAAAAAAGCTATAAATTAGTTTTCCCAGCTAATTTCAAGACCATTTTTATCTTGTAAGGCTTAAATATGATGTCTTATTTCAAGAAATCTTACCAAGAGAATTTTCACTTGTCCCATTGGCAGATTTTTTTGCTTATTACAAGCAAAAATATCTTGTTTTAATTTTTTTTTTGCTTATTTTTGGATGGGCATTTTTTCCAGTGTACACAACAAAACTGACCACCAGTAAAAAAAAACAGTAACAAACACAACAATCGAGGTATGCCTCCAGTGAGACATTAGAACAATGTAAGTCGCTTTGGATAAAAGCGTCAGCTAAATGAATAAATGTAAATGAAAATGAATAAATGCAATCAAGAATGCATTCTAAACCAAGCACCTCTTAGTAAGACTTTCAGTCCCCCTGAGTTAAATTTACCTAGCCAGCAAGATTTAAAAGAGAGTTGTGCACAAAATTATCCCACACAGTAGTGTAGCTGCAGTTTGAGTGAAACCCTCTGACCTCTCTCACACATAATGTCTCCTTAGAAATATTCCAATAGCACAGATATACACATTTTTATACAAAATAAAGTTTTACTTTTAGAAACAACACAATTCAAAATAAACAGGTTCAAATACAAAGTATGGCTGTATTTTCCTTAAAGGTTTTTAGCTTAAGCTTGTTTGGTTACATATTATGTGTGCTCATCATTTTTAAGCTCAATAGAAGCTGACTTGAATAAGGGGAATAAGTTGCACACTGGGCTGCATCTTCAACACTGGTTATCCAAAATATGTGGCATCCCCTCTTCTTTTTATAACAGTCAGCAGTCTGCAAACGTCTGGGGACTGGAAAGACATGTTGCTCAAGTTTAATACAGGCTTCTAGTTGCTCAACTGTCTTAGGTCTTCTTTGTTGCATCTTCCTCTTTATGATGCGACAAATGTTTTCTATGGATGAAAGATCTGGCCATTTTAGTACCGGATCCTTCTTCTATGCAGCCATGATGTTGTAATTGATGCAGTATGTGGTCATTGTCATGTTAGAAAATGCCAGGTCTTTCCTGAAAGAGACAATGTCAGGATGGGAGTATAGGTTGTTCTAGAACTTGAATATACCTTTCAGCATTGATGGTGCCTTTCCAGATGTGTAAGCTGCCATTGTCACACTCACTCATGGAACCCCATAGCACCAGAGATGCAGGCTTCTGAACTGAGCGCTCATAACAACTTGGGTTGTCCTTGTCCTCTTTAGTCAGGAGGACATGGCGTCCCAGTTTTCCAAAAAGAAAATTTGTCTGACCACAGAACCGTTTTCCACTTTGCCACAGTCCATTTTAAACAAGCCTTGGCCCAGGGAAAATGCCTGCGCTTCTGGATTATTGGCTTCTTTTTTGATCAATAGTTTTAGTTTAGGGGCGCAGTGGCTCAGTGGTAGAGTAGTCGTCCTCCACCGGAAGGTAGGTGGTTTGATTCCCGTTCTCCCCACAGTTCATACTGTTGTTGTGTCCTTTAGCAAGACACGTAACCCTCCTTGTTTCCAATGTCTGTGGCACTTGTGTATGAATATGTAAGAATGTTTAGTGAAGGCTCGGAGAGTCCGTAGGCGCGGAAGTGCTGCCACGTCTCTGTCAGTCTGCCCAAGGGCAGCTGTGGCTACTGATTTGGCTTACCACCAGCATCGTGACTGTGTAGTGAATGAATAATGGATATGTAAAGCGTCTTTGCGTCCTCAGAAAATGCGCTATATAAAATTTATGTAATAATGAATAATAATAATAGTTTTAGCTGGCAACGGCAAAAGGAACGGTGGATTGTGTTTGCAGACAATGTTTTCTGGAAGTCTTCCTGAGCCCAAGTTGTGATTTTCGATTACAGTATCATTCCTGTCTGATGCAGTGCCTTCTAAGGGCCCGAAGATCACAGGCATCCAGTATGGTTTTCCGGCTTTGACCCTTAGGCACAGAGATTGTTCCAGATTCTCTGAATCTTTGAATGATACTATGCACTGTAGATGATAACTTCAAACTCTTTGCAATTTTTTTCTAAGAAACTCCTTTCTGATATTGCTCCACTATTTTTTGCTGCATGGGGGAACTAAGAGACACTGCCACTCTGAGAGGCTCATTTAATACCCAAGCCAATTGACCTAATAAGTTGCAAAATGCTCCTCCAGCTGTTTCTTATATGTACATTTAACTTTTCCGACCTCTTATTGCTACCTGTCCCAACTTTTTTAGAATGTGTAGCTCTTATTAAATTCCAAAATAATATCTGTCATGACATTTCAAAATGTCTCACTTTCAACATTTGATACATTTTCTATGTTGTATTCTGAATAAAATACTGAAATTTGAAACTTCCACATCATTGCATTTTGTTTTTATTCACAATTTGAACAGTGTCCCAACTTTTTTGGAATCATGTTTGTATTTTTACTTCGACTTCAATCAAAACATTTTGTTACATATTTTGATAATTGTAAATAAACACATTAAATTAAAGTGGGGCGGCAGTGGCTCAGTGGTAGAGCGGTCATCCTTTAACCGGAAGGTAGGAGGTTCGATTCCCGTTCTACCCACAGTTCATACTGTTGTTGTGTCCTTGGGCAAGACACTATTTGGTGATGGTCGGAGAGGCCGTAGGCGCAAAATGGCTGCCACGTCTCTGTCAGTCTGCCCCAGGGCAGCTGTGGTTACAGATGTAGCTTACCACCACCAGTGTGTGACTGTGGAGTGAATGAATAATTGATATGTAAAGCGTCTTTGCGTCCCCGGAAAAGCGCTATATAAAATTGATGTAATAATAATAAAGGGAAAGATAAAATATTTGTGTAAAGGGTTTAAAAGCCTGCTCACTGACCCTCCATCAGGGAGAGAGGAACACCTAAATAATCTTAAAACAGGTTAAAAACAAACCCCAAATTCAAACACTTGTTCTGCTCTGTATTGTATTTATGTGCAATGGAGATGTAACCAGCAGGTTGAGTGTGGCCGTGAGCAGGTGCCCTGAAGAAGAGACAATTAACTTTGAGTTACCCAGTGTATTAATTGTGCTATATAAAATTGCATAGCCTTAACCATCTTTGAGTTTATTGTGAAAAGCGCCATATAAAATTGATGATCTATGTCAATGTCAATGTCAATTTTGTTTATATAGCACCATTTCCATAACACATGGTTGACCAATGTGCTTTACATAAAACACACACCACATTTGCACAGTAAAGTTAAAAGTAAAAGATTGAAAATTTAAAATTTAAAGAATTTTAAAAAGTACCATAACCATTTAAAAATAAGTTTGAAGAGATAAAGACTAAAAATAGAAAAACACATGGTAAAACACAGTGCTTCAGCCAGAAATAAAAGCTTTGTCAAACAGGTAGGTTTTTAATCTTGACTTAAAAGTGAACACAGAGGGAGCTAATCGGATAGAAGAGGGCAACGCATTCCAAAGTCTTGGGGCGATAGATGAAAACGCACGATCGCCCCTGGACTTCAGCCTCGTCTTTGGTGTAAACAATAGTCTCTGGTTTGATGACCGGAGAGATCTTGTTTCACTGCGTTCAATTAAAAGTTCAGATATACAGTATACGAAGGGGCCATACCATGTAGTGACTTAAACACGATTAATACAATTTTAAAATCAACTCTATAGCGTACAGGCAGCCAGTGTAAAGACTGTAAAACGGGAGTGATATGATCCCGCTTACGAGACTTGGTCAGAAATCTTGCTGCTGCGTTCTGAACCAGCTGTAAACGAGAAAGAGCTGTTTGACTAATCCCAGCGTACAGTGAGTTACAGTAATCTAATCTGGAGGTAATGAAGGCATGTATCACTTTTTCAAGGTTTTTAAAAGATAGGAAGGGTTTTACTTTAGCAAGAAGCCGCAGTTGGAAAAAGGAAGATTTAACCACAGTATTAATCTGTCTATCAAATTTCATTTGGTCATCAAATACAACACCCACATTTTTTACATGTTAACATATGGTGATAACTCACCCAAATTTGGAATTGTAGAAGTCACAGAACCAGAGGGTTTTAAAACAATCAATTTTGTTTTGCTCTTATTGAAATTTAAAAAATTTAGAGACAACCATTTCTTTACATCACTCAAACAAAGCAATAGTGCATTCAGTCCATCCAGTGCATTCCGTTTTAGAGGCAGATAAACTTGTGTATCGTCCGCATAGCAATGGAACGATAGCCCATACTTTCTAAAAATAGAGCCGAGAGGGAGCATATAGAGAGAGTAAAGAAAGGGAGCTAGAATCTACTTTAATAATAATTTTATAATCGTATACATAAATAAATGTGTGTTATATATATATATATATATATATATATATATATATAATTTGATGACAAATGAGCTACTGGAACAAGAACAAGATGAAGATGAGCGAGATGCGATAACAAGGCTCTGTTGGAATGCTACTACTCCAGTAACCCTATTCAGAGGGGTTACATGAAGAGATGTGGAATGAATTATTATTTCAAAACCCACAGTCCAGGCTTACATCGAAGCAACTAGTATCTCAGTGTTCCAACATCCACAATCGGCACCTGCTATCACAACTTGAGATTGACGAGATACAACACAAATGCCAGGCAAGAGGGAGCCAGGACGAGAGGTTAGAGGGGAGCCAACGGCGGCTCCCCAACCGGAGATTGGGTACGAAGCACCAATAAGTGCAATAACACTGAACGAGGCAGCAACTGACCTGAAAGACAAGATTATGGCGAGAATGAATGCAAGGCAACCCCAACGCTACGTGAAGTATCATCAGAAAGTCTGCTAGAAGATGTGAATGCAGCATTCAGTGCGATCCTTACCACAACCATCACTGAAACCAATGAGCTGCTATACACTTCAGCAGCAGTGATCCTTGAGATGCTTGGCTATAAGAGCAACCATGGGAGCCATAGGAAACAGTACCCACCATGGAAACGAAGGCTGGAGGCTTAAATCAAGGAGACACGCAGAAAAGTGAGCCAACTGACAGAGGTGAAGAAAGGTGCAATGAGAAAGTACCCAAGAGGTACAACCAGATGCCCATACCTGAAGCTCTTGAAACTTCCAAACAAAGGCTCCAAGCCTTGGCCAGCCGCCTAAAGAGGTACACGAGAGAGAATGAAGCCAGAAGAATAAACCGGCTGTTCGCAACTCAACCTGCGAAAGTGTATGCTCAATGGCAGGGTAATAACAGCAGAGCAGACCCTCCAATGCTGGAAACTGAACAATACTGGAAAAGTATATGGGAGAGGGAGGCATCACACAACAGCGATGCACAGTGGCTTGTGGCTCTGAGAGAGGACCACAGCAACCTCCCTGAACAGAATCCAGTTACCATCACAGCGGCAGACATCCAAGAAAGAGTCTCAGGTATGAAAAACTGGACAGCACCGGGCCCTGACAGGATCCACACCTACTGGCTAAAGAAGCTCACTGCACTCCATGAGCGCCTTGCAGCACAAATGAACCAGCTGCTAAGGGATGAGACGCACCATCAATACATGAGCAAAGCACAGAAGGGCATTGGCAAAGAAGCCAGAGGAGCCAAACACCAACTCCTGGTTGACAGAACAGTCATCCAAGATGGCAGAACCCAACACAACAACCTGTGCACTGCCTGGATTGATTACAAGAAAGCATATGACTCAATGCCATACACATGGATCACTGAATGCTTGGAGATGTACAACATCAACAGGACTCCAAGAGACTTCATTGCAAACTTGATGAGGCTGTGGAAAACCACCCTTGAGGCCAATGGCAAGCCACTTGCACCGGTATCCATCAAATGTGGCATATACCAAGGAGATGCTCTTTCCCCACTGCTGTTCTGCATAGGTCTGAACCCACTCAGGCAAAATAATCAACAAGACTGGCTATGGATACCGATTCAGGAATGGGACCACTATCAGTCACCTCCTCTACATGGATGACATCAAGCTATACGCTAAGAGCGAGTGGACTGATCCACTGCCTGATCCACACCACCAGAATCTACAACTCTGACATTGGGATGTCATTCGGGCTTGAGAAGTGTAGTCGATTGGTGACAAAGAGAGGAACAATAGCAGACATTGAGGATGGTTACAAGTACCAAGGAATACCACAAGCAAATGGCAACCTCGAAAAGGAAACAAGGAAAACAGCAACTGTCAAATACCTCTAACGAGTAAGGCAAGTCTTAAGAAGTCAGCTCAATGGCAAGAACAAGGCATGGGCAATAAACAGCTACGCCCAGCCAGTGATCAGATATCCTGCGGGAATAATAAGGTGGCCAAAGGAAGAGATACAGGCCACAGACGTTAAGACGTGACTGAGCTGTCTGGTGTTGTTCCTAGAATTTGCTTTAGCCGCCCCTCCAGTTTGGGGGTTACTGCCCCGAGTGCTCTGATGACCGCAGGCACCACAGTTGCCTTAACTTTCCAGGCTTTCTCAAGTTCTTCTTTGAGGCCTTGGTCTTTAGTCTCCCTTTTCCTGCCATCACTTGGTATTGCTATGTCAACCCCAATGGCTTGCTGTTTTTCCACCACCACAATGTCCGGTTGGTTCGCCATGACCATTTTATTGGTCAACTGTGACTTTAACAACTCTAACCCCAGGAGTCACACTGCACAGTTAACTACTATGAGACCAGAATACTCTTTCATCAGATTTGGTTTCAGCTTAAACCCCTCCCTCTAGAGATATAAGCTCAGCTCTCTTACCAGTTGATCTCAGAATTGATAAAGTCTTAGTTTTGTCTCTTGGATTTAGAGACAAACCGTCTTCACCTTGAAATCTAAGTCCAGATCTGCTTTTGCTTTAACCTTTTCTTCATATGTTATGATACTATTTCTTAGGTCAGTTCCTGCCTTGTTCAGCTTAGTTGTACTTATTGGGTTGTTGTACCCAATATCACGGTGGGGAGTTGATGTTAACTTCCTTCTCAACCTGGCTCATCCTTGCCATAGCATTTGTGTTGTTCCTTGTTAGTCTCAAGTTGTGATAGCAGTTGCCGTTTGTGGATGTTGTAATATTTATTTTTTTTACCTGTCAGTGGTCATATTGTTATGTCTGATTAGTGTAAAAACACATATTATGGGCATTTTCCTCATTAAAATACAGTGAAGCAGGTGATGGAGCTTTGTTATTAAAATCCAGTCAATCTCAGTGGCAATTCAGTCTAGCCTGACTAGCTTATGTCAGGTTGTTTTGTTATTAGTTTAAACTGCATCCAACTTCTTACCTCCTGGAAATCAAACTCGGAGCGAGTAGAGCAGACTATTTCTTTGTATGGAATAGAAAAAAAAAAATTAATGGCTAGCCAGACTAATATCAGACTGGAGGGATGGTCATAACAGCAGAGACAGTTCAGTGTTTTGGAAAAGAAATGGAAACAGCCAGTATGTAGTTACCAGAAAGTAGCTCAGAAAATGTATGAACCGCAGGTGCATGACACTGCACCAGTGAAATTAAGGATGTCTATTAGAAAGCCACTCTGACAAGCGCAGGTAGATCTCTGAATGGATCTTTACAATCAATAGTATTCTAGAATTAATATCACCTTATAACATCATATGCCCTTGATTACTGTCTCTGTCTACATCTAGCCTAATCAACAGTAGCACGTTTTTTTTTTTTTTATTGAAAAAGAGAAGCAAGCTATGATAGCAAGCTTATGTCATGAAGTCTGATTCACTTTCTGTTTATGTAGATCATCATGGTAACTGAATGGCTAAAATGCTTCAGGTTAAGTTTCAGAAATAAAGACAGAAACACATCTCATTGACCAATCAACAATGACAAATGAGACAATGTGCCAGAGGTTAAAAAATAAAATACAATACTGAGGCAAAGAGCCACACTCTGCTCAAACCGCTTAAGTAAACTAAGCAACTGAGCCAATCTTTCCAATCTTTCTCTACAGGATCCTCAAGTCACTTGATCCAGGCCTCAGTATCTGCAGGGTAACAATGAGTTTAATAGATTTTCTAAACCAGGGATAGAGAATAGCATAGATAAGAGGGTTTAGACAGGAATTAAGATAAAGCATTGAATAGAGAACAACTTCTAATGGTACATCGAGTATCAAAATCTTGGTATTAGAGTAGACAAAGGAGTAGTACGGACAGAAACACATAACATACACAAGCACAACAACACCCAGGTTTCTGGCAGCTTTAATCTCAGATTTCATGTTTGTCTTGGAAGAGTCTGAGACGTGAGAACGCATGGCTCGGGCCTGAGACACAGCAACGATAAACACTCCCATGTATAGCACAATGATGATGGTAATTGGGACAACAAAACTCATAACAAAGTCGAGTTCTTTGGAAAAAGATACTATACACTCTCCATGGCAAGATTTATATTTGCCTGGGTTTTTTAAGTTATCTAACAAGAAAAGAATGGAATAAATCAAAGCATATAACCAACATACAGAAATACTGATGCTTGCTCTGTGTTCAGTCATTCTGGTTGTGTAATGCAGCGGGTCATTGATGGCTATGTAGCGATCCACTGAAATGAGAACTATGTTTCCCACTGAAGAGGTGAAAATAGTGCATGGTAGGATAAAATACAGAGAACACAAGAGGTCCCCCAATGTCCAGCAAATTCTCCATCTCACCCCTTCGACTGGTATCATCACAAGGCCAACAAAGAAGTCTGACACGGCCAGAGAGAGGAGGAGGAGGTTAGTGGAAGTGTGGAGTTGTCTGCAGAGAGAAGAAGCAGACAATTTAGTGTTTCAGTTTTGACAGTTTGGCTTTGACAAACAGAGACAGTTGATTCCACTGTGGGGTTTAGTACAGGTTGGGCCACTATGGTTTGGTACAGGCAACCCCGGAGGAAGCTTGTGTTTCCTCTCTGCTGGACTAGAAGAGGGATATCTGCCGAAATACAATGAATAATTTTAAGTGTAAAACCGGTAATAAAACTGCTAATAAACGCCTGCTTTGTTGTCCAGGAAAAAGTATAACATTAAGCATGTTTTTTGTTTGAATATGACGTTTATCACAAGAACAAGGTGAAATTCATTTGAAAAATATTTCTGTTTAATGTTTTGTCCTTTGGCTTTATGTTTTTGCTCGAATGAGAACTATCTATCATCCATTCATCTGACTACAGTGCTTAACTCCACCATCTCTAAAGCACAGATACTCCAAGTTGTAGAAACTTTGCACATTGTGTAAATTTTTCATTGAGGTTTCACAGGCTGCACAGTTCCTCTGCACAGTGCAGAGTGCTGATTAAAAGAAGAGAGCAAACAAAACCCACAGCAAAATTAATAAATAAAAATAAAATGACAAATAAAAAAGGACATGATGCTGGACTTCCTGTAGTCGGTGTATTATTAATAACAGATTGTGAGCAACTCCTCAGTATGAGGTCTGTAAAATTTATAAATTTCTCTCAGATAGTTGTAGTGTTGAGCTGTTGGTTTAAAATCGTATGAGATTTTGTTAAGAAATATGTAAGAAATATTATGTGTCTTTTCCCAAGACTGCAACTCATCTGAGCTGACACACAGACGTCCACATTCACACAACAAGTTCTTTGTCCCTGTTGAACTTCCACAAACTGTGGGAAAATCAGTTTCCTGAGGAATCCTCTGCTCATAAACTGTATCATCAATTATATAGGACAATATTCACTCTTGAAATAATTTTCAAGAGTGAATATATCCATTATTATTCCTTGACATACATAACTGACAGACAAATAATTCGGATGAAACAAACCTGTATCCACAAGGATATAATTAATCTTAAATGTAGAAAATGCTCTTTTTCAAATTGCTGGCCTAAATAGAGAAATACTAAGAGTAAATGAGACAAATATAAAAACCTTTTATTTCTAGAGAAGACATAGCTTTTTTTGTCTTAATTTTTAAAGTATTGATTGGATTTAAAAGGGACACTGAACAGACATGACCCAGAAATTACTAAAGTTGCAAACAGTAGTATAAAGACACACTTTCTACTCTTAAGTCATGTAATAGAAATAGTATTTTATACCTCAAGCCATATATGTCTCTGCAATAGGTTTTTTCTCTTCTAGTAAATGGAATTAAAATTTTAATATGCAAACCGTAATAGTGTCAAGTATTTATTATTTTTCTAATTTAGAGTTATATTTACCTGAAGTGTGCGATGGAGATGATGACCAGCATGTTGAGTGTGGTAGTGAGCAGGCAGAAAATGAAAAGCAGAATGTCGCTAATAAGAACCTGCATTGGGTCCATCTGGGGCTTTCTGCACGAGCTGTTGAGGAGATGTGGGAAGCAAAGTTCTGCCTCCACAGTCTCCATCATCACAGACACAGACTCATGGAGCTTGTTTATATTCTCCTCACGTCCTTAGTGGATCGTCCCACTGACATCAACAGTAACATTTGCGATTATTCCAATGTACGTGTTCAACACATATCAAGAAGGGTGTGGTTTGAGTCTTAAGTGTTACTGAGTGGCGTTTTTCCCCATACTACCCAAAGGAGTACCGGCAGGATTTCAGAAACCTTGTTTTCGGAATTGTAGAATGGGCAAAACTGTGTTTATAATGTGTCAAATCTTGATGTCTGGTGGATGGGCTTTTGCCATTGCAGGGCCTCTGCCTGGTTCTGGGCTGAACATTTAGTAATTATTGCGCCTCTGGTACTACAACTGTCTTTGTGGTCCTGGTTCTCCATGAAGCCTTAGTCTGGACAGATGACAGACTCTAAATCCTGCATGTAGTACCGGAGGCACAGAGTTTTATTTTTTTAGAGAACCTGAGTTACAAAACTCCTGCTGGCTTGGGGCTTGGTGGACATACTGGAGGGGGTTTAAAGGTGGGTTACACATTTTTCTAATATTTTCTTTTCCCACCCGTAATGAGAGGAGGTCCAGGTGCAGAGACTAGCTGGGAAATAAGGCGCTTAGGCAGCTAGCCAAGCCACGCTCTCCATGTGGAGGCTTGGATGAGGCAGCGGCTGGTCTAAAGCTTTTAGAGGCTCAATGTTTTATGTGGAGGGAGCCAGGGACAGATGGGTGGGAGTGGGCTGCACTTTTACTTTTTTCTATAGTATTTTCGGCCTTTTATCTATTTATTTTTTTTGCCCACAGCTCTGATTTATTTCCTGGCCTAGCTTTTTTGTAATGCTTAGCTGTCAAAACACTTGGACGTTTTTGTTCCCTACATCATTGGTACACTGTTGTAACACTTCAGCACGGGATGAGCGGGACCTGATGCAGATTATAGCTAGAAAAAGAAGTCCTGAGGCTGCCAGGCCAGGATTTGATGGGGCACGGAAGGAGCTGTCATTGCCTACTTGTTGGATGGGAGGCGGGCTAGATAATGGTGGGGTGCCATAGAGGGATCTACACTTATTCATTTATTATTTTTTTTTTTTGCATTTTATCTATTTTTACCTCACTCATGATTGATATCACAGTTCATGTCCTTGCCCCACTTTGGCTCCCGCATCTGTGTAGTCTTTGCAAAACTACAACTTGTTTATTGTGATTTAAAAACATTCCTGTCTCTGACTGTCATGCAATTCCCCCAGCACACAACACCAAAATACTGCACTGGCCGCGACAGATTGTTAAAAAAGGCACAGCATATTATTACAGACTTCAAATGATTTTAGTCTTCTAATAAAGAAGAGTCTGCTCTCACCTTTTTTGTATACTGCCTGGAGCAGGACAGGAGGCAGCAGCAGAGATGGCACAGCCGCTTGGTGGAGATGGTAGGGGGACATAGGCGGATTCAAAATGCTACTCGTATTGAGGTAGATACAATGTGTCAAGTGTAGTCTAAAATAAAGTGTGATCGTTGTTAGCTTTTTTTATATTGATGCATGCACACTTTTCTTTAACTTTCTAAGAGCTGCTCTACAAGTGAATTTCCCATTGGTGGGATCAATAAAGTCCTATCTTATATTTGTCACAGGAGGCTGGTGAGCCCAGGGTTTGACTCAAAAGCTTGGCTTGGCGTGATACAAGATGGATTTACTCAAGTTTGGAAACTTCAAATTCTTGCGAGAATTAACAAGGTTAATTTATTACAGGGTTGAAGAACTCAGTACTAGATAGTCCATAAATTCTTTATATCCACACTTTTAAGGGTGCACATGTCAGGATGGTTTGCACTCCTGCCTCACAGCTAGAAGGTTGTGAGATTAAAACCCAGCCGACTCCAACATCCTTGGCCGACTCCAGTCTTTCTGTGAGGAGTCTGCATGTCCTCCATGTGTTACTGTGGGTTCTCTCCAGGTACTCCGGCTTCCTACCACCGTCCAAAGACATGCATGTATAGGTTATTGGCAACTCTAAAGTGTCCCTAGTGAATGAATGTGAGAGTGAATGGTTGTCTGTCACTGTCTGTCTCCAAATGTCAACCCTGTGACTAACTGGCTGCTGTCCAGGGTGTACCCCGGGTCAAAGCTGCTGGGATAGGCTCAAGTCACCCGTGACCCCTAACAGGACTAAGCAGCGCAAAAATAATAAATGTAACTGAATAGTAGCTTAAAAGAGAAGTAGTAGTAGAGAAGTAGTATTTTCTAGCATCTTCTCTTATTTTCAGAACAGTTGAAGACATCTGGGCTAGGTTTCCAACTGCTGAAAAGATTGTGGTTATCTTTGATGTACTTTTTGTTTAATGATGCGCCAAACGTTTTCTATAGGTGACAGATCTGGACCGCAGGCAGAGCAATTCAGCACCCGGACACTTCTACAACAAAGCCATGCTGTTGTAACAGCTGCAGTATGTGGTTTTGCATTGTCCTGCTGAAATCCACAAGGCCTTCCCTGAAATAGTATTGCTCTAAAACCTTAATATACCTTTCAGCATTAATAGTTCCTTCCAAAAAATGGCTTTTGAACTGAATGTTGATAACGCTGGAAGGTCTATCTCATCTTTAGGCTATTGGGCTATTACAACTGTGGGTATGTTGTGTAATAGTTACACTGCTTTTAGGATACCGCAGAGCCAGACCCACTGCGTTCTGTTGAACCTGCACTTTTTCAGCAATGAACTGCTTTACTTTGGTAAATATTGCAAATAGTTTTGCTTAAATTATTATAGAAGGAAATAAAGATAAATTAAACAATATCAAACACACATCTAACAGACAGTTTTCAAACCTGGTTCAGTTCATCACCTCACCGTGAGGCTCGCCTTGGTGCCAAGTCTCTAGAATGTGCGTATGCACGGGTCATACCGCAAGGATCTATACTTGGCCCGCTTTTGTTTAGTCTATATATTAATGATTTGCCATCAGTTTGCCCTGATATTAATACACTAATGTATGCGGACGACACTGTAATTTATGTGCATGCCAAAACAAAACATCTGGCTGCTGCCAAACTGACCATAGTTATGGATCAGATCACTAATTGGCTAAATCGTTCGTGTCTCCAATTAACCGTAGATAAAACTGTGGGAATGTTTTTCACAAAGCGGCAATGTAACCTTGTGTCAAATATAACAATTTTGGGCCAAAACATTAGTATTGTGCCACAATTTAAATACTTGGGCGTAATTATAGACTCTAATCTCTCTTTTAAAGCACATATTAAGAAAGTGTGGTAACAGGGTCAAGTTTAACTTAGCTAATTTTAGACATATTAGAACTGCACTTACTTTTAATGCTGCCAAATTATTTATGGATGCCATGATTATGTCACATCTAACATACTGTCTGACAAGCTGACAAATTATCACTAAAACCATTGGCGATTCTTTATAAAAAAAACTCTTAAAATCTTGGACCAGAAGCCTAACAGTTCACATCATTGTATTATCCTTAATAACTACAAACTGCTAAGCTGGGAAGATGTAATCAAATATAAAAATATCTGTCTGGTCTATAAAATCTTGCATAATACTGCTCCTGCTCTTTTAAATTCATAATTCAACGTAATAATAGTAGTCAGAGTACCAGAAGCATTACAAGAGGTGACCTTTTTTATTCCATTCAGGAAAAGTACATTTGGTCAATTATCATCAATAATTATAATGATAATTATAATTATTGATGCTTGTTTGTTTGTGCTTGCCTCAAATGTGTGTTCTTGTTTAGCCCTGTTGTAAAAATAATTGTAATTTATTTTATTTTACAGCTGGAAATTAGCCAGCTGTAAAATAAAATAAGTGTGAAAAAAAAAAAAAATACAAATAAATAATGGTGAATAAAATGATGGGACAGGGAAAGGATTGACACAACAAGGGATAAACACAGGGATAAACATTTGCTTTCAGAGAGTATCGTGAAACCAGAAATGTTTAGAAATGTTAATCTATATTATGGAAACTTAACAAAGGGACTTTTAGGAAAGCAGCTTGGTCTACCAAGTCAGCGCTTCAACAGGCCACGTTTTAGGACGCAAGGCTTTGTGTTTGCCACGTGCGAAACTCACTCTGGTCTTGGGATTGGTGCAGGGAGGCCGACAAGTTCCAAAGTGTCCTCCAGAATTGGCGCGTCCTGCCTGGTTCCAAAGAGTAGAGTGGTTGTAACGGGCATGTCACTCCAGACGGTTCACTGTGCGGCGGTGTAGCGTTGAGGCGGAAACGTTCTGTTGAAGCTAGCTAGCTTTGACAGTAGCAGACTTCCGGATAGCGGGAAAAATAAAGTCTTTAAAAATAAACTGTGACCCACTGGAAAAATAGTCTTAGAGGTTGACTTTCACTGGTTCAAACTTGCTTCTGCGAGCGCTCGTTTGGTCAGAGCAAACGCATGAGCAGGCACGGTCTATAAAAATAAAATGCCAAAATGACTTCCGTCTGTAGCAGGGGGCGTCTCTTACGCTCTCTTCCGGAGAAGGGCGTAACTCTGGGAAGTTAAACTAAAGTTTAAAAGTTGTAAACTAAGTTTTACAAACATTCCTTTCTTCGCAATGTATGTGTTGGGTTTTTATAAAACACACAAAACATTCGCACTTGTAGGATTATACAGAGAAAATGCAGAGTATTATGAATATGCAGAATATTATGGAAACATTCATTACATTTCATTAAAAATAAAACATGACCTGTTAAACAAACACAAGGGGATGAGAGCAGTCATTTTGATCTCGTCATAACTCCACGTCCTGGAAAGCTGAACAATAATGATTAGCGCATTACACAGTGTCTTTGATTCAAATTAATACAGAAATGTCTCTTCGATCAAGTCGAGGTCATTCGTCCATTTGACCACCAGGGGGTGGTGTTTCACCATGGTAGAAGTCTATTTTCAAAGACATTCCACATGTCCATTGGAGGCTAAAGAACATTCTGGGTAAATCTGAATCAACAACTTTATCTCCAAGAATTTATGGTTAAAAAGACATAGCGCCAGGGTGTGGTACTGGTCCTGAGTCACCTTTGACCTCTGGTGACTGGCAGACCCAAGTTCCACTCCTTATGAAAGCAGAAACAAAGTCATTAATAACATTTCCTGTCCTTAACAAAACACTTGGGCCGTCCTCTATCTGAAAGAAAACCGTGTTAACCAAGTCTTCTCCAGCCTCCAGATACAAGCTTGTCTCTGAATGCCTCTGGCAATGATAGAAACGACCGGACAGTTAATCCGTGGGGAATTCCGAGGGCTGATCTGCTACACTCCGTTACTGAAAAATGAACGCCGTTAGTAACGCCGTTATACTCTAACCCCGTTACTTCCAACACTGCTTATCAGCGGCTCATGATCAGGCAAAATTCATTAGAAATGCATTTGCAATGTCGGGCGTGACATGAGGCAGACTTACTTACGCATATTTCTGCTCCAGGTGGGATTAAACCAGACTGAAACATTTGATAAAGACTTGAAACAAGCTTTGATAAAAATGGTAAATGAGAGACAGTTCTAAAATGTAATAAAATGTCAAGATTGAGTTTTTTTTTTTTTTAAGTGGTCTGAACAGCTTGAAGACGCTGGGACAATCCCTGAACTGAGGCAGCTGTTAATAAGCGAGAGAACACATGGCACGACAGTATCAAAGACCTGTTTGAGCATCTTTGTTGGAATAATATCAAGGGGGCAGTTAATGGTGCACCACCTCAGAAAGCCACGATAGAGCAACGGGCTCAAACATTTCAGTCACATGGTTACTTAATAGAATTCTATAAACAATTTTGGTCTCTTCTATCACCCCTATTTCTCAACACTGCACTCATCACACACAAGACATTTATTTTTGTCTAGCCCAATTTCACAACAACAGTCGCCTCAAAGGGCTTAACAGGCTGCACTAAACAACATCCCCTGTCCTTAGACCCTCCATCAGGGTAAGGAAAAACTCCAAAAAAAAAACCGTACACATCACCCAGCAGGTCAGAAGTTTGCGTCCACCCTAGGAGGAGGGAGAAAAAAAAAAACTGTAATAGGTAGATGTGATAATAATATGAGCGGTTTAGTGTGTATCTACAGCTACAACCAGTGTAAACGTGTACCTACAGCTACAACCAGTGTAAACGTGTACCTATGACCAATCAGTCTCCATACGTTTGGTGAAATAAGTATGTTTTGAGTTTGCTTTTGAAAACCTCAACAGAGTCAGCTCGCCGCACTTCCGCCGGGAGCCCATTCCATAAAAATGAGGCTCTATAAGAAAAGGCTCTGTAGCCAGCAGACTTCTTTACTCGAGGAAGTTGAAGGAGGCCAGCGTCCTGAGAGCAAAGGGTACGAGCTGAAGTATACCGGGTGATGAGGTCAGATAGGTAAGAGGGCGTGCGTCCACAAAGTAATTTATATGTTAACAGGAGAACTTTAAAATCAGCTCTAACATGAATAGGAAGCCAATGTAATGAAGCCAGGACCGGTGTAATGTGATCAAACTTCCTGGTCTTTGTTAAAAGGCTGGCGGCTGTGTTTTGGACCATTTGTAGTCTGTGAGTACTTTTCCTTGGCAGTCCAGAGAATAACGCATTGCAGTAGTCCAGCCTGGATGTGACAAATGCATGAATGAGAATTTCAGCATCAGCTAAAGAGAGGCAGGAGCGAATTTTTGAGATATTCCTCAAGTGAAAAAAGCCCTGTTTAGTGACCTCACTAATGTGCTGCTGCAGTGATAGTGTAGGGTCAAAAATGACACCAAGGTTCCTCACAGTGTTGCCGTGCTCCAACACACAGTTGTTGATCGAGACAGTGAGATTGTTGAACTTGTGCCGATGACTGACAAGACCAATTAACAAGAGCTCTGTTTTATCCGAGTTCAAATGGAGGAAGTTTTGAGACATCCATGTTTTAATTGAAACGAGGCAGGCCTCTAGACGCTTGATGTCAGTAGTATTATTCACTTTTATTGGTAGATACAGCTGTGTATCATCGGCATTAACAGTGGAAGTTTACTCCATAACTTCTGATGATTTGTCCCAATGGTGTGACCCTTGCGGCACACTGAATTTCACTGGTGCCGTGGAGGAGAAGGATTTATTAAAAGAGACAAAAAGAGACCTATCACACAGATAGGATTCTATCCAACAGCCACAGCCTGTTTGAAGAGGGAAGGAACGGTGCCAGTAGACATGGACAAGTTTATAATATTTAACATAATTTGCCCTACATAGGGCCACAGTTCTTTAAGCTGTTTTGCTGGCAGGATATCCAGAAGGCAAGCAGTTGCTTTACATAAAGAAACCACCTTTGTCAGCTCCTCGAGAGATACAGGATCTAAGACTGAGAGACGAGAGGTCAGTGGATCCAAGTGAATGGGACCCGGAGCTGAGGAAGACAAAACCAAAATATTATCCCTGATATCTTTAATTTTATGATTAAAGAAATCATAAAAGAAAGAAAGTTTTGTGCACTAAAGGGAGAGGAGTCTTCAGTGGTTTTTGGTTGGATTAGTTTAGCAACTGTTCCAAAGAGAAACCTGTGGTTATGCCGGTTTTCTCTGATTAGAGATGAGAAATAGGCCGTCTTTGCAGCGCTGAGGGCGTGCTTATAGGTGTTTACACACAAACACCACTTCTGATATGGTGTAGGTCGTCTGGTTGTTCTGGGCTTTGTCCTGAGGGGTGCCACTGAGTCAGTGATGGCTGAGAGGGTTGCATGGACCTCCTTTGTGTAGGCCTCTACTGAGTTTCCAGGTTGAGTTAAATTAGGAAGAACATCTGTCAGCTGTGTGGCAAACATTTCCATTGCAGCCGTGCTAAAATTCCGTGTAGACACTACCTAATTGTCGTAATTTGAGGGGAGTTTATAACTTATCTCAAATTCCACCAGTAAGTGATCTGAAACAGCAGATGAATGAGGGGAGAGGAAGAGATGGGAAACATCTATTCCCAGAGCCAAAACAAGATCAAGATAGTTTCCACTAATGTGTGTGGGCTCAACAACAAACTGGTTGAAAGACATGGTTGTAAGCAGTGATTGAAATGCTCTGGCCAGAGGATCACACTCCTTATTTAGATGAATATTAAAGTCACCAACTAGAAGGATGTTATCAGCGTGGGTTATTAAGTCTGAGAGGAAAACTCCAAACTCATCCAAGAAAGAAGAGTAGGGACCCGGAGGGCGAAAGACTACAGCTAAATAAAATGGCTTCCTTCCGTTAATTTATGAAGGAATATGTTTGATGAGTAACACTTCGAATAAGTTAAATTTTGGCTGTGATGATGGACCTGTAAAGCAAAATGCAGCTTTATGAATGGCTGCAACACCACCACCCTGTTTCGACGTGCGATCTACTTGTGCATATGCATAATCAGGGGGAGAGGCTTCATTTAGTGGCAGAAAAACATTGGGCCTAAGCCAAGTTTCACAAAGACAAAGTAAACCCAAGCAGTGAATAGAAATAAGATCATTAATTAAGAGTGCTTTGGAGGATAGAGACCACGAATTCAGGAGACCAATCTTCAGTCTTGACGTAGAGCCTGCATTTGAGGGCTGATCCAGTGGAGCGATAGTAACAGGAACAAGCTGCCGAGCTCTAACAGTTCTGCCGGGTTTAAAAGAATGCCTCTGTTATAATAACATGAGGACACCTTTTGGGTCACTGACTCTGTGAGTTTTCGGATGTGTTTGAGGACTAAATAAGTTCACCATATCTAACAGAATTAGGCAGTAGACATCGGGATGACACAGCCTAACCAGACAACTAGAAGCTGCTACATTATCCAGTTCCACACCTGCACTATCATGACTAGCAGGTTCTCTAATTCCTGCGACCTGCTGAGATTCCTTGTGTCAAATGCATTGAATGCACCTGTCTATATTACTAGACAAAATGGCAGCACCTTGTCCAGTAGGATGCAGGCCGTCTGCCCTCAGCAGGCCTGGGCGGCCCCAGAAAGAAGGCCAGTTATCCACAAAACCATAACCTTTCTGACTAAAATGCCGGGCCAGCCACCGGTTCATGGAAACTAATCTGCTATACTGTTCATCACTAATTAACAAGAAGACTCATCTTGTTCTCTAATTCAAAAGTCCTAGCTAGGCTCAGACTGCCTCATTCTCACATTATTTGTGCCAACATGAATAACTATCTGCTTGTATGTAGTGCAAGTATGTGTCTGGGGAAACTCTCCCTTCCTGTGTGATGTCAGCACCCTTAGGTTAGCCTCTATGTCGGAAGCCCTGGCCCTGGTAAACGGTGGACAATGGCTAGCGTCTCAAGTCTAACATTGCGGGTAATGGAGTCCCCTATCACCAGAGTACGATGCTCGCTCCGGCTAGTAGGTGCTGAGGGAACAGGCCGGTGATCAGCACGGACAAGCGGACTTGAAAGCGCCGAAAACCGGTCCGCGGTCATAGGGGGTGACCGCGGACAAGAGCAGAAAACCGGAGGCTTGCCCCTGCATGCACCCCCGCGCTGGCAGATCGGCCCCAACGTAGGACTCTTTGCAACAACTGCCGAAGCAACTTAGCTGCAACTGGAGCTATCGCTAGCAGGACTGCTATCAGACCTGCATCTGATACTATCCGGAAACCCTGACACATCTAAAGTAACCAAACCCTGTCTATGCTGATCTAGCTGCTGAAACTCACAAACACGTCTCTCTAATAGAGACAATCCGTCTAGTAATACCGAACAAGAATGGCAAACCATTGCCACACGCAACAACAACACAGAAAAACTTAAACTTAGCTAAGCTAGTGTACGTACAGCTAAGTCAAGCCAACTGTTCACAACTCACAATGATAAATTCTAACCATAGATAGTATAAATATGGATGATGCTTATTGGTCCCCTATTCACCAATATTATCATTACGAATGGGCAATAAAATGGCGGTTACATCCGGGCTTTTCGGCTTTTACTCCATAGTAAAACAATAGTTTTTAGATAGCATAAACCAACGTAATAATCAAAAATCCCCCAGAGTTGTCACGTAGTAAAAGCTTAGCTCTAGAGACCGGAGCCATCTTTTGTACCAGGCTGAAAACATGATTTTTACACTTGTAAAGTCGCCATTGGGTTTCTCCTTATATTTCCACTTTTGGAGCCTGCCCTCTGGTGGACGGAGGTATATCACTGTATTTCGCTGTAAAATCGCCGTATAGCGGCGCCCTTACACAACGACCATTTAAGAGGTTCCATGGGAGAGGCTTGAGTCTAACGCACACACAGCAGTACAACCACAAGTTACACACACTCAGTACACACACAACAAGACTAACCACCAGAAAGAAAACAGTAACAAACACAACAATCGAGGTATGCTAAACGTTAACTAAAATTTTAAAAACCCGCTAGCATGTTAGCTAGTCCAAACAGAAGTGCCCTGTTCACAAAACAACAGCAACTCTAGTACTAACCTCTAGCAGAAATATAATCAGTATAACAATGAATGAGTTGTGGTGCAAGTGTTGACAATGTTTAAGAAATAATAAATACGTAACTTTGGGACAATGCCAGGAGAGATTCGTCACCGGGATGCGTCCTTCGTCCACCGGCAAAAAATCAAAGTGACGTCAGCGTTAGGCGGGAAGCATCAGATTACCGCTACTTTGGTCCATTTCCAAAGTAGGTCCAATACCACTTTGGAATTGGACCTACTTTGATTAACTGGATTAAAATTCTTTACAAATCACCTTCTGTAACCAATAGCCATATACAATCATTCACCTTACACTGTGGCGCCAGACAAGGCTGTCTACTGTCACCCCTAGTCTTTGCACTCTTTACAGAGCCACTAGCATCTACTCTTCTGACAAAATAACTCAATTAATAGAATCAAAACAAACTTTTACCATAATAAAATCTCTCTTTATGCAGATTATATCCTGTTATACCTAACCAAACCATCAACCGCCCTCTTGTCAGTCAACACTTTGTTTGTCTAAGGTATCTGGCTATTCTATAAACTGCTCCAAATTTGGAGCAGTCAAGTTAAAATCACTTCAACCCCCCTGTCTAAGATATATAAAATTCTTGAGCATGTAGTGAAATCGTCGGTCTGCCACAGTGAGCACCCCCACAGAGTTCAGGTCATGGACTGTATCACACAAAGGTTGACCAGCAATAAATGTCACGGACTGACAATTTATGCTGTAAAACCTCTTTTTCAGACTCAGAAAGTGTTTGCTTTACCAACAGAAAAGGATTTTAACAACCCCCATTAATGCGAATCAGCTGGCCGGTTGTTGTCATAAAGAACAGGAACTCAGGAGTAACCCTAATTAACGACTTTGTTTTCTACATTCCAGAGCAGACAAAAGGTGTTATCTCCAAACCTTTAGACTGGCTGGGCCCAGGACGTGACAGTTACGGCTCTTTGAAATACGATTTTTATGTATTAGTACCAGCCAAACATTAACGAAAGACCTTTGAGGTCAAGGAATCTGAGCTTTCTGGATTATACCATACTGCCCTCTAGCGACGGTATGGATGAACGCCGCTAAGTCTTTCATCAAACCAAATGACTTTTTCCCTTTTAGACGGAAAGGTTTCCAAAGGACTTGGACTTCACATAAACAAACATTCTTGTTTTAATTAAAAGGAAAATGTTTAAATGATTGGATAAACGTGTCCCTTACAGGATTGCTCCCTGACAGAGAACAAGAAGACTCTTATCTTTCCTTAAAGGTTCCCAGCGTGCATTGTTAATAAATTGAAATGAATACACGTTTCCATGATATGCTTAAAAATGTATTTTCTAGGTATGAATCCTACGGGGCAAAGCAATGTGGATTTATATGTGTTTAAATATTCAATGTTACTTTGTGGAAAATAAAGGGTTATTTGAATTAAAAATTTAGTTGGGATAACTTCCCCTAAATTAGGCCGTACCCCCAAACATGCCAAGGCCACCTCCAAACACGCCCTCCGCAAGTGCAGACATAACACGTGGGCACACCGGAAACCGCTCTCTCTTATGCCTCTTACGGCTCTTTTCTTACGCCCTTAGTCTCCTCTTACGCTCTTACGTTTCTTTTTGTCCCGAGCAATCTTGTTTGCGTGCGGACTCTTCTCTATAAACTCCTCTTGTCTTTAAATTTTTCTAGACCTGTTGTACCAGCCAGACAACGTGATTTTTCTTTTTAAAGCTACACATTGTTTATTTTTGTAAGACACTCTCGTGACGTCACTCGCACGAGAAGTAAGACATTTTGGTAGTTCTTGAGAAAGACCAAGAACTCCGCTTGAACTAACAGACGCTTTAAGCCAGAGGAACGACTCCCGAGAGACCCTTTTTTCAGTGGTCTAGCGACATTTTTCAAAGACTCTAATCTGTTCTTGCCTAATGCCAACGGCATAGAGATAGACTTATACGGCTGTATACAGTTGACGCCTTTCCTCAACTCCGTTTCCCGGCCGCCCCGCTCACCAGCCGCGGCTAGTCACGTGACGGACACCTTGTGAGAGCGGTCCTTTCTAACCCAGACGTGCCGCTTCAGAAGCCCGAAGCAAAACTTTGGACCTGTGACGGAAATCGGACTGGGCCAGTACCAGCGAACCAAGTAAGCCGCACGTGACACAGCAGGAGTTTTGGCGTTCTAAACTGTATTTTATAAGCTCAAGTCACTACACCTTCATCTACCTCCCTCTAAATCCCGTAAACGTCCCTTAGGAAAAACGGCAAATTTAATGGTTCAAACTTCCCTTTCACTCCACAAAGTTCTAGTCAGTAAATGTTGTTCTTGATTATTCTGTGTTAATCATTCTCATTATCCGTTAATAATTTTCCCTTTGTGTCCTATCCCAATCATTTCCCATTAATATATTAACTTTGTATAATCTTTAATAAAACCCCATAAAACGTTAAAGATTTTGATTTGGTGTTTTTAATGTTTATGAAGACATATTCAAAAACAGGTAGAATTCTATTCCTTCAGATTAATTGAGACTTAGTAAATCTAATCAGTTTCCCAGAACTTATCTGGGTGGTGCCCTGGTTGATAATTTTCCCAAATTGATAAATTAATATTTCTATTACATAACTACAGTACGCTACAAGCATTATTATAAAACCATCACCCTCCCAATAGACAAATGGTCTTCTGAAATAAACACAAATCAAGAACTCAATTGGCCAACAATGTGTAGTAACACTTTTATTATGTCACACAATACAAAACTGCAACTCATTCAGTACAAAACAATACACAAAATACACATAACTACACACAGAAAATTCGTAGACTCACAGACAATTATATATGTACTCATTTCCCATCAGAAATAGATAATCACATACATTCATTCTGGCTCTGCACACCAATCATACGGTTCCCTATCAAAAGCTACACTCGATGCTGCGTAGCATTATGCTATGGGGAACATTCTTTGTGTGACCGGTTGTGAAGCAAGTGTGTCAAACACGCCAAGAATTGGCTTATATAAACTCTGTTGGTGACGCAGCTCATCAGCGGCAGATGTGTTTTTTAAGCGCACCTGAACAGAGGGTATAAGAACGCATGACGCGGAAGCATCTTCAGGTTTCTTTGTCTTCAGACCGCTTTTGTGTGAAGTGTGGGCAACCTACTCGCTGCAATAAAGTAAGACCGTTCTTATATATATTTAAGAGTGCATAAAAACTATGGCTGAGCTCAGGAGGAATTTGCTCCTCCGTGCCAGAGGCTCATTTCTGATGATGATCACCAAGAGTTTTGTTTTATGCGCATGGGGGTTGCGTGTTGTTCGGGGTGTAGCGCGGGGATCAGAGAGTCCTATGTCTATCGCGCTCTCTCCAGATGAGGCGGACATTGGCGCTGTGCTTCCCACGAGCATGTTGATGACGCCTCATTCTTGGCTTCTGCGGGCGCCACTGCCTCAGAGCGCTCCTCCCGCTCTGACGTGGCTTTTGAGGAGCCGCTCGAGGTGGTTACAAGAGCAGTGGCGCTGCTGAATATTGGGTGGCCACAGGAGCAGGGCCCCCTCTAAACACTCAAAACAGGTCTGTGCAATGGCCCAGTATACCCACGCAAAACTAAACTGGCAGCTTGGATGCTACTGCCGAATATCTCCCCGTGGGTAATGTGGACTGTGGCCAGAGGCTACAGGATTCATTTTGCCTATCATCCTCCGTGTTTCAACGGCGTGGTCTCCACTTCTGTGAAACCAGGACGAGCGCTTGTATTGACAAGAAGAAAGAACAGGAACTGCAGGTTCTCCTGGACAAGGGGCTACAGAATGTTTTCCCCCACCAGACAGACAATCCGGGTGTACAGACGGTATTTTCAAGATTCAAAGTGTTTATTGTCATGTGTACAGACAGAAAGCATGTTTCCCTGTACAATGAAATTCTTACTTTGCCGTCCACAGTAAAATGTCACACAAGTAAGTAAAAAAAAAAAAAAAAAAAATAAGACAAATATACAAGTAATAATAATGCAAATATACAAAAAATACAAGAGGGCAAAAGGAGTAAAGTAGTAAAGTGAGGTAGTGCAGTTGTGATGGTGTAAAGTGACGTGTAAAGTAAAGTGACGGTGTAAAGTGAGGTAGTGCAGTAGGTAAACAATTGTTCATGTAATGTTGTGAACAGACAGACAATCCGGGTGTACAGACGGTATTTTCTGATTGAAAAAAATAATAATAAAACGGGGGGCTGTGCCCGATTTTAGACCTTTGCGGGTTAAACAGCTAACTCAAGGCATAAAAATTCAAAATGCTCACAATAAAAATTGTGTCTCTAGGGTTGAGACTTAACATCAAGTAGACACCAAGTGTTCTCTCTACTGCGCAGAGTACAACATATCTAGGGGTTGATTGGGACTCAGCCGAGATGCAGGCACATCTGTCTCCTGCACGTGTCGAGTCCTTTCTAACTACCCTCAAGGCTATAAGGCCCTTGGCCTACCCTCAGGCTAGGCCAAGAAGTTACTGTGCACATTCATCAGTTTTTATAGTTTCGATATTCATGCTACTCCGGGCTCGCATGTTCTTGAGTCATCATCCCAAGAATCGTGTTTGAGACCTCTTTTGTGTTTGTGCACACTTCACAACCCGAGGGGTCCAGACACTTACAGTGCGGCGGCGTTGGTATTCTTGTTCCCCATAGCATAATGCTACGCAGCATCGAGTGTAGCTTTTGATAGGGAACGTCTCGGGTTACTTGACTGTAACCCTGTTCCCTTAAAAACCGGGAACGAGATGCTGCGCTGCAATGCCACTCTGGGCGTGTCCGGGCGTCCTTCAAAGTTGACCTGAAGACGCTTCCGCATCATGCGTTCTTATACCCTCTGTTCAGGTGCGCTCAATCACACAGCTGCCGCTGATGAGCCGCGTCAACAACAGAGGTTATATAAGCCATTTCTTGGCGTATTTGACACACTTGCTTCACAACCGGTCACAAAAAGAATGTTCCCCATAGCGTAATGCTACGCTTTTAAAGAGAACAGGGTTACAGTCAAGTAACCCGAGACATTCTGGTTTAAGGTCATGGAGGTGCTATTAAAGATCCTCAAGCTCAGCATAACCCGTCTCCAATAAATGCTCTGCTAGGTGAACCATCTACACTTACCCTACCCAAACACCTTCAAAACGTTTTCCTAAATTCAACATTTATTCATTTAGCTGACACTTTTATCCACTTACATTGTAATTTCCAGTGTTAGAAAACACCACTGGAGGCAAGGTGGGTTAAGTGTCTTGCCCAAGGACACAACGACGGCCAACATTCCGGTTGAAGGACAACCACTGACCCACTGCGCCCCACTAAAAATTTACTGTACACTGGATAAACTCACAGCTAGGGGTGTGACGATAACCACCCTGTGGCGTTTGCCGGACTTGGGAGCACCAGCAGCACACCAACCATAGCTACAACCTCAGGCCAGCAGCGACAGTTGGGAGTCTCCGAGGCCTTTGCGAGAGGTGCGAAGTACCAAAGAGGCAGTAATCAGTGGCGAGCACTTACTGATAGCGTGACTCGTTACTTGGTTGAAGAAATGGTGCCATTCCGTACCGTTGAGAAGCCAGCGTTGCTACATACATTTGATAAGCAATATGTACTTCCTGACCGAAAGTACTTTTCGCAAACAGCGATCCATGAAAAGTATCTGTCAGTGAAGGACAGCATAATACAGGACTTGAAAAACATTGATTATTTCTCAGTGACAACTGATATGTGGTCAAGCGTAAACATGATGCCATACATGAGTCTGACCATACATTATCTCAGCGCAAACTGGGAACTAAAATCGAAGTGCCTGGAGACTGTGTTCACGCCAGAAAGCCACACGGGTGACAACCTGGCGGCAGCCCTCAGGTCCTCCTTTCAAGAGTGGTCCCTGGACGAGAGGAAACTGGTCTGTATTACAACGGACAAATATTGTGGCTGCGGTCCGAAAGCTTGGCTGGACATGGCTAAGTTGCTTTGGCCATAATCTACATTTAGCCGTCACCAATTAGATGAAGTCAGAAAACGACCGCACTGCCCGAGCCATGGGTGTCTGCAGAAATTTGGTGACGGCTTTCTCCCAGAGGTGGCAGAAGAAGAAAAAGCCGTCACCAATTCGATAAAGTCAGAAAAGGACCGCACTGCCCGAGCCATGGGTGTCTGCAGAAATTTGGTGACGGCTTTTAGCTGACACTTTTATCCCAGAGCTGGCAGAAGAAGAAAAAGCTCCAGAGAGAGCAAGTCGAGCACAACCTGCCCCAACACTGCTTAGTTCCCTTTCGAGGGAACTCAACACTGCGTCGTGAAACGACACTTTGGGGAACGCCCTCAGCGTCACGGCCCTGAAGCATGAATGAAACTTAGACCAATCTTGATTGGTACTACGTCACAACGTAGTGAGTGCCGGCCTACCCGGAAGTATAAAGGTACGCCGCATCACGCACACGCCAGCTTTTCGCTCTTCAGCAAATGCCCTGGGTGTGAACGAGAGACTTGTTGAGAAACTTTTGAATGAAAAGTATGGCAGAACAGTTTAAGAAGTGTCTGTACCCCTGCCCTCGTTACATTACGGGTAGGGACACGCACTCGTGGTGTCTGATCTGCTTGGGAGCACAGCACGCTTGGTCAGCTCTCGAGGGAGCTGGCTGCGTGCACTGAGAGGCAAATCAAAAGGCGTTCCCCGTGGTTCAGGTCCCGTGGCCGCCGAGGCGGCACGGGGAGAGGGTCTGATGCTTGAGCTGTCCGCGTCTGAGGATGTGGACGTGCTCAGCATTTGAAAGAAGTGTGCGTGCCCCTGCCCTCATTATATCACGGGTAGGGACACGCGCTCGTTGTGGGTGATCTGCCTGGGAGCGCGGCAATAAACAGTCCTCTGCGGAGGGCTGTGCTACCCGCCTGGCCGTGTTGAGGCAGGCCGGCTCGCTGCCCTCGCGGATCAGGTCCCACGTGGCTTCGATCGCGGGGATCGCAGCTGGAGCTGTCTGATGTGATTGGGCCAGCTGAGGCTGTTTCCCATCCTTCATCAGACAGCTCGGATGCCCTTCCTCCCTGTGCAGGAGCCCGCGAGGCGGCTTCTCCGGCACGGGGAGAGGGTCTGATGCTTGAGCTGCCCGCATCTGAGGATGGGGACGTGCTCAGCACTGAGTCGGGTGACGTAGATTGGCTGGCCGGAGAAAAAAAAAAAAGAAAAAAAGCGAGCGCCCAAACAGCGGGGTTTGCCAGCTTTTTCCGGACTTGCACAACGAGTTGTGTAAGTCCTGGAGTAAGCCACACTCTTCCCGCATTTCTCCCCATGCAGGAGCCCGCGAAGCGGCTTCTCCTGCGCGAAGGGAGGGGGTGATGCTTGAGCGGTTTACGTCTGAGGATATGGACTTGCTCAGCATTTACAGAGGTGTGTGTACCCCGGCCCTCGTTATATCAGCCGCCGAGGCGGCATTCGTCACCTCACGTGCCCGCTTATGAGGAGCCCGTTGCCGTTGTGACTCGTGCGAGTAGAAGAGGGCCAGGTTTAACATTATCTGGCCGTCAAAAGGGCAAGGAGCTACAGTAACTAAAAATAGCATTTCCTGCAGCGCAGAGCACGAACTGAGCATTAGAGCTTACACCACGGGGTGTGTGGCCTGTTCCATGACCTGCGCAACGAGTTGTGTGGGTCATGGGGCAGGCCACATTTCTCGCCAATGAGATTGGGACTGCGGAGGCAATTTCTCAATCATCATGGGGGAGCTCTGGGCGCTTCCTTCCCGGGCGGGAGCCCACTAGGTGGCTGCTCCTGCACGGAGAGAGGGTCCGAGGCTTGAGCTGTCTGCATCTGAGGATGTGGACGTCCTCAGCAATGTGGCGCATTCATTAAAACCTCGGCGCTGCCCACCGGGCCGTGTAGAGTTACATCGGCCATGGTGGGCGGGGCAGCAGGTATTGCAGGCACGCCAGGCCGACCTGTTAAAGGACTTGGAGGAGACACATCTGTGGATGTGGCTGAGAGAGTCCCCTCCGGGGAGAGGCGGCTGACGCCATCTTTCTCTGCGGAGCCCCTTGGACACCGATGTAGTAAGTCCGCCGTCTATGACGCTTCGGGCCACAACGGTTTTCCAGCATACGAGAGCTGCCTCACAGCCCACCCCGAGGGGTTTTAGGTGGGCAGCAACGTTGTATGCGCATCGAGGATCGTGTGAGACTTATCTCTGCCGTGCAGCGGTTTCAGGGGGGCGACAACGGTCTTCGAAGCAGACCCGAGATAGGCCTCGAGAGGCTGAGTCCCGTGGCGCGGGACCGCAGTGGTTCCGGAACGGGCTCGGGTTATGGAACAGGAAGTACACTCCCTGCGGGAAAAGGAGGCCATAGATCGGGTTCCTCCGCCAGAAATGGAGTCGGGTTTCTACAGCCGGTACTTTATAGTTCCAAAAAGGGACGGAGGTCTGTGTCCAATTTTAGATCTAAGGTATTTGAACCGGTCTCTGAGGAGGCTCAGGTTCGAGATGAAAGGAACTAATAATACCTATTACCGTGAATTAAATTCGGTCCGAGGACTGGTTTGTCACGATGGATCTGAAGGACGCATGCTTCCATAAATCCTTCTCACAGGAAGTTCCTGAGGTTCGCTTTTTGGGGGCGAAGCGTTCCAATATCGGGTGCTTCCATTCGGCCTAGGCAAAGCACGACCTGAGCATCAGAGCCTACACCACGGGTTGTGTGGCCTGTTCCATGACATGCGCAACGAGTTGTGTGGGTCATGGGGCAGGCCACATTTCTCGCCAATGAGATTGGGACTGCTGAGGCATTTTCTCAATCATCATGGGGGAGCTCTGTGGCCCTGCCTTCCGAAAGTGGATGCGGTTCTGGCTCCACTGAGACTCCAGGGCATCCGGAGGTTTTTCCCTGAGGGGGAATCCATTCCGGAGTATCAGGGTTACGCGCAGGTGCTGTCGTTCCCTGTCAATATGGAGGAAACCCTGGTTTCTCTCCCAAGGACCAGTACTGGGAGCAATATGTCGCCGGAAATCCGTTTTGACAGATGTCTCCCTCACTGGCTGGGGCGCGGTCATGGACGCCCGCTTTTGCCCAGGGTCTGTGGCAGGACCATCATCGTTCCAGACATATAAAGTGCCTGGAGATGTTGGCTGTGTTCAGGGCTCTGAGGAGCTTCCTGGCGGATCTCAGGGGTTATCACGTTCTGGTGCGCTCCGACAATATGTCGGTGGTAGCGTACCTGAACCGTCAGGGGGGTCTGAGGTCTCGCCCTCTGTGCAGATTGGCGCATCAGATCCTCCTGTGGTCCCAGGGGAAGTTATCGTCTATCAGAGCGATGTAAATCCCCGGGGACCAGAATCAGGGAGCAGATACCCTGTCGAGGCAGGGGTTGAGGCCCGGGGAATGAAGACATGGCCGAGGCTGCGTCTGTATGCTTTCCCCCGGTGGCGCGGCTCCCGGGAGCTCTGGAGAGGGTCCGGCAGGAAGGGATTAGTCTACTTCTAGTAGCCCCGTACTGGCCGGCCCGAGTATGTTTCTCAGACATTATAGCACTGCTGGCCCGGGCAGGGGGCACAAGACTGCATCCCCGACCCGGGCTGTGGGAACTCTGGGTCTGGCCCCTGAGGGGGATCAGTACCTAGAGGCGGGCCTAGCGGCAGGGGTAGTAGAAACCATACGCAGTTCCAGGGCTCTGTCCAAGAGGAGGTTGTACGGCTTAAAGTGGAATGTCTTTTCCACTTGGTGCAGGGGGCGTGAGGTGGACCCAGCTAACTGCCCAGTGGCTTCGGTCCTGGAGTTCCTCCAAGAGCGCTTCACTGCGGGGCTTACCCCGTCCACTCTTGCGGTGTACGTGGATGTCATTGTAGCGTTCCACGCTCCGGTAGGTGAGGGGCCTCTGGGGAGGCACCCATTGGTCGTACGATTCCTCCGTGGCACCCGGAGGATGACGCCTGCAACGCGCCCTGGGGTTCCAACTTGGGATCTGTGGTGGGGCTTGAAGGATTGGCTGAGGCCTCCTTCGAACCACTCGAGTTGGCGACAGATCGAGTTCTGTCGCTCAGGGTGGCGCTGCTCATGGCTATCACCTCACTTAAAGGGTGAGGAACCCCCAGGCACTGGCTATGGCACCAACTTGCCTGGGGTTTGCCCCCGATGGGGTTAAGGCCATTTTACGTCCGAGGCCAGGCTACGTGCCTAAGGTGCCATCTAAAGTGGCACGGCCTGCGGTACTGCAGGTATTTCATCCCCCACATCATAAGATGTGTCGGCCGAAGAGGAAGTCTTCGCAGTGGAGGAAGTCAGAACGACTGTAAATTGGGGTCCCGCTTCAGGGGATCCGTGAGGCAGCAGGCTGGCTGCTCCACACACTTTCATTAGGCTCTACGGTCTATATCTCCCTGCGATGCCTGGAGCTAGGTTGCTCTCGTCCTAAGTGTGCCTGAGTATCCAGTTTCACACTAGGGCAGGCACGGGTCGTCGTGGCATAGTGGGTATTCGTTCCCCAAAGTGTCGTTTCACGACGCAGTGTTGAGTTCCTCGAAGGGAACGCGTCTCGGGTTATGCATATAACCCTTGTTCCCTGAGAAGGGAACGAGACACTGCGTCGCTCCGCCACGCCTACCCTGCCTGAGGGCAATATGCTTCATCGCGAAGGGCTGGCGTGTGCGTGATGCGGCGTACCTTTATACTTCCGGGTAGGCCGGCACTCACTACGTTGTGACGTAGTACCAATCAAGATTGGTCTAAGTTTCATTCATGCTTCAGGGCCGTCACGCTGAGGGCGTTCCCCAAAGTGTTGTTTCACGACGCAGTGTCTCGTTCCCTTCTCAGGGAACAAGGGTTATATGCATAACCCGAGACGTTCTGGTGAGTTGTGCTAAACTTCGATTCTACTTTCTTTAGAGGTTGTTTTTCAGGTAACAGTCCGTGGATATAAACGCACTCGTTCAAACGCAACTTGTTGAAACTTTCAACAATTTATTCTACATAATAAAGGGTTGCAAACGGTGACAAAACCTGCTTTGTAATTCATATTAAACTCAAAAGATATCGAAAAAAAGTAATCTATAAATAAATAATAATTCTTATTATGTTAATGCTTGATGTTTATGATGTAATAATTATAATTTTTCAAAGCGAATACAAAATGATATTGAAAAAAAAAGTTATATAAATAAATGTTATTTCATATTATTGTTAATGTTTATAATTATTATAATTTTTCAAAGCGCATACGAAACGATATCGAAAAAAGTTATATAAATAAATGTTATTTCATATTATTGTTAATATGTTTATGATGTAATAATTATACATTTTCAAAGCGAGTACGAAACAAAATAACCAAATATAAAATACCCTACTGTAAACAACTGGGCAAAACGTATGGAAACGCCAATCAATGCTCTGATTGTGAGCACGATTTAGGCTACTAATTGTGCGCATAAATAATGCGCACAATTTACTATTTCGTTCCCTCGATTTGCAAAATCGTTCCCTCGATTTGCAAAATCTTTCGACATAGCCTACAATTGGGGCTCCGTAAGATAAAACACAACAGATGGCAAAAATAGCCTACACATTAAATAAAAAAATAAAGAAATGGAAAATAAGGATAATAGCATCATATATAGGACTATAGGGCATAGGCTACAAAATACAGATTGATGTGAACATTGCACTGGTCGCGAAAAGGAGACAGTGGCATGGTGTATAAAAATATATATATTTTATTGCACAGGACAAAAAACAGACTAATTGGGGATTACAATTGTGTTTTAAATGTTTTCACAGGATTGTCCTACCAGGTGGGGCACTAAGCAAAAAATGGTTGCACGCGTTCTTGAGCAAGTCCCAGCCATTAGGCGGATTTTGATGGATTACCGGCGCAGCCAACATTTGATACCAACGTGGCAGGACATCGAAGTCCTTGAATCCATTTATGCAGCGCTGGAGAAGGTTGCGGATTTTAAAGATGCGCTGTCTTCTGAGAAGACCGTTACAGCGTCCTCTGTTAAACCAGTCCTACACTTATTAACTGAGGATCTTTTGCTCCCAACCGATGAAGATATGGAGTTGACGCGCAACCTAAAAAAAAAATGTTTTGAACAAGTCTTGAACAAATATAGTGCACCTGCAACACAGCAACTATTGGCAAAGGCCTCATTCATTGACCCAATACACAAGGACATCAACCCACGAGATGACGTTAAAGATGCGCTCCTGGAGGAGATGCTGGAAATGCCCGAAGAGCGCCGTGTTATCGGGGATGGAGAAGCTGCAATGAGTGCTGCTGCGGCTGGAGAGGGAGAAGGAGAAAGTGCGCCATCTTCTCCTCCAAAAAAAATAAATAAATCTTGCGGACCTGCTTGGAATGAGAAGTGCACAATCCTCCAATCCAGGTTCCAAAAAGAAACCGTGCAGACACTGAAGTCACAAGGTATTTGCAGGAGGAAGCCCTCGATCTGCACTCTGATACGCTTGCCTGGTGGCGGGATAAACAGGCTCGATTCCCTCTTCTGTCAAAAGTGGCAAGAAAATATATGTCTATATGCGCTACGAGCACTCCATCAGAGCGTGTATTCAGTGCGGCTGGCAACATCGTCACCCCGTTAAGATCCTCGCTGAAACCTGACAAGGTTAACATGTTGGTTTTCCTGTCACGTAACATGAAGACGGAAAAATAAAAGCAGCAGCACGATTCACTTAAGCGGCCCAACAGACAAACACTTGTTCACTTTTGTTTTGTTATTTTGCACTTTAAAGGTTGTTCATGTTTAGCCTATATAGTTAACTATTAATATTTAGCTACAATTTAATATAAATCTTAATTTGTTTATGAGTTTATAATAGAATACTGCTTTATAATTATTAAGAAGAAGTAAAGAAGTAAATTATTAATATTTACCATTTAGTATAACTGTTACTGTTATATGTTTATCTGTTAATAAAGAATACTGCGTTATAATTATTAATTTTCATTGTATTCATTTCCATTACAAGTTGCATGCATTCTTGAGTGTGTGACGCGGCCGCCAGGGGATTTTGTGTGTGTGTGTGTGTGTGTGTGTGTGTGTGGGGGGGTCGGTTAACCGCCAAATCGTGATTCTTGTTGCTTCATCACCACGGTAAGAAAAAATCCCATACCGTCACAGCCCTACTCACAGCAACAATAAAAAATACAACATCATCAACATTTTGATGTATTACTACTTTAGCCCATTCCTACTCTACATTCATAGCTCATTCCCCTTTGACCTCTCTAAACCTTAAAACTTCCCTAAGACACTTAAAAAATATATTTTTTATTTTTTCTATCTCTAATCTCTATAAATAGTAATAATAATAAAAGTATTATTATTATTATTATTATTATTATTATTATTATTATTATTATGATGACAATTAGGATCATTGTTGTTATTATTAAATAAAAAAAATAAGTTATTAACTTGCCATCACAAACTGTACAAAGTTGCGTAATGTTTTCAAAGTTCTTGTTGTACATGTGAGTGACCCACTGTTTGCATCATGTTGGTTGGTGGCATAATAGAAGTTTGTAAAACTTTTTTACCATGTTATTGTCTTTGGATGAGTGTTCACAGCTTTTTCAAAAGATGTTGCTGATCATTAGTGTTAATGCTTGGATCACAGCAGCAGTTGCCTTGACGACAATGAGCCCCTAGTGCTGCAGGTGTTAAATGTATTGACATACAACATAGTTATTTTCCACTGATGGGCCACCAAGTTGCACAAGACTAATTAGAGGTGTGAAAAGTGAGAATGCTTAATGACACAAACACTCTGTGGGCTAAAGTGTACTTCTGTGTCAGTTGTTCGAGCCCTTCAGCTAATGTCAAAACTTTAGAACTTTATGCTTTATCAAATTTGGAACAAACTGTACATGATATGACACACACATACATATATATATATAAAAAAAAAAAAACTTTGTCCTTCACCCTCCGCGGGTGGTCTCTCATCCTTCGAGCTCGGGTCCTCTACCAGAGGCCTGGGAGCTTGAGGGTTCTGCGCAGTATCTTTGCTGTTCCTAGTACTGCACTTTTCTGGACCGAGATGTCTGGTGTTCTTCCAGGGATCTGCTCTAGCCACTCTTCCAGTTTGGGGGTTACTGCCCCGAGTGCTCCGATGACCACAGGCACCACTGTCGCCTTTACCTTCCAAGCCTTTTCCAGTTCTTCTCTGAGCCCTTGGTATTTCTCTAGTTTCTCTAGTTTCTCATGTTCCTTTTTCCTGATGTTGCAATCACTTGGTATTGCAACGTCAACCACAACGCCTTCCTCTGCTGTTTGTCCACCACCACAATGTCTGGTTGGTTCGCCATTACCATTCTGTCAGTCTGAATCTGGAAGTCCCACAGGATCTTGGCTCGGTCATTCTCTATCACCTTTGGAGGTGTTTCCCACTTTGACCTTGGGGTTTCCAGTCCATACTCCGTCAGATGTTCCTGTACACTATGCCAGCCACTTGGTTATGGCGCTCCATGTATGCTTTCCTGCCAGCATCTTACACCCTGCAGTTAAGTGTTGGATTGTCTCAGGGCCTGTTTGCACAGCCTACACCTTGGGTCTTGTCTGGTGTGGTAGATTTGGGCCTCTATTGCTCTGGTGCTCAAGGCCTGCTCCTGTGCAGCCATGATGAGTGCCTCTGTGCTGTCCTTCAGTCCGGCCCGTTCTAGCCATTGGTAGGATTTCTTGATATCAGCCACTTCAGTTATGTTCCGGTGGTACATCCCATGTAGGGGTTTGTCCTCCCATGATGGTCCCTCCTCCAGCTCCTCTTCCTCTGTTCCTCATTGCCTGAGACATTCACTGAGAACGTCATCTGTTGGGGCCTTATCTTTGATGTACTTGTGGATCTTGGATGTTTCATCCTGGATAGTGGCTCTCACACAGAGGTAACAAGGATATATATATATATATATATATATATATATATATATATATATATACGTATATATATACACACACACACACACACACACACACACACATATATATTTACACACACACACTTATATATATATATACACACACACACACATACATATATACATATATATATATATATATACATATATATATATATATATATTTATATATATATATATATATATATATATATTTATTACAGTGGGGATCGAAAGTTTGGTCACCCCTGGTAATATATATATATATATATATTATATACATATATTGTGTATATATATATATATATATATATATATATATATATATTACCAGGGGGTGACAAACTTTCGATCCCCACTGTAATAAATATAAATATATATATATATATATATATATATATAGATATATGAGGTGACTGATAGGGGTAGTGGGGTAGTGGTGAACAGTATAGCAGATTAGTTTCCATGAACCGGTGGCTGGCCCAGCATTGTAGTCAGAAAGGTTATGGTTTTGTGGATAACTGGCCTTCTTTCTGGGGCCGCCCAGGCCTGCTGAGGGCAGACGGCCTGCATCCTACTGGACAAGGTGCTGCCATTTTGTCTAGTAATATAGACAGGTGCATTCAATGCATTTGACACAAGGAATCTCAGCAGGTCGCAGGAATTAGAGAACCTGCTAGTCATGATAGTGCGGGTGTGGAACTGGATAATGTAGCAGCTTTTAGTTGTCTGGTTATATCAATCCAATGTCTACTTCCCAAATCTATTAGATAGGGTGAATTTATTTAGTCCTCAAACACATCTGAAAACTCACAGAGTCAGTGACCCAAAAGCATCATGTCCTCATGTTATTATAACTCAGAGGCATTCTTTTAAACCCGGCAAAACTGTTAGAGCTCGACAGCTTGTTCCTGTTACTATCGCTCCACTGGACCAGCCCTCAAATGCAGGCTCTACGTCAAGACTAAAGATTGGTCTCCTGAATGTGCGGTCTCTATCCTCCAAAGCACTCTTAATTAATGATCTTATTACTTCTCATTGCTTGGATTTACTTTGTCTTTGTGAAACTTTCAGTTTTCTGCACAGAATTTGAACAAATAGTCAAATCAGGTGATTTTAATGTGCATGTGGATAATGTTTGTGACAGAAATGCCAAAGAACTTTGATACTTGCCAAAGAACTATTCTTGATAATGTTGGTCTTTGTCAGCATGTTAATGAGCCGACCCATAACAGAGGTCACACTCTGGACCTGGTCATTTTCTAAAGTTGTTCATATTTCAGATGTCACTGTGATTGATGTTGCTCTGATCTGATCATTCTTGTGTCTTTGTTCATTTGGCCATAATTCCAAAAGTTGCTGCTGGACCTACTGTTGTTCAGAAGAGGCACATTAATGATAACACCATGGAGGCAATCAGGTTTGAAAATGCCTCAGCATGTCAAGTTGATGATTTGTTGAATTGTTGTACTTCCGTTTTTTTAAATGTTATAGATACCATTGCTCCTGTTAAGGTGAAAGTGAGGAAGAGGCAGAAGGCTTTGTGGAGCAATGCTTACTTTGTCAGGGCACAGAAAAGGAAAAGCCGAAAGAAAATGGCGTAAATTAATTCATTATGAGGTATACAAGAAAATTTGCATGTTTTCAATCAAACTTTGCAAAAAGCAAAATAAATATTCTTCTCAGAGATCATGAACAGCAGTAACAACCCGCATGTCTTGTTTGCTACAGTGAACAGATTAACGAACCCTCCTTCTTATTTCCCTCAGAATTAGTTTCCACCACTAAATGCAATGAGTTTGCATTGTTTTTCAACGGTTCAAAGGTTCAAGGCATTAAACAAGCAAACCAATCCAAAGGACATACAACAACATTGCAGGCATCTAGAAGACACTTGGTTGGGTTAACACATTTTATACTCATTAATTCATTAATGCGTTAACGCAAAAATAACGCGTTAACTTGCCCAGCTCTAATATATATATATATATATATATATATATATATATATATATATTGGAGAGCATTAAAATAAATATCATGGCTGGGCTCAAGAAGAAATGTGTTCCTCCATGCCAGAGGCACATTTCTGATGAGGATCAACATGAGTTTTGTTTTTAGTGCATGGGGGAAGAACACGCGGCCCTCGGACTATCTGGGGAGTGTCAGCACTGCGATCTTTTGCCTGTTAAGATCCTACGTACCCGGCTCGCTTTCTTTCAAAAGGAGCGGGCCGCCTCTCCACTCCGGTCGTGGGGTTCGCTTGTTGATCTGGCTGAGGCGCAGGGACCAGAGACCAGATCTCTTGCCAGATGAGACGGACACCGGCTTGGGCTGGCGTGCTCCGGCGCTTCCCGCGAGCATGCCGATGAAGTCTCATCCCCGGCTTCTGCGGGCGCCTCGCCTCGGAGCGCTCCTCCCGCTCTGACGTGGCGTTTGAGGTTACAAGAGCAGTGGCGTGGCTGAATATTGAGTGGCCACAGGAGCAGGGCCCCCCTAAATTCTCAGAACTGGATGACAGGTTTCTGTCAGGTGGCCTTCTTTGGGGATCTCCATGAGGACCTGGCACACTCATGGAATAAGCCCTTTTCATCCCGCTTTTTGTGCCTTCAACGTTGATTTATTCAACTATCATGGGCGCACAGGCGCATGGCTATGGGTCGATGCCCCAGGTGAAAGAGATGCTGTGGGCTATCTCTCCCCAGGGACATCGTCCTCCCTGAGGAGCCAGTCACTGATGGGGAAGGCTTTCCAGGCGGCGGGTCAGGCTGATGCAGCACTCCACACTATGGCGGTTTTGCAGGCGCAAAGACTTGAGCACAAAGGTACTGTGGATGAGGACGCATTTTTGGAGCTATCCCATACCACAGACCTCTCTCTCCGTGCAACTAAGCAGATGGCCCGCGCTATTGGCCGCTCCATGTCTGCTTTGGTTGCGATGGAAAGGCATCTGTTGTGAGGAAGGACTGAAGACTCAAATGCTCAAAGACAGCAAAGATAAGTATTTGTTTATTAAAGCAACCATACGAAGATATGGACAGGAAGCTGGAGAGCTGAGCTGAGGCCTGGGATCGAGGAACTGGAACCAAGCTGGAGAGCTGGAGTCGAGCCTAGAACTGGGACCAAGCCAGAGAGCTGGACCGAGGGCTGGAACTGAGCTGTGGACCGAGACCAAGCCGGAGAGCTGGACCGAGGGCTGGAACTGAGCCGAGGACCGAGACCAAGCCGGAGAGCTGGAACCAAAGTTGGAGCCGGGCTGGAGAGTTGGCTTGGGGCTGGAGTCGTCCTGGGAACTGGGTCCAAGCCGGAGAGCTGGACCAAGGGCTGGAAGTGAGCCGAGGACTGAGACCGAGCTGAAGAGCTGGAACCAGGGTTGGAGCCGAGCTGGAACTGGGACCGAGCTGGAGAGCTGGAACAAGGGCTGGAACAAGGGCTGGAATCGAGCTGGAACTGGGATCGAGCTGGAACAAGGGATGGAACCAAGCTGGAGAACCAGGACAAAAGCTAGAGCCGAGCTAGAACCAAGCTAGAGAGACAGAGCTGGCGTTCTGCACATGAGACCATTTCAGCTGTGACTCAGAGCCAGGGGGTTTCATCCAAGGGCCAATCCCCTGAAGCAAATAAGGGTTACACATCGAAGGCTTCGTATCCTATCTATGTGGTTCAGACCCCTGGTTCTCACTTTGGGTCCCACTCTAGGTCCATGTTGTTGTCGCATAATGCTAACGACAGATGCATCCCTCACGGACTGGGGCGCAGTCTTAGATGGCCGTCTAGCCTAAGGGATATGGAGAGGCCATCTTCTCGCATGGCACAACAACTGCCTCGAGATGAAGGCTGTATTTCTGGCCCTGAAATACTTCCTCCAGCAGCTAAGGGGCTACCATGTCCTAGTGCAAGTAGACAGCACGGCGGTGGTCTCTTAAGTAGATCGTCAGGGCGGACTGCGTTTGTGCCCTTGGAACAAGCAGGTTCTACTTTGGGCTCAGGACAAGTTCCTGTCCCTCAGGGCGATTCATATCCTTGGGCACACGAAGGGGGGAGCAGATAGGCTGCGACACACAGGGACTGGAAACTCCACCTAGAGGTAGTGAACCAAATCTGGGAAAGACGAGGCAGAGGTGGACCTCTTTGCTTCACAGCAGACAGCACAATGTCCCCTCTACTTCTCTCTGACTTCTCCAGCTCCCCTGGGTCTGGACGCAATGGTCCAGACGTGGCCCAGACTGCGCCGTGATGCGTTTTCCCCGGTGGCACTGCACAGTTGATCATAAAATCATTGGCTAAAAGTAAAGCTGGCATGAGCAAGCAGAGGAGGTCTCTAATTCCAAAAGACTTTGTCAATTCTGAGATAAACTGGTAGGAGAGCTGAGCTTATTGCTCTCCTACCAGTTGATCTCAGAATTGACAATATCTCTTGGAATAGAGACGAAACGTCTTCACCTTGTAAACGAAGTCCAGATGCTTTTACTTCAACCTTTTTTTCAAGATGTCCTGTATGACTGAGAACCTTCACAGACATAATCTCAATCTTGTAAAATGTCTGTTTTACATGTAGAGCACTTTGAGTTACCCAGTGAATGAATTGTACTATATAAAAAAAAAATTGCCTTGCCTTGCCAAATTGTATGCTGATTTTGTTCAGTACTTTGTAATTCTTGTTTTTAAAAGTGCTCTATGAATAAAGATTATTATTATCATTATTATTATTATTATTATCAATTATGGATTGTTTAAAACAGACGGGAAAAGCATGTCATTATAAATGAAAAGATTAAAAATGTGTTGAATATTTGGGCCCATTGTGGGAAAGACATCTTTGAGAAATCTTGGTGGAATAATGTCTAGTGAGGAGGAAGATAAATTATATCCAACCATCCATCTTCTACCGCTTATCCGGGGCCGGGTCGCGGGGGAAGCAGTCTAAGCAGAGACGCCTAGACTCCCCTCTCCCCAGACACTTCCTCCAGCTCTTCCGGGGGGATACCGAAGCTTTCCCAGGCCAGCGTGTCCTATGTCTTCCCCGGGGTCTCCTCCCGGTGGGACATGCCCGGAACACCTCCTTAGGGAGGCGTCCAGGAGGTATCCGAAACAGATGACCGAGCCACCTCAGCTGGCTCCTCTCGATGTGGAGGAGCAGCGGCTCTACTTTGAGCTCCTCCCGGGTGACCGAGCTCCTCACCCTATCTCTAAGGGAGCGCCCCGCCACCCTGTAGAGAAAGCTCATTTCGGCCGCTTGTGTCCGAGATCTTGTCCCTTCGGCCTCTGGCTGCGCCTAGAAATCCTGTCCATAAAGATAATGAACAGGTGACAAAGGGCAGCCCTGCCGGAGTCCAACATGCACTGGGAACAGGTCTGACTTACTGCCAGCAATGCGATTCAAGCTCCTGCTCCGGTCGTACAGGGACCGGACAGCCCTTAGCAAAGGGCCCCGGACCCCATACTCCCAGAGCACCCCCCACAGGGCGCCACGAGGGACACAGTCGAATGCCATCTCCAGATCCACAAAACACATGTGGACTGGTTGGGCAAACTCCCATAAACCCTCCAGCACCCTGGAGAGGGTATAGAGCGGATCCAGTGTTCCACGACCGGGACGAAAACCACATTGTTCCTCCTGAATCCGGGGATCAACTATCGGCCGCATTCTCCTCTCCAGTACCCTGGCATAGACTTTCCCGGGGAGGCTGAGGAGTGTGATCTCTCTGTAGTTGGAACACACCCTCCGGTCCCCCTTCTTAAAAAGAGGAACCACCACCCCGGTCTGCCAATCCAGAGGTACTGTCCCCGACCGCCACGCAATGTTGCAGAGGCGTGTCAACCAAGACAGCCCTACAACATCCACTTTTAGGTAGACTTTAGGTACTCAGGGCGTATCTCATCCACCCCCGGTGCCTTGCCACCGAGTGTCACTACCTCAGTGACTTCGGCCTGGGTGATGGACGAGTCCACCTCCGAGCCTGTGGCCTCTGCTTCCTCAGTGGAAGACGTGTCGGTGGGGTTGAGGAGATACCTTGAAGTATTCCTTCCACTGTCCAACAATGTCCCTAGTTGAAGTCAGCAGATTCCCACCTCCACTGTAAACAGTGTTGGTAGGGCACTGCTCCCCCCACCTGAGGCGCTGGACGGTATGCCAGAATTTCTTCAAGGCTGACCGATAGTCCTTTTCCATGACCTCACCGAACTCCTCCCAGACCCGAGTTTTAGCCTCCACGACCACCCGGGCTGCAGTCCGCTTGGCCTGCGGGTGTGGTAGGAGTCCCACAAGCCTACCAGGCTCGGTAGGTCTCCTTCTTCAGCTTGACGGCATCCCTTACTTCCGGTGTCCACCACCGGGTTCAGCGGTTGCTGCCACGACAGGCACCGGAGACTTTACGGCCACAGCTTCAAGTAGCCGCATCGACAATGGGGGTGGAGAACATGGTCCACTCGGACTCAATGTCTCAAACCTCCCTCGGGATCTGGTCGAAGCTCTGCCGGAGGTGGGAGTTAAAGATCTTTCTGACAGGGGGCTCTGCCAAACGTTCCCAACAGACCCTCACAGTACGTTTGGGCCTGCCGAGTCTGTCCAGCTTTCTTCCCCGCCATCGGATCCAACTCACCACCAGGTGGTGATCAGTTGATAGCTCCGCCCCTCTCTTCATCTGAGTGTCCAAGACATACGGCAGGAGGTCAGATGCAACAACTACAAAGTCGATCATCGATCTCCGGCCTAGGGTGTCCTGGTGCCACGTGCACTGGTGGACACCCTTATACTTGAACATGGTGTTCGTTATGGACAAACTGTGACTAGCACAGAAGTCCAATAACAGAACACCGCTCGGGTTCAGATCCGGGGAGCCGTTCCTCCCAATCACGCCCATCCAGGTTTCACTGTTGCTGCCCACATGAGCGTTGAAGTCCCCCAGTAGAACGCCGGAGTCCCCGGTCAGAGCACTCCAAGAAGGCTGGGTACTCTGCACTGCCATTTGGCCCGTAAACACAAACAACAGTGAGAGATCTATCCCCGACCCGAAGGCGCAGGGAAGCGACCCTCTCATTCACTGGGGTGAACTCCAACACATGGCGGCTGAGCTGGGGGGCTATGAGCACTTCTCCTTTGCTGAGATATACCATCCACCTCACAGGTGTGGCATATCGAGACGCTGATTGAAAGGCATGATTATTGCACAGGTGTGCCTTAAAATGGCCACAATAAAAGGCCACTATAAAATATGCAGTTTATCACACAGCACAGATGTTGCAGGTTTTGAGGGAGCATGCAATTGACTGAATGCAAGAATGTCCACTAGAGCAATTTATATAATAAATGTTGTAATACAATACTCAGCCTTTAGTCAGGAAAAGTGTCTTGTGTCAAGAAAGTAAAATCTGGTCATCAAAAGAGGAAAGAAAGAAAGGAGAGGGTGAAAAGGTGTAATGAGGGAAAGCAGCTACTAACAAATTTCTTTGAAAAGAGGTAAACAGAGCTACACTCCAAAACTGAGCTAGCATAATTTCAATTGTAAGCTAATATCAATAGCAAAGGGAAAAGTGGAGACACCGTTATTACTGCATAGACTACTACTCTAAACTAGTCATAGTCTTTTCGCAGGTTGTTTACGTTGTTTTTACTTTTTAATTATGCAATTTAATCTTACGCTGTAAGGTCGCTATGAAGGCACAGCTTTAGAAGAGACTAAGGTGAATGATATGTTTGATTTTAAGACAGAATATTTACTTGTCCTTAATGTGAGGGTACCAACAATTGTATCCACGTGTGTAGGCCAGAGCTTGCAGTAGCACTGTAACATTGTACAAGTCGGATAAAGATTGCCTTGACTAGATTATGTATTTGTAAGTATTAAAATCCTTGTTGTCTATGTAAAATTTTTGTTTAAGTTGTTCAAATGTAGAAAATAGCCTGCTGTAGCAGAACCACCATTGGAATCCCCACGGATTAACTGTCCTGCCTTTTCTGCCATTGCCAGAGGCCTTCAGAGACAAGCCTGTATCTGAAGCCTGAAATTTAACACTGTTTTCTTTCAGATAAAAGTATGGCCAAAGTCATTTATGGACAAGATTTATTTATATTTTTATACAGTAACAAGTAGATTTATTTGTATTTTTATACAGTAACAAGTAGATTTATGTATATTTTTATATAGTAATAAGCATGGGATGTCTGTGCACAGGCATTTACGATAGGTACTCTTAATGTTTTGTAGCTTTATGTGTATCAGTTGTTATGTATGTTTTGTGCTTTTTCTTTTGTTTTCTGTATGTCTTGGACTACGGATGGAAACTAGCACTGTGCTAAATCCGGCGTATTTACGTCAATTTCGATTGTACGTTCATTAATATGCACTGTCCCTTCTAAATAAATAAATAAATAAATAAGAAATGTTCTTAATGACTTTGCTTTTGCTTTCACAAGCAGTGGAACTTGGGTCCACCAGGCACCAGGATCAAAGGTGGCTCAGGACCAGTACCACCCCCCTGGCGCCATGTCTTTTTAACCATAAACTGAAGATAAAGTTGTTGTTTTAGCTGGATCCAAGGACCCCTCTCTGGAGCGAGAGCGCTCCATCTCCATTCTGAGTGACAATCGGAATGCTTTTGATCCTAACATCCAAGAATGATCAAAGACCGCCCCTGGTGGTCAAATGAACAAATGACTCTATCCATTCATCAAAAGACAATTTCGTAATTCTTACATTAAAGGAAAATGTATTTTTGATATTGTGTTGTTTCTACTGTTCTCTTCCAGGACACGGAGTTGTGAACAAATAACTCCGTTTATGGTTTCCGTTTTGTTTTAAATGAAATATAATTAATGTTTCAACAATATTCTACATATTCATAATACTCGACTTTTCTTTGTATTATCCTACAAGTATAAATGTTTTGGTGTGTGTTATGAGAATATGGTGAAACAAAAGGAATGTTTTAAAAACTTTAGTTAAACTTTAGTTTAACTTTCGGCTCAAAGTTGATAAAAGCTGGCTGTGAGCCAAAACTCTCTCTCTTTGCTCTTTGCTCTCTTGCCCTTTGGCTTCCAGCCTCGTCGGACCCTGTGTCTACGGACCGCCCTGCCCCGGCAACCATGGCTAAAGCTTTGAGCCTCGTGTTAGCACGAGCAAACTCTTCTTTATTCTAAGACCGTGCCTGCCAAAGCGTCTGCCCTCTCTCCCAAAAGAGCGCGCGCAGAAGCAAGTCTTAACCAGCAACAGCTAAGAACTCTCTCATGGACACTGCAATGACCTGCCCAACCTAAGACTTTTAACGGTACACGGAGGCCCAGGTGCTTTGGGCAACAACCGGACATCTCTCTCTACCCCGGGCTGCAAACCCTCTGGAGGAGACACGTACGCGACGGCACCCTTGGTGGGGAACGCTCCATCAGTAAGCGACGGACTTTCTGGACAACATTCAGGACGCTTGGACCGCTGATAGCGACCCACCTAACCGTGCCAGCCCCGCTGACCTCAAGAGTAAGTCCGCACGTGACACAACAGCCTTGGTGTCGTTAAATGTCCTATGCCCAAAATCGCCATCCCCTTCTCCGTTAAAAGCCCTTTGGTTAAATTCCATAATTTAGATTAACAAGCCTGAGCATTCCTTTGGTTCACAAACCATCTGAAAGCAAATATTTATCCCTGTATTTAATCCTGTGTGTATTCCTTTCTGTGTCAATCCCTTTTCCCTGTTCCAATGTCATTTTTAATTATAGGTTTGTGTAATTTTTAATAAAATCCCATAAAAGACATTAATGTTTCTCTGTTTATATTAAGAAATGTTCGAAAACAATAGAATTCTCTTCCTTTAAGATTAATGAGACTAGATTAAACAGTTTCTCTGGACCTGTTAAAACCAGGGTGGTGCCCCTTTTAATCAGAAATTAATTTTAATGAATTAATATTAATATCAAAATTAATTATTGAAATTATTGAAATTAATCTTCTATATGTTTATACAAACATACCCTTGTACACTACACTACATTATTGAGAGGTTTACAAAATTTGTCTTGAAGCCAGAGATTTCTTGCATGATGTTTACTCCAAAGTATCTAAAACAGTCGGAAATAGCGAAATAAAAATATTTTGGTTTTCTTTTACCAATGTCTGTTAATATGGTCATAATCCTTTTTAAGAATGCAAAGGGGTCCAAGATATATAATAGCAGGTTGTCTGCATAAAGGGACACCTTATATGTCTCCTCTTATTGGTCCTTTTTTATAGTTATTTTTCAGAGATGGCAAGCAGCTCAATAACCAGCGCAAACAGCACTGGAGACAGGAGACAGCCCTGCCTCATCAAGTGGTGGAGAAAAGAGCCAGAGGTCATTATTTGTTTGTACCAATGCCCTTGGATATGCCGTAAAACAACTTAATCAGTGAAATATATCTAAGGCCAAATCCAAACTTTGATAGGGTCGAAAAGAGAAAGTCCCATACAAACTTGTCGAAGGCTTTCTCAGCATCTAATGAGAGAAGTACTTCTAAACCTTTTTGTTTGAGCTAATGGTGGTAGATAATTATAAACAGCCTTGTCCTCATTATCAGTATTAGGAGCATATACAATATATTAGCTAAAGTAATAGAATTACTGCATAGTTTGCCTGTTATTATAATATACTGACCACGTGGTATACTTGTTCGATCCATTATCCACTTTCCACCAAGTCTCCTATGGTCCTGGTCTTTTAAATAAGGCTCTAGTAGAAACCAATAATCATTCTTAACTTATTAAGGCACATTTCCGTGCTTTACAGCTCCACTGAGACCTTTACAGTTACATGAGATAATCTTAAGTACATTTTGCGGCTCTGTCATTTATTTTTCCAACCACTGGAATGCAGCAAAGTGATAATTTTCATGTATTTTGTAATTGTATCTAAAGGCAGCCGCCATGTAAAATTGCAGGTGAGCACAAACCAAAAAAACAAAAAAAAACAAAGTATCCCAGTCCCCCCTTTGTACCTCCCAGAACAAACTACTCAATTTGTATAAAAGAAATACCCACACAAAACAAAAAGGTAGACTTCAGACTCAAAGAAGAGCATTAACACTTGACTTGACCACTAAGCTCTAGGGATGTAACAATTCACTCAACTCACAATTTGATTTGATTGAAGATTCTGATCTCTATGGTATAATATCACTTTCAAAAAGATGTATGCACAACTTTAAGCATTCGTATTCGTATTTTTAAACATTTGTGCATAAATTAACATAGGTACGCAAAATTAAGTTTTCATACAAGTGTGTCAATAAAATTACGTTTGTGTTTTTATGTGACTGCTTTCTACGACTACGAATTCTTCACTATGAACACGAATTCAACTTTACGGGTACGAGTAAAAAAACTGTTGAAATGACGTCACTGCCGTCCCAGGGCAGGTTATCGAACCTCGATTCCATCTAACGTGCATGCGTCAAAGGTAAAAGATGGCTAACAACAGACCTGAGGCTGCTAGCCTAGGCTCAGCGTCACAGGTAAAGTACATAACATTGACTCTGCATGAACTGCAATAAACGTAACTGCTATCATATGTTTAGCAATGTCGATCAGAGCAGTAATGACAACTGAGCCAGACGAAGTAACGTTAATTGCAAAATAATGATAACGTTTACTTAGCTACGCCTATTAGTTTGCAAACATACTTCAGTTGTAATGTCTTGAATGTTTAGCCTAACGTTACATAATGTTGAATTGGTACGGCTAAGTTAACGGTACAATGTATTGCATCTAATATGTATTTTGGCATTTACAGGGAACACTGGCTACTCAGTTACTGCAGCGTCTGGAATCAAGGATCACTGACATGTTAAGTCAACCAGACTTTAGTTTGGACTACTTCCAGTACGTTGTAAATCAGGAAGCCTTTATTCTGACATCTTCATCCAGCATTTTAAACATCCCAGCTGAAATTGTGGAGTGTGTTTTATCCCTTCAAAAAAAGATCCACGCAACTCTTTCCCAAAAGAGTCCCTGTGTTTTTATTAGAGAAGGAGGACACAGCCGACCAAAATTTTGTTTTTCTGAGGAGCTTCTGTGCCGGCTTATTGACATGCCCTCACCAGTATCTTGTATTGCCAACCTGTATTGCTGTAAAAAAGAAATGCTTAATTAAAATCAACCAGGAACCCATGTCGAGCTACTAGGACGTGTTGTTACAATCCCTTTGAAGAATCTGTACTTTTTCGGAACGAATCCCCACATCCTTGAGGAGCCTTGTTGTTAAAATGACTACAAACTCTCCGCATCCAACCTCAGCAGGAAGCCCCCGAGTAGGCCAGCTGTAAAGTTCTACCTTGGCTGCTAGTTCTGTACTTCTGTCTTTTCCATTCATATGCTTTCCGCAACGGCAACCTCCCATGGTGCTGTAAGCCCTAAGATGTACAGGGACTTCTCGAATTTGACTACACAATCAAGTCTGCCCTAAGAGTGGTTGAGACAAGAATGTACCTTATCATCTTCCCATGTAACAAACAGTGGTTGGCAAAGGTCTTGATGAGTCTTCATGATCTTTGGTAGTTCATAGAGCTGCAGGCCTTTTCTGAGCTGGTCAAGCATCGGGATGAGTCTCATGGTGGAGTGAAGTATAACAGCTCTAATAGACAATATAAAAGTGTTTCATCAGGAGATTCTACTTTTGTGGTAAAACTGTTTATTGTAGCGTGAAAAAAATAATTACATTTAAATTATAATTTGGTGGCCTTTAAAAGTGGTTTCACAACATAGCTTTGCAAGAAAAAAATGAATATACCTTATTATTCTGTCCCTTTTATCCACAGACACGATTCCAGTGTATCCGAGGTCACAATGTCACCAATCAGGTCGCTGATGTTGTCATCACTGGCGCTGTTTATCTGAAAGTTGATTAGTGTTAAATGAAAGTTGTTCTCATTGCATAATTGTGCTCTACGGTCAACCAAACAACTCCTTAGATTTGTGCAAGCCATGTCATAATGAAGTTAATACTATTATTGACCATGATAAAATTGGACTTACCTTTACAATTTGAATGCTGTCAGAGTCACCAGAGCAGAGATATCTGAAGCACCATTCACGCAGGAAGTTAGGGCAAGGTCCGCCTTGTGCCAGACTAGCTGCCATTACTTCTCCTGCAGTCCTAATAAATGGAAGCAATAAAGTAGTAGTAGTAGTACTGCAATTATTACGCTTATAGACGTACATACAAAAAGACCTTAATTACACACCTGAAGTAGTTACAGTCCAAACTGTTAAGGCAGTAAACAGGATTCTTCCCTTTCTTATCTGGACCTTCAACAAAGAGTCTTTTTTCTATTTCTACCAGCATTTATGTAAAATAACAAATACATTCAAAAGCTCTCTTCAATGTTAATTTTTTCATCCAATCAGCATTTGAGCTCATTGCACCACCAGAGGCCCCCTGTTGACATATATGTGTCTGATTTAACAAATATGGACATACACCTGTACCTGTGAGGAATTCTTTGGTAAGGGCACCAGTATTAATGCCTGCCTCGCCAAAGAATGTGACCTTAAGTCTACATTTGGGTGAGGTCTTCTTCTGCCGTTACCACTATTTCATGCCTCTGTTGTAGAGATCATTTCGCGACACACAGATGGAAAATGTGTTTGTCTCATCAACTTGAGAACCAATCCAGTTCAACATGTCCTCAGAACAAACAAAAAAAACAGACATTGAACATTTGAATCACAACTAAATCTAGTGGTAGAAATAACTATTAATAGAGTGGTTTTATGATTTCATAGGTGTTTGCTACTGTTTCTCAGGGTGGTCGTTAGGCCTGGTACAATACTCACACATCCTTCTATACTTGTGACTTTCTCAGGAGTGAGGTAAGGCCTCAATGCAAGTTCAAATGGGCAAAATATCATAAACATACCATGTTTCTGGATTACTAAATTTCTCTATGACCACACATAACATAACCTTTCAACAGGAAAAAAGCAAATTAATACTGCAGTATCTCTTTAAAGGTTTATTGTTCAGATAACATCATTCACCCCCATAATTCACTAATATACAATTTTACCTTTGAAGGATACTGAGTGGATCACTTGACTCATGGCCATCATCACCAGAAGTTCTGCACACAAAGAAAAAATATTGACCTGAATAAACAATAAACAATTACATTTAAAATGTAAAAATTTGGCAGAAAATCTCTTTACATCTAATTTATTGTCAAATCAACATTCAACATAAAAAAGTAGCACTGAAATCAACATTATCGTAATCAGCAACTGGCTGCATGGAACTCAATGATTTCAGGAGGAAATGCATTTCTGCACACAGGACACTCAGCTGTCTAACCAATAAATTTACAATGCATGTGAATAAAGCATCACACTACTCCTGAAATATAAGAAAAAACAAACAACACTTGTAGAGCCTAATTTATAGCACCAGTAAAGTAACATGTATAACACCATGATCTGCAATTGGTGAAAAGAAAATACCTTGAAAAAGACCAAATACAAGTTACAATGCTGTTTTTACATATATTTGTGAGTGCTAATAAATGGCATTTGTAAATTAAACTTAAAAATAACAGCAGTATCTTACCTTGCTTTTCTCGTAGCAAAGGGCAGCTGAGCATTCATCTTCATCTTCTTCCTTGCAGCTTTCCTGGGGATGAAACACAATAACAACACTTCTCAGTGCAGTACACAATAAAAACATTTAATTTTTCAATCCAATAAATCCTGAAATAATGCCTAAAATAATAAGCTTTAACATACTTCTTTAGCAGAATCACACAAACCTACAAGTTGTTTCTTGCATTCCTTTATGTGTCTTGGAAGAATCTGAAGCGGAACCATTTTCTTGCAGGTTGTACACTGAGCTTTGGGCATCTTCTCAAATTCCTTTGCTTCTGGGGGTGAAGGAATTGTATCCAGTTCTTCTTGTGAAGGAGCAATGTACATTGTGTATTTTCCATTCCCGCTCACTGCTTTTAGCTGCTGACCGGTGTATCCATTTAAATCTGGATGGATAACAGATAATCTCCGCTGCCCACCCCCACCTAAAATTGAACAGTTAAAGATACTAAATATAGCCAATCTGGATATAGAGCAATTACTCATATAGGGAGTACATTGAAACACAATTTGAAACAATGGACATTAATACAGTGTATATGTCTACATACCTGTGGACTTGTGCAGCAACCAGCCTCCACAGATATTTGACAGTCTTGGATATGTGCTCAAAAGCATATCTGAAAACTAAAATAACAGAAGCTGAAAACTGTATTAAAATAATTTTTATTTTGTCATACTAATATTTATTATATCAAGCATTAATATGAATTGTAAGATGGGAGTTTTTAATCTTTAGATATTACTTAAGGTTATTAAGGATACTTAAAGTTAATTAATGATTACATACCTCGGAATGTGTAATGTTTTCATTAAGGGTTAATGCACGTTTTCCAAGGCCAGCCAGTATAAGCTGCAGTTCCACTTCTCCATTTGGTGTTTTTTCACGTTGCTTTTCAAGAAGAAAAAAGTTCACCAAAAAGCTCTACCCAGGTTGTGTTGATGTATATGGTGCAAAGCGCTTTTTGCCTCTTGCCTCCTTTCAGAAAAATCCAGGAAAAGACCTAAACATATAAGATGGCAAACTATAATTTATGTTATCATCCATCAACACAGAACAACCTAACTTAAAATATATCTACATTCTCAATGACTGATTATGTTATGTATGTTTTGCTTACATTAGAATTGGTGCCTAGTTTGTTTAAAACTACCTACACTGGGTGTGCAATTACAAAATGAATGCAGACAAACGACTCATGTATCCTACCGAGCCATTTCTTGTTTTACAGACTGTGACTGCTGAGGCCTCACTGTCGGCACTGACCAACAGCAGCTTCTCCTGTACTGCCCTGAGTGACTGGCATGACATTTGCCGGTGCACTGTTTCTCAACAGCAACACCAGGTTTTGGGCTGTGTTTAAGATGTCTGTTAATGTCTGACTAATAAGAAACACAATAATTAAATGCCAAATTTTCTAGCCATAGGTATTTTTTAGTATTACACAGAACACCTGCGAAAACACATTAATCATAGTAGGGCTTCGTCCACATTCAGACCAAAAAGCAAGCTCGTCTATTACCATGCAGTCCATATCTCCTGCGGATGGTCTCAAGCAACTGAATGCCTAGCTAATAAAGTGCATGGCCTTGAATATAATGGCCTTGAATGACTGGTTTTGAACAAATGTTACAATGCTTATCAATAAGTTAATTAAACGTTATTTTATCACCCTCAATCGGTCAGGTCCTCTGGTCTTGAATAAAAAGCAGATACTGAACCACTGAGTCAAAACTTTGTATTTGCACATTATACTCATTAACATTACAATGACTTGCTGGTTGACATTAACTCATATATTTGGCTCAGTTGTTAACATTACTGATTTGGCCGATATTGCTAAACATATTATAACAGAGCAGTTAAGTTCTAACATTACTAACTATAATGTTACTTTCACACAGAGCTCTTCATCAACGCTAATGTCGTCTAGCACTAGCAAAAGCAATAATAAGTCAGGAAGGAATGTATATCAATATAAAGTGCTATCAAAATAGTAAAATCGTATAAAAATGTTGAATAAACACGTTATATACTTTACCTGTGATGCTGAGCCTAGGCAAGCAGCCTCAGGTCTGTTGTTAGCCATCTTTTACCTTTGACGCATGCGCGTTAGATGGAATCGAGGTTCGATTACCTGCCCTGGGACGGCAGTGACATCATTTCAACTGTTTTTTTACTCGTACCCGTAAACTTGAATTCGTGCAGAGTTGTACTCCTAAATGTTTACAATCATTGCTTCTAGAGTCACACTCACATAAAAACACAAACGTAATTTTATTGACACGTGTATGAAAACGTAATTTTGCGTACCTATGTTAATTTACGCACAAATGTTTAAAAATATGAATACAAATGCTTAAAGCCAGTTCCAACCGTCCATGAGTAAATATCAAATGTTCCCATATTTATTCAAAATATAGGCTAATGTTTGTCACTTTATAAGTGTATAAATAAATGTAAATATAATCAAATTCGGTGTTTACATTCAATTGAATTTGCTTAATTTGAACAAGTGGATGTTAACAAAGTTACTTAAAATTTCCAAAAAATATGCCTCTTATGGAATACATCTTTCTGGCAACAGGTGAACACTGAGTTTAAAACAGGGCTGATTGTTTTATAAAATAATTTATGGCTCAGAGATGGTTCAGACTCGAGATGACAGCCTCTGTTTAAAGTTTAGCCTCTTTGCTATCACAAATTACTTCTCACATACACTGGAGTGTTCTCCACCGGTGACAAGACATTTCCGTGACTTTTTAGTAAGTAAGTAAGTAAATTTTATTGATATAGCACCTTTCACAGATATAAATCACAAAGTGCTTTACAAAGTGCAATAAAAGAACAATAAAACTATGAGAATAAAAATAAAAACCACAAAATATTAAAAACATAAAAAGCCCAATCAACAAAAAGCTTGTTTAAATAAAAGTGTCTTCAGCTGCTTTTTTGTCCGTTTTGGAGAGAGTAAAGCGCAGCCTCAGACACAAACTTGTTTTCATTGTGTCAACAATCTCAGTTTGCACAGAATAAACTTTGAACCTTTGCTGTTATTTCATCCCGAATAACTTTTCAGGAGTTTTCAGGACTTATTCCTGTGCAAATGTTTTCTATCTCCTTTTTGATGCTATTCACAATACTGTCTGCATATGTCTTAAACTCATGTTCGGAACTCTGTATGTAGAGTCTCCAAAGAAATGGGCTTTTTTAACCACTGGTCTGGCGAAAGCATTAGCTTTAGCCACATGGTCCCGTTCATCGGCTGAGGCTTGTGTATCGGCATCTATGATTTTCTGAGTATAATTCTTGCCTTTTTGGTGTCCGTGTCTGATAACCAGACTTTTTCACATTGAACGGATGCTAACTAAGCACTGATAAGGAGCCTTGGTATGTTGCAATGATTTGTAAATATTATGAAACTATATTTGATTGACAATAGAACATAAACAACATATCAGGTGTAAACACAGAAATTTTACCATTTCATTAAAAAAATAATTTTTTAATTGATGGCAACAGAAAAGTGGGGACAGTGGCAAAAACAGGCTCCCCGGGAAAGCCGGGGAGGCTGAGGAGTGTGCCAGGGTACTGGAGAGGAGAATGCAGCCGATAGTTGAACCTCGGATTCAGGAGGAACAATGTGGTTTTCGTCCTGGTCGTGGAACACTGGACCAGCTCTATACCCTCACCAGGGTGCTGGAGGGTTTATGGGAGTTTGCCCTACCAGTATACATGTGCTTTGTGGATCTGGAGAAGGCATTCGAGTGTGTCCCTCGTGGCGTCCTGTGGGGGGTGCTCTGGGAGTATGGGGCCCTTTGCTAAGGGCTGTCCGGTCCCTGTAAAACCGGAGCAGGAGCTTGGTTCGCATTTTCGGCAGTAGGTCAGACCTGTTCCCAGTGCATGTTGGACTCCAGCAGGGCTGCCCTTTGTCACCGGTCCTGTTCATTATCCTGTTCATAGGATTTCTAGGTGCAGCCAGGGGCCGGAGGGAGTCTGGTTTGGGGACCACAGGATCTTGTCTCTGCTTTTTGCAGATGATGTTGTCCTGTTGGCTCCATCAAGCCAGGACCTTCAGTGTGCACTGGGACAGTTTGCAGTTGAGTGTGAAGCGGCTGGGATGAGGATCAGCACCTCCAAGTCTGAGACCATGGTCCTCAGTCGGAAAAGGGTGGCTTGTCCCCTTCAGGTTGGTGGAGAGCTCCTGCCTCAAGTGGAGGAGTTCAAGTATCTTGGGGTCTTGTTCACGAGTGAGGAAAGGAGGGAGCGTGAGATTGACAGACGAATCGGTGCAGCTTCTGCAGTGATGCAGTTGATGTACCGGTCTGTCGTGGCGAAGAAGGAGCTGAGCTGTAAGGCAAAGCCCTCGATTTAATCTACGTTCCTACTCTCACCTATGGTCATAAACTTTGGGTCATGACCAAAAGAACAAGATCCCGGACACAGGCGGCCGAAAGCATTCTGAGCTTTCTCCGCAGGGTGGCGGGGCGCTTCCTTAGAGATAGCTTGAGGAGCTTGGTCACTCGGGAGGAGCTCAAAGTAGAGCCACTGCTCCTCCACATTGAGAGGAGCCAGCTGAGGTTGCTCGGGCATCTCTTTCGAATGCCTCCTGGACGCCTCCCTAGGGAGGTGTTCTGGGCATGTCCCACCGGGAGGAGACCCCGGGAAAGACCTAGAGACCAAGGTATTAACGCTGCAGGGTGCCCAAACTTTTGCAGACCCCATTTTTTTGTTTTCTGTTATTTTGAAAGTGTAAATGATGGAAATAAAATCTAACTTTTTTTGACTTATTATAAGGATGTCTAATCTGTCATTTGATGCCTTTTAGACATTTTTCCATCTTTTCTTGGTGTCTTTATGCACATTAATAAAATGTTTTACCTGGGGTGCCCAAACCTTCGATCCCTATATAACCAAGCATCTAGGCATGCAGACAACTTCTTGAAACATTTGTGAAAGAATGAGTTCCAGCATGATACCATGATAGAATGCCTCTTGTGCAATAAGTCCAGTAGTGAAATTTTCTTGCAACTAAAACTAAGAAACATCCAAGAAACATCACATCATATAACATCTTCTCTGTTAAACAGTAGTTATCAGACGACCAGAAATGTAAACATAACCTAAACTAATGTTTCAATAATTTGTTTTATTTAACTAACACATGTGTTTTTAGCAATGTTTTAATTTTATCTCAGTGTTATGTTCACTTGTATTGATGTGTGTTTTTTATAATGTGTGTTCTTAACATGTTCTTTTACTAATCTTCTTCATACTGTATTTCACTGACCTAATGTTATGTGTCTGGATGTTTGTCTTTGTCATGTTATATCTTCTTTGTTTACCATCAACTTGCCAATGGGGCTACAGATGAAAATTAGCCTGCAAGGCTAACTCTGGCACATATACAGTGAAGAAATGAAACTGTAATTTTATATAATTTTGCACGCCCAATTTTTCAGTTTTTTATTTGTTGAAAAAGTTTTAAATATCCAATAAATTTTGTTCCACTTCATGATTGTGTCCCACTTGTTAATTCTTCACAATTGTCTTAAAATTACAGTTTCATATCTTTATGTTTGAAGCCTGAAATGTGGCAAAAGGTCGCAAAGTTCAAGGGGGCCGAATACTTTCGCAAGGCACTGTACATGCTGGACTTACAAACAGCTGTTGTTTAATGTGCAGTCCCATATTTAATAAACAAACATAAAATTTTAGTGGTACTATAACAAAGCATCTAAAGTGAAGTTGTTGACCACCTGTTGGCTGTGACAAGCCGAGCCAGGCTTAAGTGCTCTGAGGCTGATTTGAATATATTTCATGATCTCAAAATTTTGAATTAATTTATCAAAGTGCTATGTTGTCTTCAGCTGTACTGTACATACACACACACACACACACACACACACTACATTATGATGTTGTAGGCACAAAATACAAACAGACCCAAAAAATAATTTAAGCAGAACATGTATTTGAAAACAAACATAGAAGATGGAATGTTATCATTACCAAAACATTTTCATTATAAAGTTGTCAGAGAGTTTTGAAATTTTTACTTTAATGGGCTGCCTCCTTTCTAAATGTTACGTTCAGATGGTATTAACAACATTTAGAAAATTAGGTATCTGCTTTGTTTTTCTCTAGAAGGTTATAAAGTCACTTGATCCAGGTCTCAATATCTGCAAAGTAACAATGAGTCTAATAGCTTTTCTAAACCAGGGGTAGAGGAATGCATAGATTAAAGGATTTAGACAAGAATTTAGGTAAATCAGTGAAAACAGAACAATCTGGAAAGGAGTACCGAGTATCAGAATGTGGGCCCCAGAGTAGGCCACACAGTAGTACGGACAGTAACACATAAGATACACAAGCACAACAACACCCAGGTTCCTGGCGGCTTTAATCTCAGATTTCATAGAAATTCCGGAGGTCATGGGTGTGACATGAGAACGCATGGCTTGGGCTTGAAAGACAGCTACCACAAAAACTTTCATATAGAGGACTATAATAATGGAAATTGGAATAACAAAAGCCATAATAAAGTCAACATCTTTTGAGTAATAAACCACACACTCTCCATGGCAAGATTTATATTTGCCAGAATTTTTGAAATTTTCTAACAAGAAGAGAATTGAATAAATGAAAGCATATAACCAACATACAGAAATACTGATGCTCGCAATTTTTTCAGTCATTCTGGTTGCATAGTGCAGCGGGTCACAGATGGCTATGTAGCGATCCACTGAAATAAGAACTATGTTTCCCACTGAAGAAATTATAAGAGTAGACGGCAAGAGAAAATAAAAAGCACACAAAAGGTCACCCAAAACCCAGCAGGTCGTCCACATGATGCCCTCAGTTGGTATCACCACAACACCAATGAGGAGGTCTGATATGGCCAGAGAGAGGATTATGAGGTTAGTGGAGGTGTGGAGCTGTCTGCAGAGAGAGGAAAAGGAGTATTTAGTGGTTCAGTTTCAGTTTTATTTATGTATATATAAAAGGTTGACATTGTGATAAACGAGATTAACAGAGCTGCCTTTATGAGTTTAAAGCCTGTTAGAAGACCCTCCAAAGTCACAGAATAAAGTCTTAAACATTTAGAAAAAAAAAGAAAAGAGTATTTACCTAAAGTGTGCGATGGAGATGATGACCAGCAGATTAAGTGTGGCAGTGGGCAGAGAGATGAGGAACAACAGGGCATTATGGAGAAGCGCCTCAGATGTGTCTGTCTGAGGCTTTCTGCACGAGCTGTTGAGTAGATGTGGGAAGCAAAGTTCAGCCTCCATCATCTGAAAAGCTGAGTCACTGAGTTCTAATTTATCTTCCATGTGAAAGGATCATCCCATTTATCAAATCCCACTGCGCTCAACTGAACCTAAAATGTGTTACAGTATTTGTATAATATTATATAATATTGTATATATTATTGTAATGTCATAGTTATTGATGATAGTAAACAAATCATATTTATTCTATAAATTATAAGTCATTAACTTCAATGGGGATTTTTTTTTCTTGCATTAAAGGAAATGTTTAATTACCTAACAGCATTTTGTAATAGGAAGCTGTTAAAAAAACAACTCTCCAGTCCCTGTCACCAACAGAGCTGCACTTTTTGTCACCACTAAGAACCACTAGAAACACCCTGATGAAGGGCCCTGATGCCTCCTTGAATGCCCCAGGACAGCTGAACCGAGAACACCTGATCTTCAGTCTCAAGTAGGATGCGATCCTCTGTAGCCTCTGTGTGTGCGATGGTATTGTAGCATCTTTCTACCTGACCACAGTGGTGGAGGAAGTACTTAAGTTTGGTACTTAAGTAAAAGTACAACTACCCTGCAAAATATATACTTAAGTAAAAGTATAATTACTACATCAACATCTTACTTAAGTAAAAGTCATAAGTACATTCTTTTAAATTTACTTTAAAGTATTTTTTTAAGTAAAAGTACAATCAGTTGTATCAATGTCTGGGCTGTTCAATTGTAACAATCACAAACAATATCTATTGTGTACTGGAAAGAGTTGTTGTGCAATACTGACACAGTAAAAATCTGGTTATTTACTTATTACTCATTAAATAATAATTAGGCTAAGCCAATTATGACATACAATTTATTTTATTTTTACTATACTATTAAGAGCAGTAAAAAAAAATCAAAAGTACACAGGTGAGTGTTATTCTGAACACTTTAATCAAATTTGTATGACCAGTTTATTCTGCTCAACAACAGTTGCTTTAGTTCTTTACCTAGGCCTGCATGGGGAAAATGTAGCTAAAACTGCATTTGAGGCTTATACTCCATTGATTACAGAAAATCCAAAAGCATTAGGCTAATAATGTATAACACATTAGAATGAGAAAAAAATAAGCACCAAACAAAATTTGATATAGCAGTAGTTTGCTCATCTCCAAAAATGTAACGTACTAGCAAGCTATCGTCCCTGCTGTGCTAATAACCAGCTAAAGAAGTTGCCCTGTTAGGGTACCACTAACTTACGTCAAACAAATATTATACTGGTGTAATATTTTTGTTATGTTGACATCCGTTTTTCCATAGCAGTCATAGCACCATGTCATAGCAAGTTTGTAACTTAAATATTAATAACTAGCATTGCATGTCTTACCTCTATATGTTTCTTCAAATTTGAAGGGGAGTTTTTAAACGCCAACAGTTCTTTGCGTTGAGGTAGGAACTTGACACATTGAAAAAGCCAGGAGTCAGTCTTTGAACCTTTTAAATTCAAATAACTTGCTTAAATAAGGCCAGGGATGTCTCTCAGAATCAGAGCTGCAGGGCACAGGCTCAAGCTCAGTCGACGTTGTTGGCTCTTCGTCCATGTTTGATATTTGGTGTCCACCGTGTCCTTTTCTTCGATTTACATCAGTTCCGCTTGTGTTGTTTCAAAACGCGCACTGAGCGAGTGAGTTCTTTGACCAATCAGATCTCCGATCTGTTTCAATGTGCATTGGCCAGCAACGCCAAAACGTCAGTCGACCAAAAATTTTTTTATGCAAGATTCGGAAGGATGTAACGACACACATTTTAATAATGTAGTGGAGTACAAAGTACAGATAATTGCTGAAAAATCTACTTGAGTAAAAGTATAAGTATGCATTATTTTTTTTACTTAAGTAAAGTATAGATACATAAAAATTTACTTAAGTACAGTAACGGAGTACAAATACTTCGTTACATTCCACCACTGCCTGACCAAGACCTCTTGGCAAGCCAGGATGGACGGAAAAGGCCATAAGGCATCTTAAGGAAAGACATTCCTCCAGCAGAAGCCCTGTGAACAATTTTAAATTGAGTTATCAGGTGGTGCACATAGAGGATTAAGAAACATATTTGAGAGCAGAAGTCCAAGCCTCCTACATCAAAGTAAGACCAAGGTCCTGCTCCAATATGCTGTTGAGTTTGTCCACTGAAGGGATCTAAGGTCTAACATAATACTATACACTCTAAATTTTAGTCCAGTCTGTCTCAAAAATCCCGCTCAGACTCTGGGTTTCACCGAGGCTGGCCTCGGGAGCTCAAAGGTATGCCTAACTTGGTGTGGATTTGGTGCTGGCTCCTATTACGACTAAACACTGAGCCCACTCTGTGGTGAGAGAACGCGCGCATGTCAGCTAGAGGGTCACTCTTTTACAAACTTTTCTATATTTTCTTTTTCTGTTTATGGTAAACGTATATTGCAAAAAGGCAACAAAAGTATCAGACTCTGCAGGTGCTCAGGCTTGGAGGTCTGTCTTGGGACAATTGAGGGCTCTGGTCTGGCTTACTTTCTCCAGTATTTTTAACATGCTTATTGTTTAACATAAGTCCAGCTGAGCAGTGAATATTTAGGGGCGTTTCATTTAAAATCAGTCCAGTTTTAGTCCGCTGGATTTTTTAACAGCTGGTTGTGCGTACACCTGTGCCCTTTAATAATAATAATAATAATAACAACCTATTTTTATATAGCGCTTTTCCACCTACTGTAGTAGGCACTCAAAGCACTTTACATACATTAAGCTATTTACCAGTGTTACAGAACACTCACTGGAGGCAATGTAGGTTAAGTGTCTTGCCCAAGGACACAACGACAGTATGTGGGGGAGAGCGGGATGTTATGATGTTTTGGGATGTTTCGAGCGAGGATCGAACCACCCACCCGCCGGTCGAAGGACGGCCGCTCTACCCACTGAGCTGCAATCGGAACAGCGGGAGTGCCTCGCCCTCCAGGGGCTGCATGAGCTAGACTTTGATTATTTGCACTTACGAACGGCATAAAGCCACAATCCACAGTTGTTATTGCAACAACTGGTCCACTTTTGATTGCCTATTGCTATATATAGTTCAGCTGAACACGGCTGTATATATATATATATATATATATATATATATATATATATATATATATATATATATATATATATATATATATATATATATATATATATATATATATATATATATATATATATATATATATATATATATATATAGCGGCTGGTTAGCTCAGCTGGTAAGGACATGGCCTTTCACACGGGGACCCAGGTTGAATCCCCTCGGGGTGCTATCCAGTGTGGGTCCTTAGGCAAGACCCCGCTACTGCCTACCTCATAATGATGAGAGACAATAAATGCTATGAGAAGCAGGCTCAGACGTCGCCCGGCCAAACAAGGTCTGCGTCAGGTGTTGGGGAACCAGAGCAACTTGATGACAAATGGGCTACTGGAACAAGACGGAGATGGGCGAGATGTGATAACAAGGCTCTGTTGGAATGCTACTACTCCAGTAACCCTAGTCAGAGGGGTTACATGAAGAGAATGTGGGATGAATGGTTACTACGAAACCCACAATCCAGGCTTACATCGAAGCAACTAGTAGCTCAGTGTTCCAACATCCACAAGCGGCAGCTGCTATCACAACTTGAGATTGACGAGATACAACACAAAAATGCTACGGCAAGGGGGAGCCAGGACGCAAGGTCAGAGGGGAGCCAACAGGTGCTCCCCAACCGGAGATTGGGTATGAAGCCCCAACAATTGAAATAACGCTGAACGAGGCAGCGACTGACCTGAAAGACAAGATCATGGCGAGAATGAATGCAAGGCAACCCCGACGCCAATTACAACGGCTTAGTGAAGTACCATCAGAAAGTCTCCTAGAAGATGTGAATGCAGCATTGAGTGCGATCCCTACCACATCCATCACTGAAACCAATGAGCTGCTATACACCTCCGCAGCAGTGATCCTCGAGATGCTTGGCTATAAGAGCAACCATGGGAGCCATGAGAAACAGTACCCACCATGGAAACAAAGGCTGGAGGCTAAGATCAAGCAGACATGTAGAGAAGTAAGCCAACTGACAGAGGCCAAGAAAGGTGCAATGAGAAAACCGGTACCCAAGAGGTACAACCAGATGCCCATACCTGAAGCACTTGAAACTGCCAAACAAAGGCTCCAAGCCTTGGCCAGCCGCCTAACGAGGTACGCAAGAGAGAACGAAGCCAGAAGAATAAACCGGCTGTTCGCAACTCAACCTGCAAAAGTCAATGGTAGGGTAATAACAGCAGAGCAGACCCTCCAAGGCTGGAAACTGAACAATACTGGAAAAGTATATGGGAGAGGGAGGCATCACACAACAGCGATGCACAGTGGCTGGTGGCTCTGAGAGAGGACCACAGCAACCTCCCTGAACAGAATCCAGTTACCATCACAGCGGCAGACATCCAAGAAAGACTCTCAGGTATGAAAAACTGGACAGCACCGGGCCCTGACAGGATCCACACCTACTGGCTAAAGAAGCTCACTGCACTCCACGAGCGCCTTGCAGCACAAATGAACCAGCTGCTAAGGGATGGGACGCACCCTGAATGGCTTACAGAAGGGCGTACAATCCTGATCCTGAAGGATCCCACAAAGGGTACAGTCCCATCCAACTATCGGCCAATAACCTGTCTCCCCACAACATGGAAGCTCATGTCAGGCATCATTGCGGCTAAGATAAGTGGGCACATGGATCAATACATGAGCAAAGCACAGAAGGGCATCGGCAAAGAAACCAGAGGAGCTAAACACCAACTCCTGGTTGACAGAACAGTCACCCAAGACTGCAGAACCCGACACACCAACCTGTGCACTGCCTGGATTGATTACAAGAAAGCATATGACTCAATGCCACACACATGGATCACTGAATGCTTGGAGATGTACAACATCAACAGGACTCTAAGAGACTTCATTGCAAACTCAATGAGGCTGTGGAAAACCACCCTTGAGGCCAATGGCAAGCCACTTGCACAAGTATCCATCAAATGTGGCATATACCAAGGAGATGCTCTTTCCCACTGCTGTTCTGCATAGGCCTGAACCCCTCAGCCAAATAATCGACAAGACTGGCTATGGATACCGACTCAGGAATGGGGCCACCATCAGTCACCTCCTCTACATGGATGACATCAAGCTATACGCTAAGAGTGAGCGGGACATCGACTCACTGATCCACACCACCAGGATCTACAGCTCTGACATTGGGATGTCATTCGGGCTTGAGAAGTGTAGTCGAATGGTGACGAAAGAGGGAAGGTAGTCCACACAGAAGGGGTCTCACTCCCAGAAGGAACAATAGCAGACATTGAGGATGGTTACAAGTACCTTGGAATACCACAGGCAAATGGCAACCTCGAAGAGGTAACAAGGAAAACAGCAACTGCCAAATACCTCCAACGAGTAAGGCAAGTCCTAAGAAGTCAGCTCAATGGCAAGAACAAGGCACGGGCAATAAACAGCTACGCCCTGCCAGTGATCAGATACCCTGCGGAATAATAAGGTGGCCAAAGGAAGAGATATAGATCACAGGCGTTAAGACACGAAAGCTCCTCACCATGCATGGAGGGTTCCACCCCAAATCCAGCACCCTGAGACTGTGCGCTAGCCGTAAAGAAGGCGGCCGTGGACTAGTGAGTGTGAGAGCCACTATCCAGGATGAAACATCCAAGATCCACAAGTACATCAAAGATAAGGCCCCAACAGATGACGTGCTCAGTGAATGTCTCAGGCAATGGGGAACAGAGGAAGAGGAGCTGGAGGAGGGACCATCATGGGAGGACAAACCCCTACATGGGATGTACCACCGGAACATAACTGAAGTGGCTGATATCAAGAAATCCTACCAATGGCTAGAACGGGCCGGACTAAAGGACAGCACAGAGGCACTCATCATGGCTGCACAGGAGCAGGCCTTGAGCACCAGAGCAATAGAGGCCCAAATCTACCACACCAGACAAGACCCAAGGTGCAAACAGGCCCCTGAGACAATCCAACACTTAACTGCAGGGTGTAAGATGCTGGCAGGGAAAGCATACATGGAGCGCCATAACCAAGTGGCTGGCATAGTGTACAGGAACATCTGTACGGAGTATGGACTGGAAACCCCGAGGTCAAAGTGGGAAACACCTCCAAAGGTGATAGAGAATGACCGAGCCAAGATCCTGTGGGACTTCCAGATTCAGACTGACAGAATGGTAATGGCGAACCAACCAGACATTGTTGTGGTGGACAAACAGCAGAGGAAGGCCGTTGTGGTTGACGTTGCAATACCAAGTGATTGCAACGTCCATTTATATATATATATAGGTTAAAGTAAAAGCATCTAGACTCAGTTTTAAAGGTGAAACGGTTTCGTCTTTAATTCCAAGAGACTTTATCAATTCTGAGATCAATTAGTAGGAGAGATGAGCTCATATCTCTAGAGGGAGGAGTTTCCCCTGAAACCAAACCTGATGGACCAGGCTGTTCTAGTCTCGTGGTTGTTGGCTATGAAAGGGAAGTGTGACACTGCTCCATTCAGGTGCAAAGTGGTAAGTGCCACTGCTCCATTCAGCTGCAGAGTCGTTAGTGATACTACTCCATTCAGATGTTGTGTTTGTTGTTCTAGGGTCCAACTCTTTTGTTTTAGGTTTCAAAACACTGTCATAAATACTTGGCAACATGAATCTGCAACCACCTCCTCTGTTTAAAGAGGGCTTTTCCATTTTCTTCACCCCTCTCTCAAAGCATCTGGCCTCTCTGGCAAAAATGCAGATATTGCTGTCCTCAAAAGAATGGCCTTTCTCTTTGAGGTGGAGGTGGACTGCAGACTCAGGTCCTCCAGGATCGGCTCTTTTGTGCTGATACATCCTCTTGTAAAGCTGTTGTTTTGTTTCTGTCACTGCACTCTTCACTGAACTGCATAAACTACACTACTCTGTTTGTGCGAGGGGATCTTGTCTTTTGGATGGACCAGTCTTTGACGCAGCGTGTTCCCTGGTTTAAAGTGGACTGGAATGTTGTGTGTGTCGAAAATCCTTTTTTCAGATAAACCAGACACATAAGGGATAACTACACACTTTTCCTTTTTGTCTCTAGAAGAACTTCGAAAAGAGCAAGTTGGTGCCGGAACAGCGTACCGTCTTTCGTGGGGTCAGTCTGAACATAATATTTATGAAAGCTTGTCCCTCTACCCAGCGGGTCGACAGCATTGTAACAATTCTTTCCACGTTTCGGGGTGGCAGGGCATTGCCTTTAGTTTTTTATCGGCTTCTGGGCATGTTGACAGCCTTCTCCAGTGTGGTGCCTCTGGGGCTGCTCTCGTGGCACCCAGTAAAGATGTGGCTGAACGGCCTACACTTGGATCCAACACGGTACGTGCACAGGTGCAAGAGGATACGAGTCACCCCAGTGTCTTGGCTACCTGTCTCGGTAGACGGACAGGGGTTGGGTTACACAAGGCGTTCCTCTGGGTTCTCTACCAATGCGCAGAGAGGTTGTCTTTACAGATGCCTCCCTCATGGGTTGGGTTGCGATGTGGCAGAGCAGCATGGTCCATGGGGAGTGGCCCAAACATCTGTACTCAGAACACATAAATGTTCTGGAATTGATCATCGTACATCTTGCCCTGTGCCATTTCCTCACGAATCTGCAAGGCAGGCATGAGAGCAGTCCATGTTTCCGGGATGCAGAACCGGGAGGCGGACTATCTGTCCCGGCAGAAGGTGTTACCGGGAGAATGGAAGCTTCACCCAGAGGTGGTGTAGCGCATCTGGGGAACTTTTGGTAGGGCAATGGAGGTCCTGTTTGATTCCACTGAGGCCACCCATTGTCCCTTTTGGTTCTTTATGGTGGACAGCACCAGTCCGTTGGGCCTGAATGCGCTGGTTGACGAATGGCCAAAGGTGGTCCCGCTAATAGACCACACACTCCAGAGAGTCCTTCAGGAGGGACACAGACTCCTCCTGTTGGCCCCTTTCTGGCCGGCGAGGATGTGGTTTTCGATGCTGCACAGGCTCTGCCGCGGCTCCCCTATGCGTCTCCCCTCCAGGACAGATCTCTTGTCCCAGATGGGGAGGACGGATATTACATACCAATTGCCTCCAGCTCTGGGTCTTTTCATTACAGGGCATGGCTTAGGCTTCTCTGATGGTGCTGGGTGCCCTGAAGTCACTGCCGTTTGAACCTTTGGAAAAGGTAGGCATTAAATGGGTGTCTATGAAGACTGCAAGATTGGCAATGGTTTACGCCAAACGTGTTGGGGAACTACAGGCGTTGTTTGTGCATGAGTCCTGCTGTCGGTGGAATCTGGACAGGTCAAGGGTTACTCTTTGGCCGGATGCTTCTTTTGTTGCCAAGGTGGAATCCGGGGCGAAGGGGATTCAGCCGCTACAGCTGGCCCGTTTTGATACAGGAGATTTTAGTGAGCATCTATGCCCCATCTGAGCATCTAACCCCGTGGCCAACCACTACCGGTAGGAGTGAGGTGTCACTCTACAATTGACATTACAACTTCCTGGGCAGCAAGGACTGGTGTGCCTTTGGAGGAAATTTGTGCTGCGGTCTCACTCCACATATACGTTCACTAGATTTTACAGAGTGAAAGTTGCAGCCCCCGCGTCCCGATAAGGTATGCTGGATTAGGGTCTGCTGTTTCCTGATGGTATACGTTATCCAGTGCCTAATGCACCACCCCTGGCAGTCAGGAGGGATGAAATAGAAACAAGAGTTACAAATGTAACTGCGGTTCTATGAATCCTGGATGACCGGCAAGGCAGTCAGTACCTCAGAATCCTTATACTTGCGAGAAGGAATAAGGGACTGAGCTTTCGGTATCACATAATTTTATAGCCCTACGTGGGTCACCGGGAGGTCACAAGTGACTTTGTTGGTATTATACATATCCGGGGTAGGTTCAACTGGTTTTATAGTATGGCATGGTACGCAGTTTCATACTGTATATCCTATGTGCGCTCTGTTGTGTTGCGAAGGTAACTAATGGTCAAGCGGTCAGTTACAATTTTCGGGAGTCGCCCCTCCTGTGAGGAGTTTCTCCCTGCTAATTCCTATTTTTATGAGACTCTAAAACAGTACTCACTTCTACACATTAATGACTTCAGCGGCTGACAGATCACTGTAGGCGGATGCCAGACCCGATTGTAAGTCGGTTGGTTAAAGCCTGGTCTAACCCTAAAACAGCTCCGTCTATAAAATTAAGGCCCCAAGTGTGTGACTCCTCTAATGAGCGCTATCCCTCAAGACAGTCCCATCTATTCATAGAGGATTTTGGTAGAGGACTTACCTTAGGCTTATGTGCGGCAGTCGAATCTCCCTGTTATTCTGATGTCCAGTGGACGATTCGGACGGCCTGCCTGTTAGTGATTCTGATTCTGATAATCAGACCACTGTGCCAATAGGAGAAGCTGGTAGGAGTTTAAAGAACGACCAGTAGAGTGAATATGTCTTTATCCTAGTTTTGAACTAGGTTTTTATTAAATGGTTAAAGAAGAGTTATAGTATAAAACTTAACATTAAATTTTCTTTTTTCCCTTCTCACAATATAACCTCTTAGACCTTACAATATAACATAGTTATATGACCTCAACTTGAGAACAAAGATTGGTCTTTTCTAAGGGTATAGAGAGTGAGACAGATTTTTAGAGGAAGAAGTAGATTATCTCTATATTAAACCCATCTGGACATAGTGTCCTAGGAGAGATACTTAGTGGATAACGGTGAGGGAAAAAGGGAGGATTTTTCCATTAGGGCTGAGCCCAGAGAAAGGAACAAGTGTATAGTACAGTAAGAGTGGGGTTTATGCTGTCCATACTTTGATACAGAGTTGCCCCTGAATCAAAGAGATCAGCAAGACCCGTTTGCCGAAGTTTCAAGAATCCTTTTATTATCTTCTGGACAGGGTGTAGTCGTGACGTCAACACACATAGTTCCACCTAATCTTCTGCATTCACTACAGTTGTATGGTCACTTTTAAGCAACTTTGATAAATGAGGGCCACTGAGAGTTAAAAGCATGGGTGTCCAACTTAAAGTTGTGTACAAGTTCTTGTAGAATTAGATTTTATTTAAGTTTAGTTTTTTTTTATATATAAATAGACATACATTACCCTATATTTCAAATTAATATGGGAACAGTTGACATTCACTTCATGACAGTTGGAACTGGCTTTCTGGACGGTAATGGAAAAAGTTAGTCTGGAGCCCTTTATTATCAGAATCAGATTTAGTTGATGACCACTGAATTAGAGCCTAATTTGAAAAAGTATATATATCTTAATAATTTCCAGTGACCATAACTCAAAAATATAAAAACTGTTGTTATACTTTAACTGTTGTTAGGTATAAGGCTTGTGATTTGTCATTTAACTGAGCTACTGTTTGTAGCCTGAGAAACTACTGAGCAAACTAAGCGGCTGCTTAGGAGCCTATGACCTGAATACAGATCCAGTTTTTGTTTAATTGACTGACCCAAAAACTTAACTGAGACACTATTCTACTTTAGAGGCGAGAAAACTTGATAATGCATGTTGAATCAGGGGTTTTTATCAGCGCAGAATGTTAATATTTAAAGGTGCATTACAAAGGTTTGAGAAAAACACTTCAGGTTGTTAGCAGCAGTTGCAGCCTGCTTACTCATTTTTTTCAACAACCAGCAGAGACTGCAGCACACACAGATGCACAATGTTTACAGAATTAAGAAAAAGTACAAACCAGCAATCCTTATTATCAGTAATGACCACCGTAATGTAAAACAATTGAACAGGCTCAAATACTTTATTGTCTTATGAACTTGCTTATGAGAGTCTTATAGGTGGCATTTCCTTACTACTTACATCCAGTGATGCCAGTAACGCGTTACTTAGTAACGCGTTACTCTATTCTGACCACATTTTTCAGTAACGAGTAATCTAACGCATTACTATTTCCAAACCAGTAATCAGATTAAAGTTACTTAACCAAGTCACTGTGCGTTACTATTTTTGTCATTTTTTTGTCAAGAAAGACATACCTTGTTCCCGTTCTAGCTAGGTGCTTAATTATCCACTCCTTTCCTTTAGAACTTAATGATTTCGGAGCGTTTTAAAACGAGATGAGATTACTTCCTCCTGACTTCCGCATGTGCGTCGCTAACCAGTCCCCCTTTTCTAGACTCAAATTAACGTTCCACTATAGAGCGGAAATAAAGGCTCATTACATTTACATACAGAGGAGACAAATACAATAAAGTACAAAATAAATTATTACTTATTTACTTTTCCCTTAGAGTTAGTTACAAAGGAAGACTGCCTTTATTTTTATTAAAACAAGTATTTATGTTAAGTCAAGAGAGACTGCCTTTATTTATGTAAAAACATGTATTTTTCAGGAAATAGTTTTAAATTCAACTTTAATTGTCAGGAGATAGATTGTTGATGTTACTGTAAAAAAACACTATAAATAAAGTGATTGTTGGCAAAACCAGTTGTCATTTTTATGTTGTCGACAGCTGCTGAATGTAACTAATAAAGTAACTTGTAAAGTAACTAAGTTACAAATCAAGTAATCTTAACAACTAAGTTACTTTTTCAAAGTAACTGTGGCAACACTGCTTACATCCCAATGGGCATAAACATAACGTAAACAGGTCGTCTCCTACATTGTTACAACAGATGTAGTGTTTATTTATGTAAACATAGTCTTCTCTATGTTCCTTTTTTAAATATTTTGATATCCAGAAATAAACACAAAAGGTCAATGCTTTAGCATGCAAGGCTAAGCATAGCATTCAGAAAGCGCTGCTTTGAAAATACATTCATGTAATTTAAAAGACTTTATTTAGCTAATTTCTCACATCTCAAAAGCGTCAGGATCACAATGCATTCATGATATTTACAGTACTGTTTGAAATTTTTTTGATCAAGCAATAACATTTGGTTTGTGATGTAATATTTTTACTATCTAGAATCCACAATTATTTATAGCTTTATAGTTATTTAGCATTAGACAACTAACACACATAATATAGTCTCCAACTACAAGTCTACAACTGTTTTACCCATTTTAGTAAAAAAGAAGCCAAGGCGGGGTAATTTTTTATACCTAACACAGATCTGAAGTGATTCCATGGCTCAAATAACCTTGCACTGCAACTGGATTCTTGCAATTAAGAAGTTTCCAAACTCGAGTAAATGTGAGACAGACTATGTTATGTGAGCAGTTTTATCTGGCGGAGTCAGGTTACGGCTCAAATGCAAGACCCAAATTGACTCCCATCTTTGCCCATTGTCAATCAGATTCCGACTTTGCTCTTTTGGTTGCAATAATACTTGGTTGCATTTTTTATGTTTGCAAGGAGTGTCCGTGGGCGTTGTGCCAGAGGCTGGTTGCTTTTCTCCGATCGCAGAATCTATCTCCATTAAAACTTTACCAATTATTGTAGCTGCTGTTTACATCCATCAGCATTACGTCACATCCGCAGATTTTTTTTGCAGGAAATTCAAACCAGAAAACCCAAATTAAATTTAATTCAGGCAAAAAGGAATACTTAGCAAGCTTTTTATGTCTTACAGCTACACATTGTACCTTCACAGAGAATGAGCGTCTCTGACAGAGTTTTCTCCATCTGTTTTTGTAGCAACAGTGTCAGGGTATCAGTTGAAAGAGACTGAGGAAACTGGAGCAATTCTGTCCATCCGTTTGACTAGTGATATTTTTATAGCATAATATGAACCTAATGGCGCCTGTAAATGAAGCTAAGCTCATGCTAAAATAAGTAGTAGCTTGTTTGTGACAGTCTAAAGTAGCAGCAGAGTTAGTGGGCCACAGACAGAAAATCGAATTATTGCATAGTCCTATTATTATCAGAGTTTTAAACTGCTGTAAACACCTTACTGTGATTGGGGGTGCAGTTATCCATCCATGAATAATGCGGGTCATTGTCGGATTACTTATAATAATAATAATAATAATAATAATAATAATAATAATAATAACAATATTAATAATAATAATAATAATAATAATAATAATAATATATATTTTTTTAATATAGCGCTTTTTCCCCCAACTGTAATAGGCACTCAAAGCGCTTTATATAGATTAAGCTATTTACCAGTGTTACAGAACATCCCCGGAGGCAATGTAGGTTATGTGTCTTGCCCAAGGACACAACGACAGTATGTGGGGGAGAGCAGGATGTTAAGATGTTTTGGGATGTTTCGGGTGGGGATCGAACCGCCCACCCACCGGTCAAAGGATGGCCGCTCTACCCACTGAGCTTCCACATGTAAACAGCTTACTCCGATTAAGGTCAAACACTACGCACTGAGCATGCAACTGAGCTGGACAGCAGCACAAAGTAACACATTTGAACAGAAAAACACGATGAACAATGTTTAGAGACATACTTATTTTTAGACTAAGACTTATTTACTGTATATGGTCACGCTGCCATTGGGTGTTCTGTTTGTCTGATATTCTGCTTTGTCATGGCTGAAAAGTTTAAAAGAACTAGCTAGTTTACTGTAGCTTTTGATGTGTTCAGTGATGTGCTGTTTGGTTGGTAAGGCTTGGTTGGCTTACCTGGTAGGTCCTATACCACAAAAAACGAGTGACATAAGTTTAATTCCAGCTCATATGCTCTATTATATTCTCCTCTCTCACCCGGTTTCCTGTCTATCTACATTAAGTCTATCAAATAAAGGAAAAAAAGCCTGCTTTATTTTTGGTTGGTCCAAAACGGTCCATTTCTCAAGCACATTTGACCCAATAGAATTTAATTTTTATTATATGCAGAAAAAAAAGCAAGGAAGTTACTTATTTGGCAGTTGCACCTTTCCGAGTGTACTTGGACTTAGCGTAGTAGCTTTTTCTTTTTAAAAGGTTTACCACATGACTGTGAGTGCGTGAGTCAGTGAGTGAGTGAGTGATGCTATAAGCATGGTTCCTCATGTTTATCTCATGTTTTTACATGTGTACTCTGTGCCTATGTCTGACTCTGAAACTGCTCAGAGCGTTAGGATAACATAATTGTAGTAAGCTCTTAACATGCAGCAATAGTCCCACAATAAATAACATTAAACAGGTGTGTTAGTCCAGTCTGTGTACATATGGGAGAAAATGAAACTAGCTGCTACTTACTTTACTGTCATTGTTGAGTATATCAATGATTTTTATTTCTTTATACAGTGCATTTACATGTGCATCAGATACATGTGATTAAATAATAAAAGTTTGCACCTGCTGTTGTTGATGAAATAATCTTTGCTAACATTCAGGAGAATAACATGATGAGAATAACACAAACTATTTTTATTTGTCATATTATTAATACATTCTCTTTTGAGTCCACAGACTAAATTAGGAATTAACGTAATCTGTAATGACCAGATACCAACCAGATCAGATCTGCCAATCATTGAGTGCTCTCCACATGAGTCACTTTACTCTTTATATTCTTGAAATATGGCCAAAACAAATTAAACAAAAAATAACATACACAGTTTGGTCACAGATTGTAAGCCTGTTTATTTTGGTATTGGTCTTTCACTAAAGAATCATTAAGTCACATGATCCATGTCTCAAGATCTGCAGAGTAAAAATGAGTTTTATTGCTTTTCTAAACCAGGGATAGAGAAAGGCATAGATAAGAGGATTTAAACTGGAGTTTAGATAAAACAGTGAAATAAAAAAAACCTCAATAGGTGTGCCAAATATCATGATGTTAGTCCCAGAGTAGACCACACAATAGTATGGACAATAACAAATAAGATACACAAGCACAACTACACCCAGGTTCCTGGCCGCTTTAATCTCAGATTTCTTGGAGGTCATGGCTGTAACATGAGAACGCATGGCTCGGGCCTGAGACACAGCCACTACAAAGACTCTGATATACAGGACTATGATGATGGTTACTGGGATGACAAAAGGAAAAAGTATGTCAGCTTCTTTTGAGATATAAACCACACACTCTCCATGGCAAGAGTTGTATTTGCCTGGATTTTTGTAGTTTTCTAATAACATGAGAATTGAATAAATCAAAGCATATAACCAGCAAACAGAAATACTAATGCTGGCTACTTTGACAGTCATTCTGGTTGGGTAATGTAATGGGTCACAAATGGCCATGTAGCGGTCCACTGAAATGAGAACTATGCTTGCCACTGAAGCAATGAAAAGAGTATAAGGCAGAATGATATAAAGAGCACACAGGAGGTCTCCCAAAGTCCAGCAAGACTTAAATGTGAGGCCCTGAATCGGTAACAACACAAAGCCCACTAAGAAGTCTGACACAGCCAGAGAGAGGAGGATGAGGTTAGTGGAGGTGTGGAGATGTCTGCAGAAAGGGAAAACAAACTTTTAAAAAATGCATTTTTTTTCAAGACAATCATTATAAAAAAAAAAGTTTATATATGTATATATATAACTATAGAACTATATATAAAATTTTTCAAAGAACAATTTGAGGCTTCCCTCAGGATAAAAAACAAAGCTTTTGCTGTCCACAACATTGCAAGCAAAGCCAACATAAAGACATGAAAAGAAACTTCTTTCATTTACTCAACATTAAACATTATTGATTGCAATTTCTTAGCATTTTATGAACAATGCCATTCACAATGGATTTATTTACTATAATAAATTAAGAGGAAAGATGACAGTTGCTCATTGATCCTCCATCAGGGAGTGAGGAACAACTAAATAATCTTAAAACAGTTGAAAAACAAACACCAATTTCCAACATGTGTCCCTGTTCTGTATTGTAGTTACCTGAAGTGTGCAATGGAAATAATAACCAGTAGGTTGAATGTGGCAGTGGGCAGGGAGATGACACATAGCATGGAGAGATACAGAAGCCTCTCCGATGGCTCGGTGTGTGGCTTTTTGCATGAGCTGTTGAGGTGTGGGAAGCAAAGTTCTGCCTCCACAGACTCCATCATCAGAGAGTCTGAGTCGTCCTGCACTAATATACTGTCCTCAAGTCCTCAGTGGATTAGCACTTTGTCTAATCCTGGGGTCACAAATAACTTGGGGGCCGCAGGAGGCGGAGTCTGGGTGAGGCTGGGCCGGATCAGGTATTCCACAAAAAAAGCTTTGTTAAATCCTCTCAAACGTCATTACTAACAGTTCTTTAACTTCAATGGGTTCTTCTGAACCTGAGCTATCCTGAACTTAAATGGAATATTGAAGAACATGAATAAGCTGGCTGAGTGGCCCCATTGAATGTCCACTCCCCTCTGTGATATTGTCAACAGAACATCGGCGTTAATTTGCAGATTCGTCATGATAACAAATCTGCATGGATAGTGGCGATCAAATTGCCATCAACTTTCAAACAAATCAGCCCATTTCAAATGATTGAAAAACAAAATACAATCTGCATGATGCCAAATCCAATGCAAATCAAGGTCAAACATGCTCATTTCAAACACAGTAAGAAGCAGTAATTTTATGACAGCTATGTGATGTTACACGCGCTTCTCCATAGTTGTGAAATGTTTCTCTGCCTGCATCAAGCCCAGCCGATGGCCCAGCCCCAGGAGCCATATACTCCACTGTGATGGTAGGTTGGTTCAGTTCCAGCTTGCACAAAAAGGAACCTTCCACACACAATGTGGTAACGTGCCATTCATATAAAACTCGCAGAGCGCACTAACATTAAACTTTCATATCGTCCTGCGGGCCACAAAATTTCGTCTTGCGGGCCGCAAGTATGAGACCCCTGGTCTAATCCCACTGTGTTCAATTCAAGTGTTTGTTTTCTTTTATTTGTTAAGAGAAGGAATCGATAGAAAGGAAGTAGAATTCAGTGTTTGTCAGTTTTGACGGAAGAGATGTGTTTTCAGGCATTTTTTTAAAGATGGCTACATAATCTACTGATCTTGTAGCAGCAGGTAGATCATTCCACCAATGTGGAACAGATTCAGAGAAGGTACGTGAGAGTGACTATTTTTCCTTTTTGGGATGGTACCACAAGACATTGTTCATTTGCAGAGCGCAAGAATCTGGTAGAAACATAGGTCTGCATTAGTCAGTGAAGATATGAGGGTGTGGACCCAGTAGTGGTCTTGTAGGCCAAGAGCATAGCTTTGATTTTGATGCCTTCGTCAACCGGGGGCCTGTGTAACCTAATGAAGAGTGGAGTTATGTGCACTCTCTTCGGTTCATTAAAGACCACTCTTGCTGCTGCATTGTGGATCAGCTGCAGAGGTTTGGTTGTTCAGGCAGGGAGTTCAGCCAGTAGATCATTGCAATAATCCAGTTAGGAAAGATCTAATTTTCCTAATGTTGTACAGAATGAATCTACAGGACCGGATGGTGCAAGCAACATGACTTGTGAAGTTTAGTTGATCATCATGCCAAGATGCGAGCAGAGATCGTCGGATCGTCAGGTTGAAATGACAAGTGGAGTTGAGTGTCATCCGCATAGCAGTGATAGGAAAAGCCATGCTTCTGAATGAGCCAAGGGCTGTCATGTATATGGAAAAGAGTACCGGTCCAAGCACTGAACCCTGTAGCTTAGAGGAGGGATTGACAGGAGACTGGCTTGCTGATGCCCCTCCAGCGTCTGGCGAGCCTGGTCTTTTGGCTGAATGGGACATTTGTGCAGGATATGGCCCACCTGACCATTAAAATCTCACACTGTACAGACATGACACAACATGTTGGAAAATTGCTAAAGCTGTTGGTTTAAAAAATAAATATATTTTCTACTCATAAGCCATGTAATATAAACAGTACTCAAGCCACATATGTCTCTACAAAAGATTGTGTTTTTCTAGTGAATGGAAACACAAAAAAAAAGCATTGACCACAATCAGGTCAATGCCTTCTTATATCAGTATCACAAACAAAGCTGAGGACTTTACAGCCTGCTCAATGAACAAGTACACAACAAAGTTCACATTGTAGGATCTATATAGTTGAAACACCAAAGGTTAAAGTGTTAAAGATTAGTTATTTTTTTTTGTTCAACTATATTTGGATGATGATGCTGGTTGAGACAGTACAGTTATGACGCCAAGCTTATGTGTCACGTGCGGGCTTACAGTTCGGTGGGACTGGGATCAGTCGTTCGGGACGAGCGGTCCGAAGGTTCTCCAGAACATCCGTCGCTTACTGCTGACGCGTTCCACGCACCAGGATGGCCGCAGTGTGCACGTTTTCTCCAGAAGGGGGTCACAGTTACTACTACACACACATAGGAAGCAAGATGGCGCCTGTGTTCGGCATTGCCTCTGCTCCCTCTCTGTTATCAAATGTAATTTTGGGTTTTCTAGTGCTGTTTGTTGCTTTATCAGCCCTTACAACTATTAGCTGTGTCTCAGCTACTTTAAAATATGATTGACACTCCTTATTCCGAATTAATGAGGAGATGAAAGACTTCTGTGTTACCTGGGCCAGGTACGCAGAGTTTTTCCCTCCAGTTTTTGAGTGCTCCACGTCACCACCGGAGTACCTGTTGCTAGCTAAGCCCCGCTGCAAGAGAAGGAAACGGGGATCGAGGGCTGGAGTTGGGGCCAGGCTGAGGAAACACCGTGGGCAACTACCATGTCCGAGCGGCTCCGGATCTGTCTTGGACGAGCGTTGCCTGCGGTCGGTTCCGGTCCGTGAATCAGGCGGGAAGTCGTCCGGAGCGTCTCCGTCCCTCCAATGAGCGTGAGCGGGTCCTGTGTACTGTTACATGCCTGTCTGTCTGTCAATAATGACCACGTCCTGTCACCGCTGCGCTGCCCTGATGGTCCCTTCGAAAACAAGGGCCTTCTTCCTCAGCGAATTATTCTCAAAGGAACACCTTGACTTTATGTTTTTAACAGAGACCTGGCAGCGTGAAATGGAGTACACTCATCTGAACGAGCTGTGCCCTCCGGACTGTTCTGTGTTTGGAACACCGCGGGTCTTGCGGCGAGGAGGCGGACTCGCACTCGTGTACCGGGACTGTTTCTGCTGCAGGTTGATGAACCCAGACTCTTTCGACTCCTTTGAGATGCAGATGACTAAGGTTGGCAACAATGACTCATTTTATTGCATTTTAATTTATCGACCTCCTGGTCCTGGTCGCTTGTTTTTAGAGGATTTTTATCTTCAATTATCAAACTTGAAAATGTTCTGATACTCGGGGATTTTAACCTCCATATCGATGATGCTTCGTGTAATCTGGCATCTGAGTTTTTAACACTCACTGAAGCATTTCATTTTAAACAGCATATCTCTGGTCCTACACATACAAAAGGCCACACTTAGATTAGATTAGATTAGATTAGATTCAACTTTATTGTCATTACACAAGTACAGGTACAAGGCAACGAAATGCAGTTTAGGTCTAACCAGAAGTGCAATAGCAGTAAAGTGCAGGATATATACAATGGTTGCGTACGTGCAGGATATGGAGATGTACAGGATTTACAGGTAATATGTACAATGAATATAAATATACAGATGGTTATTACTATAAAAGGTGAGTGTGTGCCATAAATATAATTACAGGTGTCTCTTCTCTATAAACAGCATTTACAGGTGAATATGTACTCTAAATGTAATGTAATACACACTGCCACAAGACGCACACATACACTCACTCACTCACTCATACACACACACATACACACACAACCACATACACACAACCATACACACATACACAACCATACACACATACACAGGAATTAAACCGGGAGAGCTGTACACACAGACACTCACATACACACACGAACACACACTCACACACACACACACAACCATACACACATACACACACAAACATACACACATACACCCAGGGGAATTAGACCGGGAGAGCTATACACACACTCACTCACACACACACACACATACACACACAAACACACACTCACACACACACATACATACACACACTCACATACACACACCACCATACACACATACTCACAGGGGAATTAAACCGGGAGAGCTATACACACAGACACTCACATACACACATACACACACACACTCACTCACATACACACATACACATACGCTCGCATACTCACACTCACACACACAAACACACACACACACTCACATACACACTCACATGCACACATACTCACGCATACACACATACACACACTCACACACAAGCACACACACACACACATTCACACATACACACACACTCACATACACACACACACACACACACACACACACTCACTCACATGCACACGTACACACACACACTCACATACACGCACTCACACACAAGCACACACACACACACATTCACACATACACACACACTCACATACACACACACACACACATACACACACATACACACACATACATACTCACACATACACACACACACACACACACATGTGATATACAGATGTCTCTGACTATGAACAGAATTTTACAGGTAGGTGTACACAATTGTATGTTAGCTTAAGGTAAGCAGTAGATTTAAGGTAGTGCAAACAGTGAAATGTAAACAGTTGGTAGCAAAGGTGCAGTAGTGCAAGGGATGGTGGGATGGTGGGGGATGAGAGGAGAGTCTGTGAGGGGAGTGGGATGGTGGTGGGGGGGGTAGAAGAGTCTATGAGGGTAGTGGGATGGTGGGGGTGAGAGGAGAGTCTGTGAGGGAGTGGCATGGTGGGGGTGAGAGAGGAGTCTGTGAGAGGTGTGGGGTCAGCAAGGGTTAGAGTTCAGTAAAGACACAGCTCTGGGGAAGAAACTGTTCTTTAGTCTGCTGGTTCTAGTCCGGAGGCTCCTGAAACGCCTGCCGGAGGAGGAGGGAGAACAGTCTGTGGGCTGGGTGAGAGGAGTCCTTAAGGATGCTGCGAGCTCGGCGCAGACAGCGTTTCCTCTGGATGTTTTCGATGGCAGGAAGTGGAGTCCCTGTGATGCGTTGGGCAGTTTTCACCACCTGCTGCAATGCCTTGCGCTCTGCGACAGAGCAGCACCCATACCACACTGTGACACAGTTCGTCAGGATGCTTTCTATCGCGCAGCGTAGAAGTTCACCAGGATGGCCGAGGAGAGCTGGTTCTTCCTCAGTGTCCTCAGGAAGAAGAGGCGCTGGTGAGCCTTCTTGACCAGGCTGGAGGTGTTGGTTGTCCAGGTCATGTCAGCCGAGATGTGGGTCCCCAGGAACTTGAAGCTGGAGACACGCTCAACGCGTCCATTCCATTGATGTGGATGGTGTCGTGTGCCTCTAGACTCTTTCCTGAAGTCCACGATGAGCTCCTTCGTTTTGGTGGTGTTGAGGAGCAGGTTATTTTCGTTGCACCATGTGGACAGGTGCTGGATCTCTTCCTGTAGGCAGTCTCATCGTTGTTGCTGATGAGACCAATCACTGTAGTGTCGTCTGCAAACTTGACGATGGCGTTGGATCCAAACACAGGCTTGCAGTCAGAGGTGAAGAGGAGTAGAGAAATGGGCTTAGCACACAGCCCTGTGGTACACCAGTGTTAAGTGTGATGGATGTGGAGCAGGTGGATCCAGATCGGACATTCTGGGGTCTGTTGGTCAGGAAGTCCAGAATCCAGTTGCAGAGTGAGGTATTGATGCCCAAGTCTTCAAGTTCGGCTATTAACTTGGTCGGGATGATAGTGTTGAATGCTGAGCTGAAGTCAACAAACAGCATACGTGCATAAGAGTTCTTATTGTCAGGTGGGTGAGCACAGAGTGCAGTGCCATAGCAACTGCATCCTCTGTGCTCCTATTGCTGCGGTAAGCAAACTGATGCGGGTCCAATGTGGGTGGTATGGAGTCTTTTAGGTGTTCCAGGATCAGCCGCTCAAAGCACTTCATGATGATGGGAGTGAGTGCTACAGGGCGGTAGTCGTTGGGGCACCTTGGACTAGAGTGTTTTGGCACTGGCACAATGGAAGTGCATTTGAAGCATGTTGGTACAGCTGCTTGGGCAAGAGACAGGTTGAAAATGTCTGTAAAAACCCCAGTGAGCTGCTCCGCACATGCCCTGAGAACACGACCAGGGATGTTGTCTGGTCCAGCAGCCTTGTGTGTGCTGATCCGGCTCAGTGCCTTGCAGACATCAGTGGATGAGAGTGTTAGTGGAGGGTGGTCAACTGAGGGTTTGAGCTTGGTTGCAGTTTCTCTGTTGTCTCTTTCAAAGCAAGCATAAAAGTCATTTAGCTCATTCAGGAAGTTGACATCGGTGGCTGCAGGGGTGGAGTGGGTGGGTTTGTAGTCACTGATGGCCTGGATGCCCTGCCACATGCGTCGAGGGTCAGAGTTGGAGAAGTGTCCCTCTATCTTCAGCTTGTAGCAGTGCTTGGCCTTTTGATGCCCCTCTTCAGGTTTGCTCTGGATGTGCTGTAGGCTTGTGCATCTCCTGATCTGAAGGCAGTATTGCGTGTCTTCAACAGGAGTCGCACTTCCTGATTCATCCATGGCTTCTGATTTGGGTATGTGGTGATCTGTTTCTGGGTTGTAACACTGTCAATGGTGGTATTAATATAATCCAATACAGAGGAGGTGTAGCAGTCAATGTCTGTGTGAGCACCACTGGTGGCTTGGGAAGCAAACATACTCCAGTCTGTGTGTAGAAACTTTTCCTGGAGTGTGAAATCTACCGCAGGCCACACCTTGATGGTCTTCACTGATGGCTTCACACGGTTGATGAGGGTGTATATTTGGGAGTGAGGAACAGAGATATGTGATCTGATTGTCCCAGGTGGGGAGGGTGTCGCCACGTAAGCTCCAGCCATGTTTGTGTAGACATGATCTAGGGTTTTGTTCCCTCTGGTGTGACAGGAAACATTCTGATGAAATTTGGGTAGCACAGTCTTTAAGTTAGAGTGATTAAAATCACCCGCAACAATAAACGCTGCTTCCGGGTGAATAGTCTGTTGTTTACTGATGGCTGCATAAAGTTCTTTCATAGCAAGCTTGGCATCAGCGTCCGGGGGAATATAAGCTGCAGTTATAATGGTGGAGGTGAACTCCCGCGGCAGATAGAACGGTCTACATTTAACCATGAGAAACTCTAGGTTAGCTGAACAATGGCTCCCAACAACAGCGGAGTTTGTGCACCAAGCTTTGTTAATATAAATACACAATCCGCCTCCCTTGTCTTACCGGATCCATCTGTTGTTCTGTCCGCGATGTGATGTCCCGTGAGCTCAATAGCAGAGTCTGGTATTCCACTATTTAACCACGTCTCCGTGAAGATAAGGACGTTACAGTTCAGAAGTCTTTTGCTGTGTGTCATGTTGAGTCGAATCTCATCCATTTTGTTCACTAGCGATCGTACATTGGCGAGGAAGATACTGGGTAAAGAGAGCCGGTGAGGTGTTAGCTTTAGCCTAGCTCTGAGTCCACCACGTCTCCCCCTTCTCTGTTTACGTTCTCGACGCCGCCTGCGAGCACTTCCGCCCGGCCGGGAAGAATGAGCTGCCACGGGCGTCCTAGTGATTTCAGGAGGGAGTCGAAGGTTGTCCATAAAACCATCGGAAAATTGCAAACCAATATCCAAAAGCTCACTCCGGGTGTACGATGTAAAGGCACAACTGTTCTGCACAAACAGACCCGAGATAAGCAAGAGTAATACTGCAAAATTGCAGAAACTGGAGAGAACCCGAGCCTCGCGATGTACTCGCGCCGCCATCTAACTAGAGTTTGGACCTTGTTTTCTCTTTAGGCCTGAACATTGAACAGTTACAGAGTGTTACAGACATTAATGTGACAGACCACTGTTGTATATTTTTTAACTTGTCTTCCAATGTGGACTATCTTCCTCCCAAACCGATGTCTCAAAGACGCATCATAAATGGATCCACAGCTGAGAAATTTTCGGAGTCATTTGACCCCAGGGTTTTTGATGGCTGTAGTGAGCCTGAATCTTTTATGCAGTCTTTTAATAACCACTGTTTGTCTGTTTTAAATAAGGTTGCTCCGCTAAAAAGTAAACACACCTTCCCTAAAAATCCCTGCCCTTGGATAAATGAGGAAATCTTATCTTGTTTTGTGGAAATGCACAAGCTTGGAAGTCCACAGACTGCACTTGAAGGAGCTCATCGTGTCACTAAATGATAAAATAAAACAGGCCAGATCTGCCTATTTCTCTAATCTTGTTGTTTTGAACAAGAAAAATCCTAAAGTCCTGTTTGACACAATATCAAGAATTGTCTCTCCTTTAGCTCCTCATGTACCAGTCCACTCAAAATCTGACTGCAACAGGATTTTACATTCCTTTGTGAATAAGGTACATGATATAAGAGTCTCTATAAACCCATCCTCTGTAAACACATCTTGGGGTTTATCTCCTCAGTGCTCTTGGTCTACCTTCTCACCTGTCACTGAAGAGGATATTAAGGGACTACTAAAAAAGGTGAAACTAGCATCAAGCCCTCTAGATGTAATGCCAACTTTTAAATGTATTTGATTTAGTTGGTCCATATGTTGTTAAACTGATCAACCTTTCTCTTTTAACTGGTTCTGTGCCCAGCTCTTTTAAACAAGCGGTCGTCAGCCCCATTCTGAAGAAGCCCAATTTGGATTATTTTGAACCAAATAACTACAGGCCAATCTCTAAATTGCCTTTTTTATCTAAAATCTTGGAGAGAGTGGTGGCGGAGCAGCTGACTGCGTTTCCTAATGAAAATAATTTTATAGATAAATTTCAGTCAGGCTTCCGAAAATGTCATTCAACTGAGACTGCCCTGCTGAAGATATCAAGTGACATTATGATGGCGGCTGACTCTGGGCAGTACTCTGTCTTGATCCCACTGGATTTATCGTCTGCTTTTGATACTCTGGACCATAATGTATTGTTAAAGCGTCTGCAAAATGAAACGGGTTTCTCTGGATCAGTTCTAAAGTGGTTTTCCTCTTACCTGAGTGACAGAACATTTTGTGTCTCTATTAACAATATTCTGTCTGAAATGACCCCTCTGTCATATGGAGTTCCTCAAGGCTCAGTCCTAGGTCCTTTTTTGTTTTTATTACATGTATTTATACGCCATGTAATGTACATGTACATGTAATGTACATGTACATTACATGTATTTATACGCCCTCTTGGTGAAATAATTCACGGTTTTAAAAATGTGTCTTATCACTTTTATGCTGATGAGATTCAGTTGTACTGTTCTTTTAAAGACTCTGAGTTTCATAAACGTACTGATTTGTTGAACTGCTTGTCTTGCATAAAGAACTGGTTATATAATAACTACCTACAGCTGAATACAAAAAAGACTGAATCTTTAATCTTTGCACCATACCAAAAAAGACCTCAAATCAAACAACACCTTGGTTCCCTGGGTTCTTCCGTCCAGTCGAGCCTCAGAAACCTTGGTGTTCTGTTTGACCAATCTATGTCTCTGGACAGTCATTCTAGACAGTTGGTCAAAAACAGTTTTTATCATTTGAGAAACATTTCTAAATTGAGAGTGTTATTGTCTATTGCTGACTTGGAGATGATTATTCATGCTTTTATTTCTTCTCGTCTTGATTATTGTAATTCTCTTTTTACTTGTTTGAACAAATTGTCACTGAGTCGGCTACAAATGGTGCAAAATGCTGCAGCCAGGCTTTTAACTGGAACCAACAGAAGGGCTCACATTTCCCCGGTTTTATCCTCATTACATTGGCTTCCAGTCAAATTCAGAATTGATTTTAAAATTTTTGTCTTGACTTTTAGAGCTCTGCATGGAGAGTACATCACATCACTGACCTGCTGACCCCTTACTCCTCCTCTTCTGGTCAAAACCTTCTAATGGCCCCCAAAACTCGTTTTAAAACTCGGGGAGACCGGGCTTTCCAAGCAGTCGCCCCCAGACTCTGGAACGCCCTGCCCCTGTCACTGCGAGTGGACGCTTCTGTTGATTCTTTTAAAAAGGAGTTGAAGACACTTTTATTTAAACAAGCTTTTAGTTGATTGGGCTTTTTATGTTTTTGAATATTTTGTGGTTTAAATTTTTATTCTCATAGTTTTATTGTTCTTTTATTGCACTTTGTAAAGCACTTTGTGATTTATATCACAGGTGCTATATAAATAAAATTTACTTACTTACTTACTTACACAGTAGGCCCGGGGAGAGAACAAAAGGCGTCCTGTTGCTGTCCAAACTAGCACGGCCTTTATTGTCAGCTCCGTTGCACCGTGTAAAAATTAAGTCTGTAAAAGTTATTGCAAGGTCCAAGGAAGGAGGTCTTGGCGGCTGTTTTTCTGGTTTTAAACTTGCTTAAGAGAGCGCTAGTCTGTCAAGCGGACTTGTTAGCAGGCGACGGTCGTTTACAAAATAAAGTACAAAAATAACTTCCGTTGGTAGCAAACGCGATGGAAGCACTTTGAGCAGCTGATCAAAAAGAAGGGAAACTTAGCGTAGCAAGCTAGCCTGTAGGCTTTAAAGTACAAAGTCAATTTACTCGTTTACACGAGGTCCAAAGCTTGGGAGGTTGCAGGGGTTACAAGCAGCAGGAAAAGAAGGACACAGGATCAGAGAGAACTTTTTTGGCCAACGGCCATTTTTATCAACTTCGGGCCGAGGGAGTGTCTACGCGCTTTTCCGGGAAAAGGGGTGTTGCTTTGGGAATGAAAGTTTAACTAAGATTTTAAATTAAGTTTTTAAGCATTCCTTGCTTCACGATGTCCTTCTTGGTTTTACATAACTCAAACACACCAAACATTTGTACTGTAGAATTGTACAGAAAAAATGCATACAGCAAGAATATTGTGGAAACAAATATTCATTACATTTTATTTAAAATAAAATGGAAACTGTAAAAATGGGATAAGGAGTTATTTTGTCTTGTCACAACCCTGCGTCCTGAAAAATGAACAGTATGATCGTTAGTACATTAATACAATTTTATTCAAATTAACACAAAATGTATTATAGCAATGTCAAGGTCCTTTGTTCATTCAACCACCAGAGGGCAGTGTCTGATCATACAAAGCTCAGGGTTTTTTTAGGGCGTACTCACACTAGGCACGGTTGCCATGAACCGGGCCCGAGGACGATTGTCCCCCCTCCCCACTCCCCCTCTGGCCTGCACTCACATAGGGTTTCAGCATTCGTGCCGAGCACGCCACGTCATTATGGTGCGACGGTTTCGGGATAAACAGGAAGAGCGGCGCTCTCTGAACACAACGGAGTCCATCGCTCTGTTTTATTTGTGGATAATTTTGTGTCGTTTGGTACACGGTGGTCCACAGCCCTCTCACAGCCTGTTGTTAAACAGATTTGTCGCCTTAGTGGCGCGAAAATTTTCACGTAATCATGCTGCTCGTATGAGGAGGTTTGCAAGGTACCAGCTGAAGTGCAGCAAGGACTTTGCAGCTTTGATTACGGACTACAGTTCCGATACATCGACATGGTAAGAATTAATATAATGAAATGTCATTGAATACAATTGAAAAGTGTATTGTGAAATTTGAAATACAATATGTGTATAATGTTTTTTTTTGTAATTACGACAGTAGCGTTCTAAAGGTAATAATCATGTAACTTAATATAATTTGCTGGTTAATATTAGCTACATTCTTGTATTAAGACACCCGTATTCAACGGGACACATAACTGTTATGTATGCACTGGAGTAGTAGTTTGTTGTTTATTTAATTTCACTTCAAAGTGCTGTAAGGTAATTGTGTATGCATAAACTATATACAGTTAACAATATTTTTCCATTCTGCTGCAGGACCATATGGATTCGGCAGAGATCTGCTGTGTGGTGGCAGCATGTTCTCAGCAGCTGGACAGACTGTGAGTGGAAGGCTAATTTCAGAATGAGAAGGACATCATTCTTGCAGTTGTGCAACAGCCTGCAGCCGCACCTTCAAAGACAGACCACTTCATTCAGAAAACCAGTGCCCTTGGACCAACGTGTTGCAATATGCATATGGAGACTGGCCACAAATGTAGAGTTCAGAACCATCTCCCATTTATTTGGGATTGGTCAGCACTTCTCACAAAAAAAAATAAATAAATAAATAAACAGTATTTCACATAACACAACCATATGCAGTGGTGAAACAAAATAGGCTACCTTGTGTGTGTGGTGTATAATTTATGGAAGTGTGTGGTATATATTGTAGAGGTTTGAGGTCGAATTATAAAGTGTAGAGGTTTGAGGTAGTGTTAGGTTAAAGTGCATAGTAAATATATGCTACGGTATATTAAACAACTTCTGAAAGCAAATAAGAGTATTAACAACAACAACAGCCTCATCCTGGCTTCAAATACCCCGCACAGAAGACGTTAGATTCATGAGTTTGTTTGGACAAGACCTCAGTCCCATATGCCTGAGAGAAACCTGCCCTGGTGCATAGACACTGCAAGACTGGGTGTTACATGATGAAATGTTATGATTAAAATACATTTTTCATTTACATTTTCACTTCACTTTTCTCCAACACATAATAGCAAAGAATAATCATGAACTGAATTGTCAACTTTGTCAATTCTTTTAACATGCCAAGGAATGAATGTATTGTAATGACTTTACTGTAGCCCAATGATAAAGATGTAATATGTTGTCATTAAAGTACACTTTTAAACCAAGGAGAACAGGCACAGATGATTTACACTTTGGAAGCAAAAGTTAAATTTACAACTTAGGTAAAGCCTAAATCAAGTCTAAGTGCATTACCACATTGCAACATGCATAAAATGAACGGTCTGCAGACTAGCATTTAGAGAAAATAACAGGTATGTACATTAAGAATCCAAAGAGTGACATTTCCCTGTCGTGAAAAACACTAGTATTGCCAGAATCAAAAGAGAGTGTAGACTTGAGTTTTCCACACCAGACTAGTGTAAATGTCAGCACAGCTATAAATAATCCACTCAAGTACAGATTCAAGTTGTTTTGGAGCGTCGCATGGAGCGTCGCAATACCGTGACGTCACGCGTCTTGTTCCATGCTCCAGCACGGTTGGCGCTCACACTACATGCGAACCGCGCCCGAGCCCAACTAACCGTGCTCTGGCCCACCTCTTCCAAGCGGGCCAGGGGCGGCTAATCGAGCCGGGCACGGTTCGGAGCACTCACACTAGTCAAACGAACCGCGCTATGGTGGTCAAACGCGCTCGGGCACGGTTCAAACTGGCTAGTGTGAGTAGGCCCTTAGTGTGATCAAACACATTCCTGTGTCCAGAGTTATGACTTTATCTGGCACGGCGCCTAGTAGTCTGTGTGGCCAGGCGTCACCTTTGAGACGGTTCCTTGTTGAACAAACACTGACCATCTGTAGATGGTTAAAAGACAGACGTTAATCCGTGTAGGATTCGTGAATGGTCTGCTACATTTATATTCTTCTCACGTCCTCAGTGGATTGGTCATTAACAGTAACATTTGGGATTATTGCATTGTACAGTACATGTAAAACACATCAAGAAACTAGTATAATGTCATATACAGTGCAAGGAGTTAAAATTCTCTTAGTCATATCCTAGTTTTAGCAAGAAGAAGATAACACTCATCGACACTGTCCAACAAAGGCAGAATGCAGCATCTGGGTCAACAGTGAAAAAGTCAAAGTTTTTGTGTCATCCAACCAAATGTGTTACAGGTGCATTGGTGGTCAATGATTCATATTCATTAATTCAGTAACAGGTCAGAAAGATTAAGGATCACAGCCATCACGAAAAATTTGATCTTTAGACTCCTAAAAATTAAGATGCAGCACTTCATAACCAGAACCCGGTCACAGCTCTGACATTAGCCCAGACAAGCATACAAAATCAGTTTTGTGACTATTAATGTTTATTAATGTATACCGTTTAAACCAACAGATGGACAAGAGTTTTTTTGCCAACAGTTTAAAAAAACAACAAACAAAAAAAACATTACTTGTCTAGTAGGAAAAAGTTACTGCAATTTTTTTCTCTCTGTTACGTCCTCTTCTTGTTTTTTAGTCCCATCCACAAAGTAGACACATAGAGCACAGATTAGAGAAAAGTAATAACCTATGTATTTATAGATATACACCAATCAGGCATAATATTATGATCTCCTGCCTAATATTTTGTTGGTCCCCCCTTTGCTTAAAAAACAACTCTCACCAATCGAGAGATGGACCCTGAGGGTCCTGTAAGTTGCGAGGTGTGGCCTCCTTGGACCAGACTTGTTTGTCCAGCACAACACACAGATGCTTGATTGAATTGAGATTTGAGGAATTTGGAGCCAAATCAACACTTCAAACTCAGACCAGTCCACCTTATACCATTGCTCTGTGGTCAAGTCGTTATGCTCACACATGGGTCAGCGTGGGCACCCTGACTGGTCTGTGTCTATGCAGCCCATTCACCACAAACTGTGATGCCCTGTGTGTTCTGTCACTACCTTTCTATCAGAACCAGCATTAACTTCTTAAGACGTCTGTTGAATCAGACCACACAGGCCACCCTTCACTCTACACATGCATTAGTGGCCGTCAGTTTACCACTGTTACTTCTTTGGAACATTGGGATGTTGTCCTGGCTCATTTTGAATCCTTGGGGTTGAGACTCACAATGCATGCAGATCTGTCTCCTGCATGCAATTGAATCCATTCTGACTACGAAACGCCAGCTCTTGAGACTGAGCTAAAATGAGCCTTTTTGTGTATGTACGAGATGACAAGGCAAGGCCGAATGGAAAAAAACAGATACTGGTAAGCTTCATGTTGCCAGCGCCACCCGGTCCTGTAGATTCATCCTCTACAACATTAGGAAAACTAGACTTTTCCTATCTGAGCACTCTACACAAATGCTAGTCTTCTCCAAACTGGATTATTGCAATTTGTACTGGCTTACAGTCCTGCACAACCAAATCTTTGCAGATGATCCAGAATGCGGTGGCAAGAGTGATCTTCAATTAACCAAAGAGAGCACACAAAACTAATCTCTTTATTAGGTTACACTGGCTCCTTGTTGATGCCCGCATCATTTGCTCTTTGCCTACAAGACTACCACTGGTTCCGCACCCTCATATCTTCACTCACTAATACAGACCTATGTTTCTGCTAGATCTTTCCGACCTGCAAAAGAAAAATGTCAGGTTGTACAATCCCAAAAAGGAAAAGAATCACTCTCACGTACCTTCTCTGATTCCGTTCCACATTGGTGGAATGATCTACCTGCTGCTACAAGATCAGCAGATTCTGTAGCCATCTTTAAAAAACAGACCTTAAAAAAAACATCTCATCCACTAACACATAACTGACAAACACTGAATTCTACTTCCTTTCTATCTCTTTTCCTTAAAATCTAAAACTTCCTATCCTTAGCTTTGTATACTGTTCTGTTTTAAACAGACTAGTTTTGGGTGCACTTGTGCATTTTGCTACCCTGTGTTGTTATAATTGCTTCCATTGTTTTTCTTATTTGTAGCATTTGCTAAATGACCAAACATGTTGTTTTCAGAAATGCGACAATGGGCATCAAGACGTGAAACGCAAAGCACTTGGCGGATGGCGCACCTTATTTTCAGGGCGTGTCCAGAGCTGGGGCATCGTTTAATGACATGACATGGCAAAGTCAGGTGGAGTTTTATCTTATATTGACAGGTTAAGTTCCGTATGCCAGCGGTGAAAGCACTGTCTATATTTGGTCATTACTAATTTCACTTTTAAACTCAAGGGACATGTACAGCTGTGCTCTTAAGTTTACATACCCTGGCAGAATTTGTGATTGTTTGGCCATTTTTTCAGAGAATATGAATGATAACACACCCATAGTTAGTGGTTGGTGAAGCCCTTTATTCTCAAACAATTGTATTTACTCTTTTTAAATTAAAATGACAACAGAAACTACCCAAATTACCCTGATCAAAAGTTTACATACCCCAGTTCTTAACCCTTTAAGCCAAGCAGCCTTTTCACATGTTCCCCAATTGGGGGCCTATAGAAAATGATGGCAATGCAGCACATCAAATTGATCTGCTGAGACTCAGCTACATGCACATATAAGCCATTTACATTTTTTTCCAAACACAGACCAAACAGCAAGCAAACAAAAACAGGTGGTACCAAAATATGCAAAATTCTGCCCTATTTTTTTATAATGGAGACTCCGCCTGACCATTTCATAAAAAATCGTAATAGTTTTGGTTTGTTTCACATCAGAACAATTATATTTGGTGCAAGTAATGATATGTGTGGCTGTAATTTAAAATAGTGTTTGAGCTGCAACTGCCTTCATCTAAAGGGGATAATAATCCAAATATTGTTTTTTTATTAGGCGGGACTGTTTTTTGGGTTATTTTGCTGTTTTCCATCTTGATTTATTCTGAAGCTGTACTATTGCACATTCATAATTTCTCTTCTGGGAAATCCCACAAGTGCCCCCTTCATTTTGACACCAGAATTATTGAAATACACCTTGTAGTTGCAGAGATATAGTCAATTTACTGTGGACTTGTCATTTTCAAGCAGACATACCAAAAAACAGGCTCGGGTTTAAAGGGTTAAAACCGTGTATTGCCACCTTTAACATCAATGACAGCTTGAAGTCTTTTGTGGAAGTTGTGAATGAGGCTCTTTATTTTCTCAGATGCTAAAGCTGCCCATTCTTCTTGGCAAAAAGCCTCCGGTTCCTGTAAATTCTTGGGCTATCTTGCATGAACTGCACGATTTAGATCTCCCCAGAGTGGCTCAATAATACTGAGGTCAGGAGACCTAGATGGCCAGTCCAGAACCTTCACTTTATGCTGCTGTAGCCAATGACAGGTTGACTTGGCCGAGTGTTTTGGATCATTGTCATGTAGGAACGTTCAACTATGTTCCAAGCGCAGCTTCCGGGTGGATGAGTGCAAAATATTATACTCCAGTAATTTCAGAAAACATGCAGCATTTATCTTTCCATCAATTTTGACCAAGTTTCCTGTGCCTTTGTAGCTCACACATTCCCAAAACATCACCGATCCACCTCCATGTTTTACAGTAGAAATGGTGTGCCTTTCATCAGGCCTTGTTGACTCCTCTCCGAATGTAAAGTAATTTGCGCAGTAATGGCATTCTCAACCAGCCCATTTTTCTTCAAGTGCCTCCTTAATGTGTCTTAAATGTTTTAGAACGGCCACAAAACAAAACATTTATGAGATTCCTGTTTTTCAGCTGAAGTTATTTGTGGGTTTTTCATAGCATCTCGAACATTTTTCTTGGCAGTTATGGTTGAAAATGTTGTTGGTCTACCTGACTGTGGTTAAATGTTAACTTGATCCCTCATTTTCCACTTCTTAGAGTTTGAACACTGCGATTGGCTTTCTAAAATCCTTGGATATATTTTTTTTATCCCTTTCCTGTTTAATACAGTTCATTTATCTTGTTCCCGCAGATCTTTTGACAATTATTTCGTTTTTCCCCATGACTCAGAATACAGAAACGTCAAAGCAGCACTGGATGAAAGATGCAAGGGTTTGTCAGGAGCCCAGAAACTCACTGACCTTTTAAACACACAAACTGATTACAAGCAAACAGATCACAGGTTCACAGATGGTTACCTTTAGTAGCCATTCAAACCTGTTTGTGTCAACTTGCGTGCATGTTATCAGGCCAAACTCACCAGGGTATGTAAAGTTTTGATCTGGGTAATTTGGGTAGTTTCTGTTGTCATTATGAATAAAAGGAGTTGTTGTTTTAAACAAAGTTGTTTGACAATAAATGGTTTCACCCAACCACTAACTATTAGTGAAAGAAATGATTTTGTGTTATCATTCTTATTCTCTAAAAAATTGCCCAAAACAAATTTTTGCAGGGTAAGTAAACTTATAAGCACAATTGTATTTACAAGATGATGTATTGCACAAATAACAGCAGGTATTATACGTTATTTTTACAGGAATTACTGATCTGAGGAATTCTGTCTTAACAATGAACTATTACACCTTAAATAAGAATAAGAATATATATATAAACGATATAGACAATCAGATAGAGACACTGTCAATCAGACCTTCACTTTTCATATATTTATAGTGTTCACAGGGAACTTGTTACGCTTGTGTTTTACTGGATTAAATGAGAAGAGAAGAGCAATTGTGGGCCATAACCTGATACAAGAAGCAGCACATGGATGGATGAACCCGCGTCAAGTCGAAGATGTCAAATGAGCCACAGTTTATAACTTACACTTATATACACTTTATTCTCAAAAAAGCAGTTTTGAAAAAAAAAGGATAGATAATAGGATTTGCTACAAAATGTCTGGTGTGGCATGTACAAACTTGTAGAGAATCGTATGTTTTATAACTGAGATTGAAAATCTTTGATCTTGACACCATATGACTTACAACCATAAAGTAAAAGCCATAACCTACATTTTAGCCACAACCAAATACCCGCTTGTCAATGGCCCAAAATGACAGGTGCATTTGACACATTTGGGTTAAGTTTAAATGGCTTTGTGATGCAAAGCTGAGGCAAGGAACCAAACTCTACTCAAAGTGCTTAACTAAACTGAGAAACTAAGCAAAAGACAAAGTTCAAATTTCCCCAATCTTTCTCTACAGGATCCTCAAGTGACATGATCCAGGTCTCAGTATCTGCAAAGTAACAATGAGTTTAATAGATTTTCTAAACCAAGGATAGAGAATAGCATAAATAAGAGGGTTTAGACAGGAATTCAAATAGACCAGTGAATAGAGAACAACTTCTAAAGGAACTCCGAGTATCAAAATCTTTGTCTTGGAGTAGGAAAAAAAGTAGTAAGGACAGAAACACATAACATACACAAGCACAACAACACCCAGGTTTCTGGCAGCTTTAATCTCAGATTTCATGTTTGTCTTGGAAGAGTCTGAGACGTGAGAACGCATGGCTCGGGCCTGAGACACAGCCACCACAAATACTCTCATGTACAGCACAATGATGATGGTAACTGGGACGACAAAACCCATAACAAAGTCGAGTTCTTTTGAGAAATAAACCATACACTCTCCCTGGCAAGATTTATATTTGCCTGGGTTTTTAAAATTTTCTAACAAACAAAAAATGGAATAAATCAAAGCATATAACCAACATACAGAAATACTGATGCTCGCTCTGAGTTCAGTCATTCTGGTTGTGTAATGCAGCGGGTCAATGATGGCTATGTAGCGATCCACTGAAATGAGAACTATGTTTCCCACTGAAGAGGTAAAAAAACTGAGTGTTAAAATAAAATACAGAGCACAAAAGAGGTCCCCCAATGTCCAGCAAATTCTCCATCTCAGCGCCTCGACTGGTATCACCACAAGGCCAACAAAGAAGTCTGACACGGCCAGAGAGAGGAGGACGAGGTTAGTGGAGGTGTGAAGCTGTCTGCAGAGAGAAGAAGCAGACAAGTTAATGTTTCAGTTTTGTCAGTTTAGCTTTGATGAACAGACCCAGTAAACAGACAGAATGCAGTGATACAGTGGACACGATGCACTGGTTCCGAGCAGCTCAGACCATGGTTCTGTAACATCTATGCTTTTAGACGTAGAATGGCCATTTTACTAGCGCCTTGTTTCCACTCTGTGGTATGGTATGGGTTGGGTCAGTACGGTACGAGCAACCCCTGGAGAGGCTCTGCTGGATCCAGAAGAAGGATATCTGCCAAATACAATGAATAATTTAATTAAAGCTGTTGCTAATAAACACTTGCTTTGTTGCCGGAAAAAAAAAAAAAAGTACAACATTTAGCATGTTTTCTGTTTGAATATGACGTTTATCACCAGAACAAGATGTAATCTCTTTGAAAAATATTTCTGTTTATTTATTTTTTTCCTTGGTTTCATGTTTTTGATTGAGTGAGGACAATTTCCGGCAGCACGGTGGCAGAGTGGTTGGCGCTCCTGTCTCACAGCAAGAAGGTCCTATGTTTGCTCCACATCCAAATAGCCCCTGTCCCACACACACACAATCCACCAACTCTAAATCACACACCAATACTCCAGGTTGATGAGACTTTTGAGTCTTTCTGCTTTATGCATCAGCAGAGTGGGAATTTACCTGAGACACTGTTAAAGAACCAGCAATGGACAGGAGCAGAAGTTTTAGTAAAATATGAGGATTCATGTCAAAGAAAAATAAAATCAAACAATCAAAGCTGTCGCTGGATCTCCTTACTGCAGAAATCAACTCAGCTCTACCTGAGATGGATGGTTAAATAAGCAGCAGTGTTTGCATAAAATTCTGTTCAATACTGTAATAATAACAAAGTTGCACAGTTCCTCTGCACAGTGCAGAGTGCTGATAGAAAGGTGAGAGCAAACAAAACCCACAACAAAATGAATAAATAAAAATAAAATAACAAATACAAATGGACAAATCCTCAGTATGAGGTCTGTAACATTGATACATTTTCCTCTCAGATAGGTGTAGTGTTGTGCTGTTGGTTTAAAATCTTTGTTTAAAAGATTTTGTTAACACATATGTAAGAACTCCTGTCTGTGTTTTCCAAAGACTGCTACTCATCTCAGGCGGACACACAAATCTATACTAACTATAAAATAATTTTCAAGAGTGAACATATTCATTATTATTACCTGACATACATAACACACTTTACAAGGATATAAATAATCTTGATTGTAGAAAATGCACTTTGTCAAATTAGAGAAATACTAAGAGTCAATGAGATAAAAGGCCTTTTTTATCCAGAGGTGTTTACAGAGAAGATACAGATTTTCTTGGTTCAATTGTTAAAATTACTTAATTAATTGGATTATTTAAAATGGACACTGAACAGACATGACCCAAAAATTGCTAAAGCTGCTGATGGTTGTAAATAAAAAAAACCACATTTTCTACTCTTAAGTCATGTAATACAAACAGTACTTTTTACCTCAAGCAATATACATATGTCTCTACAAAGGGTTGTGTTCTCTTTTAGTAAATGGAAACACTAAAAAGCATTGACCACAATCAAGTCAATGAATGTTTAAATCTAAATCTCAATATCACAAACTAAAATGAGGACTTTAATGCCTGCTTAATGAACAACTTGCTTTGCGCTTTTTTGTACATTCAGAGGAAGAAGCACTACACAATCCAAACAAATTACACATTGTAGGTACTATATAGTTCAGACACCAAAAGTTAAAAGGTTAAAGTTATATTTAGATACCGAAGGTTAAAACATGTTCAGTGTTATATTTACCTGAAGTGTGCGATGGAGATGATGACCAGCATGTTGAGTGTGGTAGTGAGCAGGCAGAAGATGAAAAGCAGAATGTCGCTAATGAAAACCTGCGATGGCTCCATCTGGGGCTTTCTGCATGAGCTGTTGAGGAGATTTGGGAAGCAAAGTTCTGTCTCCACAGCCTCCATCATCACAGACGCAGACTCATGGAGCTTGTTTATATTCTCACGTGCTCAGTGGATCGTCCCATTGACATCAGCAGTTACATTTTGGATTATTGCAATGTCAAACAATTATAGTATGTTGGACACCAACATTCAAGAAGTGAAAGTATTCACACCCACACACATAAACTAGTATAATTTCATGTGCAGTGCAAGGAATTAAAATACTTTTACGATAACTTTAATAGCAGATTGCAATATGGAGTGCTTCACTGGATCATAAAACAGTAACTTTAAAAAACAGGCGTGTCAGGATTCATGTCTGTTTATTATATTCTGTCTGTTTTGTTAGTGTATTCTGTGTGTCTGTTTTGTTTTTGATGTCATATATTTATTATTGTATTTGATTTTTGTTTTAAGATTGTATTTGAGTTCTTGGTTTTTATTTTAAAATGTCTTACTCCTGTCTGTGTTTTATGATTTATTTCCTGCCTGTTGTCTTCCCCTTCTGTGTGATTACCTGCTCCGCCCTTATGTGTTTCACCTGTTCCTTGTTGTCTGTGTCTATTTATACCCGTGTGTTCTGCTACTCAGTGCCAGGTCGTCTTCTCCCTACCCGTGAGTCTGTTCTGTGGTCCTTGTTTTCTGTGATATTCCTAGTCTGGGTTTTTTGTCTGGTATTTCAAGCCCTGGATTCTTTTGCGCAGGAGTCTTGCGGTTTCTGGGCCATTGGCCCTGACAAGGCTCTTATCAGACAAGTCGGGCTTGACGTCTTAAAACTGAAAAGAAAAATGCTGAGGCACTTTGATTCCGACTATGAAGTCTTCATCAGGGCTATTAGACAATCACAGGTGTGTTCCAGATTTAAAATCATTGAGGTCCACAAACAGTCTAATGCGCCTTGTCTTCGGGGCGTGCCGGCTGGAGATTGGAGTTTAAAGGAGTTTTTTGTAATGCGCTGGCTGGAGGCTTCATCTTAATACGACAATACAAATATGACAAAAGTAAAAAGGCCACACGCATAAATAACTCTAAATACAAAATGTTAAAGCGGGCTCAAAATCACAAAGCGCAAAAATAAGAAAGTAGGCCAACCAGAGAGATGTGGGGTGAGCGGTGAACAAAAGCAATAACACACAGAATTAGGAAAGACATATAAGGCAAGGCAATTTTATTTATATAGCACAATTCATACACTGGGTTACTCAAAGTGCTTTACAGGAATAAAAGACAAATTACAAGATTTAAATTAAGAAACATTAGAAAAATTAAAAACATTTTAAAAAGAGTGCAGATAAAAAACACTTTAAGTTGTAGTGTAGGGGGTTTTTAACCTCCCCTTGAACATTGTTAAAGTTGAGGCTGTTCCAGATTTTTGCTGCATGAAACTTAAAGGCTGCTTCACCCTGTTTTATTCTAACTTTGGGCAAGAGCAGAAGGCCTGTCCCAGATGTTCTCAAAGTCCGAGGAGGTTCATAAGCAACTAACATGTCAAAAATATATTCTGGTGCTAAACCATTAAGAGACTTGTAAACCAGAAGTGCTGTTTTAAAGTCTATTATCTGAGCAACAGGAAGCCAGTGCAGAGATTTTAAAACTGGCGTGATGTGGTTGCACTTCCTGTTTGTAGTTAGAACCCGAGCAGCTGCGTTCTGAAGAAACTGCAGCTGTCTTAATCCTTGTTTTGAGAGACCAGTGAGCGGGCCCTTACAGTAATCTAATCTGCTGAAGATAAAAGCATGGATAAGTTTCTCTAAGTCTGTTTGAGACACCATCCCTTTGACTTTGGAAATGTTTTTAAGGTAATAAAATGCAGATGATGTAATTGACTTAATGTGACTGTGGAAATTCAAGTCCATGATGACCCCTGATTTTTAGATTTTAGAGAAAGAGACTCGACTGCTGACACTTTCTCTTTGTTTCTGTGGCCCAAAGATGATTAGTTCAGTCATGTTTCTGTTCAGTTGGAGAAAATTATTTTGCATCCACACGTCAATCTGTTTGATGCTGTGACAGTGAATGAATTGGTCCATTTTCCCCTGCTGTGAGTGAAATGTAAATCTGAGTGTCATCTGCATAATTATGGTATGATAGGAAGCATGTAGAGATTGAATAATAAAGGTCCCCAGATAGACCTGTGGAACATGTCAGGGCCATTTGGTCTGATACACAGTTACCAACCAAAACAAAGTACTTCCTGTCTTCAAGATAGGACTGAAACCATTTAAGAGCAGTTCCAGTGATATCCATTCCTCTAATCTTTGTGACAGGATTTCATGGTTCACTGTATCAAACGCAGCACTCAAGTCCAACAGAACTAAGACAGAGACTTTGCCCGCGTCAGTGTTCATACGGATGTCATTTGTGACTTTGATAAGTGCAGTCTCAGTGCTGTGATGGGGCCTGAATCCTGACTGAAAAGGATCAAAGCAGTTTATAGAAGGTCATTAAGTTGCTAATATACAACTTTTTCAATGACTTTCCATAAAAATGTCAGGTTTGATATGGGCCGATAGTTGTTGAGTACTGTAGCATCAAGACTGCTCTACTTTAGGAGAGGCTTAATGACCACAGTTTTTAAGGCCCTTGGAAATGTTCCAGACTGTAAGGAATTATTGACTAGTAAAATCAGTAATTAAAATTTGTTACCCAAAGACCTGACATTGAACACTGCAAGTTTCAAGTCCGTTTGAGCAGGACCAGACTTTATCTGTTTGCAGGAGATTTGAATAAGATTTGTCTGATTAGACAATTTAACTGTTATTCTTTTCTCCAATCTGCGACTTCTGACTGTAGCTTTGGAGCTAGGGGGGAGTGTTCTCTCCCAGGGCCTCAGGTTGATAAGTGTTTTTTTTATTATGACAAAAAGTCCTGGAACAGCAGAGGCCCTCAGTGTCCTAATCACTGATAGTAGTCAAGGCTTTTGGAGCTGGTCTGGGAGGAGGTGGAGGGGGTCTGACAGAGGTGCATCGGACTCCCCGTACTGGCCGAGGTGAAGAAGTGGTACTCCTGGGTGGTTTTGGGGGTGGTGTTTTTAGGGATGATAACAGTACCCGTGACCTGGCCAAGTTAGGTGTTAAGTGTATCATTTTAATTCCCGATTTTACCAAAATTTCCAGATGATCTGGAAATCCTATTGGTGAATCTGGGGATGGGACAGAGATGGTGAGGTCCGCAGAAGGTGTTGTTGTTACTGGGGGGGGTCCAGGGTCCTATTGGGGGGGTTCTATTTCAGTGGTGAAGGTGTTAATGGTGTCATGGTCAGAGGAGGATCCTTGGTTGGTGAGGCAGGAGTGCTTTCTTCATTCAGTGACTGATGGCTTCTCAGAGGACCCTTTCTTTGTTCAAGAGGGCACCCAGAGGGCATCCCTAGGCCGAGGTCGATGATCGAATTTGACCTCCGGCCGTATGTCTTGGACACTCGGGTGAAGAGGGGCCGGAGCTGTCAACTGATCACCACCTGGTGGTGAGTTGGATCCGATGGCGGGGGAGAAAGCTGGACAGACTTGGCAGACCCAAACGTACTGCGAGGGTCTGTTGGGAACGTTTGGCCGAGTCCCCTGTCAGAAAGATCTTCAAATCCTACCTCCGGCAGAGCTTCGACCAGATTCCGAGGGAGACGGTAGACATTGAGTCCGAATGGACCATATTCTCCACCTCCATTGTCGACGTGGCCACTCGGATCTGTGGCCCCAAAGTCTCCAGTGCCTGTTATGGCGGAAATCTCCGAACCCGGTGGTGGACACTGGAAGTAAGGGATGCCGTCAAGCTGAAGAAGGAGACCTATCAAGCCTGGATGGCTTGTGGGACTCCTGAGGCAGCTGATGGGTACCGGCAGGCCAAGCGGGTCTGGGAAGAGTTTGGTGAGGCCATGGAGAAGGACTATCGGTTGGCCTCGAAAAAATTTTGGCAAACAGTCTGGCGTCTCAGGAGGGGGAAGCAGTACCCTGCCAACACTGTTTACAGTGGAGGTGGGAATCTGCTAACTTTAACTGGGGATATTGTTGGACGGTGGAAGGAATACTTTGTGGATCTCCTCAACCCCACCGACATTGAGGAAGCAGAGGCCGAGGTCTCAGAGGTGGACTTGTTCATCATCAAAGCTGAAGTCACTGAGGTAGTTGGGAAGCTCCTTGGTGGCAAGGCACCGGGGGTGGATGAGATACGCCCTGAGTACCTCAAGTCTCTGGATGTTGTAGGGCTGTCTTGGTTGACACGCCTCTGCAACATTGCGTGGCGTTTGGGGACAGTACCTCTGGACTGGCAGCCCGGGGTGGTGGTCCCTCTTTTCAAGAAGGGGGACCGGAGGGTGTGTTCCAACTACAGAGGGATCACACAGGGAGAATGCGGCCGATAGTCAAACCTCGGATTCAGGAGGAACAATGCCGTTTTCTTCCCGGTCGTGGAACACTGGACCAGCTCTATACCCTTTTTGTCCAACCAGTCCACATGCGCTTTTTGGATCTGGAGAAAGCATTTGACTGTGTCCCTCGTGGCGCCCTGTGCTCTTCTGCTACTAAGGGCTGTTCAGTCCCTGTACAACCGAAGCAGGAGCTTGGTTCGCATTGCTGGCAGTAGGTCAGGCCGTTTCCCGGTGCATGTTGGACTCCGGCAGGGCTGCTCTTTGTCATCGGTCCTGTTCATTATCTTTATTGACAGGATTTTTTAGGCGCAGGCAGGGGCCGGAGGGAGTCTGGTTTGGGGACCACAGGATCTCGTATTTGCTTTTTGCAGATGATGTTGTCCTGTTGGCTTCATCAAGCCAGGACCTCCAGTGTGCACTGGGACAGTTTGCAGCCGAGTGTGAAGCGGCTGGAATGAGGATCAACATCTCCAAGTCTGAGACCATGGTTCTCAGTCGGAAAAGGGTGGCTTGTCCCCTTCAGGTTGGTGGAGAGCTCCTGCCTCAAGTGGAGGAGTTTAAGTATCTTGGGGTCTTGTTCACGAGTGAGGGAAGGAAGGAGCGTGAGATTGACAGACAGATCGGTGCAGCTTCTGCAGTAATTAACTTGGAGGAGGAGTGCTGTTATATCAGTGACTGTAGCACTTGGAAATCTGCATGTAACAAATCTACTGTTGTTTATGTCTCTGAAAGCATCGTCTCCAAGCAGCAGGATATCTTTGTCCTTCACTTTTGGCATAGATTCTCGGTCTCTGTGTGCCTGGTGCTTTTCCACAGATTCATGTCTCCTGTTTTTCATAGAATAGATAACATTTACTCCATGTTTTTCAGTTACAGCAGAGTTTTCTGGTTCATTCACCTTTAGCTCAGTCAGTGGTTGGAATCTATTTTTTAACTGGATGTCTGGTGATGCTACATATGATCTTGTGATGCCAGCATTCCTTTTTCTAATCCAGTGCTGCTATGGCTGGGCACCACGTTTATGGTGGCATCATTTGTTTAAATCCCTTTGCTTTGCTCAGTTTTGGGAATGATACTGTATCATCCAAGTTTAAATTCACAGTCTTACCACATTGTGTGATCGGGATTGTCTCCTGAAGTCCTCTTTCAGATTCCAAAGCAAAAATCTTTGTTTGTAGCACACTGTTTTCCAATTTTGGCCAGAGGTGGAAAGCGTAATACAATTTTGTACTCAAGTAAAAGTACTGTTACTTCACTGAAATTTTACTTAAGTAAAAGTAAAGTTACCAGTCTAAAAATCTACTCAAGTTAAAGTAAAAAGTAGCTCATTAAAAAATTACTCAGAGTAAAAGTTACTGCGTTACTTTTTTTTAAACAGCTGGGGTGGGGGTAGTGTAGTTCAAAAAAAGACAAGATAATATAAATCCCCTGTAACTTGTGACCTTCTGGACTTCTTTGAGGAGAAGAAATCTTTATCTGATGAATATTACTCATCTTGCTCCACCGCTGCCTCTGCCATCTGGTCAAGGTGTTGTCTTACATAGACCAGAATTTCAAAATGCATATTTGATATTTCTGTTAATACAGAAACTGCAAAGATTAATTTTACTACACCTACAACATTATTCTACAACGTCTCCATCGTTCCTGTCAGTTTAGCTGGTTTGTTCTCCCGCCCATCAATCAATCAGTGGAGTAGTTTCCGGGGCGTGATTTTTTTTTTTTTTTTTTTCCCCATTTGATTTTTTTTTTACTCAGTAACGGATATGATTTAAAATGTAACGAACTACAATACTTCAAACAAATTATACTTAAGTAAAAGTAAAATTACAGATTTTAAAAACTACTTTAAAAAGTAGAAGTACACAAAAAAGCTACTCAATTACAGTAACGCGAGTAAATGTAATTAGTTACTTTCCACCTCTGATTTTGGCAGAAAGAGTTTGTAGTAGTTGTTTTTATCTAGACATGTTGAAAAATAGATACCAAGGCTCCAGTCGCTCAGTTGGTCCAACGTGTTGTTTAAAAAGTAAAAAATAAGAAAAAACATAAAAATCCAGTTAAAAGAATATTATAATTTGTATTATTATATTGTTTGTATTTTTTATAGTTACTGGGTGCTCATAGTTTACTTCAAGTCATGTCAAAGCTGTTTATCTCATGTCCTTCATGCTACTCCAAGCAGGAACTAGACATGACTAGCCGTAGTCATAACTTGCCAACGGAAAACTTTCTGCACCTGGAGCTGGTGCCTTGTGGAGGGTGTATGAGAGATACGCCTCCGGCTGCAGTGACATAAAATCTCATGTTTTGTTTGTTGCTACTGTTTGTGTGCTTTTGCTTCATTCTTGCAAGAATTAAACCTGGCCATTTGCTTTTTAAATATACTCCGTCTACGTGTCTCTCTGGATAACATAAGGATATAGAATTCTTAAAACATGGAAATCAAAAAGTAATCTAAAAAAAGTTGATCATAAAATCATTGGCTAAATGTGGAGATAACTAAAAAGAAATGTAAAGCTGGCATGAGCAAGCACAGGAGATCTGTACTCAGAATGTCAGCACTTGAAAAGCAAGAAGTTCAAGCTAAGCACATAGGGATAAAAAGAAAATGAAACACAAACACATAATGATGAGATGAAACATTAGTACATAATGATATCCCATAGTCATGGTAGGAAATCTTACAGTAATCAGTTTCTTTACTATACAAAAATGAACCACATAGGTTAGCTAATGACTGTTAAGGTTCCTAATAGAAGACCTGTTGGAATCAAGGGCAATTGTTCAATGTACCATTTGTTTCTTTGCATATACAGCCTTTGTTTTAGTAAAGTTGTAGTAAACTTTTTCTTTTTTGCCTTATTTAAACTAAAAAGGGCAGATTCAGTAAATTTTATTTTTTGTTTATTTCTTTAGGACAGCGTACAGTCGGAGCAGAGATGCTTGTACCAGATTACAGCTTAACAGCTAATTTCCATCTGTAGTGCTATATTGTACATGTTTTTAGTGGTAGGGGAAACCGGAGTACCCGGAGGAAACCTACGCAGACACAGGGAGAACATGCAAACTCCACACAGAAAGGCCCTGCCCTGGAATCGAACCCAGGACCTTCTTGCTGTGAGGCAGAAAGGCCCTGCCCTGGATGGGAATCGAACCCAGGACCTTCTTGCTGTGAGGCAAGAAGGTCTTTGCCACTTTGCCACTGTGCCACCCCATAATTAGTAAATGTAATTAGGATGGGCATAATAAGCTGTGGCTTCAGTCTATACCTATACATATATATTTATTTTGGTTATATGTGTAAAGTGCATGGGTACACATGATTTTATTTTATTTGACCAAAAAAAACGTATTCATTCATTCAAGTCAAGATCCCTCCTATTACAGCCCCTGACTTAAAACCAGTAGTTAAACCAGTAATTATAACTATCTGCTCGTATTATTGGTAAGATAAAGGCCAATTTAATTGAAGAGGAGCCAGTGGGTATATGCACCCCAGAAACAGCTCACTGCTTTGAGCAAAAAAAACACAAGACATTTCAGGTAGGTTTGTGCAGACATTTATATGTAAATAGTCCTATTTTTGATACTTCTGTGTAATACATCTTAAGTTTATGGCCTGTTTTTAATATACTCCACATGATGTACTGTATGTGCTTTTTTGTTGGATGTATATGCTCACCTTTAAAAACTTTATTTTAAAGAAGTAGGCGGGGGACTTCCGGTAAGGAAAAGCTTGAGTCGGACGCATAAGAACATTGCTCAGCCCGAATTTTAATTAAATCTGCTTGCTTAAAAGATTAAAAAAATCCACAATTTTTACGTTAAACCTATACAACAATAAGTACAAGTCAGAAACAAAGCAAAAGGGACACCAAAGCTGGGAAAAATAAAGATGGGAAAAACAGCAAACGCTAGATGCTAGAACACCCACCACAGCTAGCATCGAAGCTCAACTAAAGGTTTTCCTTGACTTGGGCATTAAAACCTTTACTACACTCAGTGCAGCCAAGCCTCTTTCATGGAACCCCTTTAAACGGCCCTGAATAAGGGCCCAACCATACAGCAATATACCTCCGTCCACCAGAGGGCAGGCTCCAAAAGTGGAAATATAAGGAGAGATTAAATGGCAACTTTACAAGTGTAAAATTCATGTTAACAGCCTGGTACTAAAGATGGCTCTGGTCTCTAGAGCTAAGACTCTAGAGACCATATATATATATTAGGGCTGGGAATCGATTAAAAAAAAAAACTAATTAATTGCACATTTTCTGTAATTAATTGCAATTAATTGTGTTTTCCCCCAAGCTTGTTATCATCAATATTTAAATGTAGAATCACCTAATTAAATTAAACAACTAGGGCTGGGCAACGATTAAAATGTTTAATCGCGATTAATCGCACAATGTTCTGTGATTAATCGCGATTAATCGCATTATACACAAAATTTAATAATGAATTCAAAATTAGTGTACTGCATACATTTTGAAAGAACTGCTATATGAACAAAAGTGCAATAACATTTGGTTTGCACTTTAAACAACACTTTAAACAAATAATGTGCTTTTTACAGCAGTTAAAACATTTCTTGTAAATCTGAACTTAAACATTAATGTAATCAAATTAAATATTAAAACCAAAAATATTTGCCACTGACAGGGCATTAATATTTTGTTTAGTTTGTTATAGAAAAACAAGTTATGTCCAGAGCTTCAATCATAACATTATAACAATATAAACAATATAAAAGTCTCTCTTGTGTTTTCATTACAGTCAGAGCATGTGAATGCAGTTCCCGCGCGTTTCACACACCCTCTCCCTTCAATTGCCAAACTCAAGGGTGTATGGGTAATGTAGTCTCTGCTCTTGGTGGGACGAATTAGGAAGCGTGCATTGTGAAGGGCGCTCTGGAAAGCGGCAGAGCAGGCAAAGGATTAAAACCTCTATTAAAACAGATGTCCAAATGAGCATACCAGTACGCTAAAAGCACGTTCTGGGCGCACGGAGAAGTGGTGGTACTGAGTACATGTGCGTACCGGCCCACTTAAAGCACTATATATATATATATATATTAGTTAATTTTGAGTTAAAGTTATTTTTATTCAAGTAAAAAGTAAAGTCAGTTTAACTAAGAGTCCACTTGCACCTGCTGAGAAGCTCCTCTGTCTGGAGTGGAATGAGTATTATCCAATTATGTGACTTTTTTTTGTGCCTCGTATTTGAAATGTTTTGATTTGATTTTCCAAGTCCGCCGCAAGTCCTTAACTCTTCCAGGAGTGTTATAACGTATGACGCACGGCTTATGACACGTTTCTGAACTAAGGTACATTTAGAACCACTGCTCTAGAGAATACTTATGTCTCGTGACCCAGGTGTCACTATCTGCAGCGTAACAATGAGTTTAATAGTTTTTCTAAACCAAGAATAAAGCATGGCGTAAATAAGAGGATTTAGAAGGGAGTTTAGATAAATCAGTGCAATCGTCACAAAATAAAGAGGAATACCTAGTATTGTGATGTTGGTCCCAGAGTAGGCCACACAATAGTACGGACAGTAGCACATAAGATACACAAGCACAACAACACCCAGGTTCCTGGCGGCTTTAATCTCAGATTTCTTGGATGTCCTGGACGGCAAGTTTGAAACATGAGAACGCATGGCTCGAGCCTGAGAGAGCGCTACCACAAAGACTCTTATATATAAAACAACAATGATGCTGATTGGGATAATAAAATCCATAATTATGTCAACTTCTAGTGAGAAGTAAACCACACACTCTCCTTGGCAAGATTTATAATTGCCAAGATTTTTGAAATTTTCTATCAGAAATAGATTGGAATAAATAAAAGCATATATCCAACATACAGAAATACTAATGTTGACTACTTTTGTAGTCATTCTGGTTGCATAATGAAATGGGTCACAAATGGCCACGTAGCGATCCACTGAAATGAGAACTATGTTTCCCACAGAGGCTATGATCAAAGTAATAGGCAGAAGAAGAGACAGAGCACACAAAATGTCGCCCAATGGCCAGCAAATTGTCAACTTGAGGCCCTCGACTGGTATCACCACAAGGCCAATAAAGAAGTCTGAGACGGCCAGAGAGAGGAGGATGAAGTTAGTGGAGCTGTGGAGCTGTCTGTAAAGAGAAGAAAAAGAGGAGTTAGCATTTTAGGTATTTCAGCTTCAAAAACCACACATTAAAAAGACAGGAGATAATGTAAGAGAGAATGGACAACCTAGAGAAAGCATGCAATAGAATCTGGCCCACTCTGTTTGAAACTAGTTGCACCCAAACTACCCAGTGAGTTCAAGAATTTTGTAAAAACACATTAGACCATAACTATAATAAAGCTAAGCTTCTGTTTATTAAAAAAAAAATATTGTTTGTCTATAGCAGGCGTCTTCAACTAAAATTGGTTGAGGTCCACTTAGTTAACTTTCCTCATTGGCCAGAATAGTTGAATAAAAGGAAATGTGTTTAAATATACTTTTATTTAATGTCCTCCTACAAGTAAAGTCCCCTTTTATTTCACAACTATAGCTTCTTGAACAATGTGGAGATAAATGTAGGCAATCCACTGTATTTTCCTACTTTCTTTAAATGTTTAGGTGTTTAACTTTCACCAAAAAAGTTAACAAAAGAAAGGCAAAATAAGAAAAATTGTCTAGAGTTTATTAAAAGCCATAATAAAACTGGATTTGACAGAAAAGATAAGGCTCAGGTACAAGTTTATTAACATTTGCCTGACATTTTGCATATTATGTTTTTAATACCCCTTCATTTCAAACACAATCAATCCAAGCAAAAACATACAAACAAAACATCAAGTATTTTTCTTGTTCAGCTTTATTTTTACCTGAAGTGTGCAATGGAGATGATGACCAGCAGGTTGAGAGTGGCAGTGAGCAGCGAGTAAATGAAAAGCAAGACATTAGAAACAAGGACCTCAGTTGGGCTGGTCTGAGGCTTTCTGCACGAGCTGTTGAGGAGGTGTGGGAAGCAAAGTTCTGCCTCCACAGTCTCCATAATCTGAGAACTCAAGTCGTCCAGCTCTTATATATCTCCTCAAAGAACCAACCCACCCACCCCTTCAAACACACTGCTCACTTGACTTACTTTAGGGACTGTTACAAACTAGCTCATTTCTGTAAGAAAAAACATCAATATATAACATGTTTTTTCATACTATGGTAAAATAGTCAAGTAATGTAGCCATAGATCCGTTTACTTATACTTCCAATGGATTAGTGTCTCAAACAGAAAAAGATTGTCCACAAAAGGATTTTCTCGGGGGCACTTTACAGTTTTACAGTCCCCCATCTCTTAATGGAAGATTACTGAGAACACGAGAACCCGCCTCTTAAACATTGTGACAAAACCATATAAAACTGGTTTTGGGGCACAGTGGCTCAGTGGTAGAGCGGTCGTCCTATAACCTGAAGGTTGGCAATTCGATTCATGCTCTTCCCACAGTTCATCGTGGTGTCTTTGTGCAAGACCCTTAACCCACTTTGCCCCCAGTGGTGTTCAAGTTGTAACACTGGTAATTAGAAGCTTAAAGTAAGTCACGTTGGATAAAATTTGTCAGCTAAATATGAATATAAATTTCTCAGAACTTCTCAGAGTTTCTGCAGAACCTGACCCGGCTGTGCTCGAATATGTTTTGAACATAAAATCTTAATGGCTCTGCTGTAAATCATTCTTAGTGGTTTAATTGTTGTCTGTTGCCTGTCAGCAGCAGGAATCAGTCTAAAAATGTCTGTGTGAGTTTGAGTAACCTATTTAATAAGACTTTCAATAATACGTAAGTCCAAGATTTGGTAAAGAAATTTCACTTCTGTAAACTGCTCACTGTCTTGACCATTAATCTTCCATCAATGTTATTCTTCCACAGAACGGGGTCTTGGAAGAAAGGCATATGCTATAGCTAGCCAGCAGGAACCAGCATAATGTCATACAATATGCAGTACCATGAAAATATAATACCGATCAAAAATTATTTTAAACAACATAAATTATAGTTACCTGATGTAGCTAGAGTTCTACGAGTGTGTGCGTAGCCCACCTACGGTCTTCGCTAGTGGTTACCTCTCTGGCGCCAGCCAGCCCTCTGAGAAAGATCAAAGCACTCACCGCACCAATCATGCCAACATCCTGGCACTGCCAAAGGGGCTATATAAACCCCCTCGCCCAAAGTTCTCCCTTCTTCGTACCAGCTCCAAAGAGGGAAGCAGTCCAGCTGGGCCTAAAAGTAGGTAGGCTACGCACACACTCGTAGAACTGTAGTTACATCAGGTAACTATAATTTCTGCTTCGTGTGTGCTCTGCCCACCTACGGGCTTCACTAGTGGTTACCTACCGAGGCGAATGGCAGTAGGAGATCAATGTACTTCCAGTTGGACAGATTCACAACAATTGGCGCGGGAACAAAAAACCTCAGGAGCAATGCGGGCCTCTCCCAAAAGTAGCCAAGCACACCCCACCCAATGCAAAGGCGTCCAGACCGCCTCTCCCAAGAGCATCCGACGTCGTCACCTGTGAGCCTAACCAAGCCAAGAATAAAGCATATATCCTCCACAGAGACACCCCTACACAGAGCCAATGACTTGGCAACCCACTAGGGTAGAGCGTGCCCTGACCATAGCTGGAGGAGGACAGCCTTGAGCCACGTAGGACCCCCAATGCTCCCACAGATCCAACGTGCCATTGGGCCGACAATGGGGTCCGATGCTCCTTGGTCCTGAAGCACACAAATAAGCGGTCTGAAGCCTGAAAGCCCACTGTGCGCTCCACAAAGCAGCGCAAAGCCCTGACCGGACACAGCATAAGTAACTGCGCATCTGCTGTCGACCCTTCAGAGAGGGGGCTCAAATCCTGATCACCCTGGACCGGAAGGACAAGGTGATAACCTTTGGCTGATAGGCTGGGTTGGGCCAAAGATGAACCAGGCTTCCATCCTCACTGAGCGACGTGCACAAAGGATAAATCAACAAGGCGCACAGGTCCCCTGCCCTCTTGGCGGAGGACAGTGCCAACAAAAGGGCGGTCTTGAAGGAGAGAAGTCGGACCTCCCCCTGCTCCAAGGGCTCAAAAGGGGGTCCTGCCAGACCATCCAAAACCGTCTGAAGGTCCCAGCGAGGCACCACCTGCCTAAAAGGGAGCCTCACCCTGCGTGCACCCCAAAGAAATTGCTTAATCAAAGGGTAATTACGATCCGAGAAGCGTCCAAAACCCTCATGCCCATTGTGATGGCTGCTGCAAACACCGCCAGAGTTTATGCGGCATGACCACTATCTAGGAGTCCCTGTAAGTACTCCAGGACTACATTGACTGAACAGCTACAGGGGTTCATGTCCTGTCCCCACACCAAGCGGCAAAGAGACGCCAATGTGTGCCGTAGTGGAGATCACCACCGGGGGAAGTCCTATACTCATCAGTCTCCCCCTCTCATCCTCCAGACTAGGAGGCTGCGGGCCAGGAATAGCCGTACTGAAGGGAGCCCCCGGTCTCCAGCAGTGTGTCGGACCGGTCGGGGAGGGGCCATGGGTTCGTTATCCAGGTACCACCTGGCACCCGGATTGTCCGGAGCCACCACCAGGATGTTAAGGTTCTGCAACCTCACCCTGTGAAGCAGTGGGCCCAAGAAGCGTAGTGGCGGAAAGGAATAGAGGAGGCCTATTACATTTACATTTAGTCCTTTAGCAGACACTACAAGTGAGGAAAACAATGGAAGCAATTTTAACAACACATGGTAACAAAAAGCATAAGTGCACCAAAAACTAGTCAGTTAGAACCCAGCACAGTATACAAAGCTAAGGATAGGAAAGATTTTTTTTTTTATTTAAATAGAGAAGAAATCAATTGAAAGGAAGTAGAATTCAGTGTTTGTCAGTAAGGTGTTGATGGAAGAGATGTGTTTTCAGGCATTTTTTAAAGATGGCTACAGAATCTGCTGATCTTGTAGCAGCAGGTAGATTATTCCACCAATGTGGAACGGATCCATAGAAGGTACGTGAGAGTGATTTTTTTCCTTTTTGGGAAGGTACCACCAGACGTTGTTCATTTGCAGAGCGCAAGGATCTGGTTGGTCTGTATTAGTGAGGGAAGATATGAGGGTGCGGAGCCAGTCGTGATCTTGTAGGCCAAGAACATAGCTTTGAACTTGATGCAGGCATCAACCGGGAGAAAGTGTAACCTGAAGAGAGGAGTTACGTGCCCTCTTTTCGGTTCATTAAAGACCACTCTTGCCGCTGCATTCTGGATCAGCTGCAGAGTTGTACAAGCAGGGAGTCCAGCCAGTAGGGCAATGCAATAATCCAGTTTGGACAAGACAAGAGCCTGGACTAGAATTTGCATAGAGTGCTCTGATAGGAAAGGTCGAATTTTCCTAATGAGTCCCAAGGGACGTCATGTATATGGAAAAGAGTAGCGGTCCAAGCACTGAGCCCTGTGGCACCCCTGTATTGAGATGTAGGGACTCAGAGACCTCATTTCTCCAGGTTACTCTGAATGACCTATCGAGAGGTAAGAGTTGAACTATTGCAACGCCATTCCAGAGACACCCATCGCACTGAGAGAAGACAAACTTGAACTATATTTTATATAGAACTGATAGAGGTTCCAGAGGAGGCGGTGTTGCCACTTATGTCTCTTCAAGTAATTATTCCAAATGAGAAACCAATACACTTTGAGGGCTCGTTTGTGAAAGTCACTCTTCATGAAAATAAACAAGTGATTATTGGAAATATCGCCGACATCAGTGATGCAGAAGAAATCGTAAACCTTCTTAAACCGCTAAAAAAAGCCATCACTGTCCTGTCTGATAAAAAGAGTGCCACCCTGTCACTCATTCTGCCCTTGAAATCCATGATCGAACAGAGTATGACACTAAACGAGAATGATTCCACAACTATAGCTAACATGAAGAATGCCATCCTGCAAAACCTCTCAAGCAGATACTCAGAGTAACAGGTTTTTCTTCTAGAGTGTACTGCCCTGGACCCCAGATTTCGGTCGTTGCCCCAATTACTCCCTGAACAGCGTGAAGAGATTTTTCACTGGTTGAAGAACAAATCAAACCAGTTACAGCAGGTATGTCTGCATGTGAGAATCTGTGTATTTGCATTTGTGTGTGTTTGTCACTCCATTTGCATGTTTGTGTAAGCTACTTTGTGCAGACCTTTATGTGTGTGTAACTTAAATTATATTTACTATACCGTAATTATTTATTTTATCATATTTTTAAGGCTGCCACTGTGGAGCAAACAGAAAAGCGGGAGGGAGGTGCCAGTGATGGAGATCCAGATGCAGCCCATCAGAGAACTACAGCACACAGAGTTGAGCAAGAACAGCCACCTAGCAAGAAGACAGCACTGGAAGATCTCTTTGGTGCAACTTTTTCTGAATCACCAGTCACCCAGTCCAGAAGTAGAATAGAAGTAGAGATTGACATGTACAAAAAGGACCCATCTATTCCCCTCACTAACTGTCCACTGAAATGGTGGAAAGAAAATGCTCAAATGTACCCCCTTCTTCCCCGTCTTGCTAAGGCTTTCTTCACAATTCAAGAATTTTCTGTTCCCAGTGAACGTGTTTTTTCAACAGCAGGGGATATTGTAAATACACAAAGATCACAGCTACTTCCAGAAAATGTAGACATACTGTTTTTTTTGCAAAAAAAACTGTAAGTAACCTTAACAAACCTTAAAGCTGTTTGTGTTGAACTTACTTGAACAGAACACTACTTTTTTTTGCACTTTTACTGCTTTAAGAAGTTCTCTCTTAGGCTATTCTAATTTCATGATAAATTATGTTTTATTGGTCAGTGACACCTACACAGTGGTTAATTTAACAGAAGGTTAATTTGATTGATTTAAATTGAAATATTGTAAATTCTTTAAGTTGTATGACACTTATTGAACACACTGTTGATGTTTAAAAAAATAAACCTGTTATTTGAATTTCAGCGTTATTTTTTTATTTAGTTCAAAATATCGTGATACATATCGCATCGTGAACCCAATATCGAGATACGTATCGAATCGTGAGCTGAGTGTATCGTTACACCCCTATCATTCACTAAACGTAATATGTTCAATGGTGTTAATTTGACTCAACTCATCAAAGATCCTAGATTGACTAGAGTCAATCAGAATACTAAACCTCTACTGGACTGGATTCTAGTTACCCAACCTAATAGAATAATTAAATCTGTAGTTCTTTCAGATTGTTTTAGTGATCACTCTATTATTTACTGTATTTGGAAAATTTCTTCACTACGACTCCCGCCTAAATATATCAAGGCAAGGGATACTAAAAAATTTAATTGTGAACTATTCAATCATGATCTGCAGCAGATAAATTAGTATAGGCTAAGGCTAATTCCGTCTATTGACCTAGCATGGGACTTTTTTTATACTGAGTTCTTGAGAATTTTGGATAAACACGCCCCCTGGACTATTATCAAGGTGAAAGGCAATCATTTACCCTGGGTGAATGGGGAGCTCATTAGTCTATATAAACACAGTGATAGGGCCTGGGACAAGTGCAGACATGCAAAGCTTGTAAGGGATAAATACAAACGGTTAAGGAACTACTGCACTACACAAACAAGAAATGCAAAGGTTAATTATTACAGGAATAGCTTATCAAATGATTTTAATAATCCTAAAAAAATTTGGAAACAAATGGTCAATATGACTATCAATAATGACCTTTCTAATGACCCTGTTGTGATTTCTAATAATTTTAGTTTACATTTCTCCCAAACACCTCAGGTTCAGCTCCCGTTACTCCACCCTGACTTATCGGCAATTCCTCTAGACAGGGGAGGTGACACTCAAAATTTGAACAATTATTGACCCATATCAATAATTAATGGTGTTGTGAAATGCTTGAAATGCTGAGAAAATAATTTTTAATCAACTGTCTGATTATTTTTCATGCTATAATCTCTTATCTCAATGCCAATCAGGATTCAGAAAATACTTCTCAACCTTCACAGCACTTTTGAAATTTACTAATGACATTTTTTCTAATTGGGACAATAATAAATGTACTGGATCTTTATAGATTTAACTAAAGCCTTCGACCTTGTTGACCACTACCTGCTCTGTCAGGATCCCTACCTGGTTTTGTAGTTAGTCTGTTTTGTTTGTCTGTGTTGTCTATGTTTTTGTTTCTGATATGTTTCTATATAGTATCTGAGTTGTTTCATTATTGTATCTGATTTCCAGTTTGGGTTGTGTATCTGATTTTATTTTAAGATTGTATTTGATTTCCTGGTTGTTTTAGTGTGAAATGTTGTACCCCTGTCTGTGTGTTCTGATTTACTTCCTGCCTGTTGTTTTTCCCTTCTGTGTGATTACCTTCTCCGCCCTAAAGTGTTTCACCTGTCCCTTGTTGTGTGTGTGTCTCTATATGTATACATGTATGTTCCCCTGCTCAGTGCCAGGTCGTTGTCTTCCATTCGTGAGCCTGTAGTTCTTGCTTTTCCTTGTGTTTCGTCTGGTGAGTTTTGTTTGACCCTGTGTATTATTCCTTTTGTTTCCACTCTTCCTGTTTTTTTTTGTGTCTTGTGTTTTTTTATTTATTTTTTTTGGCTAAATAAATTGTGTTTGAACTATCTGCCTGTGTTTGGGGTTTTTGCACTGGAGTCTTCCCTGTTCCGGGCTGTGAGGCCATGACATGCTCCTTGACAAACAATATTATATCAGTCTTTCTAGATCAGCTCTTCTTTGGCTGGTTCAAGGTTTTTGTAAAAACACACTAGAACATGACATCTCTGTAAAGTTAACTTTACCATTAGTAACAATAACAATCATCTTTTCTCATACAATAGTACTATAATCAAAGTCATACAAGTTAAACAAACGGCACGACACTAGTCCCTCACTATTTTCTTTGTATACTACACCATTGGGAGAAATTATTAAAAGTTAAGGAGTGAACTTCCACTGCCGATGATACACAAAAGCAAATAATACTGACATCACGCGTCTAGAGGCCTGCCTTGTTTCAATAAAATCACAGATGTCTCAAAACCTCCTCCATTTAAACTCGGATAAAACGAAGCTGGACTATTGCAATGCGTTATTCTCTGGACTGCAGAGGAAAAGTACTCACAGACTACAAATGGTCCAAAACACAGCCGCCTTTTACGACTTCGACCTCATACGACTTTTAACAAAGACAAGAAAGTTTGATCACATTACTCCGGTCCTGCCTTCATTACACTGGCTTCCTATTCATGTTAGAGCTGATTTCAAAGTTCTCCTGTTAACATATAAAATCCTTTTGTGGACATGCAATACCTATCTGACCTCATCACACGGTAAACTACAGCTCGTACCCTTCGCTTTCAGGACACTGGCCTCCTTCAACTTCCTCGAATAAAGAAGTCTGCTACAGAGCCTTTTCTTATAGAGACCCCTTTAATGGAATGGGCTCCCGGTGGAAGTGTGGCGAGCTGACTATGTTGAGGTTTTTAAAAGCAAACTCCAAAACATACTTATTTCACCAAACGTATGGAGACTGATTGATCATAGGTATAAGTTTACACTGGTTGCAGGTATACGCTCACACTGTTTGTAGCTGTAGGTACACACTCAACCACTTATTATTACACCTGCCTATTTTTTCAGTAGTATTTAGCACTTTTTTTCTTTACTACCTCCTCCTAAGGTGGATGCAAACCTCTGACCTCCTGGGTGATGTGTACCCCCCCACCTACCCCCGGACTGTGCTCCAGTGTGACGACCCCCAGCCCATCTGTCCTCTACCTTGATGTTGGCTGCGGCCCCATCCACCATTACACACACAGAGTGGACACTGCCAATATAAATGTGTTTTTTGTGAATGTTTGTGTATTTCTGTATTTTTCAACTGTCCTGGACACATTCCTGCACGGCCTGTCCATCCTGGGAGTGGATCCCTCCTTCTGTGGTTCTCCTTGAGGTTCTATTTCATCCCTCCTGACCGCCAGGGGCGGTGCATTAAGTACTGAATGATCATCTTTGCGCATGCGCAGGTCGAGAATCAAATATCAACAAAGTCACTTGTGACCTCCCGGTGACCCACGTGGGGCTATTTAGTCACGTGATACCGGGAGCTCAGTCCCTTTTTGTCTTCTCGCGCGTAGGTTAAGCTTGTGGTGGAGACTTGTGTTATACGATCCACTATTGTTTATACACTCAGCTCGTATGATGAACCACCACCACGACCAGTGGCATCCAGCGTATTTTTCCGACGGCATGATGCGGCTACCTCTTTTCTGGTGCCCCCCTCTGCTGAGTACGTTAAAGAGCTCCATGCGTGCTGGGCGGACGTTAAGGCATTTCACGGCCTACGTCCAATGCTTGAGCGCTCGCTTCAATGCAGGATGCCCGCAAATTTGTCCTGGGTCATATGCCGTCGGTGGAGCCGGCGGTAGCCTCTCTAATTGTGGCCCCAGACGAAGCCATGCGACCAAATGCTAGGTGCCCGCGACCGCAGTGTCGGGTCACGGATGACTTACTGTGTAAAGCCTATGATGCGGGGGCACGTCCCATTTACTGCTGGGCCTTGCGTCTTCGCTGGAGGCCACGGGGGTCGTTATACAGACCCACGCATTAATTGATACGTCTCTGCAGACCCTCGCTTTCATGTCTAGAGAGCTAGTTGACGCAGGCTCGTCGGCAGGTCTGGCTGGCACAATCACCACTAACGGAGACCTGCAGAAGGACCCTACGGGGCTTACCGGTGGCCCCAGGGGAGCTCTTTGGTGCAGCCGCGATTGAGGCCCTAGCTGTGGACGGCCCTCCTGCTAGATCCTTCCGGCCTGTTTTTGCCAATCCAGGCTCTTTTGCGGTGCCCAGGAGACCAAATACAAGATCTGGCTAATTTCCGGGTGATCGGACAGGGTTTAGGGCCCCGCGTTTTCCTCGACCTACACAACTTAGTCGTCAACCCCCCAGGCCCTCAAAAGGCCAAAGGGGGCGGAAGTGAGATTGGAGAGCTGGCAGTCGGTCCTGCTGGCCAAGGGGGCTGGATCCGGGGGGGTTTTATTCAAGATATTTTCTAGTGCCAAAAAAGACAGGCGACCTACGTCCTGTCCTCGACCTACAAGGTCTGACTGTGTTTTTAAGGACAATACCATTCTGCATGTTACGCACTGGAGAAATGCTCCAGGCGCTCTCCCAGGGCGAATGGTGTACCACAATCGACCTGAAGGATGCGTACTTTCACGTCCCAATTGCAGAACACCACTGGAGGTTCCTGCGATTTGCCTTTCAAGGAAATCACTTTCAGTTCCGGGTCCTTCCCTTCGGTTTGTCCCTGTCTCCCAGGGTATTTACTCGACTAGTGGCACCAGCGCTGTCCCCTCTACAGGCACGGGGTAGCAAGATTCTGCCATACCTCGACGACTGGCTCATATGTGCCCCGACCCACAAACAGGCCATTTGAGACACAGGGACTGTTCTCGAGCATATAGAGCGCTTGGGACTGAGAGTGAACTTCGAAAAGAGCAAGTTGGTGCCGACACAGCATACAGTCTTTCTTGGGGTCAGTCTGAATACAATCTCAATGAAAGCTTGTCCCTCTACTCAGCGGATCAACAGCATCATAACCATGCTATCTGTTTTTCAAGGGGGCAGGGCACTGCCCTTTGTCTGGTATCTCCGGCTTCTGGGCATTTTGACAGCTGCCTCCAATGTGGTGCCTCTGGGACTGCTCTGGTTGCGCCCAATGCAGATCTGGCTGAACAATCTACACTTAGATCCGACAAGGTACGTGCACAGGTACAAAAGGATACTCGTGTCACCCCAGTGTCTCGACTCCCTGTCTCGGTGGTTCCGTTGGGCTCTCTACCAGTACGGAGAGAGGTTGTATTTACGGATGCCTCCTCCACGGGTTGGGGTGCGATGTGGCAGGGCCGCATGGTCCAGGGGGTGTGGCCCCGACATATGTACACAGAGCACATTAATGTTCTGGAATTAATAGCCGTACATCTGGCCCTGCGCCATTTCCTCACGGGCCTGCGAGGCAGGCACGTACTAATTTGTTCCGACAACATGTCGGTGGTCTACTACGTAAACCACATGGGCGGAGTACACTCAGAGAGACTTACACAAGAGACTCGACGTCTCCTGACGTGGGCGACACTCCATTTTCCCAGCCTAAGGGCAGTCCATGTTCCCGGGGTGCGGAACAGAGTGGCGGACTATCTGTCCCGGCAGAAAGTGTTACCGGGGGAATGGAAACTTCACCCAGAGGTGGTGGAACACATCTGGGGGACTTTTGGCAGGGCAAAGGTGGACCTGTTTGCTTCGAGGGAGGCTACCCATTGTCCCCTATGGTTCTCCTTGACAGACAGCACCAGTCCGTTGGGCCTGGATGCGCTGGCGCACGACTGGACGAAAGTGCTCCTGTACGCGTTTCCTCCGTTCCCTCTAATAGACCACACACTCCGCAGAGTCCTTCAGGAGGGACACAGACTCCTCCTGGTGGCCCCTTACTGGCCGGCGAGGACGTGGTTTCCAATGCTGCACAGGCTCTTCTGCGGCTCCCCTATGCGTCTCCCCTCCAGGACAGATCTCTTGTCACAGATGGGGGGACAAATATTACATCCCAATCCCGATCGCCTCCAGCTGTGGGTCTGGCCGCTACAGGGCCTGGATCGGGCTTCTCTGAGTTTGACAGGGATGTGGAGCATACCATAAGAAGCGCTCGGGCACCCTCCACACAATTGTTGTATGACAATCGATGGAAATTGTTTGAGAGGTGGTGTCGTGACAGGGGACAGGATCCAGTAGACTGTCCCATGTCATCCATTCTATTGTTTTTACAAGGACTCCTAAATTAGGGACGGTCACCGTCTACCCTGAAGTTATATGTGGCAGCAATCTCCTGTCGACATGTGGAAGTCGATGGCAAGACTGTCGGAAGTAATAGGCATGTTTCCTTATTTTTGAAGGGCGCTCGGCGATTACATCCACCTACACGGCCAGTGGTACCTTCATGGGACTTGACCATGGTCCTGGATGCCCTGAAGTCACCGCCGTTTGAACCTTTGACAGAGGTAGGCATTAAATGGGTGTCTATGAAGACGGCATTTTTATTAGCAATGGTTTCTGCCAAACGTATTGGAGAACTACAGGCGCTGTCTGAGCATGAGTCCTGCTGTCGGTGGAATCCAGACAGGTCAGGGGTCACTCTTTGGCCAGATGTCTCCTTTGTTCCGAAGGTGATGTCCGGGGCGACGGGTATTCAGCCGCTACAGCTGGCCCGCTTTGATACAGGAGAATTGTGTGAGCATCTATGCCCCGTCCGAGCACTAGATGTGTATATAAAAGCAACCGCTGCAATGCGCAAAAAAAAACGGCTGTTTGTCTGCTATGCTGGCCCACGTAAGGGCCAGGCACTGTCTAAACAACGCCTGGCGCAATGGGTGGTGAGTACCATTACCCAGGCATACATTGCCCGGGGCCAACCACTACCGGTGGGAGTGAGGTGTCACTCTACAAGGGGCATTACCACTTCCTGGGCAGCAATGAATTGGATGACGTATACCAGCAAAGTCACGAGGAATCAGCAGACCCTAATCCAGCATACCTTAATACATTTTTTCTGGGCTGTTTTTTTTGGGAGTTTTTCCTTACCCTGATGGATGGTCTAAGGACAGGGGATGTTGTCTAGTGTATTTTGTTAAGCCCTTTGAGGCGGCTGTTGTTGTGATATTGGGCTATACAAAATAAATAAATCTTGTCTTGTCTTGTCGAGATGTTTGAGAAATTAAAGTTAATGAGAAATAAATAAAATGGTAATTGTTAAACTAACAAAGTAAATTGATAAACTTTAGGAGCATATGCCTAGTTGCTCGCTGTGTTTTAATCAATGTTTGGAGTTGTTGATTTATTTGAATTTGATTTTTTTGTTGGATTTATTGATTGGAATGTTTTGGATTTATAATTATTGTGTGTACTAGGAGGACAAACACAATAGTCTGTCCATTTGGGCTCCACTTCAGGAGCCTCCGGACAAAGACCACAAGACTCAGGAACAGCTTTTTCCCTACAGCTGTCTCCTTACTGAACTCTGCCCTCTGACACCACCACACACACAGACTCCTCCCCCACATCACCACTGCGCCTGACTGATTTACCTATTATTTACAACTGATTTATCTATTATTTACAACAAACAAACAGTAAAATTGTTATTACTTCCACTACATCCATTTGCACACTGTAATATTTTCTATGCACTGTACTGTCCATTGCACTGGTGTAAATGATGTTCATATGTTCATAGTTCTGCCTATAGTGTACATACACTTTTACATAATCCATCTGTATAGTATGTTCATAGTACACCTACCTGTATATCATGCTTATAGTATTTAAAATCTGTCAATTATGTCCATAATACTTATCTGTATAGTTATTGTACATATTATAGACCTTGTATATTCTGTACTTACTGCTTATTGCACTTCTGGTTAGATGCTAACTGCATTTCGTTGCCTTGTACCTGTACTTGTGTAATGACAATAAAGTTGAATCTAATCTAATCTAATCTAATTTGAAAAGGATTGAATAATTGTATTGTGCCAAACCCCTAGAGGTGTTCATGGTGCACACAGCATAAAAATCTTTTCAACCTAAAGATAAAAAGTTGATTGTTACCTTTAGCATTTTATTAAATGAACACGAATGACTATTAAGTAAGAGATAATGTAAAAAAAAAAAAAAAAACTATTAGAGAAATGTATTTTAAGTAAATAGAACAATATCCTGAAAATGTCTCTTTCCCTAATTAGATGATTTAAGGTAATATGGAAGAAATTGTCAATTTAAAGAATTAAAAAAAAGCTTGTGACAGTAGATCATGAGAAACTATTTCTGATCTGTATAAATTATTTGTTTGCTTCGATTGAGTAAAAAGTTATCAAATTTGTGGATGATACCGCTTAGAGTTACAGGTAAAGACCTACAACTAATGGTAACTGAGATTTCAACAGAGCTGAACAAAAATTATGCTATTTGGAAAACATAAATAAGATTAATATTTAAAGATACTAATTGATTAAATAACAATATAAAGAATTAATTGGCGGAAACCATTCTTTTAATGAATTTTTTGAGCTATGGTTGTCCCATGTCTCAAAAAGGGGCAAACCAAACTGTATTAAAGTAATGAAGTGATGTCTGGTTAACCTAATGGTTAGCATAATGCGATAACAACAGAGTTTAATACAAGATGAGTTTAAATTAAATAATGAAATAAATAAAGTTGACCCAACTTTTCTGGAGAAGCACTATTTAGTCTGATTAAATTAAAGTTTTCAGATTAAAGTAGATTTCCAGCAGACCATATCTGTGGAAACAGGGTTCTGTCTGCTAGCCCATTTTTGTTTTGAGAAATTTAATGGCTTTTATGGTTTTGTATGACGAGAACCTAGGAGGCACATTTATGAGTTTATAATGATTCATATGATGTTGATTTTTGTTCTTTATATGGATGGAAGCCAACTACAACTGTATACCATTTCAGAAAAGAAGCTTTGACAATTAATTAAACCACCAGTAAGAGCTAATATTACCATAGTTCTTTGAACTTATATTCATCTTGGTTTACACCTATGAAGGGAAGTACACCTTGAGCTGGACTAGTGACGGGAGTAACATGACTTCTTGTGACATCACTCTGAAGTTGAAATGAAAAGATCAGGGACATTTGCAGTGCAAGGCTAGTCTAGAAAGTAAGACCATTAGACCATTGACGCATTGGCAATGACTGGCAGCAGGCAATGCGTCCTTATTGATGCGTCCTTATTGATGCGTCCTTATTGATCCTCGTTTTATTTGTGTTCACATACAATGTGTCAGAGAACATCGTGAGCAGAAACTCACACTCTAGTAGAGGAATTGGCAGAGTATTCTGGAATAGAGGACTTAATCTTGCCATGGTTTTATAAAATATTTGGGAATTGACTGGGATTTTAAAATCAGTACTGATATACATGTACTTGTTGCACTTCCATGCCTGATAAATTTAGCTTGGTGTTGTTAAGCAGAGATAGTCCAAAACTTTAGCAAGGCATTTAGATTGGCTCATTTAGGTTTATTCAAATATCTGGGTTCAGACTCTCACAAGCAGAGACCGACTGACCAAGAGTAAAAGAAGACATGTTCTTAAATACCTCCTAGGAAATAACATCTGCTTTATATCACATCATTGCCATCCCTATCCTATTGTAGAGAAGGGTCTTTGTCCCAGGAAATATAATCACATTACATAGAGGCCTCGTGATTTGGTGGTTTATAATCACTCCTGGACCGCGGCTAGGAGTCTTGCGTCCTGGGGTCATAGACATTGACCACACATAATATTACCACAGAGAGCGAAGAGCCTAAGTAAAATACGATTAAACATCTAAGCCTCGCTTCCTGGTGCCCATACTTTGAATCCATACATCCTCACAAAACTACGACACACGAGAATAACTCTTATAAGATCAAACTTTAAACATGCATTTCCTAATGACATAAAAATTACATGATATCACTTGTGTTGCAGTCCATGTATCCGGAGCTCGTTGGTGAGATGCACCTGCCGAACCACACTATGGTCAAGGCTTTGACCTCATTTGAACAATCTGATCTGGGGGACGTTCATGTTCACCAATGGAACAACAGCTCCATGACTGATCATACTAAAGTCCTATGGGCCGTATGGTTCACAGAATTTATTGTGTTTAAAATAATTGATTTTAATTACTATGAATGTGCATATGTCTCACTCCATGTTTTGTTTCTTTTAGTTACAGGGGCAGGCAGGGTCAAGCCGGAGATTTTGAGTTCGATGGGTCGACCCGCTCTGTTCTTTGGCATTTTCCTACTATATTTTGGAGTGATACTGTGTTTTTGATTTATTGAATTTAAAGAATTGGTGTATTACTTTTTAGGATTTTGATTGTCTTTGATTTTAAACATATCACACTATAATCCTTAGTTGAGTTACAATTGACATGAGTCACAATTGAATCATTTGAAGTGTAACATGTTCTTGATGCTTGATGATTGTGTTTTGTCGCCGCCTTTGGGGAGAGAGGTGGACAGGAGAATTTTTCCCAGCGATGGGTCATTTACTGAATGGTCAAATGTTCTTAGGCTTGGTCAGCTGCCCTGCTAGCTCCGTGAAGTTGGCCCCCCACCAAAATGGATTGACTCCAAAACTATCTAGATCGTTTGTGCTTCGTTTGTGCTGGTTTGTGCAGCAAACATTTTCGTTTGTGCTGTTATAGTTTTTGAGATATTAATGATTCTTTTATAGGTCATATGAGGTCACCCAGCCCCCGAAAATGCTTTAAAGTGCTTTAAAATGCCCCAAAATGGTGTCATTCGTTTGTGCTTCATTTGTGCTGTTTTGTGCTGTAAAGATTTTCGTTTGTGCTGTTATAGTTTTTGAGATATTACAAGATTAATTTTCGGCCGATGACGTCATCCAGCCCCCCATTTGTCGTAAAAATGGACAAAAATTGTGTCATTCTTTTGTGCTTCGTTTGTGCTGGTTTGTGCAGCAAAAAATTTCGTTTGTGCTGTTATAGTTTTTGAGATAATAATAATAAATATTTTCGGGATTAACGGCTTCATTTCCGGCCAGCTGATGCGCACGTCTGGTCTTACGAGCAGTCTTCCAAGTAAAAAAAAAAATCCAGTGATGCGTGGTGTAGAAAAATAGAAGCGGCTGTATACTTATTTTATATTTGTTTTATCTCCGTTAAGCTAAATTTAAAAGTTTAAACATTTAAATTCAGCAAATGTAGGGTGAAAAGAAATCTATGTTCAGCGCCACCTGGTGGTATAAAGGAAGTAAGGTAGACCATACTTGTTATTTTTTTATGTAATTGTCTTTAATTTTTAACGTGTACTTAAGTTGTTTTCATTTTATTATTTAACCATTATTTATCCAGGATTTTTTTCCCATGTATTATAAAAATAAAAAATAAAACACAATCCAGTTCAGTTCAGTTCATTCTTTATTGTAAATACACAGAAAAATTGTTAGGACAGTTTACAGTTATTTATTTTTGGTGTATTTGGGCCTTCAGGATCAGCAACAGGTCAGGAACAAGTATTCATCTGCAAGAAAACTCGAGAAAAAAAGTAACATTTCATCTATAGCATCTTTTAAAAGTTTATAACTTTGTAGATGTACTTTGATCCAATGATTGTCTCTCAAAATAATTATTGATAAAAAATATGAACACAGAAAACAAGATTTTATGTAACGCAAACAATACAATGCATTTCAATCATAGATTGTATGATTTCAATAGTTAAAACAGTCTTTAACCTGTCCGGACGTGCGCATCAGCTGGCCGGAAATGAAGCCGTTAATCCCGAAAATATTTATTATTAATATCTCAAAAACTATAACAGCACAAATGAAATTTTTTGCTGCACAAACCAGCACAAACCAAGCACAAAAGAATGACACAATTTTTGTCCATTTTTACGACAAATGGGGGGCTGGATGACGTCATCGGCCGAAAATTAATCTTGTAATATCTCAAAAACTATAACAGCACAAACGAAAATCTTTACAGCACAAAACAGCACAAACGAAGCACAAACGAATGACACCATTTTGGGGCATTTTAAAGCACTTTAAAGCATTTTCGGGGGTGGGGTGACCTCATATGACCTATAAAAGAATCATTAATATCTCAAAAACTATAACAGCACAAACGAAAATTTTTGCTGCACAAACCAGCACAAACGAAGCACAAACGATCTAGATAGTTTTGGAGTCAATCCATTTTGGTGGGGGGCCAACTTCACAGAGCTTGCCCTGCTGGGTTTTCGCTCCTGCCATAGTATACAATTCACACCCAAGCTAATAGTTGTTTTATGCTAATGTTTATCACCATAAAGAGGGGGGAAGGTTATAGTAATTTTTAATTTCCTATGGTTTATAATTACTGGGTACTCCTAGTTCTCTCCAGGTCATGTAAGATCTGATCATGCCATGTCCTTAATGCATGCTCTGCATGTTTCTTCTCTTTGTCTTCTTCTTGTCACTAATTTCACTTGTTACGTAGGGAGTCTCTATGCACTCTGTGTAGTGACAGTTATGTCGGAGAAACGAAACAACAGCTTCACAAGAGGATGTATCAGCACAGACGAGCCAATCCTGGTGGACCTGAGTCTGTAGTCCACCTCCAACTCAAAGAGAAATACCATTTCTTTGAGGACAGCAATGTTCTAATTTGACTAAGAGCTGTCTTGTCCTTGTACAACTGGAGCAGGAGCTTGGTTTGCATTGCCGGCAGTTGGACTCTGGCAAGACTGCCCTTTGTCACTGGTCCTGTTCATTGTCTTTACGGACAGGATTTCTAGGTGCAGCCAGGGGCTGGAGGGAGTCCGGTCCGGGGACCACAGGATCACGTCTCTACTTCTGACAGATGATGCTGTCCTGTTGGCTTCATCAGGCCATGATCTTCAGCGTGCACTGGAGTCACTGCTTCTACACATCAAGAGGAGCCAGCTGAGGTGGCTCGGGCATCTGTTCCAGATGATTCCTGGACGCCTCTCTGGGGAGGTCTTCTGGCCATTTCCCACTGGGAGGAGGCCCCGGGGAAGACCAAGGACACGCTGGAGGGAATGCCTTGGTATTTCCCAGGAAGTGCAAGTTTAAGTCTCTTGGGAGAGGGAAGTCTGGGCGTCAAAATAAAAATGATGGACATTATTAAATGTCCTTTCTTATCATTTAATAATGATAAGCAGCACGAAACATGTACTACAGACTGGCCCATCCAGACTTCCCCAAAGAGGGCCCCAAATATGGGCCCCCACCTTCTTTGTTCTGGCCTCACATGATACTTGTGTTTAGAGATAACAGTGAATCTTTTAAGACAGCCTCTAGACAAATTTAGCTGCTTTACTAACTTTTATCAAATAAACTATTGTCTACATCCCCAGTCCTCTGCAGGGCCCAGTGTGGAGTTAGTTTATACTAATCTTAGCTCAGTTTTTTTTTCTCAAATTTGTGCATCTCTCTCTTTAACAGACTGTTTATTTTCCCGGGTGTAGAGTTGAATTTCTGTGAGCAAGACGACAACTGTTACTGTTATACCCTTCCTAAAACATTGGTGTCTCGTTTGTTCATTAAGCTGTGTGCACTGCTATAGCGTCAATTTACACCAAGGACGTCAGCGTCCCACTCTGTTAAGCCAACTTCATCGTATTTCTGTGGATATTCTCGCTTCTTTGAATTGGTTGCTACAAAATTTAACAACAAATATATCCCAGGCTATGTTTGTTTATAATGAGCCGTGCTTATACATTTACTTTTGTTAATTTGGCTACTCACTGTCTAAACACAAATTTGTGGCTGTTGATCCCCAACTTTGGGTGTTTTATGTTGTAACCTAAACTAAATTAAATTACTCCAGTTCAAGAATAACTTCTCCATGTCCCTGGTGCAATGTTTACATCACCGCTATGTTTAAGTGAGTTTATTTTGAAGCTTTGTAACCATTTCTTGTCTTTTCCCACTGTAACTCAATAGATTGACATGGAGTCAATCAAAAAACAGAACTCCATCTTATTATTAGTGGAGTATTGCAATGAGATGTTTCTGAGACACTGCTGATTTTATGTAAATTGGGGGTTGTGCCATTTTGATGATTTTCATTTTCAAGCTAACAACTAATTGATAATATTTTTTAGAATGTTTTTGGGGTACATGTGGCAGAGGGGACTGGCAAACACCACCAGTTGTTATATTGGGGCTTGTGGCTCAAAAAAGTTGAGAACCACTGATCTAAAGGATATTTATGTCTCGTGACCCAGATGTTACTATCTGCAGTGTAACAATTAGTTTAATAGTTTTTCTAAACCATGAATAAAGCATGGAATAAATAAGAGGATTTAGAAGGGAGTTTAAATAAACCAGTGCAAGTGCCACAAAATAAAGAGGAAGACCTAGTATTGTGATGTTGGTCCCAGAGTAGGCCACACAATAGTACGGACAGTAGCACATAAGATACACAAGCACAACAACACCAAGGTTCCTGGCGGCTTTAATCTCAGATTTCTTGGTTGTCCTGGACACCAAGACTGGAACATGAGACCGTATGGCTCGAGCCTGAGAGAGAGCTACCACAAAGACTCTTATATATAGAACAACAATGATGCTGATTGGAATAATAAAAGCCACAATTATGTCAGCTTCTAGTGAAAAGTACATCACACACTCTCCTTGGCAAGATTTATATTTGCCAGGATATTTGAAATTTTCTATCAGAATTAGATTGGCATAAATAAAAGCATATATCCAACACACAGGGATACTAATGTTGACCACTTTTGTAGTCATTCTGGTTGCATAATGAAATGGGTCACAAATGGCCACGTAGCGATCCACTGAAATTAGAACTATATTTCCCACTGAGACCATGATCAAAGTAAAAGGCAGAAGAAAAGACAGAGCACACAAAAGGTCGCCCAATGTCCAGCAAGTTCTCCACTTGAGGCCCTCAACTGGTATCACCAGAAGGCCAATAAAGAAGTCTGAGACGGCCAGAGAGAGGAGGATGAAGTTAGTGGAGGTGTGGAGCTGTCTGTAAAGAGAAGAAATAGATGTTTTAGGCATTTTAGCTTTGATAAACCAACAGGAGATGATGTAGGAGAGAGTAGGCAACCTAGAGGAAGCATGCAAAATAATCTGGCTCACTCTGTTTGACACTAGTTGTAGCCAAACTACCCAGTGAGTTCAAGGTTTTTGTAAAAACACATTAGACCATAACTGTCATTTTAAATCTCAATCAATTAAAAAGCACTATCGAGACCTAAAGATCTGCAGTGTATCTGCCTCTAATTGTGCTCAGGCCTTTCATGCAGTCTGTGATTTAGCACAGCTGAATACACAAGGCATATAATGAATGAATGCAGACATGTGAGGAACAGGGGATGTGTGCACTCTAAGGCTTCTGTTTTTTTTTTCCAAAGTAAGTATTCTATAGCAGGCCTTTAACTAAAATTGATCGAGGCCCACCTAGTTAACTTTCCCCACTGTGAATGGGCCAGAACATATAAATAAAAGGATATGTGTTTAAATGTACTTTTATTAAAGTCCTCCGACAAGTAAAGTCTCATTTACACAACTACAGCCTCTTGAACAATGTGGAGATAAATGTAGGCAATTCACTGTATTTCTTTCCTTTCTTTAAATGGGAGGGATGTTTCTTGGTGTTTAGCTTTTACCAAAAAAAAAGCTCATAGAAGAAAGGCAAATGCTCCAAAATAAGAAAAAGAGGTTAGAGTTTATAAAAAGCTGTAATAAAACTGGATTTGACAAAAAGGATAAGGCTCAAGGTACAGGTTGTTAATTAACATTTGCCTGAAATCAGGCATAAAATGCCTTTAATACCCAAACTATTGAATTGATTGTATTTTCATTTAAATACAATCAATTCAAGCAAAAACATACAAACAAAAGTATTTCTACTATTCAGCTTATATTTACCTGAAGTGTGCGATGGAGATGATGACCAGCAGGTTGAGAGTGGCAGTGAGCAGGGAGCAAATGAAAAGCAAGACATTAGAAACAAAGACCTCAGTTGGGTTGGTCTGAGGCTTTCTGCACGAGCTGTTGAGGAGGTGTGGGAAGCAAAGTTCTGCCTCCACAGTCTCCATGATCTAAGAACAGAAGTCGCCAAGCTCTTATATGTCTCATCAACAACTCCCCCCCCCACACACACACACACACGAGCACGCACACGCGCACATACACACGCACGCACGCACGCACACACACACACACACACACACACTTGACTTGCTTTAGGGATTGTTACAAATTTCAAATTTTAAATTGTGATTTCAAACTTCTGATAAAAAAAACAAAAAAAAAACTATTTTATGATCTAGTACATGCTTTCTCAATACAATAGTAAAAATTGTCAAGACTTGTAGATCCTTTCACTTAGAATTCCAACGGCTTAGTGTCTTGTACAGGAAAGGACTGTCCAAAAGCTATTAAGATTGTTGTGTTCAAATATATGTTTTGAACATAAAACATATATTTAAACACAAAAATCTATGAAAAATTAAAACAAAAATAATAAAATAATAGACAAATAATTTTTGTTGAATGATAATGGTTAAGTATCCCCTTTCACATTGTGGGATGGGGCTAAAGCAGTGTTGTAAATGTATTGAGCTAGCAGTAAAATTAAAGAAGCAACGGTTGCAAAAAAAGCCATACTCTTTGAACTTAAAAAAAGCACAATCCATTCGTGTGGTACCAAATGTACGGCATCCCATAACCATAGAGCAGGTTTTAAACCCAAATTGCAGCAACGTTCCTAGAATTACAAATACTACTTTACAACGCACAAACTATTCCCAAGAAAAAACATGAAGAGAAAGGTTTTGACAGGGTGGATTGGCCATATCTAAACAAAACAATGAGTTATCAATTAGATTAATGCTGTTAATAGGGATCCAATTTCAAGCCAATGGTTGCTGGTCTGACTTTTTCAAAATAAAACGGGGTGTGTGTCAGGGAAGTCCAGTCTCACCTATACTTTTTGCTTTATGTATCAAACTTTTAGCAGAATGGATTAGAACAAACAACCAAATAAAAGGCATAGACAGATTTGGAGACATTTTAGGTTATAATGTTAATGAAGGGAAATCTGAAATAATGCTGATTACAGGACACTGGCCCAGCCTGTAAAATAAAGATGTCAAATTTAAATGGTCAAAAGAAGGGTTTAGATTTGGGAATTATGTTGAGTCCTTCACAATATTAAAAATGTAATCACAAATTAAAAATTATTTAGAGAGATGGCAGATTCTTCCTTTCTCCCACCTCACGTGATGTTGCAGAACCAAGACAACCCCACAACTTCCAGAGACTCAGGGTCAATCTCCTCTACCCCCAGTGCCTTGCCACCAAGAAGCTTCTTAACTACTTTGATGACTTCAGCTTGGGTAATGGATGGGCTCTGCTCTGGAAGACATGTCGGTGGGATTAAGGAGATCTTCGAAGTATTCTGACAATATCCCCAGTTGAGGTCAACAGCTGCTCAACTCCTATGTAAACAGTGTTGGCAGGGCACTGCTTCCAGCTTCTGTGACGCTGGACGTTTTGCCAGAATTTTTTTGAGGCCTGCAAGTCCTTCTCCTTGAGCTCACCTCCACCACTTAAAGCATTTTCTCAAATTCAAAGTCAGTATAATATTGCTAGTAGTGACCTTTTTAGATTCTTCCAAATAAGAGACTATTTTAAGATTTACAAGAATATGCAAAGTTAAAGAACAACCATCAGATTTTGAACTGTTTCTGATAACTGTGGTGGAGGATAAAAAAAGACTTATAAAAAGTATTTCTGTATTAAATAAATGGGAAGTTGCACGGATTGTGTTAAATGGAGAGGTGTCAAGTAACAAAGTACAAATACTTTGTTACCTTACTTAAGTAGAATTTTTGGCTATCCATCCATCCATCCATCCATCTTCTACCGCTTATCCGGGGGGCGGGTCGCGGGGGCCATAGATATACATAATAAAGGCTAGATGTCTTACGGCGGAGTCTCTAACGTCATCACCGGCGGCCATCTTGTCACAGGCAAGCTTTTTGGTGGGCTCTGTGGTACCTGATGTAAGGTGAGTGATCTGCACGAACACAAATACTCTTATCTCGCTGAAATCTTGACGGATTTACAAAATGTTTGATTTCTTACAAACGTTAATAACGTGGCTATAATTCTGGATGCGTGAACATGTTGAAATTGCAGCTTTTCTTTTCGAAAGACGACTTAATCGTGCAGCATAGTTGTGTATCACGGCTAACGTTACTTGTGCAAGTTATCAAGGCTGAGACCACAATCGAGCTGTTCAGTTATAGTTTTACTGACACCAATAACGATTTTCTGGGGGAAAACAATCTCGCGATGGTCCATAAAGAGAAATCTTCCCTTAATTTCCACATCCTTATTAATGATTATTATTATAAGTAATGATATTATTATACTAACTCAAATTTCAGGATTTGTTGTGCGATGGGCTCTGAAGAAGCTGTCGTGACCAGAGCTACCACCTGCTGACCTTAAAAAACAATGGAGGTCTGGTGATTCCATCAGAAGGCACAGTGAGGGTCGGCAGGGCAGCAGAGTGGGTCATTCGTCAGGCATCAGCAAGTACCAGACGATCACAGCCCATCAAACTGCTAGAGGTCGTGCACACTGTACGGAAGAGGATAGGGTCAGTAGATGTGTTTGTGCTCGGGGAGCACATTGGCGAAACGCAGTATGGCATAGACAGCCACCACCATACGCTGTTAACAGTAGTTGTGTCCCTGTTTTTTAAGCTAAGGCTGCACCACATCGCTAAAATGACTAACCTTACCTTACAGAGCAACAACATGCGACAGAAGCTCAATAAAACTGTCCTTTTCAAAGGGAATTAGCACAAGCTCTGTTATTTTTTTTTTCTTCTCTGTCCTCCACAGTAGTGTAGTTCTCTCTACAGGGTGGGGATTTCAACATGCAGCATTTTTTTATGTATATTTGTAAAGGGGAATCTTGTATCTATTTTTTTTTTATTGCAAATATCACTTTTATAATAGTTAAAAAAAATAGACTTTTGTGTAATTATTCCATATTTTGTCTAGTCATTCTATATCAGAACTCCTGACATACAATCCAAATAGAAACTTCAGAGTGTTACCTTTCATTTGAGACCAGGAATATGCTTCTACACCAAGAGGTTACCACACAGTAAGCCTTTATTGTCAGTATGTATTTTGGGTAACCAAAAGTCCTATGGGGAGTTTCGATAGGGCATTTTACAAAAAACATGAGCATACCTTGGCAAATAAATGGTCTAAAGTACTCATATTTCATTCTATATTGATCTGCTTTTGCACACAGCTTTACAAGACCTGGTGCTTGGGCTCAGTTGTGTTTCTAAAGTCATATCAAGAGACCTAGAAGCTGAAATGTGGTCATTTGAGATGATTGTTATCCAGCAGAAAGAAAAAACAATATTCTAGCCTCTATAACTCTGTGCCAGTACTTCACACAATTATTCTGATTGTTTCCTAAGAAACTACAGGGTCTCAGCTTTCTAAAGAGGTCAGGCATTTGATGGTAGACAAAAATAGCTGGGAACAGTGATCTCTGAAGTAGGCGCAGTGCAATGTCGAGGGGAAAAGCCTAGTAAATGGCCCAACCCTCAAGATGTTAAAATAAACATAATAATTCTAATTATTTTATTATAATATTAATATTATAAAAGTGTGTGTGTGTGTGTGTGTGTGTGTGTGTGTGTGTGTGTGTATATATATATAATATATATATATATATATATATATATATATATATATATATATATATATATATATATATATATATATGTAGCGTATGAGCTATAATATATGAGGTAATAAGAAATATTAATTTATTAATTTGGGTAAATTATTAATTAATATTTTTATCATCAAAATTGTCCCGTAAAGGGGCACCAAAAATAATACTGTAGCGTATATAGTGTACTATACAAGGGTATGTTTGTATAAACATATAGAAGATTAATTTTAATAATTTCAATAATTAATTTTGATATTAATATTAATTCATTAAAATTAATTTCTAATTAAAAGGGGGCACCACCCTGGTTTTAACAGGTCCAGAGAAACTGTTTAGCCTAGTCTCATCAATCTTAAAAGGAAGAGAATTCTATTGTTTTCGAACATTTCTTAATTATAAACAGAGAAACATTAATGTCTTTTACGGGGTTTTATTAAAAATCACACAGATCTAACACAGGTATAAGGATAACCTAACATTGGAACAGGGGAAAGGATAAACACAAAACACAGGAACGAACAAAGGATTAAATACAGGAATAATTATTTGCTTTCACAGGGTTTGTGAAACCAGAGGAATGTTTAGACATAATCTAACTGATGGCATTTAACCAAAGGGCCTTTAACGGAGGAGGGAGTGGCGATCTTGGGCAGAGGACATTTTAACGACGCCAAGGCTGTTGTGTCACGTGCGGACTTACTGAGGTCAGCGGGGCTGGCTCGGTCCGGTGGGTCGCTATCAGCGGTCCGGGGGTCCGGAATGTTGGAGCGTTCTGGACGCTTCCTGGAGCGTTCCACCCCGAAGATGCCGTCGCAGCCTGGTCCAGTTGTTGCTGGTCCGGTTGTTGCCAAGAATGCCTGGGCCTCCGTGTACCGTTACAAGTCTACGGTTATACAAGTCATTGCAGTGTCCATAAAAATAGTTCTTAGCTGTTTGCTGGTTAAAACTTGCTTCTGCGCGCGCTCCCTTGAGAAAGTAGCAGGCGCTTTTAGCAGGCACAGTTTTAGAACAAAAGTTTACTCGCGCTACACGAGGCTCAAAAGCTTTAGGCCATGGTCGCCTTGGGGCAGGCTGGTCCGACGAGGCCGGAGGGGCCGGAGCAGAAGAGAGGGCCAGCAGCAAAAGAGAGCTTTAGCCATGGTGGCATTAGCGGTCCTGAGTGGACCGGACCTTGTGGGGTCAGCGAAGGCGGAGGGGCAAGAGCCAGCAGCAAAAGAGGAAGAGTTTTGGCTCGCAGCCAGCTTTCATTAACTTCGAGCCGGGGGGCGCTCTTCCGGCGGAAGAGGAAGTTGGCGGAAGGGGAAGTTGCTTGGGAACGTCTAACTAAAGTTTTTACTAAAGTTTTTAAAACATTCCTTTTGTTTCAACCCGTTCTCATAACACATAACAAACATTTATATTCGTAGGATTATACAAAGAAAAGTCGAGTATTATGAATATGTAGAATATTGTTGAAGCATTAATTACATATCATCTAAAACAAAACGGAAACCATAAAGGGAGTTATTTGTTTGCAACTCTGTGTCCTGGAAAAGAACAGCATAAACATCACAATATCAAAAATACACTTTCCTTTAATGTAAGAATTTGATGATTGGATAGAGTCATTTGTTCATGTGACCACCAGGGGCGGTCTTTGATCATTCTTGGATGTTAGGATCAAAGGCATTCCAATTGTCAATCAGAATGAGATGGAGCGCTCTCTGGTGAAGAGCACAGTTCTTGAATCCAGCTGGAATAACAATGTTATCATCAGTTTATGGTTAAAAAGACATGGCGCCAGGGGGGGTGGCACTGGTCCTGAGCCACCTTTGATCTGGGGTGCCTGGTGGACCCAGGTTCCACTGCTTGTAAAAGCAAGAGCAAAGTCATTACAGTTTTTCTCAATTGCTAAAACACTAAACCCTATTGTTTGAACCAAATGCTCAGTTGCCTGAACCCACTGATTGAATCAATCACTCTTTTGGCAAAACCATAAGCACTTTTCACCTGTTTAGACACAACTTGTCAACACATTTTCATTGTGATGCACCTGTGCTGCAGAATGGTGAGCACAAGTGACAAAAGTCAAACACAATGAAAGCACAGGTGTCACCAGTTGAACACAACAACTCAAAATTGATCACACTTGTGGCTAATGATGTGAGGGAACATATAAGCCAGTTCAGAGAGCACTGGTTTGTGAGGTCTTACAATGGATAGAAATCTGAGAGGAAGAGTCCGTGTGAGAGGTGGTCGAGGTGGTCAAGGTGGTCGAGGTGGTCAAGGTGGTCGAGGTGGTCAAGGTGGTCAGCAAAGACAAAGAACAGTAATATCTGATGAAATCAGAGCTACTGTGATTGACCATGTTCTTGTCCATGGTATGAGCATGAGGGAGGCTGGACAAAGGGTACAACCAAGTAGATTCACTGTGTCCACCATAATCCGAAGATTTAGAGAAGAGAACAGGTAATAACATTTTTTTTTAATTATAGCCTAGTATGTAAATGCTGACAGCAATTACTGTAAGACATACTATATACTGTATCACAGTATACTGTAAGTAAATATATGTTCCAGTACACCACTGTACCAATGTACTGTAGTATTGTAATGGAGGGTTGGTCTGTTTGTTTGTAGGCCTAGTATTCCATGTATATTTTTTGTAACTCCATGTCCTCTTTTTGTAGAATTGAAAGACTGTCACATGGGGGTGGCAGGACAGGTATGTTCTCCCCACACCAAGAGACCCTAATTGTTGATATGGTCCGTGAGAACAATGCCATTAAACTGCGTGAAATTCAGCAGAAGATCATTGAGGACCATGTAAATTTTGAGGGTATAAACAGTGTCAGCCTCTCTACTGTTGATCGTGTCCTCAAGCGCAACAGACTGCGCATGAAACAGCTATACAGAGTGCCTTTTGACCGCAACTCAGACAGAGTAAAGGAGCAAAGATTCCAGTACGTACAGGTTGGCATACATCCAGACACATTCAATGTTGATTACTGTAGTGATTTACTGTAGTGGCCTAAATCACTTTCCGTATCACTTACAGAACTATATCTATTTCTACAGAGGGTTTTTGAACTGGAATCAATGGAAAGACCCCACTAATACATGTATATGGATGAAGCTGGGTTTAATCTCACCAAAAGGAGAAGGAGAGGCCGTAATGTGATTGGCCATCGGGCCATTGTTGGTGTTCCTGGGCAGCGTGGTGGCAATGTCACATTATGTGCTGCCATCAGCAATCATGGGGTTGTCCACCATCATGCCAACCTGGGGCCCTACAACACTCACCAGCTCCTCATTTTCCTCAATAACATGCGAGATGCTCTGTTGGGGCAGCAGGATGAGCATCCCATCTATGTGGTTGTTTGGGATAATGTGAGTTTTCACAGAGCCCTCCAGGTTAGAGAGTGGTTCAATATGAACCAAGATTTTATCAATCTTTGCCTTCCACCCGTACTCCCTTTCCTAAACCCCATTGAGGAATTCTTCTCCTCATGGCGGTGGAAGGTATATGAACGCCAACCTTACACCAGGGTAAATCTCCTGCAAGCCATGGGACTTGCCTGTGGTGACATAGGTGTGGAGGCATGCCAAGCCTGGATACGGCATGCCAGGGTTTTCCCCGTTGCCTGGCCAGACAAAATGTGGCCTGTGATGTGGATGAAGTCCTGTGGCCTGACCCAGTACGGAGACATGATGCTGTGGCTGAATAATTCACTTATTTGTATTTTTTGTACTTTATATTTACAGTATACATAGGCTTACTGTACACAAGTGGTAAGCACGTATGATTTCTGTTTGTTTTTAAAAGTGATACAGTACATGTAAATGCACAAGATTTCTGTTTTGTCTTTTGTACAAGTGCTAAATGCACTTTTTTTTTTTGCAACTTGCATTTAGCCTACATTGAACAATAAACATTGTCATACAGTAATGTCAATTTTGACATGCTTTTGCTTTACTTTATAGAATCACACATTGCCACACTGGTGGCTGAGGAAAGATATTTTACGTAGTATTGAACAGGAGTCTGCCATTGTAGATATGGTAGTGGCAAACAATGCAATCAGACTGCGTGAAATCCAGGCAGCAGTAATTGCAGATCAGGAGCATTTGAAATATAAACAGTGTGAGTTTGGCAACTATAGATCAAGTCTTTAAACAACACCATGTCAGAATGAAGCAGCTGTACAGAGTTCCATTTCAAAGAAACTCTGACATGGTAAAGGAGGCACGATTCCAGTATGTGCAGGTACAGATTTGTTTTGGAATACCTTGTTATATATATATATATATATATATATACATAAATACCTTGGGCGTGTGTATATTCATTGCACCTATATGTTCTGTTCAATGTTATTTTCATATGGAAGTCCATGGTTATAATTATTCATACGTATGCAGTGTCATAAGTACATCTCTGACGTTTATAACAAACCAAACAGTTCAAATCGGTAGAAAATTTAGCACGTTATGGTTATTTAAAAAGTACATGCACCATTAAAACACAATGTTACTAGTGAGCAAGCTGACTGTGACAAGATGGCCGCCAGGTGGGGACGTCGACCTCCATTGGCCAGAGCGCGGACGAGACATCTAGCCTTTATTATGTATATCTATGGCGGGGGCAGCAGTCTAAACAGAGACGCCCAGACTTCCCTCTCCCCAGACACTTCCTCCAGCTCTTCCGGGGGGATACTCAGGCGTTCCCAGGCCAACCCGAGAAACATAGTCCCACCAGCGTGTCCTAGGTCTTCCCCGGAACACCTCCCTAGGGAGGCGTCCAGGAGGCATCCGAAACAGATGCCCAAACCACCTCAGCTGGCTCCTCCCGAGTGACCGAGCTCCTCACCCTATCTCTAAGGGAGCGCCCCGCCACCCTGCGGAGAAAGCTCATTTTGGCCGCTTGTATCTGGGATCTCGTTTTTCCGGTCATGACCCAAAGCTCATGACCATAGGTGAGAGTAGGAACATAGTTTGACCGGTAAATCGAGAGCTTTGCCTTACAGCTCAGCTCCTTCTTCACCACGACAGACCGGTACATTGACCACATCACTGCAGAAGTTGCACCGATCCGTCTGTCAATCTCACGCTCGGTCCTTTCCTCACTCGTGAACAAGACCCCAAGATACTTGTACTCCTCCACTTGAGGCAGGATCTCTCACCAACCTGAAGGAGGCAAGCCACCCTTTTCTGACTGAGAACCATGGTCTCAGACTTGGAGGTGCTGATCCTAATCCCAGTCGCTTCACACTCAGCTGCAAACCATCCCAGTGCACACTGAAGGTCCTGGCTTGATGGAACCAACAGGACCACATCATCTGCAAAAAGCAAAGACAAGATCCTGTGGTCCCCCAACCAGACTCCCTCCAGCCCCTGGCTGCGCCTAGAAATCCTGTCCATAAAGATAATGAACAGGATCGGTGACAAAGGGCAGCCCTGCCGGAGTCCAACATGCACTGGGAATAGGTCTGACTTACTGCCGGCAATGCGAACCAAGCTCCTGCTCTGGTTGTACAGTGACTAGCAAAGGGCCCCGGACCCCATACTCCCAGAACACCCCCCACAGGGGCCCCGAGGGACACAGTCGAATGCCTTCTCCAAATCCACAAAACATATGTGGACTGGATGGGCAAACTCCCATAAACCGCAAAAACAAAAACCGCATTGTTCCTCCTGAATCTGAGGTTCAACTATTGGCCGCATTCTCCTCTCCAGTACCCTGGCATAGACTTTCAGGGGTAGGCTGAGGAGTGTGATCCCTCTGTAGATGGAACACACCCTCCGGTCCCCTTTCTTAAAAAGAGGGACCATCACCCCGGTCTGCCAGTCATGAGGTACTGTCCCCAACCGCCACGCGATGTTGCAGAGACGTGTCAACCAAGACAGCCCTACAACATCCAGAGACTTGAGGTACTCAGAGTGTATCTCATCCACCCCCGATGCCTTGCCACCGAGGAGCTTCCCAACTACCTCAGTGACTTTTGCTTGGGTGATGGATAAGTCCACCTCTGAGCCTTCTGGCCTCTGCTTCCTCAGTGGAAGACGTGTCGGTGGGGTTGAGGAGATACTCGAAGTATTCCTTTCACCGTCCAACATTGTCCCGAGTGGAAGTCACCATCTCCACTGTAAACAGTGTTGGCAGGACATTGCTTCCCCCTCCTGAGGCGCCGGGCGGTTTGCCAGGAAGTGCAAATAGTGTGTTCGTGGAAAAAAGCCCATTCAAATAAATTGCCATTGGACCGATAATGACCCGGAGGGATCGTAGTGTGAAAAGGGATCCAAGATGCCCACCAAGTTAATTCGCCTTTGGACACTTTGCGATTCCCTCCTCTTTCTGACCCCAAAACACGCTTCCTCCGGGCATAGTGGGTTCCCGGACACCTCTAGGTTTGCTCACGCACCAGCTGGGAACCTTGGTCAGTCACCGGGACACCTGACCACTCCTAAGCACCGCCCACATTCCATGAAACCACTATGTGTCCACTTCCTCACTATTTTGGGGAAACGTGTCGTACCTCCCACGAACCCACTATTTGTCCACTTCCCCACTATTTTGGGGAAAAGTGTCAGTGACCACTGCTGACCACTGCTGACCACTCCTAAGCCACGCCCACATCCCATGAACCCACTATGTGTCCACTTCCCCACTATTTTTTCAGAATGGACCCAGAAGCGCCCCCTCTGGCCAATTTTGACCTTTGGCCCAAAGTTGCTCCGAGAGACTTGCCTGTGGATACGGCATACCAGGGGCCCCCCTGAGCTCCCAGTTCGATTTTGGCCCACAACGGACCTTTCTGAACAAATCAATGTATTTTGTGTAGTGTGTTCACGTACGGCGCTTAGAGAGGCCCAATTGACTCGGGAGCAGACTCATTTTGATCGCCACGGTACGTGGAAGCGGGTGGTAACGTTTGGAGAGGCTACAACATTGTGAAGGGGTCAAAAGGTCAAAAAAGGGTATGCGCTAAAGGCCCGAAAAGGAGATATCTTTTGAGTCATTATTTTTCTTCCCTTTACTCTAGAGCCAGCCGCCTTCAATATGTAATTGCAAAATTTGGGGCCCCTGGGACCTTTGTAGAAAAATCCAAATAGCCCAATATTTCAATGTATTGTCTGTAGTGTGTTCACGTACGGTGCCTAAGAAGGTCCGATCGACTCAGGAGTGGACTCCTTTTTCTCGTCACAGTGCGTGGAAGCGTGCGGGAAAGTTTGGAGAGGCTATGACATCGTTAAGGGGCTTAATTGGCAAAAGAGCTACGGTCGTCCGAGAAGATACTATGCAAATAAGTGTGAAGTTGGACGTCTCCCGTTCGGAGACGGAAGGTCTCAGGATCTTGAAATTTGCGATCGGTACTCTCTAGGGGCCCCTGAAGTAGGACCCCGAAGCGCATAACTCTAGGACCCCCTGACCCAGTTTGCATCCCCACTCTCCAAAAAACTTAGAAGGCCCTCTGCGCCAATGCGCTTGAGAGGCCTTCTAGAGAAAATCTGTCACGGAGGCTGAAATTTTTTCCCTTCGCTCTAGAGCCAGCCGCCTTCAATATGTTATTCAGAATGGGCCCTGGAGCCAGCGTGCAAAATTTGGAGCTCCTGGGACCTTTGTAGAAAACTCCAATTAGCCCATTATTTCAATGTAATATCTGTAGTGTGTTCACGTACGGTGCCTAGGAAGGTCCGATCGACTCAGGAGTGGACTCCTTTTTCTCGTCACAGTGCGTGGAAGCGTGCGGGAAAGTTTGGAGAGGCTATGACATCGTTAAGGGGCTTAATTGGCAAAAGAGCTACGGTCGTCCGAGAAGATACTATACAAATAAGTGTGAAGTTGGACGTCTCCCGTTCGGAGACGGAAGGTCTTGGGATCTTGAAATTTGCGATCGGTACTCTCTAAAGGCCCCTGAAGTAGGACCCCGAAGCGCATAACTCTAGGACCCCCTGAACCAGTTTGCATCCCCACTCTCCAAAAAACTTAGAAGGCCCTCTGCGCCAATGCGCTTGAGAGGCCTTCTTGAGAAAATCTGTCACGGAGGCTGAAATTTTTTCCCTTCGCTCTAGAGCCAGCCGCCTTCAATATGTTATTCAGGATGGGCCCTGGAGCCAGCGTGCAAAATTTGGAGCTCCTGGGACCTTTGTAGAAAACTCCAATTAGCCCATTATTTCAATGTAATGTCTGTAGTGTGTTCACGTACGGCGCCTAGGAAGGTCCGATCGACTCTGGAGTGGACTCCATTTTCTCGTCACAGTAAGTGGAAGCGTGCGGAAAAGTTTGGATAGGCTATGACATCGTTGAGGGGTCAAAAAGTCAACTAAGGGTATTAGCTGAAGGCCCAAAAGAGGATAGATATCTGCTGAGTCAACCTTTTTTTCCCTTCCCTCTAGAGCCAGTTGCCTTTGATGTGTCGTTCTGGGCTAGCGTGCAAAATTTGGGGCCCCTGGGACCTTTGTAGAAAAATCCCAATAGGCCATTATTTCAATGTATTTGAGTAGTGTGTTCACGGACGGCGCTTAGAAAGGTCCCATCGACTTGAGAGTGGACTCCTTTTTCTAGTCACAGTGCGTGGAAGCGTGCGGTAAAGTTTGGAGAGGCCACAACATAGTTAAGGGGCTTAATTGGCAGCAGAGCTACGGTTGTCCCCTTCCCCGCTCTGAACACAACCAAAAGGACTGTCTGAGCATGTGAGGGCTGAGAGGAAGATTTTCTCCAGGGGCTGAAAAGGGGTGCCTTGGAGCTAGAAACTGGCGCTTCGGATATGTCGACTGGGGGGGCCCGAGGAGCCAGGGTGCAAAATTTGGGCCCTCCCGCAACACTTTGCTGAAATGGACACATAGTGCTTTTGCGGACGGTGGAACTGGGCAACGGGTCTCGGTCCTACCTACTCAGGAGGACCAGCTGAGTGCAGTAATGTAGTTTTTTATCATGACAGGACCCCAAATAAATATCTCCAGTCATCATTCAGACCCGGTGTTTTCCATGATCCCAGTTCAAGCTTATGAAATGGTTTTCATAGGGTGTCCGTGGACAGGGAGTTTTGTACATTTGTCTTTAACTTATTGTGATGAAAACTATTTTGCTGGTGTCAGCAAGCCCCCCTGAGTGGGGTAAACCGAGTCCTGATTCAAAATTCCACTGTCCAGGAACACACTATTTTGTTACATTGAATAAATGTTACATGGGATGTCCATATCTCGGCCCTCTAAAGGGTCAGGGCCACCAAACCTGGATTTCTGTCTTAATCTGAACACCCTCTAACGGGGTGCAAAGTTTCAAAAAGATCAGAGAAACTTTTTTTTAGGCCCAAAAAAACCCCCCAAAAAAAGGAGACCACATTTTAATCGATCGGACCTCGGGAAGTGGCCGCCAGCGCCCCCACTAGGGCGAATACATTGAGATTTTAGGTATGTGGGAATCCCAAATTTTTCACCCTGGCTCCTGGAGCATCCTTGAATCACATATCCAAAGCCCAAGGCTCTAGAACAGAGGTCACTAATAGGCGGACCGCGGTCCGGATCCGGACCTCGAGAGGCTTTGATCTGGACCGCAAGACATTATTCATAATTACAAGCGCATTGTGTAAAACATATTTTTGAACCGGCACTTCTAGGACAGCTACGTCTACACGCGCGGGGTCCTCAGGTTATTATGGTTACGGACAGAGCAGCGGGAAATTTTAACATGTTTAGCGTAGCCTGATAATGAGTTAGAAACCACTAAAATCTAAAAGCTGAGCCTTGGCAAAACATAACAAAGATTAACTGACGTTATGGACGGAGAGGGAACGTTTATTTTAGTTTATTCAGCTCCTCAGCTCCGTGTCAGTGTCAAAGCTGAACAACAGCCCTTTATCCTCTAGTCCCGGCTGCTTTGATAATCAGAGAATGAATCCAGAACTGAACCAGGACTGGACAGTTTTCATGTCAGGATTAAAAAGACTCAGGCTCAGAGGGAAGTGAGGACGTCTAATGTGGTGAGTTGTACATTTGTCTGTCAACTTCTTTATTCTGTTGTAGGTTAGGTACTTGACTCAAATCATATTTGACCTAATTTACAAACGTGAGTTAGCATTCACGTTCATTTGAACCTAACGTGTTTATTTGGGTGATTAAAACAGAAAAGGTGTGAAAGGAGGGTTTAATGATGAGACACATGTTAAGTCTTCCTTAAGTTGTGTCAGTTTCTGTGTGAATCCTAAATCCTGTTACAGAACTAATCATAAGCATTTTAATTAAAATGTTACCCCACACGGGAAAAATACAGGAAATAAATCTTTCTATTCTTAATTTTGTTTTAAGATGAAACTGCAAATTAAACAGTAACAGTTAATTATTGGCAACAGTAAATGTTAAAGAAGTGCATTTTCCCTTGTTCCTGTTGTTTTCAGAGGAATGACAATAGAAAGAGATAAATTATGACGGGCATCTTTGTCATATTTGTTTAACAAATATGTTTTGGCTTGATTTGATGATTTTGTATTTAAAATGTTCTCATACATGTTTTAAAGGAGTATTAGGCGTTATATGCAGGATTCCAGGCTGTTGTCAATAAACAACCAGGTCTTGAGCCTTAGCCTCTTTTGATTTTGTAGTATTTTCCTTTTGTCTGTGAACTGTGTTTGGTGAAAACTAAACACTCAAACATCCTCCTCATGGAAACAAAGGATAAAATACAGAAAACAGTGGATTATCTACATTCATCTCCATTTTGTTTAAAAGGCTGTAGGTGTGGAATAAATGAGACTTTACTTTAAAGAATTATATTCAAACACATATCCTTTTATTTAAATTTTCCGGACCCCTCACAGTGAGTAAAGTTACTAAGCGGACCTTGGCTGATTTTAATTGAGGACCCCTGCTCTAGAACAAAGGGGAAAAAATATGATCAAAAAGACACCCTAGAGCCTTTAGCTAGAACCCTTAGTTGACCTTTTGACCCCATTACAATGTCGTAGCCTCTCCAAACTTTACCACACGCTTCCACACACTGTGACCAAAAAAAGGAGACATTTTAATCGATCAGACCTCGGGAAGTGGCCGCCAGCGCCCCCACTAGGGCGAATACATTGAGATTTTAGGTATGTGGGAATCCCAAATTTTTCAACCTGGCTCCTGGAGCATCCCTGAATCACATATCCAAAGCCCAAGGCTCTAGAACAAAAGGAAAATATATAATCAAAAAGACACCGTTTTTTTTAGGCCATTTAGCTAGTATCCTTAGTTGACCTTTTGACCCCTTAACAATGTTGTAACCTCTCCAAACTTCACCACCACCTTACACGCACTGTGACGAGAAACCACTCCCAAGGCAATCGGACCTTCCTAGGCGCCATACGTGAACACACTACAGACAATACATTGAAATAATGGCCCATTTTGAGTTTTCTACAAAGGTCCCAGGGGCCCCAAATTTTTCACCCTGGCTCCTGGATTACCCCTGAATCACATATCCAAAGCGCAAGGCTCTAGAACAAAGGGGGGAAAAAATATGATCAAAGGGCCTTTAGCTAGTACCCTTAGTTGACCTTTTGACCCCTTCACAATGTCGTAGCCTCTCCAAACTTTACCACCCGCTTCCAAATACCATGGCGATCAAAATGAGTCTGCTCCCGAGTCGATCTGGCCTTTCTAAGAGTTATCCGTGAACACACTACACAAAATACAATGAAATAATGGGCAACTTGGATTTGTTCAGAAAGGTCCGTTGTTGTCCAAATTCGAACTGGGAGCTCAGGGGGCCCCCTGGTATGCCATATCCACAGGGCAAGTCTCTCGGAGCAACTTTGGGCCAAAGGTCAAAATTGGCCAGAGGGGGCGCTACCGCGCGCATCCTCTTGTTGCACATGACCATCTGACCGCTTCTGGCTCCATTCTGAAAAAATAGTGGGGAAGTGGACACATAGTGGGTTCGTGGGAGGTGGGCGTGGCTTAGGAGTGGTCAGCAGTGGTCACCGACACTTTTCCCCAAAATAGTGGGGAAGTGGACACATAGTGGGTTCATGGGAGGTGGGCGTGGCTTAGGAGTGGTCAGCTGTGGTCACCTGGTAAGGAATCGCAAAGTGTCCGCCACCTTGTTAATCGAATGGGGTGAGAATCCCATCGAAATAAGCCTAGAGTGGGAATGGTCATCATGCCACACTGTGGACGTGTCCTTTATTGCAAGTCTGTGTCCCGAAAGTTTGGGGCCCCTCCTATCGGCCCCCGGAGGGGTCAGGGCCTCAAACGAGTTACGGCGCGTACCAGCGTCCCCGGGGGGTCGGATCTGGCCTATCGCCGAACCCCCGAAAGATTTCTGGGGTCCGGCGCGCTCGTCCCATAAATGGGCCCATATGGGGCAAACGGACACTTTTTAAAGTTTGGGACCCTCTAGAGAATTTATTCGAAGCCGACCGATAGTCTTTCTCCATGGCATCACCGAACTCCTCCCAGACCCGGGTTTTAGCCTCCACAACCACCCGGGCTGCAGTCCGCTTGGCCTGCCGGTACCTATCCGCTGCCTCAGGAGTCCCACGAGCCAACCAGGCTCGGTAGGTCTCCTTCTTCAGCTTGACGGCATCCCTTACTTCCGGTGTCCACCACTGGGTTTGGGTGTTGCTGCCACGACAGGCACTAGAGACTTTACAGCCACAGCTTCGAGTGGCCGCATTGACAATGGAGGTGGAGAACATGGTCCACTAGGACTCAATGTCTCCAATCTCCCTCGGGATCTGGTTGAAGCTCTGCCGGAGGTGGTAGTTGAAGATATTTCTGACAGGGGGCTGTCCCCTGTCCCCGAACCTGGTGGTGGACACCGGAAGTAAGGGATGCCGTCAATCTGAAGAAACAGACCTATCGAGCCTGGTTGGCTTGTGGGATTCCTAAGGGCAGCTGATGGGTACCGGCAAGCCAAGCAGCCCACAGTAAAAAAAAATACTGGGTTCCACAAAACCCTTTTGACATTTAAAATGAAATAACACTGCATATGACACTGCACATTTTTGCCTTTGTGCTATGTATAAACAAACTATAATGTGTTGCATTTATGAAATTAATAAACGACTGCAGAGAAAACGAAACTACATTTCTGCATGCTACAAAAACATTTTGAACTTTGAAAAAAATATGTTCAGCTAGCCAAAAACGCCGTAGCCTACTCTCTCTGTGTGCCGTCATCCTTTTACTGGCGCGTGCAGTCAGCTGTCAATATTAATAATAAAAGGACTATTTCACTGAACAATGCAAAAATATGAATATATGCAAAATAATAGGCAATTAAAATATTTATCATACTTAGTTAATGTGATTTCTGCACAGCATCTGCACATCAGGGCTCCTTACCGTCACCTTCATCTTTACACAGCTGTCATCTGTGAGGCGTGCGCAATGTTTGCTTTTAATAAAGTTTAAGTTGGAAAACACCTGCATATATCCTCATTACATATTAAGCATACTTCTTAGAATTCTCCATAGTTGGCCTACCTGGGATTCAAAAAGTTCAAAAAATCGCGGGCTGGCGGGTCTCGCCCATTGCATTTGTGACGCATAGTAACAGCAAAAACATAAAAACAAAATAATAAAAATTATAAAATAATAATAATAAAATTATTTTTTAGTAAAGACCCAGTATTTACCTTTATCATTAAAAGATCAAAAATGTATTACTACTATGCTCCCGGACAGTACCAAAGGTGCAACTGCCTGGATAAAAGTATTTATCTCCATGGTCCCAGGTGAGAACACCGCATTGGGAGATTTAAGGTATTGTCAACATTACATGGGACATAGAGATTAATGCGCACACGAAAAACTTACCTGATCATACTAAATTGAGCCCACATATTAAACAATTGTGGCTGGCTCTTAGAGCCACCTTTCCTCAGAACCACATTACAGGACATGTCCAGAAATTCAGAGACTCCTACTCGTTATTTCGATCGCTGTTTGAGTAATTGGGAACAAATGTTGGACATGCCAACCTTAGATACAGGCACAGAACAATTGTTTAAATTCCATTTAACTACTGCCCAACCAGCACCCGTTAAGACTGCATTAGAAGCTATAATGGGGACTTCCACTATGCCCCTAAATACATGGAAAGAACACTTTGTGCATCATTTCGCAAAAAATGATAAGGAAAAAGAGGAGAGGGACAAAAAGAGACAAACCTTAGATATGGAACTGAAAAATATGCAGCTTAAGGCCCTTAAAGTCCAAATTAAAGAAAAAGATACTAAACAAGCCCCTCAAGTAATTGTTAAAAAATCAGCTCAGCTAATTGATCCCACTCCTGAGAGACAGGAGAGGCAGGCTTACCAGTGAGCCAATCACAGCAATTTACAGGACAATGGAGACGAGGCTGGGGAAGAGGACGAGGACCTGGGAGGTATAGGCAGGGGCTTTGTCATATTTGTAATGGCCCGGTCATTTTGCTCGTACATGTGTTTATAACACTACACCCATGTCATACTCTCAATATCAACAGCCTCAGCCATATATGATGCAACCTACACCTTTTATACAACAGCCTAATGCTGCACCTCAACATATAATACAATCAAACATACCTCAACCACTGACGATGTCAGTTTCCTATGGCAAACTGCAACAACAACAAACATCACAAGTGCATAATGCACAGTTCCTGCCCGCACCACAAGGGCCAGGAGCAGGACAATATCACCAATAAGGTGGCCGGGACCCTACTATGGAGAGAGCGGAGTTCCCAGCGCCAGAAGTACAAATATTGATTAATGGGGAACTTCTGAAATTTATGGTAGATTCTGGGGCTAGATATAGTACCATCAACTGCATGTTACCACTCTCGCCTAAAAATAGTAATGTAGTAGGGTTTTCCGGTGTTAAACAGAAATGTTATTTTTCCGAGCCCCAAGTATGTACTCTGGACTTAGGTGCAGACCAACTAACAATGACACATTCATTTTTATTGCACCGAACCTGTCCCATTAATTTGATGGCAAGATATTTAATATCTACTGTTAAAGCAGTTATTATCTGTGGGGAGACATATACAGATGTACTCTTCCCGAATGGATATGTGTGTCAATCCTCCACTCAGTTTGACTCACAAATGTTTCAAGACATAGCTGAGGACAATGGGGCACACATATTTTGGGGTGCATTGTAGTGATGGGATTTATGGCTCTTTGAGGGGATCCGGATCTTCGCCATCCGTTCCTTTCAAAGAGCCGCTCAAAAGAACGGCTCTTTGGCTCTTTTTAAATATTTAGTCAGTTTAAGAAGCCAGCTTGGGGGCATCTCAGTTTATCCTGGAAATAATCACTGGGAGGAATGATGAGGTGAGATTTGTAGTCAAATAATTAAAACTCAGATATCACACACCAATATCTGAGTTTGAATTATTCTGAAAATCTGAAATATTGATTATTACCTCATTTGTCATGTGTGGACTATATTCCATATGGTTGCACAAATCCCTCTGCTTAGACAGTGACATCACTATTTTGGATTTACATTTAGTACAAAGTGTGTGTGTGTGTGTGTGTGTGTGTGTGTGTGTGTGTGTGTGTGTGTGTGTGTGTGTGTGTGTGTGTGTGTGTGTGTGTGTGTGTGTGTGTGTGTGTGTGTGTGTGTGTGTGTGTGTGTGTGAAGCTTCGTTGACTTATGTTATTCATACAATACCTACTCACAAATAAACATCAAAAACAAAGCCGGCTGCAATGTGCAAAACAGCTTTTACTACAAACACTTCCACACAAGAACATTATCACACAAGAACATTTTGATAGAAAACAAAAAATATTTAAAGTAGATAAAATTAGAATAAATAAAATGGAAATGTCTACATACTATTACTACTGTAAACTTTGCAAATAGGACATCAGCCCCTTCAAGTCAATGAACAATAACAAAGAGGGCTGCAATGAAGTACTCACGTGAAGGATGCGTGCACAACTAATAACTAATATCATCACGCTATAAAGGGTCGGCCCCTCCCCCTATAACTGTTCTGTCTCGCGGAGGAGCTCATTTGTGTGCATCTGTGTGAGACAGGCATAGGAAAAAAGAACGACAGAAAGAACGGCTCCCCTCCAGCCGCGACTCGGCTCCCATCGTTCATGTTTATGAGCCGTTCAAAAGAATAGGTTCGTCACAACTCTAGTGCATTGGATTCAATCTCTGGTTGAGCCATGGGGAAACTTCATCACCCTACAATACTCCCAAAATCAGAGAAAACCCTATCGCAAAATCAGAGAAAAAGGATCACAGATTAGTACATGACTTGAGACTTATTAATGACCATCTAGTGTTTAAAAACAGTCCTGTGCCAAACCCATACACAATGCTTTCTAACATTTATCGTAGGTTTGGATGGTTCACAGTCTTAGATCTGTTGAATGCGTTTTTTTGCATACCCTTTGAACAACAAACAAGCCAATACTTTGTTTTCACATTTAAAGGAAGACAATACACTTACACCAGATTACCACAAGCCCTTCTTTGTTCAATGGAGTCTTGCAAAACCTACTTAAGGACTTTAAGTCTGTAGAGGCCATTGCTGGAGAAACAGAAACCCAAGGCGCTACTTATACCAGAGACCTGCTAATTTTCTTAGCCAAAGCAGGTTTTAAGGTCTCAAAAGAAAAGTTAGTGTTGTAGGCCAAGAGTCTGTTTTTTGGGACAAATTATTACAACTCATTTGATCTCAATGACACAGGGGGATTGATCTTTGATCCTGAACCATCCCATGCCTAACACTGTACATGACATGATGAAGTTCTTAGGTACGGCCAATTACAGTAGACATTATGTCCCAGACTTCTCATATCTGACACATCCACTTAGGTTACTAATTACCTCAGCTGGACACACTAATCTTACGGCTAAGCTGACTTGGACTGAAGCTGCAGAAGAAGCTTTTATAGCTTTGAAATGGATCCCTGGGTGTTGACATGTCTCTTGCTAACCCGGACATGTCACACGACTTTATTCTTGATGTTGCAGAATAGACAGGCTTTGTTTGTGCCGTCCTATGGCAAAAGGCTGCTCTTGGACCTGTGGTGCTTTGCTACTATAGTAGGGCACTGGATCCTGTAGAGGCAGGGAGCCCGTCATGTGTTCGAGGAATATGTGCTATAGCCCATGCATTGAGAGGGGTGTCCCATATCACACTACAGTGTTACACACTAAACACACAGTCGTAGCCTGTGGACAGTCAAAGATTCACACCAGGGCTGGACTGGTAATCTGGCATACCGGGCAAATGCCCGGTGGGCCGACGCACTTGGGGGCCGGTCCGTATAATATGATTTTATTTTTTTATTTTTTTAATTGGCCAATGACCGGCCCATAAAGCAGGGACAGCGGCCCATTGGTTCATTTTTCATACTGACACTGGGCTGGCCCAATCATCTCTTAACAGGCTCCACCCTTCCTCCTCTGTTTCTTGTGTCAGATGCAGTTAGTGGCTCAGAGCCAGAAATCTGTGGATTTAGGATGGAGAAACAAAAGTGCAAGGGGGGTGCGGAGAAGTTGCGGGCCAAAAAAATAAAAATGCACATGTTGATGCCTCAACATGTGCAAAAATAACAGACATGTTTAGTGCTGTAGCTTCAGTATCCAAGCCTACAGTACCTGTCGCGCTGACCCGGTGGAGGTGTGGCTGGCTTCCGTGTGTATTTCTGTGTTGTGGTTCAGCGTGTCGGGTTTTTCTCCTGCGTGCCGCCTTCCCTGTGTGCGCTCTGTATGCCGGCGCGCACGTGACTGTGCACGCTCTGATTCAGGCTCAACCAGGTAATTTTAATTGGGAAAATTGGAAGCGCACCTGGTTCAGTGTTTAAATTAGTGAGTCAAATTAGTCATTTGAAAGAGGTACAACGGGAAGAGCGGTCGGCAGAGGCGCAAATTCATTCACTGTGAGGAACTGCAGGATATTGAAGTGTTTAGTAAAGCGGACTCGACGCATCTCCGTCTCCTGTCTCATCACTTTACACACATCACAATATTACAAATTAATTAGCTACACACACACACTCTCTCCCTCTGTCTGCCTGTCATCAGAGTTTTATTTTATTTTTTTTACTCGTCTGCTAGCTCTAACCCTCAGTTTTTTTAACTTTACGCACTGAGTATCTGACACTTTCTTGCTGTATTTCATAAAAATTAAAGGAATTGGTGGTATAAAACTATAATATTACAAATAAATTAGCTACATACACACACTCTCTCTCTCTCTCTCCGCTGGTCAGCTGAGTTTTTATATTTTAAACGTCTGCTTGCTCTGACCAGTTTTTTTCCCGCCCACTTCCGGGTTAGGCCACGCCCAGTCCGAGTACAGATACAGATAATACTGTACTCGCTCATCCCTAGTTCATTGTTCCTAACTGATTGACTCTGTGTACTAAAATACAAAAATAGTCATGGATTATTCTGACTAAAATAAGACTAAAATGCTCAGACTTTTAGTTAACTTAAACTTAACAAGACTAAAAAGAGCATGAATGTGAGTAAAACTAATAAAAACTAAAATGACAGTTTCACACAAAGACTAGAAGTCTAAAGTTAAAACAGGCCGCAAAAAAACAACACTGCACAAATCCACGGGCACAAATCATGCAATTTAGTGTTTTACTGCAGCTGCTCTGCTCTTCACAAGAGCGGCTCGCTGTATGTGGTCTCGGAGAAACAGCCTATTGTAGAAGTATCCTAAAGAAAATCTTGACATTATGTTCATAGTAGGGCTGGAACTCGATTAAAAAATCAATCTAATTAATTAGAGGCTTTGTAATTAATTAATCAAAATTAATCACATTTTAATTGCATATAAATATTTGACCTGAGAACAGTGAGAAGTAATTTTTCACATGGAGTTTTAGTATACCATTGAATAATGACTGAATACATAAGCTTAATCAACAAAAAATTGTTTATTTATTTCAGTCCAGCAGACCAGTGCAATGTTTGCCATTAAGTGTAGCAGTGTAGTTACCCTGGTCCTTGTAACTTTACTCGGAGTCGGGCTAACGTCCACGCTAACTCCTATGTGATTGTGTCAGCTTCTTCGTCATGTTGACTGTGGTCGGAAGTCAAGAACGCTAGTTGGTGCTCAAGTATAATCGGTCTATTCATTGAAAAACGTTCCGCGGTGCAAATTTATTTTTTTTGCATTTAACGCATTAATCTTAATTAACGCGTTAAAGTCCTGGCCCTAGTTCATAGTAAACAAAGAGTATGAAAGTCTGTGGGTGTTCCAAAAAGTCAAAATGTAAATTGATTGATGCTACTTTTTAAGGTATTATTTGGTTAATCTACAAACATTAATTTATGCATCTTTATTGTGTAAAGTAGCCTATATTTATTAACTGCAGTTAACAACCTTCATGGATACATAGATTCCTGATGAAGGCTATCAGGATCAGGCCTACAGCCGAAGGACCACACAGATTTTTTGGGAAACAATGAAAATGTCCAACAAACTCAAATTTGAGTGGTCACACATAAACAGTTAAAATTGCTCCCACAGAGTTAATTACACGTGCCTGGATTTTTTGTTTAGGACTGCCTGCTCCACACTTGCCACACTGTCCTTGCTATTTAATTGGAGACCAAAGAGCAGGCTCTATATGCGCAATACAGTCAAAGTCATTAAAAGTATTTCTTCATGTATTTACAGAGGCATTTCCAAGACAAAGTACAGTAACTGTGTCCTACATAATCACTCCAACCAGCTATGTATTACAGTTAATTTTGTAGTTACTGCAGTTTGCAGCAGTTTTGTTAGTCTTGTTAGCTCCACAGAGAATCTCAGAATTAACTGAACAAGAAGGCAACCTTCTTTGTCATATCACTCATCCAGACCATCACGGCTATTTCTAACTACGCAGAACAGAAAATATAGATAAAGTGGTGGTGGAAAAACAAAAAAAAAAAGATACTTAAACATAAAGAATACTTATGTCTTGTGACCCAGGTGTCACTATCTGCAGAGTGACAATGAGTTTAATAGTTTTTCTAAACCACGAATAAAGCATGGCGTAAATAAGAGGATTTAGAAGGGAGTTTAGATAAATCAGTGCAATTGTCACAAAATAAAGAGGAAGACCTAGTATTGTGATGTTGGTCCCAGAGTAGGCCACACAATAGTACGGACAGTAGCACATAAGATACACAAGCACAACAACACCCAGGTTCCTGGCGGCTTTAATCTCAGATTTCTTGGATGTCCTGGACGCCATTGTTGTATCATGAGACCGTATGGCTCGAGCCTGAGAGAGAGCTACCACAAAGACTCTAATATATAGAACAACAATGATGCTGATTGGAATAATAAAAGCCACAATTATGTCAGCTTCTAGTGGACAGTAAATCACGCACTCTCCTTGGCAAGATTTATATTTGCCAGGATTTTCTAAATTTTCCAACAGAATAAGATTGGCATAAATAAAAGCATATATCCAACATACAGGGATACTAATGTTGACCACTTTTGTAGTCATTCTGGTTGCATAATGAAATGGGTCACAAATGGCCACATAGCGATCCACTGAAATTAGAACTATATTTCCCACTGAGACCATGATCAAAGTAGTAGGCAGAAGAAAAGACAGAGCACACAAAAGGTCGCCCAATGGCCAGCAAGATGTCCACTTGAGGCCCTCGAGTGGTATCACCACAAGGCCAATGAAGAAGTCTGAGACGGCCAGAGAGAGGAGGATGAAGTTAGTGGAGGTGTGGAGCTGTCTGTAAAGAGAAGAAATAGAGGAGTTTGAGTTTTAGACATTTTAGCTTTGATAAACACACACAGTAGTGTGGTGTAGTAGTGTTGTTTAGCTTTCACCAAACAAAGCTCACAGAAGAAAGGCAAATGCTCCAAAATAAGAAAAAGAGGCTAGAGTTCATTAAATGCCACAATAAAACTGGATCTGACAAAAAGGGATAAGGCTTTTAACATTAGCCTAAAATGCCTTTAATAACCCTTCATAAATATGTGAGAGCATTTTAAGTACAATTAAATGAAGCAAAAAATTTCAAACAAAACAAGTATTTTCCTGTTCAGCTTTATATTTACCTGAAGTGTGCGATGGAGATGATGACCAGCAGGTTAAGAGTGGCAGTGAGCAGGGAGCAAATGAAAAGCAAGACATTAGAAACAAGTGACTCAGTTGGATTGGTCTGAGGCTTTCTGCACGAGCTGTTGAGGAGGTGTGGGAAGCAAAGTTCTGCCTCCACGGTCTCCATGATCTGTGAACTCAAGTCGTCCAGCTCTTATATATCTCCTCAAAGAACCATCCCCTTCTTCAAACACACTTGATTACATTGGGGATTGTTACAAAGTAGTTAAAGTTTACAATTTTCCTAAATTTTCATTTCAAATCTCTGTAAGAAAAAAGGTATTTTATGATATATATTATATGCTTTCCCATACTAAAGTAAAAAATGTCAAGACTTGTGCATTCTTTCACTGATAATCTTTTGCAAACAGAAAAGTTTCTGACAGCAGGTTATTAAATTGCTGCAGTACTTTCCCTAAACCAGTGGACCTCAGCAAAGGAAAGCAAGGGGCCATTTACACAACAAGAAAACTGCAATGATTCTGTTGCAGATGTCCTCTTGTTTACACAAGGGCCGACGTTCACACTCCACAAAAACAAACCTTTGAATCTGGCCAAGAGTTGTTGTTTTAATTTGTATATTTTATATCGGCATAAATCTACATAACATCTGTTGGTGTCACAGAATGCTGTAGAGTAATTTTAGGTAATACAGCATGGTTTGCCAAATATATTTCTAGTAAAAGTAGACGTACTCATAAACATATAATGACAAACAAATCAAAGTTTTGTAATATAAAATTTTATTGAATTTGTCTTAACATTGAGATAAGCATCATGAGTCGATTTGTCTTCATAAGATCCATAGTTCAGCCTCTCCTGAAGGACTAAACAGGACTACAGTCCTAAAAAGATGCTACAATACACAACTTTTTCTCAGTTAATTAGCTCACACAGCTGTTTCTCTGACACTGAATGTCTCTATCAAAGCACCTCTCTCTGCTTTTTTGAGCAGGTCATTCACTGTAGTCTGGGCAAAACCCACATGGTTCTTCCTGAATGTATCACAATATCCAATTATTTTTTGTCAAATCAAGGAAGAGTGCAGACTTGGTGTAGTAGAGATTTAAGCAATTTTGAGCGTTGCATGGTTGTTGGTGCCAGACGAGCGGTTTGAGTATTTCACAATCTGCTCAGTTACTGGGATTTTCACGCACAACCATTTCTAGGGTTTACAAAGAATGTCGGGAAAAGGGAAAAACATCCAGTATGCGGCAGTCCTGTGGGCGAAAATGCCTTGTTGATGCTACAGGTCAGAGGAGAATGTGCCGACTGATTCAAGCTGATAGAAGAGCAACTTTGACTGAAATAACCACTCGTTACAACCGAGGTATGCAGCAAAGCATTTGTGAAGCCACAACACGCACAACCTTGAGGCTACAACAGCAGAAGACCCCACTTCAGCAGCCAATAACAAAAACACACCATGCACAATTGACTTATTATATGCTGCCTTCGTCTTTTTCAAGTTCATCTTCCCACTACAAATAGGAAAAAGAGGCTACAATTTGCACGCGCTCACCAAAATTGGACAGTTGAAGACTAGAAAAATGATGCCTGGTCTGATGAATCTTGATTTCTGTTGAGACATTCAGATGGTAATGTCAGAATTAGGCGTAAACAGAATGAGAACATGGATCCATCATGCCTTGTTACCACTGTGCAGGCTGGTGGTGGTAGTGTAATGGTGTGGGGGGGTGTTTTCTTGGCACACTTTAGGCCCCTTAGTGCCAATTGGGCATCGTTTAAATGCCACGGCCTACCTGAGCATTGTTTCTGACCATGTCCTTCCCTTTATGACCACCATGTACCCATCCTCTGATGGCTACTTCCAGCAGGATAATGCACCATGTCACAAAGCTTGAATCATTTCAAATTGGTTTCTTGAACATGACAATGAGTTCACTGTACTAAAATGGCCCCCACAGTCACCAGATCTCAACCCAATAGAGCATCTTTGGTATGTGGTGGAACGGGAGCTTCGTGCCCTGGATGTGCATGTCCATTGTTGTAACATCACAACGCATGGCTCGAGCCTTAGAGAAAGCTGCCACAAACTACTACTCTACTATATAAATCCTTTCACTTATAATTACAATGGAATGCAGTATTTTTGTAACAGTAAAACTGAAAACAAATGGTTGTAGGTGAATTAAAAGAGGTAAAGGTAAAGTTACAGGGCACTAGTCAAAAGACAAAATAATAATAACTGATAAGATTTGTTTAGGGTAGGTTTTTAGACAGACAGGGATCAAAATATTGAAGTGAAACCAGCACACCAAGCATAGACTATGAGAAATATAGATAATAATAAAATTAATAACCAAAACATGCACACAAGTTGACGCAAACAGGTTTGAATGGCTACTAAAGGTAACCATCCTCACCTGTGATCTTTTTTGCTTGCAATCAGTGTATGTATAAAAGGTCAGTGCGTTTCTGGGCTCCTGACAGACCATTGCATCTTTCATCCAGTGCTGCACTGATGTTTCTGTATTCTGAGTCATGGGAAAAGCAAAAAAATTGTCAAAGAATCTGCAGAAAAAGATGATTGAACAGTATAAAACAGGCGTGAAGCCTGAAATTATTATTAATGTAATGTAATTCTCCGAGGGATAATGCACAATTTTCATAGTAACCGGGGCAGAGGTGATTGTGAACGTGACAGAGGTAATGATCCAGAGATGGACCAGAGATTGCGGAGTGAAGTGCGGGAAAGAGCAGGAAAAGGAGGAGGCCGAGACTGGGGGTCCAGACAATAGAAGGATGACGGACCTCTTTGAATCCAGGTCAGGTACACGCACATACACATGGACCAAAAAAGACACATCTAGATATTAAAACGATGGAACAGGCAGGGTACAGTTTAGAAGAGGAGGAGATTTTATCTCTAAAGATTGCAGATGTGCTTTTACATTATGAAGAAAAAACTGTGATTAGTCTGTTAATAAACGGATATTCTGCTACATTCTTAGATTTGAAGAAGTTAAAGATCCATAAACTGGATCCAAAATAAAAGCTGTGTTTGATATCTTGCAAAACTATTCTATGTATCTATTAGAACAAGATTTATTAGAGGCCCTCAATATGTGTGTGGTTCCAACCCCACACGATATGAAGGTGATAAGAATAACTGTACTTTGTAACGGAAAAAAAAAAATAAAAAAATCTTGAAATATTAATAGTCTTAACCTTAGTCTTAGTCTTAACCTTAACCTGAGCCAATTCATAAACTACAACGTTGCAAACCACAAGTTAAATATTTGAGCTATCAGCTCACTGACAAAATAAAAAATTTATACGAGATATTACCAGAATATATTATTACCAGAACCTGGGAAAATAAAAGGGAAAGAAAATGAGTCTGTCTGTTTTGGTTTAGTTCTGACAAATGTCTGTAGACAGTGGATACAACCCAACTAATGTTTTGGTTAATCAAGAATGTTCCCAGAGTAAAACAAGATAACAGAGGTTTAAATTGATTAAGAGTAAACTATATTTGACTCTCGAGTGCTGACATAGCAGTAAAGAGAACTACTAAAACATGAGAAAAGAGGGCGACTAATGACATGTTTTATAAAGCATGTTTGTTCATGTTTTATAAAACAACACAATACGGCAGTTAGAGCTAACACTAACTTTGTGATATATTATCGACTGCATGTAATGTTTGTCTAAAATATCTAACGTTAGCCGAGCAGCTACATCAACAACTCACGTATCTTTCAACGACGCCCGCCGTCTCAACAGGATAACGGCTAAAGTTAGTAAACTTATTTCAGACAGGATACTGTAAATATTACTATTACTGTTATTTTGCCGAGTCTTACACAAACAAATGTAACCTTGCTGTATCCTTTCATTAAACTTGTTGTTTATTTCACTGTTCCAAATACCTCAAACATAAAGTTTAGCACAATGATGACAGATATGTAATCTATTAAAATGTTTTTTTTTTTTCAGGACTCCAGCTCAGGAGAGTTGCAAGCTCCTGTGGAGGAGAGCTCTGACAGTGACTCAAAAAGGAGGAGAGCAGGAGCTGGAGCTGTCAGTGAGGAGGACAGACTGAGGGGGGCTCAGCTGCTGCCAGGACAACAAAACCTTTTCTGCGACAATAAGCAAGGCTACTCCAAGGGCCTGTTTCAAAGATATAAAGGCTTCTTCTGCAGCTTTTGTCCAAATCAGTTTAGCCGTAAGATTAGTATGTCCAGCTGAAGTGATTAGTAGTCTATGTGGGTGTGTGAGTATTATAATATTTTTTATTATTATATCAGAATGTTATAATAATTTTTAATATTATAATTGTTTATATTGTTTATAGTTACTGGGTGCTCATAGTTCTCCACAGGTCATGTCAAATCATGTCATGTCCACCATGCTAGTCCAAGCATGGAGTAGACATAACTAGAGACATGGCTTGCCACGGGACTTCTGCACCTGGAGCTGGGGCCTTAGGGAGGGTGTATGAGAGATACACCTCCCTCTGACAGCCCCCACTGCATTGATATAAAATATCATGTTTTGTTTACTTCTGTAAGCAAAACCCACTCTGTACCTTTTATATATGTGTGTCTTTGCTTCTTCTTGCAAAAATAAAACATGGCCTTTCGCTTTTTATAATATAATAGAATTCTTAACAGTGAGATATGTTGGGCGGCAGTAGCTCAGTGGTAGAGCGGCCGTCCTTCAACCGGAAGGTAGTAGGTTCGATTCCCGCTCGCCCCACAGTTCATACTGTCGTTGTGTCCTTGGGCAAGACACTTAACCTCCTTGCCTGTTTGGGTGCTGTCCGGCAGCGCACCGGTGTGGTCTGAAACCTTAGTTTGTCTTCTATGTATAAATGTAATAGGTTGCACCACCCTCTCACATTTCACTGCTGGTTATATATGCTGTATGTAATTTGGTATGTGACGAATAAAGTAATCTTAATCTCTCTTAATATGTGAAGTCTGGGATATAATGTCTGCTACGATTGGCTGTGTCTAAGAAGTTCATCATGTCATGTACAGTGTTAGGCTTGGGATGGTTCTGGAGTGAAGACCTGTCTCCTTGTGACATTGAGACTGAATGTGATGTAATTATTCGTTTCAAAAAGCAGACTTGTGATCTGCAACACTGTAACTTGTCTTTTGAGACCTTACATTTTAATTTATTCATTTAGCTGACGCTTTTATCCAAAGAGACTGACATTAAGCCTCCATTCACCAGTGTTACAGCTGGAACACCACTGGAGGAGTATGTCATCAACATACTAGAGCATAGGCACACAGTTAGCCACCTCCGTGGTTGTAAAATTCTTGAGAATATTTTGCTAGACTCCTTTGAACAAAGAGAGGGTCTCTGAGAGGCCTTGTGGTAACTTGGTGTAAATGTACTGCTTTCCATTAAAACATGAAGGCAAAGTATTGGCTCGTTTGTTGATCAGTGGGTATGCAAAAAATGGACAGTTCCATGACTGTGACCCATCCAAGCCTACGGTCAATGTTAGAAAGCATTTTGTATGGGTTTGGTACTGGACTGTTTTTAGTCACTAGATGCGCATTTATAGGTCTCAGGTCATGTATTAATCTGTGGTCCCTTTTCCCTGGTTTTGTGACAGGGTTATTGGGAGTATTGTATGGCAATGAGGTTTCCACTAACACTCCTGAGTCTATTAGCCCATGTAATGTGACTGTAATGTCCTCAATATTTTCTTGTGATAAGGGGTATTGTCTTTTGTTTATTGGTACTGTAATGTCAAGTTCAAGATTTAAGGGCTGTATCAATATGCATTTACCCAAGTCATAGGGTCCTAAGGACGACACACAGTCTAGGACTTCTTTAAGACTTTTTGAGGCTTCTGTACTTATCTGTATTTGGTAGGTGTCTGTTGATTGTGAATAACACAAAACAGGATTTGTCGGAGTCCAGTCAGTGGCTGTAACTGCTCATTTGGCCATGGGACCAAGGTTCCTGGTTTCTCTTTCTGCAGAAAACTTAAGGGTAATATGTGGTAAAATGTCTGGTGGCTACTTCCGCTGGCCCTCCATAAATGCATGTCCATGTGACACTGACTATTGGAGGTCAGAGTGCATTTTGGCTCTCAAATACTCTAAAACTAAATTCTAAACCTTAAGGTATGTCTCATAAGGGACATTGTCTTCAGGTCCAAAGGTAATTTAGAGTAAAGTGGTGCGGATATGCTGGATTGACATAAGGTCTTAGAGATGCCATCCAGTTTCTCGATGGCTCAACCATTGCCAACATGTGAGTGGCAGAGTCTGAGTCTGGTGTCCCCAAAATATGCTCCTAGTCCTCTTCAGGTCATATCAGTCCTGCTCATGTCATGTCCTTCATGCTAATCCAAACATACACATTAGGCTTGGGCGGTAATACGGTAATATGGTATACCGCGGGATCTAAAGATAGCAACGGTATCAGTTTCAATACCGTCATACCGTCATAAAAAAAACAAAAAAACAATGCACTTATATAGGAGACAAGGATTAAATATTAAATATAATTTATTTAATGCCTAAAAATCTATTCGTGGTTGTCATTACGTGACACCGTGGAGGAGAAAGAGAGAGAGGGGGAAAGATGGCGAGTCGCGCACCGAGTGACCTGGTCTCGAAAAAGAACACAACTTCTGCAGTTTGGCAGTATTTCGGGTTTCGACCGAATGAGAAGGGAGAGGCGGTAAATCTGGACGAGGCAATTTGCAAATTGTGCAACAAAAAGGTGACCGCAAGAGATGGAAATACCTCGAACCTAAGGTCGCATAAACGAAACCACCATCCACTCACTGCTACGAGGATGGACCCGAGTTCACTCAGTTCAACAGTTTCAACACCTCCTGATGCAGGACCAACAGCATCTAGGTCCACCGCCAGTACGCAGCTGACGATAATGGAGGCCTTCGGGAAAACAACAAAGTACAAAAGGGACAGTGTCCGTTGGAACACCTGTACTGATGCAGTGACAAAATACTTTCCACACAGTGAAAAAAGTCATTTAAGGACATGGTAAAGGTCCTAGATGCCCAGTACGACTTGCCTGGACGGAAACATTTCTCACAAACAGCCGTCCCACATTTATATTGTAAAGTTAGAGACAATGTTCAAGTGCTGCTCTCAGCGGCAGACAGTTATTCCTTAACAACTGACGTGGTCGTCAGTTAACATGACACCATATATGTCCCTGACTGTCCACACTATTACACCTGACTGGAAACTTGAATCCAAATGCCTCCAAACTACGTATTTTCCTGATAGTCATGCGGCGGACAACCTTGCTGCTGCGCTTAGAGCTGCACTTCAGGAATGGCAACTTGACGAGAAAAAACTTTCAGCCATAACCACTGACAACGCTGCCAACATTTCTGCCGCGATCTGTGACTTGGCTGTCACAAATGCATTGCATGACCAGAGGCAAAAAACAGAGCGTGCCCTCGGACTATGCCGTAATATTGTCGGGGCTTTTTCACACAGCTGGCAACGTAAACATGAACTCCACAAGAAGCATGTCGAATTGGGACTCCCAAAACATAGTCTCATAACGGTAAGCATAAAGCGTGCAGAGTTCCTCAGGGGCAGGGGCTCAAATGTTAAAAAAAGGGTCATATATATATGCTTTGCATCACATAAATAAATTATATTTAAAAGTAGGCTATATTAAAATAGAAAACCATTTTTTTCTATATTTTTTATCAAATAAATGCAGACTTGATGCGCATAAGGGACTTATTAAAAAATGTGCATGCAAATTTGACCAAATGGAATAATATACATTAATGGACTTATTTATGCATTCATTCGTTTATTTAGGCCAATTAATTCATTGATTCGTTAAACAAATGTATTAATTAATAGGCCTAAATAAACAAATTTCATTTATTTAGGCCTATTCATTCATTTAATTGTTTATTCGTCATTCATTAATTAATTCATCCATCCATCGGCAGGACTGCGTAACTCGCTGGGGCTCCAAACTGGCAATGTTGGAGCGCATCCTCGAGCAGGCCCAAGCGATCAGACACGTCCTGTCTGATGACTGAAGGAGCAGCCTGTCCCGGACCTGGCAGGACATGGACGTCTTGAAAGCAGTTCACGAAGCACTGAAACCAGTTGGTGACTTCACTGATATTTTGTCAGGAGAAAATTATGTGACCAGTTCCTGTATCCTCCCCATACTACAGCTCTGCAGGGACAATGTGTTGGCTGCGTCAGAAAACAACCTCCAGCTAACAAAGTCAATAAAAACTTGAATTCTAACAAAGCTGGAGGCCAAGTATGAATCCGATTCAGTGTGCAAAATAATGCGAAAATGCACTTTCCTCGACCCTCGTTACCGTGGAGGATATGAGATGGATGACAACGCATTGGCTGAGACCAAGGCTGAATTACAGGCTGAGATCATGAGCTTAGAGGCAGCAGGTCCAGTGGCCATCAGAGTGGAAGAGGGAGAGGCGCAACCCGAACCCTCACGAGAAAAGATGACTCTGGGAAGTATGCTGCAAAAAAAAGCCATTGCAATGGCAGGTCCCGTCGGCATCGGGACCGTAGAAGACAGAGTCGGAGCTGAAATAACAGCCTACTGTTTGGAGCCAGTTACTCAAGGAGACGAGGACCCACTTCTCTGGTGGAAAAATGCTGCCGGGCGTTTTCCCCAGATGTCGCGAGTGGCACGAAAGTACCTGTGCGTCTGTGCCACAAGCACACCATCGGAGCGGGTATTCAGCACCGCAGGTAAAGTTGTCGGTCCACAACGTGCCCTGTTAAAGCCGGACAAAGTAAACATGCTGGTTTTTCTAGCGAAAAATCTTGACTAGATTGATGCCAGTTGCCATTCGTTCCTATTCGCACTATTTATTTTTATTTAATTGATTCAGGTATTTTTATTTGGTTTTCGTTAAAAACAATATTGGAAAAAAAAAAGAATGGAAAGAAACAGTTTGTATTTAGGCCTAATGCTTTGCAATAATTTTTAATATGGATGTTTATGTTAATTCAACTCCAGTTGACTGTTGTGGTTCTATTTGCACTTTTTCATAAGCTGCTCTTTGTTATTAGAAGTTGTTCGGGCGGTGTGATTTAATTTAATTTGTGTGTGCGTCTCCGCGCGAAAACTGTTCTGGATGTTTATGTTCATTTAATTCTGTTTGACTCTTGTATTTGCACTTTTTATAAACTGCTATTTGTTGCTAATAAAAGTTGTTTATATTGTTGTGCATGTTATTTTGTTATTGTTTCAGTATTAGTGTTTGGTATTCAGTTTCTGAACAGTTTAGGCACAAGCCAACAGATTGGTGACGCTGTCTGAGCCTTACGTCATATTTTTTTTTAAATTATTCACGGTAATACCGTATAGCGAGGTAAATAGGGAGGAAGTTTGACGGTATCAAAATTTGGATACCGCCCAAGCCTAATACACATAGACATTACTTGCCACAGACTAAATCCTGCACCTGGGAACTTGTCATGGGAAACTTGTCATACACACATCACCCAGCAAGTCAGAGGTTTGCGTTCACCCTTGGAGGAGGTAGAAAAGAAAAAAGTGCTAAATACTCCTGCAAAAATAGGCAGGTGTAATAATAATATGAGAGGATGAGTGTGTATCTACAGCTACAACCAGTGTGAGTGTGTACCTACAGCTACAACCAGTGTAAACGTATACCTATGATCAATCAGTCTCCATACATTTGGTGAAATAAGTGTTTTGACTGACTAACTGGCCATTGTCCAGAGTGTAACCTGCCTCAGGCCCACACCTGCCGGGATAGGCTCAAGTCACCCGCGACTCCTAACGGGACTAAGCGGTAGAAAATGAATGAATGAATGAACTAATGTGCTGCAGCAGAGATAGTGTAAGGTCAAAAATGACACCGAGGTTCCTCACAGTGTTGCCGTGCTCCAACACACAGTTGTTGATTGAGACAGTAAGATTGCTGAACTTGTGCCTTGGTAGAACCAATTAACAAGAGCTCTGTTTTATCCGAGTTCAGATGGAGGAAGTTTTTAAGACATCCATGTTTTAATTGAAATGAGGCAGGCCTCTAGACGTGTGATGTCAGTAGTATTATTAGCTTTTATTGGAAAAACAGTGGAAGTTTACTCTATAACTTCTGAACATTTGTTCCAACGGTGTAACATATTGTGAAAAACGTATGGGACCAAGCACAGACCCTTGTGGCACACCGAATTTCACTGGTGCCGTAGATATAAGGATTTATTAAAGTAGACAAAATGAGACCTATCACACAGATAGGATTCTAACCAAGCAAGAGCAGAGCCAGAGATGCCAAAAACATCTTTTAGTCAGTTGATTAGCACTGCATGATCAATCGTATCAAATGCAGCACTGAGATCTAGCAATAACAGTAGAGCTGATGAGTCACTTTAACTAAAGCTGTTTCAGTGGAATAAGAGGCCCTAAATGCAGACTGAAACGGCTCAAGGAGGTCATATATACATAGAGTAAGATGTTTTAACACAACGTTTTTGAGGACTTTAGATAGAAAAAGTAAATTGGAGACAGGACGGAAATTATTTAGGCATCCAGGATCCAGAGTAGATCTTTTGAGCAGGAGTTTGACCACAGCTTATTTGAAAAGGGAAGGAACGGTGCCGGTAGACACAGTTTTTTAAGCTATTTTGCTGGCAGGATATCCAGAAGGCACGTAGTTGCTTTACATGAAGAAACCACTTTTGTCAGCTCATCGAGGGATACAGGATCTAAGACTGAGAGACGAGAGGTCAGTGGATCCAAGTGAATGGGACCCGGAACTGAGGAAGACAAAAACAAAATATTATCCCTGATATCTTCAATTTTATTATTAAAGAAATCTAAAAAGTCTTGTGCACTAAAGGAATAGGAATCTTCAGTTGTTTTTGGTTGGATTAGTTTAGCAACTGTCCTAAAGAAAAACCTGGGGTTATGCCGGTTTTCTCTGATTAGAGATGAGAAATAGGCCGTTTTTGCAGTGCTGAGGGCGTGCTTATAGGTGTTTACACACTTTTGATAATTTAGATTAGTTTTTGACTTGCGCCATATGTGTTCAAAACTGCAGGCCTGTTTAAAAGCCCGGGTTTCCTTGTTATACCATGGTATATGTCGTCTGATTGGTCAGGGCTTTCTCCTGAGGGGTGCCACTGAATCAGTAATGGCCGAGAAGGTTGCATGGACCTCCTCTGTGTAGGTCTCTACTGAGTTTTCAGGTGGAGTTAAATTAAAAAGAACATCTGTCAGCCGTGGTGCAAACATTTCCTGCGCAAAAATTTTGTGAAGATACTACGCATTTGTCGGAATTTGAGGGAAATGTATAAATTATCTCAAATTCCACTAGTGAGTAATCTGAAGCAGATTAAAGATATTCCCCGACCCAAAACAAGATCAAGATAGTTTCCACTAATGTGTGTGGGCTCATGGACAAACTGGTTGAAAGACAGGGTTGTAAGCTGTGATTGAAATGCTCTGGCTAGTGGATCACACTCCTTATTTAGATGAATATTAAAGTCACCAACTAGAAGGATGTTATCGGCGTGGGTTATTAAGTCTGAGAGGAAAGATCCAAACTCATCCAAGAAAGAAGAGTAGGGACCCAGAGGGCGATAGATTACAGCTAAATAAAATGGCTTCTTCCGTTTATTTGAGAAGGAATATGTTTGATGAGTAACATTGTTACATGTGTGTGCTTTGCTTCATTCTTGTGAAGTGATCCAGTCGACGCGTCCTCACAATTCCTCCCTTCCACGGATTAACGATTTATGCTTTTGACTCCTTAACAGACCCTCAGAAAGTGTTTGTTTAAACTCAAAGAAGCCTGAAGAAGATCTGATTAACATCTGCCTTCTAAAAAATTTACAGATGGTCAGTGTTTAAGACCAGGGACAGTCGACAAACATAATTGACATTTTCTTTTTACAAGCCCTAAAAAGCACTAAAAGACACAGGAATGTGTGGAAGAAGGCCAGAACGTTGGTGCCGATGTCAGAATAGCCATAAATCTTTAATTACGATTTGTGTATTCAGACCTCTTTTGATCACTCTGATTGACCCTGGAATGCCTTTCATGTACCAGCCTTGGAGACTTCTGTGATGGTCCCATGCTGCCCTCTAGTGGCTGAACTGACAAATGACTCGGACTTCGCTTAAATAGGACATTTGGTTTTTACTTAATTAAAAGGAAGTATTAAAATGATATTGTTTTTAATTTGCTAATGTTCAATACTGTTCAATTCAGGAGGACGCGTTATGACAAGATAAAAAGACTTCTGTAATTTTCTTTACAGCTTGCAGTTTGTAATAAATGTCAATGAATGTTTTGTTTCCACAGTAGTCTTAGAATATATGCATTTCTCTCAACAAAGTATAAACAAGTGCTTGTGTGTTTATACGTGCTGAAAAAAAGTAACATTGTGGAATCGAGGAGAGTTTATTATGAGTTAGAAACAGCTTAAACTTTCAATCCGAAAATTCCTTTATTGAAAATCAAGTTGAACACGCCCCCAGTCCAGAGTATAAGACAGCCAACGCTATCCCATATAAATGTACTGGAGATGGCGGCGGTGCAGAGGGTGCTTCTGCACTTTGCCCCCAGTTTGAAAGGAGATCACGTGATGGTCAGGTCGGACAACACAACAGTTGTGGCCTACCTGAACAGGCAGGGAGGAACCAGGTCACCCCTCCTTCATCGGAGGGCAGCAGAGATCCTAGTGTGGGCAGACACACATCTGGCCTCCCTAAGGCCCGTGCCCGGGACATTCAACGCAGGGGCAGACAGGATGTCCCAGGGTGGCCCTCTACGCGACGGATGGGGCTTGGCGCCGCACGACAGACTTTGCGCCGGTTTGGTCAGCCTGTGGCCGACCTGTTCGCCAGAGCAGAGAACGCACAGTGCCCACTCTGGTTCTCGGCCCATAGGCCTCCTCTATGCCTTCCCCCTGTCCCCTCTGCTTCACAGGGTGAGGTCGCACCATCCAGTGTGCTAGGGCACCTTCCATGGCCAGGGCATACGGCAGCCGTTGCCGTCTCTTTGCCGCTTGGTGTGGTGACGTTGGACCCCTGTAGCTGTTTAGTCAATGTAGTCCTGGAATTTCTACAGGGACTTCTGGATAGTGGTCGTGCCGCATCTACTCTGGCGGTGTTTGCGGCAGCCATCACGACGGGCCATGAGGGCTTTGGGCGCTTCTCGGCTCATAGTCACCCTTTGGTTAAGCGATTTCTTCGGGATGCACGCAGGGTAAGGCCCCCATCTAGGAAGGTGGTGCCTCCCTGGGACCTTCAGACGGTTTTGGATGGTCTGTCTGGACCTCCTTTTGAGCCCTTGGAGCAGGCGGAAGTCCGGCTGCTCTCCTTCAAGACCGCCCTTCTGTTGGCACTATCCTCCGCAAAAGAGGGCAGGGGACCTGTGCGCCTTGTCGGTTCATCCTTCGTGCATGTCGCTCAGTGAGGATGAAAGCCTAATTCACCCTTGGCCCAACCCAGCCTTTCAGCCGAAGGTTATCACCTTGGTCCAGGGTGATCTGGATTAGAGCTCTCTGCCCCACCTCAGACGGGACGACAGCAGATGCGTCATTACTCATGCTGTGTCCGGTCAGGGCTTTGCGCTGCTATGTGGAACGCACAGCGGGCTTTCGGACATCAGACCACTTATTTGTGTGCTTCGCGGCCAGGGAGCGTGGGACATCGTTATCGGCCCAACACTTGTCACATTGGATCTGTGGGGTATTGGAGTGGCCTACATGGCTCAAGGCCGCCCTCCCCCAGCCTTGATCAGGGCACACTGATGGCGGCACAGTGGCAAAGTGGTTAGCACGCCTGCCTCACAGCAAGAAGGTCCTGGGTTCGATTCCCATCCAGGGCAGGGCCTTTCTGTGTGGAGTTTGCATGTTCTCCCTGTGTCTGCGTAGGTTTCCTCCGGGTACTCCGGTTTCCCCTACCACCAAAAACATGTACGATAGTCCCCCCCAAACACACATGGGGCCAGGACTCCCCTGCAAAAGAGATTTGTAATCTCAGTGGGACTTTCTTGGTTAAATAAAGGTTAAATAAAAAATAAAAAAACACTCTACCCGAGGGGTTGCCACATCGGTGTCCATGTGTAGGGGTGTCTCTGTGGAGGATATATGCTTGGCGGCATCTTGGTCCGCTGTGTCCACGTTTGTGCGTTCCTATCTCATGGACGTGTCTGCGAGCTCTGTCACTCATTCAGTGTTGAATAGAGGCCAGAACCTCGTCACCTAGGCTGGCGCACACTGCAGATATTATTGTTATTGCGGCTGGGGACACTTGTACCGCAGCGAGTGGCGGTTCCTTTTTGGGTGTGTTTGTCTGCGCAGCCGTGTGGGGGCCTGTGTGCTGTGTCCTTGGGAGAGCCGGTCCATCCCCCGACCATAGACACTGAAGTTTTGGAGTTTGAACAGGGTGCTAGGATGCTCTTGGGAGAGGCGGTCCTGGGCACAGCTTGATTAGGCTCACATAGGACGGCGTCAGATGCTCTTGGTAGAGGCGGTCTGGACGTCGTGGCCTGTAGTGGGGCGTGCTTGGCTGCTCTTGGGAGAGGCGGGCCCGCATTGCTCCTGACGTTGTTTGTTCTTGCGCCAATCGTTGTGAACCTGTCCAGCTGGGAGTACGTTTATCCCCTACGGCCTTCGCCTTGGTAGGTAACCACTAGCGAAGCCCGTAGGTGGGTGGAGCACACACGAAGTAGAAATTATAGTTACCTGATGTAACTACAGTTCTACGAGTGTGTGCGTAGCCCACCTACTATAAGGGAGAGCGTTGGGCGAGGGGGTTTATATAGCCCCTGAGGCTGTGCCAGTACATTGGCATGATTGGCGCGGTGAATGCACTCATAGTCAGTGATTGGGGGGAAGCCATTTATTGTCAAACAATTGTGTTTACTCTTTTTAAATTATTGTAGCGTACAAGGGTACGTTTGTATAAACATACCAGATTAATTTTTATATTTTTAATAATTAATTTTGATATTATTAATTTATTAAAATTAATTTCTGATTAAAAGGGGCACCACTCTGATTTTGGACAGTTCCAGAGAAACTGTTTTAGCAAGTCTCATTAATCTAAAAGGAAGAGAATTCTTCTTGTTTTCGAACATTTCTTAATATAAACAGAGAAACATCAATGTCTTTTATGGGATTTTATTAAAAATTACACAAATCTATAATGGTAAATAACATTGGAACAGGGAAAGGAATTGACAAGACACAGGAATGAACACAGGAATAAACACAGGGATAAATATTTGCTTTCAGATGGTTTGTGAACCAAAGGAATGTTTAGACATGTTAATCTAAATGATGGAAATTTAACAAAGTAGCTTTTAACGGAGGAGGAGATGGCGGTTTCGGCTATAGTTTGGGCAGAGGACACTTAACGACACCAAGGCTGTTGTGTGCCACTTGCGGACTTACTCTGTAGTCAGCGGCCTGGCCCGGTTCTGGCCCGGTTCCAGAAGTTCCGTCGCGTACTGAGGAACGTTCCACACATCGGGGTTTGCAGCCCAGGAAGAGAGAGGGCGTCCTGTTGCTGTCCAAGTTAGCACTGCCTGGACCTCCGTGTACCGTCTATAAGTTTGAGTTTGTGTAAGTTATTGCAATGTCCATGAAAAAGTTCTCAGCTGTGGCCTTGCTGGTTAAAAACTTGCTTCTGCGCGCTGTTTTGGGAAGAGCAGACGCTTTAGCAGGCACGGTCTTTAAACAAAGAAGATTTTACACGTGCTAACACGAGGCTCGAAGCTTTGGCGATGGTGGTCAAGCAGGCAGGGCGGTCCCTGCAGGGAGTGGACTGTCCATAGACAGTTCCGATAAGAAAACAGGAAGCCAGGAGCACGATTTCTGGCTAGCAGCCAGCTTTTATCAACTTTGAGCCGGGGGCGCTCTTCCGGCGGAAGGGGAAGTCGCTTTGGAACATTTAAACTGAGTTAAACTAAAGTTTTTAAAACATTCCTTTTGTTTCACCATATTTTCATAACACACACCAAAACATTTATACTTGTAGGATTATACAAAGAAAAGTAGAGTATTATGAATATGTAGAATATTGTTGAAACATTCATTAAATTTCATTAAAACAAAACGGAAACTGCACACAAAATGGGATAAGAAGTTATTTGATCACAACTCCACATCCTGGAAAAGAACAGTATAAAACACCACAATATCAAAATACATTTTTCTTTAATGTTATAATTACAAAATTGTCTTTTGATGATTGGATAGAGTCATTTGTCCATTTGACCGCCAGGGGCGGTCTTTGATCATTCTTGGATGCTAGAATCAAAGCATTCCGACTGTCAATCAGGATGGAAATAAAGCGCTCTCGGGAAAGAGAGGGGTCCCTGAGTCCGACTGAAACAACAACTTTATCTCCCAAAGTTTATGGTTAAAAGACATGGCGCCAGGGGGTGGTACTGGTCCTGAGTCACCTTTGACCCTGGTGCCTGGTGGACCCAAGTTCCACTGCTTGTGAAAGCAAAAGCAAAGTCATTAATAACATTTCTTGTCCATAACAAAACACTTTGGCCGTCCTTTTAGCTGAAAGAAAACAGTGTTAACTTCCAGGCCCTAGATACAGGCTTGTCTGAAGGCCTCTGGCAATGATAGAAAAGACAGGACAGTTAATCCGTGGGGATTCCGGGGGCTGATCTGCTACAGTATAATGACAACAGCAACAACCCAAATGACCCTGATAAAAAGTGTAAATATCCCAGTTTTTAATACCATCTATTGCCACCTTTAACATCAATGAAAGCTTTAAGTATTTTGTGCTAGTTGTGGATAAGGCTCTTTATTTTCTCAGAGTGTAAAGTTGCCCAGAGTGGCTCAATGATGTTGAGTTTAGGAGAATGAGATGGTGCTAAGTCCAACATTTTAATTTTATGCTGCAGTAGCCAGTGACAAGTCAAATTGGCCTTGTGCTTTGGATTGTTTTAATGTTGGAACGCCCAAGTATGTCCCATGCGCAGATTCCAGGCTGATGAATGCAAATTTTCCACCAGTATTTTTCTGATAACATGCTGCATTCATCTTTTCCTGTGCTATTCCTGTACCACACAGTAGTAATGTAATGATGAAATGTAACTTTCATCATAGGCCTTGTTGACTCCTCTCCAAATGTTAAGTTTTATGTTTGTGGCCAAAAGGTTAAATTTTGGTCTCATCTCTCCAAATGACTTTGTTTCAGACATTTTGAGGCTTGTGTCTGTGCTGTTCTTTCTTGATGTGTCTCCTTATTGTACATCTTGAAACAGCCACACTACATTTTTTCAGAGAGTCGTGTATTTCAGCTGAAGTTTATTGTGGGTTTTTCTTTGTATCCCAAACAATTTTCCTGAGTTGTGGATGAAATCCTGACCTTTTCATTATTACACTTTATTATTAGAATTTGTACACCGCTTAGTGGCATTCTCAATTCCTTGGATATTTTTTAAAATCCCTTTCCTGTTTTATACAGTTTAATTACCCTTTTCCGCAGATCCTTTGACAGTTCGTTTGCTTTTACCATGACTCCAATACAGAAACATCAGTGCAGGTACAATGATTTTCTTTAGTAGCCATTTGTATCAACTTTTGTGCATGTTATCAGGAAAAAAATTACTAACATTTTGAAAACTTTTTATCAGGGTAGGTTTTATTTGGGTAGTTTCTGTTGTCGTTATGATTTAAAAAAGTAAACACAGTTGTTTGAAAATTAAAAGTTTCACCCAACTATTGATTATGAGTAAAAAAAACAAGTTTCTTATGTTATCATTTAAATTCTCTGAAAAATGGGACAAAATAAAATTACAAATTCTGCCAGGGTATGTAAAATTATGAGAACAAGAATTAAGTAACTAAGATTTTTTTTTAAACCCCAATTATTGTAGCCAGTTATCAAAACAACTGATAAAAGGTTACTGGGAAAAGTTTAGAAGGAAAATTAGGAAGATAATTAAAATGAACATAACATACATTCAAGTCCATAAATATTGTGACATTGACACAATTATTATATTTTGGCTCTATACACCACCACAATGGATTTGCAGTGAAAAATTAATTTGAGGGTATTTACATCCAAATCAGGTGAACGATGGAAGAATTATAACAGTTTGTATATGTGCCTCCCACTTTTTAAGGGACCAAAAGTAATGGGACAGATTAACAATCATAAATCAAACATTCACTTTTAGGTACTTAGTTGCAAATCCTTTGCAGTCAAAAGTCTGGAACGCATAGACATCACCAGACGCTGGGTTTCATCACTGGTGATGCTCTGCCAGGCCTCTACTGTCTTCAGTTCCTGCTTGTTCTTGGGGCATTTTCCCTTCAGTTTTGTCTTCAGCAAGTTAAATGCATGCTCAATCAATTCAGGTCAGGTGATTTACTTGGCCATTGCATAACATTCCACTTCTTTCCCTTAAAAAACTCTTTCGCAGTATTTTTTGGGTCATTGTCCATCCATTGTGCACTGTGAAGCGGTGTCCAATGAGTTCTGAAGCTTTTGGCTGAATATGAGCAGATAATATTGCTCGAAACACTTCAGAATTCATCCTGCTGCTTTTGTCAGCAGTCACATCATCAATAAATACAAGAGAACCAGTTCCATTGGCAGCCATTTATGCCCACGCCATGACACTACCACCACGTGCTTCACTGATGAGGTGCTATGCTTTGGATCATGAGCAGTTCCTTTCCTTCTCTAGAGTCTCCTCTTCCAATCACTCTGGTACAAGTTGATCTTGGTCTCATCGGTCCATAGGATGTTGTTCCAGAACTGTGAGATGATAGCAACAGTTTCCAAATGCAAACAGCACACTTGAAATAAACATTCAAATCTTTTATCTGCTCCTTGTAAATGGATTAATGAGGAACAGCTGAGCAGCCAATTGTCCCATTACTTTTGGTCCCTTAAAAAGTGTGCACATATAAAAGCTGTTGTAATTCCTACACAGTTAACCTTATTTGGATGTAAATACCCTCAAATTAAAGCTAAAAGTCTGCAGTTAAAGCACTTATTCATTTCACTACAAATCCATTGTGGTGGTGTATAGAGCCAAAAAGATAAGAATTGTGTCGATGTCCCAATATTTATGGGCCTGACTGTATACCAGTTGGTGGAAAATTTTTGCGAAACTGATAAGTTCTATATGCTGCGAGCCCTTGTGCTGATTGCTCATAAAATTATTACAGTGAATTGGCGCAAACCTCATCTACCGACTCTGGATCAATGGACTGGAATGGAATGGAAGAGTGAAAACTGTATGTAGGACAACTTTGCAAGGAAAGACATTTATTTAAAAAGATGGTCTTCTGTCATCTCCTATTTACAAGAAAGAATTTAACTTTTTTCTTTTTGCATAAGGTTTTTGTACTCTGTACAATTAGATTTCTGCATGTAAATAGTAGAGATACACACGTGGACAAAATTGTTGGTACCCTTCAGTCAATGAAAGAAAAACTCACAATGGTCACAGAAAAATCTTTATTCTGACAAAAGTAATAATAACGGAATTATTTTAAAAAATAAACTCATGGAACAGGCCTAGACAAAATTGATGGTACCCCTAGAAAAGACTGTAAATAATGTGACCAAATGGACATGTTAATTCAAGGTGTGTGCACTAATTAGCATCACAGGTGTGTACAATCTTGTAATCAGTCAGTGGGCCTATTCATAGGGCTTGTCTGGTGACATGGTGTGTACCACACTCAACATGGACCAGAGGAAGTGAAGGAAAGAGTTGTCGCAGGAGAATAGAAAGAAAATTATAGACAAGCATGATAAAGGTAAAGGCTATAAGACCATCTCCAAGCAGCTAGATGTTCCTGTGACTCAGTTGCACATATTATTCAGAAATTTAAGATCCATGGGACTGTAGCCAACCTCCCTGGACGTGGCCGCAGGAGGAAAATTGATGACAAATCAAAGAGACAGATAATCCGAATGGTAACAAAAGAGCCCAGAAAGACTTCTAAAGAGATCCAAGGTGAACTCCATGCTCAAGGAACATCAGTGTCAGATCGCACCATCCGTCGTTGTTTGAGCCAAAGTGGACTACATGGGAGACGACCAAGGAGGACATCATAAAAAAGCTAGACTGGAATATGCCAAACTACATGTTGACAAGCCACAAAGTTTCTGGGAGAATGTCCTATGGACAGATGAGACAAAAATGGAACTTTTTGCCAAGGCACATCAGCTCTATGTTCACAGACGGAAAAAATGAAGCATATCAAGAAAAGAACACTGTCCCTACTGTCAAACATGGAATACAACAAAATACCTGCTGAGAGGTGCAGAAGTCTCATTGACAGTTACAGGAATCGTCTGATTGCAGTGATAGCCTCAAAAGGTTGTGCAACAAAATATTAAGTTAGGGTACCAACAATTCTGTCTAGGCCTGTTCCATGAGTTTATTTTTTAAAATAATTCCGTTTAAGCATGGTTGAAAAGCAATGTCTGACTTTCATTGGTTAACATTCATAGAATTTTTATTTATTATTACTTTTGTCAGAATAAAGTTTTTTCTGTGACCATTGTGAGTTTTTCTTTCATTGACTGAAGAGTACCAACAATTTTGTCTACGTGTGTATTTATGCATATGTAAGTGTGTAACTAACTGTCAAGGCCTTTAAAAATAAAAAGTTATATTTTACATAGAAACATATAAACCCAGGGTTAACTGAACAAGAAGGCATACCACTAATCCAGACTATCACTGCTAGGCTTTTTCCAAATGTGCAGAACAAAAAATATCTGGAACTTATAAAAGTTGTTGCGAAAAAAAAAAAGATACTTAAACAGAAAGAATACTTATGTCTCGTGACCTAGGTGTCACTATCTGCAGAGTGACAATGAGTTTAATAGTTTTTCTAAACCACGAATAAAGCATGGTGTAGTGTCAAAACTGACCCCTCAGTCTTTGCCACTATTTGTATGGAATAAGTTGTGAACGCAACACCAGATTTCCATGCCATAGAGTCTTTATTGTTTCACAACCAACACAACAAACGACCCGAGTAGACTAACCCAGCTCTACTAACATTTGAACAGTAGACATAGGCTTTTATACAGGTTTGATATCAGTAAAGTAATAACTTTACTGATATCATTGTGCAAGGCTCCGGCCTGATGTCATTTCGGCCTGGCCTTGAGCTACTCCTTGCCCGGCTCTGTCTCCTCCCGCTGACAGACACCTGCGTTTTTATCTGGCCCTTCCTGTGTGTGTGTCTGACATTAGAATTTGTCTTTTATATTAAATGTTTAAATGAATAACTAACTGGGTCTACATAGTTTAAAACACATGACATATAAAATATTACACCACATATCCCCTCTTCGAGACCTCTAGGTCTCGTCTTTGCTAAACATTACAACAGGTTCATAATACATGTGCATTACTCTTAACACACGGATCCATATTAAACTTATTTAGCTCAGACAATTCCCAGTAGATCCCCCTTCGTCTTTACCATAACAACATATGGTTAACTTGTCGTACCTTCACTTAACACTGTTACAGCATGCAATATAAGAATATATAATTACTCATGTTAAATATAATACTCATGAGTACAATTGTCATAAAATGAACACTGGTGAAGCATGCAAGAATATATAATTACTCATACAGAAATATAATTATATGAGTACAAAAGTGTAATAAAAAAAATGCATTTTCTCAGTTCTTCTCTTATGGAACTAGTATAATTTCGTTATTCATCCAAGTCCCCTCTTATGTCAAATTTAAACCACATTTTCTAAATCTACTACATTTCCAAATCACATGAACTGCTCACAAACAGGAACTTCTCCTGTCGCCATGGAAACAGTCCAAGAGATGACGCTATGAAGTTTTCTTTGGGCTCTTCTCCTTGCACCCTTCGCTCTTTGAACTTCCTTGACTATCAGCTTCCGTCACGCCACTCGTCACTTCCACTCCTTCGTCCGCTCTGCCGCTGACCTGAAACAGCTCAGTCTTTGCTGTTCAGGTTGTCGTCCGCAGGTCACATCCAATCACCGCTCTCCTCATCTCCTCATGCCGGCCTCGCCTCCGCAAATGGCCGTCTCGAACACCATACGCGTCGTCCTTCTCCAACTCCATGTCGTGAGCGATGCATCTCCTCTCCATTCTCTCCAGAACACCTCAGGTAAGCCTCTGATTTCTTAAAGCTTTTGCTGATGACGTAGGTCTCGACCCCATGTTCCGTGGAAAGTTTCCAGTGTGGCGCTAGTCCCCTCTCAGATCAGTTTTTCAAGATGTTATTCCCGTTAACTGAGAACAAAACCACAGATTACGCAGATCATGTCAAAACAATTTAATGCGGGCTAAACTTCTTAATACTTCTCTAAGTTAGTCCTGAAAATGTCTATTTTAGTCTCTAATTCTTTTGATGTCTTTTTTCTCAATTTAAAGTTTACTATATTTCCCTCAGTGTTATATTTAATAATAACACGTCAATTCCTAGTTACTGTCACTATTTCCCTTTGGTTCTGGTGAAAAAGAATACATATCCCTGCAGCAGAATTAACCTATCATATCAGTTCATTACGAAAATGTTCAATGACTAACCTTCGTAATAATGTATAAACATGTTTTTACCTCTTTTACGTTCTACTAACTCTATATTAAACTGAACTTTACTGAAGTGTAGCAAGGTATAACCTCTAATTAATAAATTTTATGTTTGACTAAATTAAGATAGGCCCATAAAGTAATTTATTCTAACAAACTTCTCACAGTTCCTCGTTAAACTATCCAACAACTTTGTCACACAACTAACTATTCTTTTAATAAACATCAACAAACAAAATAACCATTACTATAAACCTTGCCATTACCAAATAATGTCTCCATATCAACTTTATCATAAAATCCTCGTAAACCTGAATACAATCCTCACGTGTGACTCATCTAACTAAAATCTCCTCCACTCATAAAATAAATTATCATATGGACCAACTCTTTTTCAGTTTCTTCCCTAAAGTTTTAAAATAACCTCTCTATTCTTTCTATTCTTCTATTTTTAAATCTTCACCAATTTTGTTTCTTAACTTGTAATTGTAATTTCCCATCATTACATCTATCTGATTAAATCCACTTTTTTTTTAAGTAGATGACCTCTTTGTTCATGCATTATTCTCTTATTTGCTCCAATAATTCAACTTCAATTCAAACTATTTAATCTTACGTAAGTTACTTTTAAATTGTTTCCTAATGTTAAATCCTCTGCTACAGCTGCATGTATGATTAAAACTACTACTTTGTTCAAAACCAGTATAATCTTCCATATCTCCTACACTGATTAATTATTAGTCCAATTATTGTCAAGATTATTTCTAAAGTCATAAGCAGTTTGTCCCTTAAACAATCCAAAGATCCAATCCAAATGTAAAATAACTTTTGTTCTCTAATGACGACAGCAGCATGTCTCTGAGCTGCTCTCACAGAAACATGTTAAACAGCTGGTCTATCACAGACTCTGTCTGTCACAAAGATAGAGTCTTTGCCCTGTTAAATGCCCTGTTTACATTTATTCATTAAATCGTCTGTTGTTAACAATGATACAAACTAATTCATTCAGTTTATCTGAGTTTCACTGACTCCTCCCTCTGAGCGTTACCATGGAGATTCAGACAAGTCTTTACTCACCACTGTGATCTATATCAGATGAGCTTTGTAATAAAATGTTGTTGTATTACTACTGTAGTGTTTTATTCAGTAAAATAAATCTATATAGAAGACTATCCCAAAATATAATGTAAATCTGTGAAGGTATCATCACAAATAAATCATAATCTAAATAATTATCCCTCTCTTCTGTTGATGTTTTAAAGTCCTCTAAACCTTTGAGCTTAATAAAATCTAACTTCACATACATCCCCTCTTTGATTCTTTTTCTTAAGAATCATTAACAAATCACTAATATTATTAATCTGTTTAATATTTCTGTCTCAGCTGGACTCTGTTCCTCTCTCAGTTCTAACTCATTTCTCAAAGAGCAACTACTTGTTTCTAACAACCCTTAATTACTTAGCATTATATTTGCTTCTTTTAAAATTTTAATAATTAATCTTTTTTACCTGATTTGATGTGTACAGGTCGACAGTGTTAAAGATGACACCAGACCTTCTCATGAGACATTCACTGTTCTCCCAGCGAACCTGATGTTTGAACACTTTTGATGAAGACTCCAGTCTCAGTGTTGATCTGCAGCAGGAAGTGTTGTTTCTGTAGAATTCTCCTCAGCACCTTTTAATCTGTTGGAATTTAACTTTGTATTTCTGTTAGATGTTGTCTCAAACATTATTTGATCCATAAATCTGTTTTATGGTCTCTCTTGAGAATCTTCAACGCCTTGATGACTCAGTGTTCTTTATAACTCTTATCTCAGACTCTTTCTAAGTGACCTTTTATGACCTCTCTGTGTTTATTCTAATTTTAGTTCAGGCCTTTTTCTCTGGACAAGGCTTAACTTGTCAACATTGATTTATGTCTTGTCATCTTCTCTCATTTAAAACTGAAGCCTAACATACTCCAGACCATTTTGTGAGATGTTCATTTTTAAACCTTTAACATTTCTCACTCCTCAGTCGATGCTTTAATCTCAGACACTTACATCAAACAATGCTATGTTAGTTTTTAACCTGTGTTGTAAAGGTATTATCTGTTTTCAGTTTTAGAAATGTATTTGTTCTTCTTTGTGCTGAACTGTTTTTTCCTTGTTGTTTTATTAATTCAGAACTGAAAGTATTACTTCATATATTGTTCTAGTCTGTGTTCAGATGAATTTAGGACTTGTCAGAAATGCGTGTAACTGATGTGTGGTTTACATTGTTACTGGAAAACCCCTGTTTTCACCGAAGTCTTTTTAAATCCAGACACTGCTGAAGCTAATTATCTGTAACATAGTGTTAAAACTTCTTCAATATTGTCTAATTTTAAACTATGTGACGGAGCACGTCCGTCTCTGATTGCGGGCAGTGCGACGTCTTACACATACACACGCTTTCACTCATTCGCTCGTTAACCCCGGTTCATTCATGTATTAAGTAATGTTGCAATTAACGCCTTTTCTTTATCCTCCTCCCTGCCGTTGTAACGCGACCAAGGGTGCACACTTGGGAGTGTTTACTTATCGTTTTAACCATACACGCAAACATACAGAACACACAGAGACTCTCTTACCTTTTTCTCTTCCTCTCTTTCCGTGTGGGGGCAGCGTGGTCAAACCGGGCCATAACTTCCCGGCAACGAATGTATTGTGTTCGCGTTGCGCTCATCACATGACTAGAGAGATTATTTACCTTTCTATGTACATTTTCCTTGTGTCTTATTGTGTTTGTAATATTTATTATGTGTATAGAGTTGACACACTGTGGATAGGTTGATGTCAGAGGGCAATCAGTGTCTTCTTTCTTTATTTTGTATTTTCAAATTACTAAAGCCCAGTGGGAGGGGCAATGGGGGATAAAAGAGGGACAAGTTCAGACCTTGGGAGAGTTGACAGCCAGTTACACAGAAGGTAACATGGCTGATGTGGGTCCTGCTGAGACCATTTAAAGGTACTCTAAGTTATATTTTTGAGTTTGGAATTTCTTTAGCTATTTTTTGCTTATTGTGTAAATCTTTGGAGGTATTGGACTACACACTGTAAATATTGTCACATTTTGGATTTTTGGACTTTTTGTTGCACTTTGGAACTGGCACAATAAACACCCTGGACACACAATTCCTGACTACGCCTGTATATTTAAAGAACTCCGTAACAAACTATATTAAACTATTGGTTTCTTATACTACTGAGGTATTGTGCATCAGTTCTTCTGATGAGTAACCATCTCTCTACTGCCTATAGATGGAACCTTTTTTACTTTAATCAGGATTTTCAAAAGCTAGTTAATTCAAATGTTTTCTTTTAACACAGACAATGCTTTGTCTGACTCTTTATTCCTTTTAATTAAGTCTATTATCACTTTTGGTCTGCAGTTTTTATCAAATTTCTTAATAGAGACATTAATACAGCAACATTACAATCCACAACCTGCTATAACCTGTTATTTATAATAATGTCAACATTTGTCCAACAGTTTGTTACTTCAAAGCTTTTGTAACAGCCTCGAAGTGAGACGGAGCAATCTTTCTACATTTCTCACTTAACTTTTAGACTAAATATTCTATCTGTTTGACAAATTCTATAATCTTTCTTTACTAATTTTATGCTTTGCAAATACTAAACTTTGTAAAACTGTGATGAAGTCTAACTCACATCACTGTTTGGTCAGACTATAGATCATCTACACTAGAGCTCTGTACTCACTACGTTCAGGTTGAATTTGATGAAGACAACTTTAGGTCTTTCAGGAGTCGACTGTAAGACAGACTTCTTTTTCTTCCATTTCAGTCGTGATATGTAAAACAAAGGTAGCATGAGTCAGAATACAGAACTTAAATCCAATACTGTTAGCCAATTTAATTCAGGAGGAATATTAGACAGAATCAAAAAAACAGATCAGAAACCATAGACATTAAATTGTCACAGGACATTTAATATCTACAGTTACTCTTTTCAGCCTAGACTACATTGCATGCTCTTAATGATATATGTATATATATTTTTTAAATATTAATTGATCTTCTAAGACATATAACTCTTGAATTTAGAGTTTAATTTTTCTTTGGTTACGCACAGTACAGCTGTTAACTTAGGTTAAATGCACAAGACTCCAGTCCCTCTGTCACTAATGCAACAGAAGGAGTTGAGTTCTTGTTCAGAAACCAAGTCTCAAATTGGGTAAATAAGAGGTACCACCATAGCTTCTTGTTTTCCCAATATATATTTATTTTGTCTTGTAATAGAAAGCATATTGCCATTCTGTTGTTTCTTTACAATTTTCTCATAGTCCATTTTGTCTTGTTTGTAAATCACTGAACAGTGTAACTGTGTCTTTGGCACTTGTGAAGTTTAGTCTTTGTATTCTTTCCATTTTAGTCCATTTCTGTATTAGTCCTAAATCCTGTGGTCATGTGTCCAGTATATTACAGATTGAATAATCATTTCTCTTCTGCCCTGCTGTTATGTTAACAAGGCCCTCTCTCTGTGGATGCAGCTCCACTGACCACACATCCAGCTCCTCCAGGTATCTGATAAAGGTTTAATGGGGGTTGGGTGGACTCACCAGCTGCTGCTTTAGGCCTGTCTCACTCTGAAACTGCCTCAGACACCTCTCTGTGCGTTCCTCTGTATGAGATCCGCTGTGCTCTGTTAGAATGAGCTTGTTACGGTGACATTAGCTCTGCTGAAGAAGACTGGAACATAAACACATGTTATTCATATTCCGGGGTACCACAGGTAAACTCTTGTCGCTGCGACAGCTTCCGTTTCTCTTCAGTAACAAACCCCTGTTGTTTTTTTTTTTTTTTTCTCCTTGTGTCTTTTATTCAGTTTGTTCATTTGCAGCAGTATTAGCTTTTTCAACAAAGTCTTATTAGTTTCTTCTCTTTTCTTTAGCTTCTGTAGCCTTCCCATGATCCGCAATAAAGTCCAGTTGATCTTTGATTTTTTTCAACTGAGTTTTGTTGAGTCTGTAAGTCGGGAGGCCTTCTCTTTTTCAACCATCTTCTCCCACATTTCTTGAATATTTTTTCATAAGCCTTTAGACTTGGGCTGTATGAGGTCTGTTTGGGATCAGAAGGCCGAATGTTGATGATACGCTTTAATGCGTCAGCTCCAGAACAACTCTTCCGTGTTTTAACAGTTTCTCTGGCATTTTTGTTTTTATCTCTGTCTGGTTGGAACTGACTTATTGTTTTATCCAGTTCCTTGCATTCTGTTATTTCATTGTTTCTAAAGTCAGTCACTTTTGGACAGGAGCGGGTCTCATCACAAATCTCTGTCTTATCTTTCTCTTGATCCGGGGTGCTATTCCCAGAAGGAGAGACGCTGTTGGAGCCACTCTCATCTCCTCCGACTAATGCTCCACTCTCTGGTTCAGTCAAAACCAGCTTGAATTGTCCCGTTATTTCTCCAGACAGCGCTTTTATTGGAAACTGTTCAGGAATGTCTTTATATTGAAAAGGCAATAGGGCTGAAGGTTCAGTACAAGTCTTAACAATTATTTCTGGACCCACAACAGCTGACTGCACTGGCTTTGTTTCAATTAGTTCACTTAGTCTCCGTTTTGACTCGTCTCTAAACCATCCCAATATTTCACGTTCTTTTATACGTTTTTTCTCTCGTTTAAAACTTTGATCCATAGCCTTGTAAAGTTTTATATTCCTCTCTATTTCATTGCAGCACATTGGGTTAAAGCTGCCCGTAACAGGCCACTGTAAAGCCCCATACGTCTTTTTTATGCCATTTCTTCATATGATTCCTGATCTGTTTCTTTTGAGCTGGTTTCTGTCTAATAATCACCTCTAATGGAGTCTCCATCTTTCTAATGGAGTCTACATCTCCAGTTTTAGTAGGTTTAGTGAATTTTAATCCCATTTTGACTCAGCTGAAGGAATGAGAATTCCTTTTGCCTTCTTTTAATTATTCATATTAATACAACTTCTTTTTTAACAGTTATTCTCATCTTGATGTTTTGCGGGATTCAGTACTAGTTTTTCCTACTTTTTCCTCGGCATTTAACTGCTCACGAGTCTTCCGTCTCCACAGAGTTTTTTTTCTAACAGCGGCGATATCAAGCCATGGATTTGTAATGTTGCCAGAAATTCTAAATGTCTCTCTAATAGAATAATTGTAATGCTTCTAGATCGCACCACAACTAGACCTACTTTGAGATTAATTCAGACTTTCTTGAGACCACCGTCCCTTTATATGTCTAATTCTCCGCACGGCGTTTTTTTAAATTGAGTTATTATTACGGCTAATTTAACTCGTGCTTTTATCTATTCCTGTTTTAGCGTATTTTACTTTACTTTTACTTCTCACTAATTATTTCTTTGGCCAGATTAATTTGTAGTATTTTTATTGTTCCTTTATTGTTAGATTTAAAGCACAGCTCTAACTATTTTAATTCTGATTTGCCGTCGGCTATTTTTCCTCTAATTTTTATTAGTGTTTAAGCTCTAACCTTTTCCTTTGTTCTTATAATTTTATTAACTCCTTTTAGTGAATTTATTCAATTTTAATTAACTATATCACTATTAATTTTTTTCCTCAGCACTCTTTTGTTAACTTTCTATTATTATTATTCTTAATTTCTTCTTCACCTCTTTCAATTCTCCTTTTAACAATATTATTTCAATTGTTTAACCTATTTTCCTTCACTTTTAAAGCTTTAAGTCTTATTAACTTCTTCCTAGGGCTTCCCGTGTACACACACACACTCTCACACGCCGCGGCAACTCTGTTCAGCCTCTCTTATCCAGAGTCTTGACTAAACACATCAGTGGGTTTTTGTGTCGCTCAGTCGTATGTCTTCTGTCTCAATTTCAGCCCCTAGCTGAACTTTTAAGATAGAAAAGGGACGCTAACTATTTTTCCTTTCCCACTAAGGTACTTTAAACTTCTGTTTCTGGCAGTCAACAACGCTATGTTTAGTCCAGTCGACTTGGACAGCGTGTTACCCCTTATTAAAGCAGGCCTCTAAACTAAATTTTTCTCCTTTTTATATTGGGTATTTCGTCTGTTACTCCTTTTTTTTTAATTTTCTTCAACTATACTTAAACTCAGCTGGAAAATCGCATGAATTTAGGTGCTTAACTCTTCTGGAGACCTCTGTCTCCTCTCAGGCCTCGTTCCCTTTCAGACCCCTGCGCGCTTTGCCAGGCTCTGTTCACTTTAGACGTCTCTATATGCGCTAAGAATTAGACCGTCTCTTAACAATTTCTTCTCCGGGATATAAACGGTGTTCTAACGCGTATAATCTGCAGATAGAATTAGCCTCACAATTTTTCCTCTTGCGTGCCACTTCTTCCTCAGAGTTATTTCTACGTTCACCTTATTTAGATTATACCCAAAGATAGAAATACTCCTTTAATCGATTTCTTCCTGACGTACAGACTACACCATATTTAGAATGTGCTTCCAGATAAAATCTCTAAATTCCCCTAGAAGACACAAGCGGTGTTTTTCTTAGCCTGCATTCAATGGACAGAAATGATTTATAAATAGTCCCTAATAAAATCCCCTATGCCCCTACTCTAGGTTCTTTTGAGGTGAGGTTTTTTAGAGTGGTCTCTTTCTACCTGATGCCCCCCCAAGCTGCACCACAGACACCTAACCGTTCAAAAGTTAAAAAAAAAGTCTCACCCTCGATGGTCTTCAGCGCCTGGGATGCTTTCTCCGGGTGGTCAGGCAGAAAGAGACTCCCTCCTCCACAGGTCCTCTCCTGGCTGGCTCGCCAATTGTAGTGTCAAAACTGACCCCTCAGTCTTTGCCACTATTTGTATGGAATAAGTTGTGAACGCAACACCAGATTTCCATGCCATAGAGTCTTTATTGTTTCACAACCAACACAACAAACGACCCGAGTAGACTAACCCAGCTCTACTAACATTTGAACAGTAGACATAGGCTTTTATACAGGTTTGATATCAGTAAAGTAATAACTTTACTGATATCATTGTGCAAGGCTCCGGCCTGATGTCATTTCGGCCTGGCCTTGAGCTACTCCTTGCCCGGCTCTGTCTCCTCCCGCTGACAGACACCTGCGTTTTTTATCTGGCCCTTCCTGTGTGTGTGTCTGACATTAGAATTTGTCTTTTATATTAAATGTTTAAATGAATAACTAACTGGGTCTACATAGTTTAAAACACATGACATATAAAATATTACACCACAATGGCGTAAATGAGAGGATTTAGAAGGGAGTTTAGATAAACCAGTGCAAGCGTCACAAAATAAAGAGGAAGACCTAGTATTGTGATGTTGGTCCCAGAGTAGGCCACACAATAGTAGGGACAGTAGCACATAAGATACACAAGCACAACAACACCCAGGTTCCTTGCGGCTTTAATCTCAGATTTCTTGGATGTCCTGGACGCCATTGTTGTATCATGAGACCGTATGGCTCGAGCCTGAGAGAGAGCTACCACAAAGACTCTAATATATAGAACAACAATGATGCTGATTGGAATAATAAAAGCCACAATTATGTCAACTTCTAGTGAGAAGTAAATCACACACTCTCCTTGGCAAGAATTATATTTGCCTGGAATTTTTAAATTATCATTAAAAATTAGATTTCCATAAATAAAAGCATATACCCAACATACAGAAATACTAATGTTGACCACTTTTGTAGTCATTCTGGTTGCATAATGAAATGGGTCACAAATGGCCACGTAGCGATCCACTGAAATTAGAACTATATTTCCCACTGAGACCATGATCAAAGTAGTATCCAAAAGAAAAGACACAGCACACAAAAGGTCACCCAATGGCCAGCAAGATGTCCACTTGAGGCCCTCGATTGGTATCACTACAAGGCCAATGAAAAAGTCTGAGACGGCCAGAGAGAGGAGGATGAAGTTAGTGGAGGTGTGGAGCTGTCTGTAGAGACAAGAAAAAGAACACCAAAGGAGTTTGTGTTTTAGGTATTTTAGCTTTGACAAACACACACAGTAGTGTGTTGTAGTAGTGTTGTTTAGCTTTCACCAAACAAAGCTCACAGAAGAAATAAAACAAGACTAGAATTTATTAAAAGCCACAATAAAACTGGATTTGACAAAAAGAACAAGGGTATTAACGTTAGCTTGAAATCCTGATATTATGCCTTTAATAACCCTTCATAAATATGTGAGAACATTTTAAAAACAATCAAATCAAGCAAAAACATACAAACAAAACATCAAGTATTTTTCTTCTTCTGCTTTATATTTACCTGAAGTGTGCGATGGAGATGATGACCAGCAGGTTAAGAGTGGCAGTGAGCAGGGAGGATATGAAAAGCAAGACATTAGAAACAAGTGACTCAGTTGGGTTGGTCTGAGGCTTTCTGCACGAGCTGTTGAGGAGGTGTGGGAAGCAAAGTTCTGCCTCCACGGTCTCCATGATCTGTGAACTCAAGTCCTCCAGCTCTTATATATCTCCTCAAAGAACCGTCCCCTTCTTCAAACACACTTCATTAAATTGGTGATTGTTACAAAGTAGAATTGTTAATTTAAATCTCTGTAAGAAAAAAGGTATTTTATGATATATATTATATGCTTTCCCATACTAAAGTAAAAAATGTCAAGACTTGTGCATTCTTTCACTGATAATCTTTTGCAAACAGAAAAGTTTCTGACAGCAGGTTATTAAATTGCTGCAGTACTTTCCCTAAACCAGTGGACCTCAGGAAAGGAAAGCAATGGGACATTTACACAACAAGAAAACTGCAATGATTCTGTTGCAAATTGGCCTCTTGTTTACACAAGGGCCGACGTTCACACTCCACAAAAACAAACCTTTGAATCTGGCCAAGAGTTGTTTTCATTTCATTTCATTTCATTTTCATTTGTATATTTTATATCTGCATAACATATGTTAGTCTCACAGAATGCCTTTGAGTAATTTAATGTAATACAGCATGGTTTGACAAATATATTTCTAGCAAAAGTAAACGTACTTCATAAACATATAATGACAAACAAATCAGAGTTTGTAAAATAAAACTTTGTTAAATTGGTTTAGCATTGAGATATGCATCATTACTGAATTAGTCTTAGTACAGCCTCTCCTGCAGTGTCCTACCTGAGGACACAGAGTGTTTATTTATATTAACAGGACTACTACTTTTTCAAGTTATGTGAAAAGTAAAGAGATATATTACCCACAGGTTTAGGTCATATTGACTAATATTCCCTACCACTACAATACACAAGTTTTTTCTCAGTTAATTAGCTCACACAGATGTTTCTATGACTGTTTTCCTGTTCTTACGTGACACTGAATGTCTCTATTATAGCACTACATTTATATTTATTCATTTAGCTGACGCTTTTATCAAAAGCGGATTACATTAAGCTTCAATTCACCAGTGTTACAGCTGTGACACCGGAGGGGGCAAGGTGGGTTAAGTGTCTTGCCCAAGGACACAACAACAGTATGAACTGTGTGGAGAGCGATCCACCAATTTTCTGGTTTAGAGACAACCGCTCTACCACTAAGTCACTGCGCACTAAATATTGTTTTATTTGAACGTACAGCTGCCTGTGTTCAGCTCATAGCTAATAGCTACAATATTTAGCTAACACCCGGTGCATAACTACAAAACTTTCACATAAACATACACCTACCACAAACAAAATGTGGGGTCCAGGCACTGATGACAATGTTATGAACTCTGTCCATTTCTCATATAGCCTTCCTTTATAATTACTATAAGACCTATTCTCTAGTGTAGCCATATCACCTAGAACTCCTATGCTAACATTATCTTAACGCAGCAATGTGGTGTAATATTTTGGATGTTTTGTGTTTTATTTTGTATATGTATTTAGTTATTCATTTATGCATGAGTTTCTGTTAAGTGTCTTATGATTTATTTTTTTTATGGTTTATAATCAAGTAGGGGATATTATATTAATACATCTAGAAACACATTAATAGAAAAATACATTTTAATGCTAGAGTGTATGGTTTAAAACATTATTAGTTTATCAATCAATCAATCAATCAATATTTATTTATATAGCGCCTTCCAACAACCACAGATTGAACCAAGGTGCTTAACAACATTAGTAAAAAATAAATATATTTACAAATAGGTTTAAAACATATTTACACAATAAAAACAGAGCAGTGTCACAGAGCCATTAAGTGCAAAAGGCCATTTTAAATAAATAGGTTTTAAGTTTGGCTTTAAACAGAGGCCGGTCAGTGATGGAACTCAATGGGCAACAAGTTCCATAGTTTAGGACCGGCCACTGCAAAAGAACGATCCCCCCACTGTTTGAACCGGGACCGGGGCACCTTCAGCAGATGTTGTCCAGCAGAACGTAGAGCTCTGCTGGGTTGGTGAGGGGCCAGAATCTCACACAAATAGGAAGGTGCAAGGCCCGTGAGTGCATTAAAAACAAACATTAAGATTTTAAAATTAATTCTAAACTGGACAGGGAGCCAGTGCAGGGAGTACAGGACAGGTGTTGTGCTCGTGTTTACGACTGTTAGTTAGCAGACGGGCAGCAGCATTTTGCACAAGCTGCAAACGGTGAAGTCCAGTTTGGTTAACTCCCACATAGAGCGCATTGCAGTAGTCTATACGGGAGCTAATAAAAGCATGGATGGCTTTCTCCAGGTCAGCACGACTTTAACTTTTGAAAGGAGGCGAAGCTGAAAAAAGCTTGCCCTAACCACCAAATCTATTTGTTTATCAAATTTTAGACTGCTGTCTAGTTTTACCCCCAGGTTTTTGACAACATGGTTGAGATGAGGGGCCAAAGCAAAAAGACCAGGAGCTGAGACACTGGGCAGGTTGGATGTGCCGAACACAATACATTCAGTTTTATCATTCAAACAGAGGAAATTCTGGGACAGCCACAATCTGATGTCCTCTAAGCATCTGTTGATGGACTGAAAACTATTAGGACAAGCAGGGACAACCGGAAGGTAAACCTGTAGGTTGTCTGCGTACAGATGAAAAGACATTTTGTGCTTTGAAATAACTGCACCTAACGGCAACATATACAAGGAAAATAAAACAGGGCCCAAAATGGAACCTTGTGGCACACCAGAGGTCAAGGGGGCCGAGGAGGAGGAGAGGTCACCAATCCTAACAGAAGAGTTTAATGAGCACACACCCACTCACACAGGGAAGATCTAGTTAAAAGATAAGAAACATGGGTGCCTGGTACCAAAGGGGTCGTTGAACAGAAAAAAGAAGGAGGGGGTCCTTCACCCCCACTGAGGTTGTAAATTGTAAAAAAACTGTCATGTGAAAAATCTATAAAAACCTAAGGACATGTACAATCTTTAGTAGAGCTGGGGGATAGTTTATTCGGGTTGTTTGTTGTTGTGAAAAATACTCTATGGCATTGAACTGGTTGTGCGTTCATGACTTGTTACATCCTATCATGCTGAAGGCTGAGAGGTCAGTATCAGACACGACATTTGGCGAGCCAGTGCCAGGAGAGGATTTGAGAGAGAGTGGTTCTCTTTGTGCTTGACTGTTCAGAGAAAGCATCCCAGACGCGGAGACCAAAAAGCATCAAAGGTAAGGGGGTAGGTGTCTGTGAGGGCAGCTTTAGTAAGTAAGAGTAGGAAAAAACGCTTTAAAAACTCACCTCAAAATAACCTAGATTAGAGTAAAGACTTAAGACTTAAAGAGTCATAAAAGTGTTAGTTAGCAAACTTTTTTAGGGCTAATTATGTCAGCACATGTGGTGCAGTTGAAAAAAAATTAAAAAATATAAATAAAGCCGCGAGCAGCGATAAAGGCCCTCGCTTCCCTGGAGACCACAGGGAAACATGTATTCGGAGGATTACATTTCGTGCTTTAAAGCAAATTTGGAGCTGTTTAGATGAAAACCCTTTAGACACATAGATTTAGGTGGTCACGCATTCCACCCAACAAAGTAGATTTCCTGTTGAGTTTATGGTATGGCTGTAATAAACTTTTCTGTTTGCCCTGAGGTGTCCTATCGATGTACCAAGTTTTGTATTTCTACATTGGAAAAATTTACTTTCATTTTCCATAGGCCCAATGTATTTTGACTTTTCTTTCTTTTTTTTCGTATTATTTTTTTGGAGACTTCAAATACATAAATTTTTCGCCGGTCTTGAAGTCTGGGACCAATAAAAATGACTTTTAGTTGCACGTTTACTGGGTCAAATTGAGGATCATTTTGCAGAAAAATTATTATAAAAAAAATATACCAAATTATGATAAAAAAAATATAACTCGAGCAAAAACGACAAGAAAAACGCCTGTCTATTTTACACAGATGTGTTTAGCTCATTTTGCCCAAGTTTGGTGTCTGTGGAATGAAGCAGCTTTTTTCTGTTGTTTTTTAAAAGAGAGATGTATTCTAAGTTGGTTCACATCTTTAATTCAAAATGGCCACCTTCCCGTGTGTGATAGGGTGTGGTCCCCTTTGGCTTTTTTGTTCATAAGCTCATACTAGATGTGTGTACCAAGTTTCATTTGCCTACGACAAACTAAAATTTTCACTTCCCATTGACTTTTTCCAAATATTTGGGACGTTGCTATGGCAACACATTTATAGATAGGGGGTGGTTGTCATTGGCTTTTATGTTCGTCATGACATAAGAGATGTGTGTACCAAATTTCATGTCTCTATGACAAACTAAATTCTTGGGTCCCATTATAAGTTTGTAGGGGGCGCTGGAAAGCCATTTCTAAAGATAACCCTTTTATTTACATATTTTTTTGTTCAGGTCATGAATGTGCACAAACGCCTTTTTGGGTCCAACTCGATCCGAGAAGGCGTTTGAGAGTTAAGAGACGTTTTATTTTCACAAAAATGGCCACCTCGTTACAGGCTTGCCACACCCACACCGGATAAGATATCAACAACAAAGTTACAACTTTGGTTGGCACATGTGTCTAGATGATACTCACCAAATTTGGGGCCATTTAGATTAAAACACAATGATTTGCATCTTTCTGCGCAAGGGGTGCAATTTTAGTGGCTGTGTGACTGTCATTGACTTTTCTGTTTGCCCTGAGGTGTCCTATGGATATACCAAGTTTCATTTTTCTGCGTTGAAAAAAACTTACTTTCACTTTCCATAGGCCCAATGTATTTTGATTTTGTAGGGGTCGCCACTGAGTCATTTTTCGTTTTTTTTTCGGCGACTTCAAAAACATAACATTTTCGCCGAGCTTGAAGTCTGGGACTAATAAAAATGACTTTTTGTGCATGTTCACTGGGTCAAATTTAGGATCATTTGGTCACAATAAAGATAAAAAAAAAAAAATAAAAAATAAAATCCGAGCAAAAACAATAGGCCCTCCCGGTCATCACCGGCTCGGGCCTAATAAATAATCCGAGCAAAAACAATAGGCTATCCCGGTCATCACCGGCTCAGGCCTAATAAATAAATAAAAAAATAATCCGAGCAAAAACAATAGGGCCTCCCGGTCATCACTGGCTCGGGCCTAACTAGACAACAGTTATGAAAGGAAATGCACAGGGAGTCAGATGGATGGAAGGTAAAAATGGGGGTAAAAAATCATAGCTTATTTCTCCAGATTACAATCTGCAAGAAACACAATAAAAATCTCTCATAAGTAATGGCACAGAATGTTTTGAGCAATCTATCATTACAGTTATCATATAGTTTCTGTCAAAACCTCTATACCTCTTCCTATTCAACAGAAAAAGCAAATTCTTTCTTTCTTAATCAAATTGGATGGGACACTTGTGGGAGTCATTCAGAGATTTTCAAGTATTCAATGAGACAATAATGGATCCTTGGAAGTATGGAACAAGGCATTATAACACTAATTACCAAAACAAATTAAGCTAACAGAATTCTGGAAAGCCATTGGTGGACTTTGATTTAGGCTGGAGGGGGCAAACATTTTTGCACACATCAGAGCACAGTCGAACTATTGCATGCATAGCCACAGCAGTGTTTTTGAGTAGGAGGTGTTAAAAAAAACTGCTACTAGTAGTTCTAGAAGGATCACAGTATCACCATTCTGCCAGCAGACAAAGCAAGATGCACTGTAACCATGAACACAGTTTACTACAAATCCAGTATTAACAACTTACTCAGTGACACCCCCACCTATTACACTGAGAAAAGATCCAACAAGTGGGTACAAGAAGAAGGTCAAAGACTGCCTGCAGAGGCTGGAAAGAACCAAGTCGGGCGGCAGTAGCTCAGTGGTAGAGCGGCCGTCCTCCAACCGGAAGGTAGTAGGATTGATTCCCGCTCTCCCCACAGTTCATACTGTCGTTGTGTCCTTGGGCAAGACACTTAACCCACCTTGCCTCCAGTGACTGTAACACTGGTAATGTAATGTAAGTCGCTTTGGATAAAAGTGTCTGCTAAATGAAGAAATGTAAATGTAAAATGTAAGTCATTGATCGTCTTCTGTACCACAAACATTATCCTGGCAACACCACCCACAAAAACACAATGAAATTTTCACTATGACCCAAAGTAGCAAAGATTCAGCCACCTACAATTTAGCCAAACACCTGGCCACCATCTTGGCTCAATTGGTAAGCCACTCAAAACACCATATCAGCAATTCACAGGACTTTACTAACTAAATCAAAAATCTACAACTAGACACAGATGAGACTGTCATTGTAATTGGATATTATATATTATGCTCTCACTCCTGCTCCAGTTTATTAGCTTATCCACATACAAGTATGAGTTAATGTTTTTAGCTGTATCTCCTATTGGCGCCATGCTAATCCAAACAAAACAAAGACATCACTTTGCACTACATCTAATCATTGTTCTGGGACACTCTGTCCTGTACTGTACACTTAGTGACATGTACACGTAAACTTATTCACATCTATGACTGACACGTCAGCTCAATACACGTCCATCCACAACCCTGGAGCTGAGAGACAGGCATAATGTACACCAATAAAAGCTTCATGTGTTGTAAACATGTTAAGCAAATCCCCATGTACCATTGTTGCATGTTGTCTGATTTGTTTCATTTTTGATAGAATTACCGGTTTTCCATTACTAAATTGTACGGTGTACGGTCTCCGTTGTCTCGTTTGTGATCCGAATCAAATAGTTATTTTAACATTTTTGGCGCACCAACGTGAGACCCCAATATTCTGGTTCCGTGTTTCCATTTTATTTAATTTTTTTTTAACAAACAAACCTGACTTACACGTAGTAAATCCAAAACTGTGTTGTTTAAACGGACCAGGTTCCACATGGGTCACGGGACAGTGACAGGGCCATCACAAAACGAGGTGCATATAAACCCGATAACACTGACACAATTTCTTTTTTTTTTTTTTTACAAATGCTTCCTTCCATGAGCCTCTGGGTCTCTGCCTCCCTCAACAGCAGCATGCCGTCTCTCAAGGACGGCCAGTGAACAGTGCCCTCCCACATCTGTCTACTCCCCCTGCCATGCTCTTCCACACCACCCGCTCCACCAAGGCCTACAAGAAGCTGCCCGGTGCACAGCGGATCAGACACAGAAGCGGTAAGCTACTGAAAACATTTTCAAAATGTAATGTTATGTGCACTAAATTTTACAAAAAAATTATAAATAAATAAAAATGAATTAATTAATAAAGGCATTCTCAATGGCGTGAGGCCTGAAATGAATGATGATTTTGTTGTATTTCTCCAAGGAAAATGTACAATTCCCATGGTCACCGGAGCGGGCGAGGCCATGGGGGATGGACGTGGTAGGGGTGGATGTGGATGTGGCAGAGATGATGACATGGCTGCAGAGTGACAAGGAACAGAGCAAAGTGTGGAGGCTTGAGACCCAGACCCAGGCCAGAGCAGGAGCAACACTGACTGGACATCAGAAGTTAATTCATGTACACACACCACATGACACACACATAGTGCCAATTAAAAAACACAGGAAGACAGAACAGAGAGACAGGTGCAGAAGTAGGATGTGAGAAAGTGAAGACAAATCACAGACTAGAAAAACAAAGTCAAGTAAGTAGTAGGAATTGAGGAAGTGAAGAGAGAGACAGGTGAAGAGAGACAGGTGAAGAAGAGGTGGACCACAGAGTAGAAAGACAGAGACAGGTGAACAGATAGAACGAGAAAGACAGGTAAAAAAGAAAACTGAAATAAACAGTTAAAAAAATAAAATAAAAAACAAGGAATCATTAAAATGGTATTTTATAATCAAGGTACAATACCTGACACTAAAATAGAGTGTCATCTATACAATAAAGATTTAAACTGTAATGATACGATAAGGAACTTGGAGGTACCTTTCTAACTTTATCATGTTTTGTGATGATGATTTTATTTGTTTGTTCTTTATATGGATGGAAGCCAAGTATACCAGTTCAGAACAGAAGCGTTGACAATTAATATAGCCACCAGTTAGAGCTTTTAACATAGTTCTTTAAACTAATATTAAATTATCTTGGTTTACGCCTATGAAGGGAAATACACCTGCGAGCTGGACTACTGACGTGAGTCACTTAACTTCCTGTGACATCACTCTGAACTTGACAAATGGAGAGATCAGGTACATTTGCGGCGCAGGATGGACATCTAGAGGTTTTGCAAAGGTAAGACCATTAGACCAGCGTTGCCTGCTGAATTGAACCATGCGTACCTCATTTAATTGATCCTCCTGTTATATGTGTTCACATACAATGTGACTTAGAACACTGTGAGCAGAAGCTTACTTAGGAGCAAAAGAGCAGCTCCCTCAGGTTCATTCGATAGCCACATATACATTGATGTCCCGCGAGGTGTCCCTAATGAATATATTGCTAGGAATTAGATAATAATTTTTTATTTTCTTTTTTTGAGACAATTTATACAAATGTGGATTGGATTAGCTATATTTATTACAACAAACCAGGCCTTTTAAAAATGAACTTCTTGCAAATGAATGATTGTTCTGTTGTAGAGGACTTAATCTAGACCTGGTTTGACAAAATGTTTGGGAAATGACTGTATTGATCTGTATTGATATACATATACTTGTTTCATTTCCATGCCTGATAACTTTTGCTTGTGTTGCATTCCATGTATCCGGAGATTGTTGGTGAGATTGATGGATGGTCTGGGGAACATCATCGTTTGCATGTACACCAAGGGGTCAACACCTCCATGACTGATCATACTAAGTCCTAAACGGGACGTATTGTTCACTTAATTTATTATGCTTAAGAGCTTACTTTTACTTTCTTGTCTTGGTCCCTATAGTGGTTACACTACTAAAATAGTAACCCTGTTATACATTGATGTATTTATTGTCTTTAAATTTATGGTCAAACCTCCTCAAAAGTGAGTTGATACCGCCTACGGCAGAGGGGTGAACAGGAGAGTTTTCCCCAGCGATAGGTCAATTACCGAATGGTCAAATGTACTGCCCTGCTGGGTTTTCGCTCCTGCCATAATTTACAATTCACACCCAAGCGAATGTTTGTTTTATGCTAATGTTTTATCAGCATAAAGAGGAGGAAGATGTCATAGTAATTGTATATTATATATTACCAAATTACCAAGTAGAATTAAACTTGAGTAAACAATGGTGATAGCGTGAGCGATTGTGGTGATATTCAAGATTCAAGATTCAAGATTTTTATTCGTCACATACAAAATTATATACAGCATATATAACCAGCAGTGAAATGTGAGTCAGGTCCGCTCCATGGACAGTGCAATTATTAGGAAAACACACAGATGAAAATATACATAAATGTAGCTATGTAAGAATGAGATAAAAGTAAACAATAAAAAATATAAGAATAAAATCTAAAAAATATAAAAAGTGTGTAATGTGGGAATAAATCTAGATCGCAAAATAATGTACATGAATGTAAACTGTAGACTTAAAATATTAAAAAATGTACAGGGATGTACAGTGTGCATATATGCATTTAGCTGTGGTCTTAAATATTAAGAATCACATGAAGGTGCAGGAAGCAAATGTGCAAAACAGTTTGTAGCAAAACAGAGTGACACTGTCAGTGTGTCAGTGTGAGGTGGCTGGTTTTGAGTTCAAGAGCCTGATGGCCTGTGGGAAAAACTCCTCCTAAGTCTTCAGTTTTTGCCATCAGGCTACGGTAGCGCTTACCAGATGGCAGCAGAGTGAAAATATGATTACTGGGGTGGGTGGAGTCTTTGGTGATTTTTGCAGCTCTGCTTCTGCAGCGTTTGTGGTAGATGTCCTGCAGAGAGGGGAGACCCTGAAATGCGCTCAGCTAAGCGCACAACTCTCTGCAGGGCTTTGCAGTCTTGACTGGAGCTGTTCCCATACCACACAGAGATACATTGAGTCAATATACTTTCTATAGCTCCAGAAAGTTTTCAGGATTGCTGGTGAGACCCTGAATTTCCTCAGCTGTCGCAGATAGTACAGTCTTTGCCTGGCTTTATTTACCTGAGTTTGAGTGTGAGTAGTCCAAGTCAGGTCCTCAGAGATGTTTACACCAAGGTACTTGAAGCTACTCACCCTCTCCACAGGGGTCCCGCCTATTGTAAGAGGAGTGTAGGGCTGCTGCTGCGTCTTCCTGAAGTCTACAATCAGTTCTTTTGTTTTGCTCACATTCAGGGAGAGGCAGTTGTCCTGGCACCATGATGTTAATTTCCCTACTTCATCCAAGTATGCGGTCTCATTGTTGTTGTGAATGAGGCCCAGAACCACAGTATCATCAGCGAATTTGATAATGGATGTGGAGCTGTGCGAGGACACGCAGTCGTGTGTGTAGAGGGAGATGATAGATGCGTTATTTGTTTCTGACAACAGTCCGTGTCTTCTAGGGGGAGGCTGGGTGTATCAGGACTTTTTGTGATTTTATTATTATTTTTTTTTTGTACAGGATGAGATAAATCATTAGAGCTGTTTCTCAGGACTAGCCAAACTTTTTCAACCTAATCACTGCAACTCAGTGTTGTTGACTGATTACAGCAGAGCATAGTTATGACTGGACATATAACAGCTACGTTTATTATTTATTATTAATTAATAGTAGCAAACTTTATATATATATATATATATATTAATCAAAGCCAAAGGAATGCAGCACTCCTAGTTTTCAGTCATGTTTTAAGTTGTATGTGCAAGCAGTTGTGTGTGACTATTTGTTATTAAATTGTATGAAATGTGATGCTGCTATTGCTGTTGTGTGCGCTGCTAAATATAACAATGCATCTATTAGCCCCTCCGCTCAATAGCACCAGCAGCCTACACTGAAAAAAATCTATAATAAATAATCAAAACCATTCCTAACAGAATAAAATAAAAGTCAATCAGTGAGCTTCCAAATTGATACTAAATTGCAAACCTAGAAATACACCAAGTAAATCTAAACTTGTGGCATTCCACAGGGGTCTATCTTGGGATCCCTATAATTCAATCTTTACATGCTTCCTCTAGTAGGGCAGTTAATACACAGCTGTGTAGATACTATCATAATAACTACTATCAGTTGAAAATGGACCAATCAATTTACTGTGTCACTGCATCAAACAGATTGATGTGTGTATATTGTCTAAACCAGACTTAGAGAGACTTATCCATGCTTTTATCTCTAGCAGGTTAGTTTACTGTAATGGCCTGCTCACTGGTCTCTCAAAATGAGGGTTAAGACAGCTGCAGCTTATTCAGAGGGCTGCTGCTCTGGTTTTAACTAAAACCAGGAAGTACAACCACTCCAGATTTAAAATCTCTGCACTGGCTTCCTGTTGCTCAGAGAATAGACTTTAAAACAGCCCTTCTGGTTTAGCACCAGAATATTTTTCTGACATGCTAGTGGCTTATGAATCTTCTTGTACTCTAAGAACATCTGGGACAGGCCTTCTGCTTGTGCCCAAAGATAGACCTAAACATGGTGAAGCAGCGTTTATGTTTCAGACAACAAAAATCTGTAACAGAAGAAGTAAAACAAGCCTTAATTTTAACAGTGTTTTTAGGCGAAGTTAAAAACTTACCTCTTTAGCTCCGCCTACATTTAGTAAAGACAACTGAAAGTATTTTTTATTTGCACTCTTCTTCTTCATTTCTTTATTTTCCTTACAATTCTTAATCTAAATATTTTTTATTTCTGTAAAGCACTTTAATTGGCCCAGTGTATGAATTCAGCTTCAGCTATACAGCAGTGTCTTTACACAGAAAAGCTATTAAGAGTTTTACTAATATGCAAAAACAAAGTGTATGAAGACAATAAAGGTACAATTGCACTTGCCTGTAAACAAACCTGTAAAGAGACAGAGATGCAACCACATTAATGTGAAATACCATTTCATAAGAGATATTGAGACAACAGAAAGATTAATATTGGAATATTGTCCTATTGAACAAATGATTGCAGATGTTTTGACAAAACCAGCCACTAACCTAAGGTTAAATGGTTTTGCACAAAAGATGTTTGGCACATAGAGCAGTATGTTTATGAAATAAACAATTATTGTGTTGTGTAATGTAAGGTTTGTTTAGAGGGAATGAGTGAAGATTTAATTACCAAGTGAGCTAACAGAGAGTGGGTATGTTAAGTATTAATACCTATAGCGCTATTACTCCCTGTATATGTTGACAAGTTTTTATTTTGTGGAGTTCTTTCTTTTTTTGATGTTTAATAAATGTCTTCTACCATTAACGCCTTAACAGACACTTATGTCTCGTGACCCAGGTGTCACTATCTGCAGAGTGACAATGAGTTTAATAGTTTTTCTAAACCATGAATAAAGCATGGCATAAATAAGAGGATTTAGAAGGGAGTTTAGATAAACCAGTGCAATTGTCACAAAATAAAGAGGAAGACCTAGTATTGTGATGTTGGTCCCAGAGTATGCCACACAATAGTAGGGACAGTAGCACATAAGATACACAAGCACAACAACACCCAGGTTCCTGGCGGCTTTAATCTCAGATTTCTTGGATGTCTTGGATGCCATTGTTGTATCATGAGACCGTATGGCTCGAGCCTGAGAGAGAGCTACCACAAAGACTCTTATATATAGAACAACAATGATGCTGATTGGAATAATAAAAGCAAAAATTATGTCAACTTCTAGTGGGCAGTAAATAATGCACTCTCCTTGGCAAGAATTATATTTGCCAGGATTTTTTAAATTATCATTTAAAATTAGAATGGCATAAATAAAAGCATATATCCAACATAAAGGGATGCTAATGTTGACTACTTTTGTAGTCATTCTGGTTGCATAATGAAATGGGTCACAAATGGCCACGTAGCGATCTACTGAAATGAGAACTATATTTCCTACAGAGGCTATGATCAAAGTAAAAGGCAGAAGAAAAGACAGAGCACACAAAAGGTCGCCCAAGGGCCAACAAGTCCATTTGAGGCTGTCGACTGGTATCACCACAAGGCCAATGAAGAAGTCGGAGACGGCCAGAGAGAGGAGGATGAAGTTAGTGGAGGTGTGGAGCTGTCTGTAAAGAGAAGAAATAGAGGAGTTTGAGTTTTAGACATTTTAGCTTTGAAAAACACACACAGTAAACCGACAGGAGATGATGTAGGAGAGAGTAGGTGACCTAAAGGAAGTGTGCAATAGAATCTGGCCAACTCTGTTTGATACTAGTTGCACCCAAACTACCCAGTGAGTTCAAGGTTTTTGTAAAAACACAATAGACCATAACTGGCATTTTGAATTGCGATCATTTAAAAAGCACTATTGACTGCCTCTAATTGTGCTCAGGCCTTTCATGCACTCTGTGATTTAGCCCAGCTGAATACACAAGGCATATAATGAATGAATGCAGACATGTGAGGAACAGGGGATGTGTGCACTCTAAGCTTCTGTTTGTTAAAAAAGAAAGTTTTTGTCTATAGCTGGGGTCTGTCACTAAAATTAATTTGAGGCCCACTTAGTTAACTTTCCCTACAGTGAATGGGCCAGAACATATAAATAAAAGGATGTGTTTAAATATAATTTTATTAAAGTCCTTCTACAAGTAAAAACACATTTAATCTACAACTACAGCCTCTTGAACAATGTGGAGTTAAATGTAGGTAATCCACTCTATTTTCTTCCTTTCTTTAAAAATCTTTATAAACATTTGTCTGACATATTGTATATTGTGTCTTTAATACCCCTTTATTTTAAATACAATCAATTCAAGCAAAAACATACAAACAAAACATCAAATATTTTTCTTGTTCAGCTTTATATTTACCTGAAGTGTGCGATGGAGATGATGACCAGCAGGTTGAGAGTGGCAGTGAGCAGCGAGTAAATGAAAAGCAAGACATTAGAAACAAGGACCTCAGTTGGGCTGATCTGAGGCCTTCTGCACGAGCTGTTGAGGAGGTGTGGGAAACAAAGTTCTGCCTCCACAGTCTCCATGATCTGAGAACTCAAGTCGTCCAGCTTGTATATATCTCCTATATCTCTCTCCAAAGAACCCATCCCCCCCACCCTTGCAAACACACTGCCCACATGACTTACTTTAGGGATTGTTACAAAGCAAGCTAAACTTTAAAATTTTAAATTGTAATTTCAAATTTCTGTAAGAAAAAAAACATCATTATAATATATTACACAGTTTCTCATTCGATAGTAAAAATAGTCAAGTATTGTAGCCATAGATTCTTTCACTTATAATTCTAATGGATTAGTGTCTTGAACAGAAAAGGACTGTCCAAAATAGTTTTGTTTTTTTTCTCAAAGGCACTTTACAGTTTCCATTGGATGGTCCTTGTGTGATGGAGCCCACAGCTCTTAGTGGGAGCTCACTGAGAACATGAAGGGCCTGCCTCTCAAATATTCTGGCTAAACTTTATAAAATTTCTCAGAATTTTCAGCTTCTGCAGAACCTGACCATGCTGTGCTCGAATAGGTTTTAAACACAGAATCTTAAATTGTGTTGCTGCTGTTGCTGTAGTGTGCACAACTAAACCATAAGCTACAAATTATAACATTGCATCTATTAGCCCCTTTCCACCCAATATCACCACCAGCTGCCACTAAAAAAATTATATAATAAATAATCAAAACCATTACTATTAAAAGTGCAAAAAAAAAAAAAGTGAATCAGTGAGTTTCTTTAGAATCTAAATTGCAAACCAAGAAATACACCAAGTGAACCTAAACTTGACCATAAAGAAAATGCAGAGAAGTTTAAACAAGAAAGTACAGAGAGGCAGTGGGAAGTTTGATATACTTAGCCACTTGTACCAGACCTGATGTCAATTTTGAGGTCAGTAAACTCAGTATTTTATGGAAACCAGCATTAAACTATTTGAGCTGTAGAGAAGACAGTAAAGTATGTATTCAGGTACCTCAAAGGTACAACAGAACAGGGACAATATTTTAAGATATATCACAAAGAAAAACTAGGTCTCAGACAGGCGAAGCACAACTGGCTATGGTGCTAGTCTTTGTGAAGGAAGTTCACTGATCTCATGGAAAACAAGAAAACAACAGTAGCACTTTCTATCTTCAAAGCATAATACATCTGAGCACTGACACAGGCAGAGTCTCTGTCTTAATTCTGTTGGACTTGAGACCTGCGTTTGGTAAAGTAGACCATGTAATCCTGTCACAAAGATTAGGGGAAGGGAGAGGTATCACTGGAACTGCTCTTAAATGGTTTCAGTCCTATCTTGAAGACAGGAAGTACTTTGTTTCGGTTGGTAACTGTGTATCAGATCAAATGGCCCTCACAGGGGTCTATCTTGTTAACCCTATTATTAAATCTTTACATGCTTACTTTAGGCCAGTTAATACGCAGCTATGAAGTATCCTACTATAATTATGCAGATGACACTCAGATTTACATTTCGCTCTCAGTAGGTAAAAATGGACCAATCAATCCACTGTGACAAAAAGATTGATGTGTGCATAATATCTTAACCAGACTTAGAGAGACTTATCCATGCTTTTATCTCCAGCAGGTTAGATTATTCTAACAGCCTGCTCACTGGTCTCTCAAAACGAGGATTAAGACAGCTGCAGCTTATTCAGAACTAAAACCTAACTAAAACCAGGAAGTACAACCACATCACGCCAGTTTTGAAATCTCTGCACTGGCTTCTTTTTGCTCAGAGAATAGACTATAAAACAGCACTTCTGGTTTAGCACCAGAATATATTTCTGACATGCTAGTTGCTTATGAACCTCTTCGGACTCTGAGAACATCTGGGACAGGCCTTCTGCTCGTGCCCAGAGTTAGAACTAAACAGGGTGAAGGAGCGTTTAAGTTTCATGCAGCCAAAATCTGTAACAGCCTCAACTTTAACAATGTTCAAGGGGAGGTTAAAAACCTTCCTCTTTATCTCTGTCTACAATTAGTGAAGACAACTGAAAGTATTTTTAATCTGCACTCTCCATCATGTTTCTTAAGTTTTCAATTATTTCAACAATTTATGATTTATTCTAAATCCTTTCTATTTTAAACTTGACTTTGATTTCTGTAAAGCACTTTGAATGACCCAGTGTATGAATTGTGCTATATAAATAAAATAGTTTTTTGCCATATCCCTAGCTTCAGCTATACAGGAGTGTATTTACAACAACTACTAAGAATTTTAGACAACTGCCAAGTGAGAGTGTGGGAATGTTAAGTATTAATATCTATAGTATATGTCGACAAGCTTTTATTTTTTTCCGAGTTCTTTTTTTTTCCTGTTCAGTAAATGTCTTTGTGGCGGTGCGAGTAGGGCGATGTATGGTCTAACAGAAAAAAAAGATGGAATGTGAATTCAACTACGCCACCTGGGGGTTTGAACCAGGAACTATTGTACGCATCGGAAGTTGTGGAAAGAAAAAGGACACACAGGTCAATATCTGATTTAAAAAAGGACAGAGACGTGTTTCACAAATCAAAACCAAATCATTAAATTAGATTTATAATGATTACTCAAGAAAACTGAAAAGAAGTAGAACGAAATCAATTACCCAAAAATACTTTAATTTCATCAGACTATGCTAAAACTAAACGAGTTGTTAAAACAGGCCTAATTCTAAAATGGTTAAAGAAATACAGAGACTATCAAAAAGGTTAAACAAAAGAGAGCTAGCTGGGGCCGCCGGTGGTGAGCAGACTACTGGGCACCTAAGGAGGTGCCCGGGGGTGCCACCTTATACTCACCTTTGTGGACACAGACACGGCAAAGACAAGGTGCAAACTAAAATTGTGACCCAGTGCACAGACTTGCATGCATAGGTGGGGAGACCTCACCCATGTGCCTAGCTCAACCACCTAAGAGTACTTTAGGTGCCCTGGGACTTTACACCACTATATCTTCTACCGTTAACGCCTTAACAGACACTTATGTCTCGTGACCCAGGTGACACTACCTGCAGAGTGACAATGTGTTTAATAGTTTTTCTAAACCATGAAAAAAGCATGCCGTAAATAAGAGCATTTAGAAGGGAGATTAGATAAACCGATTGTCACAAAATAAAGAGGAAGACCTAGTATTGTGATGTTGGTCCCAGAGTAGGCCACACAATAGTACGGACAGTAGCACATAAGATACACAAGCACAACAAAACCCAGGTTCCTGGCAGCTTTAATCTCAGATTTCTTGGATGTCCTGGACGCCATTGTTGTAACATGAGAACGCATGGCTGAGAGAGAGCTACCACAAAGACTCTAATATATAGAAATCCTTTCACTTTTCACAATTCCAATAGAATGCAGTATTTTTGTAACAGTAAAACTGAAAACATTTACATTTATTCATTTAGCAGACGCTTTTATCCAAAGCGACTTACATTACATTACCAGTGTTACAGTCACTGGAGGCAAGGTGGGTTAAGTGTCTTGCCCAAGGACACAACGACAGTATGAACTGTGGGGAGAGTGGGAATCGAACCGCCTACCTTCCGGTTGAAAGACGACCGCTCTACCCACTGAGCTACTGCCGCCCCCACAATGGTTGTAAACAAATGGTTGTAGGTGAATTAAAAGAGTAGAGTAGTTAGGCTTAAGGTAAAGTTACAGGGCACTAGTCAAAAGACAAAATAATAATAATTGATAAGATTAGTTTAGGGTAGGTTTTTAGACAGACAGGGATCAAAATATTGAAGTGAAACCACCACACCAAGCATAGACTGTGAGAAATATAGATAATAATTTAATTAATAACCAAAAATTATATAAGTAGCAAAAATAATAACCATATCCTAGAAGTTGTATATAATTAACGGTAGTATTTCAACGACTGAAACAATAAACCATTATTTTTGGGTGGGGATATGAACTTAAATGATTAATTTATTAAATACAAAATTTATAAATTTTAAAAAAGGTCTAGAAGAGTTATGTCTAATTTAAGTTGTAATGTTAAATCTCTGTTTCCATTCCAACTCTGTGAAACTGTTCAGATCTTACTTAAGAACCAGGCTATGCAACCAGGCTAGGGGTCAGAGGTTGTGGGTCAGAGGGGGCGAGAAGCTGAGAGCCAATGGGACGTGGTGGTATCAACTGGTCCGAGCTCCTTCGGTACAGCCAATAACGCAGTGGAATGTGACGGCTCGTCCTGTTCAGCCTCAGACAGCTCCCTGTGCTCCTCGGTGGTGCTCTTTCTGGCATCAGAGGTCAGGAAACGACTCTGTCTTTGAGAAGGTGCTGCTTGTTTGTGTCATTTTAAGTCAGTTTGGCATATCTAAAGTTCTAAAAATGCCAATTGAAAAATATTGAGTTCTTTATAAGCTTTTAAAGAAAAACCTAATTATAGTTGATTGCTTGTGGCAGCAAATAAACCAAAAATTTGTTCAAACACGCCTTTTGCTGGGCAAAGCTTAGTCCTGAACTAAAAAAATAATCTCACTAATAAAAAATAACAAATCAAAAACACGGGAGTTGCTTGGGAGACATTTAGAGACCCAAGATAATGAAGACAAGACAAACTAAACACCAAACAAAAACTGAACTGAAAACTGAAATATAAAAAGAAAACTAAACCGAAAAATGTTTCGTCAGCACATTAAGAAGTGGGATTTAAAAACTAGTCAAAAAGGCATGTCTGTACGTGACACGCCTAGCCACAGGTGCTGGATCCTTTGAACTTGGTGAGAAATTGGAAAAGTTGAGATGACATATACTATGTATGTATACTAAATATGGCTACTTTCCTACTACATAGGCAACTGGGAAAACGAAAGGGCACTCCGCTACCTGTTAAGGCGAGAGGCTGCACTTACCAAACCAGTGTGACAACTTGCAGAACCGCTTACAACCTTAGGATTTATTAAGTACCAGAGGGAAGTGAGAAGGATGGTCGGCTTTGTAAAACAGCTAATTAAAACTTGAAAATGTTCCAAACAAAAAAGCCCACAGAACTATCGGACTTCATCCTGCTGACTCTGACCAGGCACTCTCCATCATTGTTCGGTTTTTGGATTCAAAGTCAAAGAAGGCGTCTTTTACAACAAGCAGGCTCAAAAACCGATCACCTTTGACAAGACTGTCCGTATTTTTTTTAAATCAGGATTATTCACCGGAGACGCAGATGAAGATAGCACAGCTGTGTGATGTGTTAAAGCAACTTAAGGAGAAGGGGATCCAGGCTAGATGTCACTTCCTGGCACAAATTTGAATCAACCTAGAGAGTGGAGTGAAAACCTTTCTGACCCTGATTGAAGCTTTACCAACACTCAAAGAGCTGGGTGTCTCAGTACAGGTTAGCGAGAGAAAGAAGATGGAGAAGAAATGATTCAGAGGACCGGACTACGGGAAGAGACGAGGAAACAAATCAATACCCGAGCCTATATTTGAGACTGAAGAGAATAAAATACTAAAGAGGTGATGTATGCTAAAACACAAAGGAATGTGAGATTGTAAACATTATTGTAGATTGGAGTTTGATGAATAGTTGTGCTCAGAATTTTGGCCATTTTCAAAAAATATGAATAATAACACAAAAAACATTTTTCACTCATAGTTATTAGTTGGGTGAAGCCCTTTATTGTCAAACAACTGTGTTTACTCTTTTTAAATCATGACAACAGAAACTACCCAAATGACCCTGATCCCTGGTGGTTTTGGCCTGATAACAAGTTGACACAAACAGGTTTGATTGGCTACTAAAGGTAATCATCCTCACCTGTGATCTTTTTGCTTGTAATCAGTGTATGTATAAAAGGCCAGTGCGTTTCTGGGCTCCTGACAGACTATTGCATCTCTCATCCAGTGCTGCACTGATGTTTCTGTATTCTGAGTCATGGGAAAGGCAAAAAAATTGTCAAAGAATCTGTAGAAAAAGGTAATTGAACAGTATAAAACAGGCGTGAAGCCTGAAATTATTATTAATGTAATGTAATTCTCCGAGGGAAAATGCACAATTTCCATGGTAACCGGGGCAGAGGTGAGTGTAGACGTGACAGAGGTAATGAGAGAGTCCAGAGATGGACCAGAGAGTGCGGAGTGAGGAGCGGGACAGAGCAGGAAAAGGAGGAGGCCGAGACTGGGGGTCATGACGAGAGAAGGATGACAACTTATGACTGACCTCTTTGAATCCAGGTCAGGTACACGCAAATACACATGGACCACAAAAGACACATCTAGATATTAAAACGATGGAACAGGCAGGGTACAGTTTAAAAGAGGAGGAGATTTTATCTCTAAAGAATGCAGATGTGCTTTTACATCATGAAGAAAAAACTGTGATCAGTCTGTTACTACAGTCAGTGTCCTTCTTGCTCTCGCTGGCGTGCGCTCGAACGTGCACGACTGGATAACCGGAGCAACAAACAGCCAGCTACAGCAGTTTACAGTACTTTGACATTTACAGAGAAGGTAAAAAAGTTGCACTTCTGCAGGTTTATTGTTTGACAGACTTTATTGAGAGTAAACTATATTTGACTCTCTAGTGCTGACATAGCAGAAAAGAGAACTAAAACATGAGAAAAGAGGGTGACTAATGTTTGACAATGGCAGGTTTTATAAAGCATGTTTGTTCATGTTTTATAAAACAACACAATACGGCAGTTAGAGCTAACACTTACTTTGTGATATATTATCGACTGCATGTAATGTTTGTCTAAAATATCTAAAGTTAGCCGAGCAGCTACATCAACAACTCACGTATCTTTTACCGAGGCCCGCTGTCTCAACAGGATAACGGCTAAAGTTAGTAAACTTATTTCAGACAGGATACTGTAAATATTACTATAACTGTTTTTTTACCGAGTCTTACACTAATGTTGGAGCTTTTCTGGTCAACTAATGTTTAAACAGATGTACTGTTTCTAAACTACCTTGTGTAACACATCAGTGACAAGCTCCACAGCAAAACTCTGCGTAAAACACTGAGTAAAACATATTTAGAGAAGAAAATATGACTGAGTGAAGGAGTTGTACTTGTTTCTATGAACCATAACTGTACTAAATTTGCTTTGCATTAGGTTGAGACAACATAAATGTAACCTCGCTGTATTATTTCATTCAACTTGTTTATTTCACTGTTAGTATCATTCCGAATACCTCAAACATAAAGTTTAGCACAATAATGACAGATATGTAATCTATTAAAATGTTTTCTTCCCAGGACTCCAGCTCAGGAGACTTTTAAGCTCCTGTGGAGGAGAGCTCTGACAGTGACTCAAAAAGGAGGAGAGCAGGAGCTGGAGCTGTCAGTGAGGAGGACAGACTCAGGGGGGCTCAGCTGCTGCCGGGACAACAAAACCTTTTCTGCGACAATAAGCATGGCCACTTCAAGGACTTGTTTCAGCTTTTGTCCAAATCAGTTTAGCCATAAGATTAGTATGTCCAGCTGAAGTGATTAGTAGTCTATGTGGGTGTGTGTTAAGTCTGGAATATAAGTCTAAGAACTTCATCATGTCATGTACAGTTTTAGGCTTGGGATGGTTCTGGAGTGAAGACCTGTCTCCTTGTGACATTGAGACTGAATGTGATGTAATTATTTGTCCCAAAAAGCAGACTTGTGGTCTGCAACACTGTAACTTGTCTTTTGAGACCTTACATTTATTCATTTAGCTGACACTTTTATCCAAAGCATTAATCAGCATTAGACACACAGTTAGCCACCTTCGTGGTTCTAAAATTCTTGAGAAAATTTTGCTAGACTCCTTTGAACAAAGAGAGGGTCTCCGAGAGGCCTTGTGGTAACTTGGTGTAAATGTACTGCTTTGCATCAAACGTGAAGGCAATTTTAAGTAATTTTGAGTGTGGCATGATTGTTGGTGCGAGACGGGCCGGTCTGAGTATTTCACAATCTGCTCAGTTACTGGAATTTTCATGCACAACCATTTCTAGGGTTTACAAAGAATGTTGTGAAAAGGGAAAAAACATCCAGTATGCGGCAGTCCTGTGGGCGAATATGCCTTGTTGATGCTAGAGGTCAGAGAAGAATAGCCCGACTGATTCAAGCTGATAGAAGAGCAACTTTGAATGAAATAACCACTCGTTACAACCGAAGTACGCAGCAAAGCATTTGTGAAGCCACAACATGCACAACCTTGAGGCGGATGGGCTACAACAGCAGAAGACCCCACTGGGTACCATTCATCTCCACTACAAATAGGAAAAAGAGGCTACAGTTTGCATGAGCTCACCAAAATTGGACAGTTGAAGACTGGAAAAATGTTGCCTGGTCTGATGAGTCTTGGTTTCTGTTGAGACATTCAGATGGTGGAGTCAGAATTTTGGCGTAAACAGAATGAGAACATGGATCCATCATGTCTTGTTACCACTGCGCAGGCTGGTGGTGGTGGTGTAATCTCCAACAACTGCAAGATGCTATCCTATCAATATGGGCCAACATTTCTAAAGAATGCTTTTCAGCAATGAATCAATGCCACGTAGAATTAAGGCAGTTCTTGAGGCGAAAGGGGGTCAAACACAGTATTACCTGTGGTGAGTGTATTCTGCTGCTTGTTCTTCCAGGTCATCCTAATCCCCTAAAACGTCATCTGATAGGGTTCTCAAGAATTCGGTTGTCTTGGTCTTAGGTGATAGTCCATCTATCCATCTTCTACTGCTTATCCGAGGCCGGGTCGCGGGGCAGCAGTCTAAGCAGAGACCCCCAGGCTTCCCACTCCCCAGACACTTCCTCCCGCTTTTCCGGGGGGATACCAAGGCAATCCCAGGTCAGCCGAGAGACATAGTTCTTCCAGCGTGTCCTAGGTCTTCCCCAGGGTCTCCTCCCGGTGGGACATGCCCAGAGCACCTCCCTAGGGAGGCGTCCAGGAGGCAGAATTGCCAGAATTTCTTCGAGGTCGACCGATAGTCCTTTTCCATGGCCTCACTGAACTCCTCCCAGACCCGAGTTTTAGCCTCCACGACCACCCGGGCTGCAGTCCGCTTGGCCTGCCGGTACCTATCAGCTGCCTCAGGAGTCCCACGGGCCAACCAGGCTCGGTATGTCTCCTTCTTCAGCTTGACGGCATTCCTTACTTCCGGTGTCCACCACCGGGTTCAGGGGTTGCCGCCACGACAGGCACCAGAGACTTTACGGCCACAGCTTCGAGTGGCCGCATTGACAATGGAGGTGGAGAACATGGTCCACTCAGACTCAATGTCTCCAACCTCCCTGGTCGAAGTTCTGCCGGAGGTGGGAGCTAAAGATCTTTCTGACAGGGGGCTCTGCCAAACGTTCCCAACAGACCCTCACAGTACGTTTGGGCCTGCCAAGTCTCTCCAGCTTTCTCCCCCGCCATCGGATCCAACTCACCACCAGGTGGTGATCAGTTGACAGCTCCGCCCCTCTCTTCACCCGAGTGTCCAAGACATATGGCCGGAGGCCAGATGAAACAACTACAAAGTCAATCATCAATCTCCGGCCTAGGGTGTCCTGGTGCCACGTGCACTGGTGGACACCCTTATGCTTGAACATGGTGTTCATTATGGACAAACTGTGACTAGCACAGAAGTCCAATAACAGAACACCACTCGGGTTCAGATCCGGGGGGCCTTTTCCTCCCAATCACGCCCCTCCAGGTGTCACTGTCACTGCCCACGTGAGCGTTGAAGTCCCCCAGTAGAACGACGGAGTCCCCAGTCGGAGCACTTTCCAGCACCCCTCCCAGAGACTCCAAGAAGGCCGGGTACTCTGCACTGCCATTTGGCCCGTAAACACAAACAACAGTGAGAGACCTATCCCCGACCCGAAGGTGCAGGGAAGCGACCCTCTCGTTCACCGGGGTGAACTCCAACACATGGCGGCTGAGCTGGGGGGCTATGAGCAAGCCCACACCAGCCCGCCGCCTCTCACCGCAGGCAACTCCAGAGTAGTGGAGTGTAGTGAATATGTTGGCAGTAGGTAGTGATGATATTTCAGATCGATATTATCTTATTAAGATATAATTGCAGGGCACCATTCTCGATCTAATAATTATTATTTCATAACCGTCTTTAGAACAAACAGTTTTGTCTCTGATAAAACTATTCAGTCTCGTACTTTGAAGGGAAGAATTCGTATAAATCTTAATATAAACAAGTAAAAACCATTACAAAGATATGAAATTTTATGGGGTTTTATTAAACAAAGTTATACACATTAGTAATAATAATAATGAATAATGGGGTGTGAAAATAACGCAGTTATGGGAAACAATGAGAATAATTAACACAAGAGGGAAACACAGAAAAATAACAACATTTACTTATCAGAACTTTGTGGAGTGAAGGAGGTTTTTGATTAACTAAACTCGGCTAGTGAGCTTAATTAAAGGATTATTAAAGGGGGCGGAAAGGGTATAAGTAATCGGGTCTGACTTGCCAGGGCTTTAACAGAATTATCACGCCAAGCTCTTTCGGGTGTCACGTGCAAACTAACTCTGTAAGTGGCTGGTTCTGGCCCAGTTCGCCGTCTCGAAGGCACGAAGGTTAGCTTCCTGCTCTGGCGTTGTCCGGCCGGGTTTTGGAAGTCCACCACGGTAAAGATGTCTGCAAGTAGACGCCACTCCACGTGAGGCGGAAGGTCCGTCGTCGATAATGGACGGAGACGTTCTGTTGTAGTTGTCGCTTGTCCGTTCGTCAGACTTCCGACTACAAACTTAGTCTGTGATCACTTCTGGATCCACATGAAAGAGTCTTAAAAGCTGTCTTTCTTTGGCTTAAAACTAGCTTTGCGAGATTTTGTTCAGGCCAAAATTTCTCTCGGAAGGCACACGTCTTGGTACAAAAACTACAAAAATGTCTTCCTTGCGCGGAAGTGACGTCAAAATAAATTTTATCAAAAATAACCAATACACATAGACTTTAGAAAGAAAAAAAAATCACGTTTTGGCACAGAGTGTATAGGCCACGTGGCTTAAGAAAATGAAAAGCAAGCTAATGCTAAGTTACAGGATAGGACAAAGCAGGTATGATGTTCTGTAGGAAAAAGGTAGAACAGAAAAGGAAGCGGCAAGGGGACAAGAGAGCAAGAAGGAGGACAAGAAGGTCCGGCTTCTGGCCTGTGGCCAATCTTATACCGTCGCCTGGGGACGTTTTCCAAAGCGCTCTTTGTTCGAAAAGGGGCTTAGTTTGGGAATGAAAACTGGTTTTAATCTACAATAAGTCCCCTTTGTTCCACAAATGTCATATTTCCTTTAGTTTTCACAACTCATAAGCATACAAATACATTGGTACTGCAGATTTATGCAGATAAAGTGCATATTTACGCATGTTGAAACATACATATATCCATTCAACGTTTTTATTAAACTGTCGTTGTGTCCTTGGGCAAGACACTTAACCCACCTTGCCTCGTATGAATGTGTAAGAATGTTGAGTGAATGTATGTGGTGATGGTCGGAGAGGCCGTAGGCGCAAAATGGCTGCCACGTCTCTGTCAGTCTGCCCCAGGGCATCTGTGGCTACAGTTGTAGCTTACCATCACCAGTGTGACTGTGTATGAATGAATAATGGACGGACTGTAAGCGCTTTGAGTCCTTTGGTCCCTCGGGAGTAAAGCGCAATATAAATCCAATCCATTATTATTATTATTATTATTAAACTGCAAGCTGTAAGAATAAAGAAAACAGTCTTTTGACTCCCGGTCAGGGAGCAACACACTGAAATGACATTAACACATTAACACAATGTCCCTTGTAAAACTTTTCTTTTCATTACGTACACGAAATTCTTTTGATGAAAGAGTAAGATTCATTCGTCCATTTGGTCACTAGATGGCAGTAGGTGACCATCACAGAAGTCTCAAGGTTTTACACCTCAAAGCATTCCTTTTGGTGATAAAGTAAGCTTTGATTTTATGACTGTCTGACCAAGCGCCATGGTTCCCTTTCACCCATTTCTGCGTTTTTTATGGCTTTTTGGGGCCTGTAAAAACAAAATGTCAATGATGTCTGTTGACGGTCCCTGGTTAAACAACACTGACCATCTGTTTTTGGTTCAGAAGGCAGGATGTTAATCAAATCTTCTTCAGTCTAAACAAACACTTTCTGAGGGTCTGTAAAAAGAGTTTAAAGCATAAATCTTAATCCGTGACATTCCGTAAGGGTCACTCACGGTGGCGTGACTGATGTCACTACAGTAGAGTCCAGCCTCTCTCGAGGATTTGGGTTCCAGAGCCCAAGCTGTGCGTGGAGGTGACCCCGACTATCTCTAGTCCATGTCCCTAGCGCCAGATTGGGTCGTCAAGGCCTCCGCCTTCAATTGCCATCCAATCCACTTTGCACCGGCCCCTTACGGTTCCAGGTGGTGGGCCTACGGGAGGTCGGCCCCACGTTGCTCCTTCGGGCTGAGCCCGGCCGGGCCCCGTGAGGAAAGACCCGGCAACCAGGCGCTCGCATACGAGACCCAATCCCGGGCCTGGCTCCAGGGTGGGGCCCTGGTTGCGCCATACCGGGATCCTTGATATTCTTCTATCCATAAGGGGTTTTAACCGCTCTTTGTCTGGCCCGTCACCTAGGACCTGTTTGCCTTGGGAGACCCTACTAGGATCATTCGGGCACTCAAACCCCTCCACCACTATAAGGTTAAAGGAGGGGTGATAGTGTGACCTGTAAAAGTCACTCCCCTTTCTCATGGGGTTGTCTGAGAGCTGTGCTATAAAGGAAATGTTATTTTAATCATATTTTGGAATGATAATCTTTTAGATTAGTTTAAAAGTTTAAAGTTCTGAAGTAGAAATGCACTTCTTGCCTCTGGATCCAGTTACAAGGGTTGTATTTAGAACACTGTACATTGCTATGTTCTGCTGCTCTGTTGCATAAGAAACATATGTGCCTCTCTCTTTATGGTATGGCGTGCAATGGGTAAAAATAACAATCTGAATGTATCCTGTGATTGGTAGCTGCACCATTAACTTGAGAACTTTCTGACGTATAGCTAACATGAGACCATGTATGTCACAACTGTCACTGTATATAAACTGTGTTATTCTAAATAAAGCTTTGAGAAGGAACTGACTGAACCAAAAGGAACCAGTGTGTTGCCTTCCTCCCTCTGATCAGAGACAGCTACGCCTGTAGCTGTCGGACTAGAACTGGCATAACGAAATAGGTCACAGACGATACTTTGTATTGCCGGTGGCTGCCAGATTCTGGAGCTGACATAACGAAGTAGGTTGCAGACGATGTTGTATCGGCGTTAGCAGTGTTTGTCATCTTACTTCAAAAAAGTAATTAGTTACAGTTACAAATTACTTCTCCCAAAAAGTAATTGAGTTAGTAACTCAGTTACCACATTGTAAAAGTAACTCAGTTAGTCAGCAAAGTAACTGAAGTTATTTTTTTTATGTTCTATAAGGGTATTCTTACATTCTATAACAGCTTAAATATCAAAGATGTTTAAATCAATGAAGAATAGAAACACTATATACAGTATTTTAGAACATTTGGTATTTATTTCAACTCAATAGATTGCAGTCTGCCATATGATATACATAAAAATATTGAAAATAAAATTCAATTGCAAAATTAAGTCACACAAATGTAAACTTGTGTAAAAAGAAATAAATTAATCATATTAGGTGCAGCAAAATATATTTACATAGAATATTCTTATTTAGTAATATTATTACTTTCCTCTGTATTACTTTTGTTACTTCACCACCTGTCTCAGAAATTGTTCTAAATTCTAATTTGTTTTAAAATGTTCTGTTTGAAAAGGAAAAATATATAAATAAAAAGTTCCAAAAAAAAAAAAGAAACAAAGGGAGACCTGGCCATTAAGTAGTGAAAAATTATAATTCAGTGAACCGGTTAGTATCCTGCTCATCCAAAGGTACTCTCCGATCTTGTAAATGGGATGGTTGTCTTTCTCAAGGAGGGATTTAATTTATGGGTTGAGTGGCTCAATGATGTTGAGTTTAGGAGACTGAGATGGCGAGTTCAAAACTTTCACTTTATGCTGCAGTAGCCAATGACAAGTCAAATTGGCCTTGTGCTTTGGATTCTTGTCATGTTGGAACATTCAAGTACATCCCATGCGCAGATTCCGGGCTGATGAGTGCTCCAATTCTCCTCCAGTATTTTCTGATAACATGCTGCATTCATCTTTTCCTGTGCCTGTTGCTCACACATCCCCAAAACATCAGCGATCCACCTCCATGTTTCACAGTAGTAATGGTGTAACTTTCATCATAGGCCTTGTTGACTCCTCTCCAAATGTAATGTTTATGGTTGTGGCTAAAAAGTTAAATTTTGGTCTCATCACTCAAATCACATCGAATGATTTGTTCTTGTGTGGGCGTATGGGCGCAGTGGCTCAGTGGTAGAGCGTTCGTCCTTCAATTGGAAGGTAGGTGGTTCGATTCCCGCTTTCCACAGTTTTTACTGCCGTTGTGTCCTTGGGCAAGACACTTAACACCCCTTGCCTACAGTTCCAGCTGTAACACTGGTGAATGGAACCTTAATGTAAGTCGCTTTGGATAAAAGTGTCAGCTAAATGACTAATTGTAAATGTGTAAATGTTGTGTCTGATTTGTTTGGTGTGGGATGCTCTGTGGCATTTGTGTAACAATGGCTTTCTTGATGTGTCTCCTTATTGTACATCTTGAAACAGCCGCACTACATTTTATTCAGAGAGTCCTGTATTTCAAGTTACTTGTGGGTTTTTCTTTGCATCCCAAACAATTTTTCTGAGTTGTGGATGTGTTGGTTTTCCTGACCTTTTCATTTTCCACTTTATTATTAGAATTTGTACACCGCTGGCATTCTCAATTCCTTGGATTTGGATTTTTTTATACAGTTTTATACAGTTCAATTACCTTTTTCCGCAGATCCTTTGACAGTTATTTTGCTTTTCCCATGACTCACAATAGAGAAACATCAGTGCAGCACTGGATAAGAGAGGCAAGCGCTTAGCATTAGCGTGTGACTTTAGCATCAAAATGGCAATTATCTCCCCCTCGTTAAAAATTACGTGTTTAATTAACAGTATTTATCTGCATTTTATGTTTTATGTTATGTCTTTTCTCAGATATTTTCTTTTGAGGTGGTTCTGTGTGTTAAAAGACTTTCTCAGCTATTACACTCCCTGGAACGTCAGATTACAAGCCGGTATAGACAAATAGGAGCACTCCTTTTTCAAGCATGTGATCTGCGCACATGTGATTGCCCGTTTTTTTTTAAGTCCTTGAGTAACTAATTGAATTCCCTATAGTGAATAGTAGATGACATCAGTTTTTTTACTAATGATTGCTTTTACAATATACTACAGTATTTGGGGTTTAAACCATTTTCCCCTACTAGAAAAATAAATATCAGGTACAGTATGTTTAATAGCCCAAATTGGAGAGGGTTTAGTAGAAATTGAGAATGAGATTTTTTAATACCCCAATTATTGTAGCCAGTAATGAAAACAATAGCAGTGCTCTCTGCTGGAGGAAGTGTAGGAGATAGGAGATTTTTCCCACATCTTCTGGGAGTGCCTACTGATAAAATGTTACTGGGAAAAGTTTAAAAAAGAATTTAGGAAAATGATTAAAATTAACATAAAATACATTCAAGTCCATAAATATCGGGACATCGACACAATTCTTATCTTTTTGGCTCTATACACCACCACAATGGATTTGCAGTGAAACGAATAAGATGTGCTTTAACTGCAGACTTTTAGATTTAATTTGTGGTTATTTACATCCAAATCAGGTGAACGGTGTAGGAATTACAACAGCTTGTATATGTGCCTCCCACTTTTTAAGGGGGCAAAAGTAATAGGACAGATTCAGCAAGTGAAATGCATGCTCAATCGGATACAGGTCAGGTGATTGACTTGGCCATTACATAACATTCCACTTCTTTCCCTTAAAAAAACTCTTTCACAGTATGTTTTGGGTCATTGTCCATCTGCACTGTGAAACGCTGTCCAACGAGTTCTGAAGCATTTGGCTGAATATGATCAGATAATATTGCCCGAAACACTTCAGAATTCATCCTGCTGCTTTTGTCAGCAGTCACATCATCAATAAATACTAGAGAACCAGTTCCATTGGCAGCCATACATGCCCACGCCATGACACTACCACCACATGCTTCACTGATGAGGTGCTATGCTTTGGATCATGAGCAGTTCCTTTCCTTCTCCAGACTCTTCTCTTCCCATCACTCTTGTACAAGTTGATCTTGGTCTTATCGGTCCATAGGATGTTGTTCCAGAACTGTGAAGGCTTTTTTAGATGTTGAACTCCAATCTTGCCTTCCTGTTTTTGAGGCTCACCAATGGTTTACATCTTGTGGTGAACCCTCTGTATTCACTCTGGTGAAATTTTCTCTTGATTGTTGACTCACATACACCTACCTCCTGGAGAGTGTTCTTGATCTAGCCAACTGTTGTGAAGGCTGTTTTCTTCACCAGATAAAGAATTCTTCGGTCATCTACCACAGTTGTTTTCCGTGGTCTTCCTAGTCTTTTGCGTTCTTCCTTTTTAAGGATGTTCCAAACAGTTGATTTGGCCACACCTAAAGCTTTTGTTATTTCTCTGATGGGTTTGTTTTTGTTTTTCAGCCTAATGATGGCTTGCGTCACTAATAATGACAGCTCTTTGGATTTCATATTGAGAGTTGACAGCAACAGTTTCAAAATGCAAATAGCACACTTGAAATGAACATTCAAACCCTTTATCTGCTCCTTGTAAATGGAATAATAAGGGAATAACACACGCCATGGAACAGCTGAGCAGCCAATTGTCCCATTACTTTTGGTCCCTTAAAAAGTATACAAACTGTTGTAATTCCTACACTGTTCACCTGATTTGGATGTAAATACCCTCAAATTAAAGCTAAAAGTCTGCAGTTAAAGCACATCTTATTCGTTTTACAAATCCATTGTGGTGGTGAATAGAGCCAAAAAAATAAGAATTGTGTCGATGTCCCAATATTTATGGACCTGACTGTATACCAGTTGGTGGTTTAACCTCCAGTTTTCGGGAAACTGATAAGTTCTATATGCTGCGAGCCCTTGTGCTGAATGCTCATAAAATGATTACAGTGAATTGGCTCAAACCACATCCACCGACTCTGGATCAATGGACTGGAATGGAAGAGTGTAAACTGTATGTAGGACAACTTTGCAAGGAAAGATATTTATTTAAATAGATGGTCTTCTGTCATCTCCTATTTACAAGAAAGAACTTAACTTTTTGCTTAAGGTTTTTGTACTCTTGTACTTTTGTACATTTATGTAAATGTGAGTGAGAAATATTTATGTATATGTGAGTGTGTAACTAACTGTCAACTAACTCCTAAAAAATAAAAAGTTATACTTTACATAAACATACTAACAGCTCGAAACCCAGGGTTAACCGAACAAGAAAGCATACCACTAATCCAGACCATCACTGCTAGGCTTTTTCTAATTGTGCAGAAAAAAAATAAAATCTAGAGACTTATATTAAAGTTGTGGTGAAAAAAAAAGATACTTAAACAGAAAGAATACTTATGTCTCGTGACCCAGGTGTCACTATCTGCAGAGTGACAATGAGTTTAATAGTTTTTCTAAACCACGAATAAAGCATGGCGTAAATAAGAGGATTTAGAAGTGAGTTTAGAAAAAGCAGTGCAAGCGTCACAAAATAAAGAGGAAGACCTAGTATTGTGATGTTGGTCCCAGAGTATGCCACACAATAGTACGGACAGTAGCACATAAGATACACAAGCACAACAACACCAAGGTTCCTGGCGGCTTTAATCTCAGATTTCTTGGACGTCCTGGACGCCATTGTTGTATCATGAGAACGCACGGCTCGAGCCTGAGAGAGAGCTACCACAAAGACTCTAATATATAGAACAACAATGATGCTGATTGGAATAATAAAAGCAAAAATTATGTAACCATGATCAAAGTAGTAGGCAGAAGAAAAGACAGAGCACACAAAAGGTCGCCCAATGTCCAGCAAGATGTCCACTTGAGGCCCTCGACTGGTATCACCACAAGGCCAATGAAGAAGTCTGAGACGGCCAGAGAGAGGAGGATGAAGTTAGTGAGGGTGTGGAGCTGTCTGTAGAGACAAGAATAAGAGGAGTTTGAGTTTTAGACATTTTAGCTTTGAAAAACACACCCAGTAGTGTGGTGTAGTGGTGTTGTTTAGCTTTCACCAAACAAAGCTCACAGAAGAAAGGCAAATGCTCCAAAATAAGAAAAAGAGGCTAGAGTTCATTAAATGCCACAATAAAACTGGATTTGACAAAAAGAACAAGGCTATTAACATTAGCTTGAAATCCTGATATTATACTTTAATAACCCTTCATAAATATGTGAGAACATTTTAAGTACAATTATTTTAAGCAAAAACATAAAAAAAAAAAAAAAAACTTCAAGTCTCTTCCTGTTCAGCTTTATATTTACCTGAAGTGTGCGATGGAGATGATGACCAGCAGGTTAAGAGTGGCAGTGAGCAGTGAGCAAATGAAAAGCAAGACATTAGAAACAAGTGACTCAGTTGGGTTGGTCTGAGGCTTTCTGCACGAGCTGTTGAGGAGGTGGGAAACAAAGTTCTGCCTCCACAGTCTCCATGATCTGAGAACTCAACTCGTCTAGCTCTTATATATCTCCTCAAAGAACCATCCCCTTCTTCAAACACACTTGATTACATTGGGGATTGTTACAAATGAGTATTGTTTCTATTGTAAGAAAAAAAGGTATTTTATGATATATATATTATATGCTTTCCCAAACTAAAGTAAAAAATGTCAAGACTTGTGCATTCTTTCACTGATAATCTTTTACGAACAGAAAAGTTTCTGACAGCAGGTTATTAAATTGCTGCAGTACTTTCCCTAAACCAAAACTTTTGAATCTGGCCAAGAGTTGTTTTCATTTGTATATTTTATATCTCCATAAATCTACATAACTAAACATCTGTTAGCCTCACAGAATGCTGTAGAGTAATTTAAGGTAATACAGCATGATTTTGAAATATATTTCTAGCAAAAGTAGACGTACTCTATAAAAATATGACAAACAAATCAAAGTTGACAGAGGGTTTATTTACACACGTGGACAAAATTGTTGGTACCCTTCGGTCAATGAAAGAAAAACTTACAATGGTCACAGAAAAAACTTTATTCTGACAAAAGTAATAATAAATAAAAATTCTATGAATGTTAACCTATGAAAGTCAGACATTGCTTTTCAACCATGCTTGAACGGAATTATTTTAAAAAATAAACTCATGGAACAGGCCTAGACAAAATTGTTGGTACCCCTAAATTAATATTTTGTTGCACAAACTTTTGAGGCTATCACTGCAATCAGACGATTCCTGTAACTATCAATGAGACTTCTGCACCTCTCAGCAGATATTTTGGCCCACTCCTCATGAGCAAACTGCTCCAGTTGTTTCCGGTTTGAAGGGTGTCTTTTCCAGACGGCATGTTTCAGCTCCTTCCAAAGATGCTCAATAGGATTGAGGTCAGGGCTCATAGAAGGCCACTTTAGAATAGTCCACTGTTTTCCTCTTTACCATTCTTGGGTGTTTTTAACTGTGTTTTGGGTCATTGTCCTGTTGCAAGACCCATGACTCGTGACTGAGACCAAGCTGTCTGACACTGGCCAGCACATTTCTCTCTAGAATCCCTTGATAGTCTTCAGATTTCATTGTACCCTGCACAGATTCAAGACACCCTGTGCCAGATGTGTTACGGACCGGCAAGACAACCCAAATGCAGACACACAAGTAAAGGAATATAAACAGATTTATTGAGACACAGAGGTATGACAGGTTCTTCTGGGATAACGAGAGGACACAGGACAAGACCGGGGCTGGACTGGAACTGGATCGAGGACGAGACTTGAAGGTACAGGAACAGACGAAGACGGAACAGGAACAGGACATACGGCAGGACTGGACGGATCTGAGACGAACAAAGGCACAGGTAAGTAATACAATAAACAACAAGGCAATAGCAAGCTAGACGTATAACTGACTGGAGTTAGTATTACGATCTGGCAACGAGGAGCAGGCTGCGGTGCTTCTTATCCTCTGTTGATTGCCAACTCGGCTCAGCTGGTCTTGCTCCCGGCGCTCCCGCACACCTGTTTCTCATCTGCGAGTCTGTAGGGGCGGGGGAGCCGGAGGCGGAGGCCTGAGCGGAGTCCTGAGCGACCGTGACAGTACCCCCCCCTCTATGGACGCCACCTGGCGGCCTATCCCGCTTCTCCGGATGACAATGAAAAAATTCTCGAATAAGGGAAGGATCGAGAATGTTCTTCTGGGGAACCCAACACCGTTCCTCAGGTCCATAACCCTCCCAATCTACTAAAAACTGACGGCCCCGACCCCGGCGCCTTACATCCATAATCCTCCTCACCGTGTATGCAGGCTGATCGTCTATCATCCTGGGCGGAGGCGGGGGAGGACAGGGAGGGATCAGGGAGCTGGAACTGACCGGTTTGATTCTGGAAACATGAAAAGTAGGGTGAATCCTAAGAGAACCAGGGAGCTTCAGGCGCACTGCCGCAGGGTTGATGACCTTCTCCACTTCAAATGGCCCGATGAACCTTGGTGCCAACTTTGTAGATTCCACCCTCAAAGGCAGGTCCCTGGATGACAGCCAAACCTTCTGCCCCGGAGAGTACCTAGGGGCAGGGGTGCGATGGCGGTTAGCTTGTACCTGTGACTGGGTAGAAGCGCATACCAGAGCTGAACGGGCCCTTCTCCAGACCTGATGGCACCAGCGCAGGTGCTCTTGTACCGAAGGAACTGCCAGCTCTTGTTCCTGATCTGCAAATAGAGGCGGTTGATAACCATAACAACACTGGAAGGGAGACATACCTAGAGAGGCGTTGACCAGGGTGTTGTGGGCATACTCTACCCAAGGCAGATGGACACTCCAACTAGCAGGATTAGCTGACGACGTGCACCTCAGTGCCACTTCCATCTGTTGATTTGCCCTCTCCGTCTGTCCATTGGTCTGTGGATGGTAACCAGAGGAGAGACTAACCTTGATGTCCAACGCCGTACAAAAAGCCTTCCAAACCTGGGAGGTAAACTGTGGACCTCTGTCCGAAACGATGTCCCAAGGAAGGCCGTGTAACCGAAATAGATGTAGTACCAGAAGATCCGCAGTCTCCCGAGCGGACGGCAGCTTGGGTAAGGGTACAAAGTGAGCTGCCTTAGAGAACCGGTCAACAATTGTCAACACCACCGTGTGTCCTTTAGAAGACGGAAGCCCAGTAACAAAGTCCACCGCCACATGTGACCATGGCCGGCTAGGAATCGGTAGTGGTTGTAGCAGACCGGCTGGGGGTAGGCCACTCCCGTATCGCCGTGAGTTTCTCTGGGTCCATCTGGATCTGTCCCTGAGCGATGATGTATCCAAGGAAGGTAACAGACGGTGCGTGGAACTCGCACTTCTCGGCCTTAACGAACAGTCTATTCTCCAATAATCTCTGGAGAACCCCCCTGACATGTCCCTGATGTTCCTCCAAATCCTTAGAAAAGATCAAAATGTCATCCAGATAAACAAAAACAAACCGACCAATCATGTCTCGTAGTACATCGTTCACCAAATTTTGAAATACCGCAGGGGCATTCATAAGTCCAAAAGGCATCACCCGATATTCAAAATGTCCTAAGGGTGTATTAAAAGCAGTCTTCCACTCATCCCCCTCCCTAATACGTACCAAATGGTATGCGTTGCGGAGATCGAGTTTGGTGAATATCATGGAGCCACAGAGAGGAGTAAAAACGGAACTGATCAAAGGAAGCGGATACTTATTCTTGATAGTGATCTTGTTCAGGCCCCGAAAATCAATACATGGTCTCAGACTCTTGTCCTTCTTATCAACAAAGAAAAACCTGCACCCACCGGAGAGGACGAGGGTCGATTATTCCTGCTGCCAACGACTCCTGGATGTACTTCTCCATTGCCTCATTTTCTGGCCTCGAGAGTGTATAGAGACGACTGCTGGGAAGAGGAGCACCGGGCAAGAGGTCGATGGCGCAGTCGTATGGTCTATGAGGTGGCAGCGACAAAGCCTGATGCTTACAGAACACTGCTGACAAATCATGGTAGGTAGGTGGAACTGAAGACAGATCTGGAGGTTCAGGTGCCGGGTGGATCTAGAGGAAACAGGAGGTAAAGCAGACTGCAGACAATGTAAATGACAATATTTACTCCAAGACAACACTTGGTATGCGGCCCAGTCAATGTGAGGGTTATGAATTTTCAGCCAGGGTAACCCAACACTATAGGTGTGTGAACACAATCAAAAATGTAAAACTAATAGTCTCTGTGTGATTACCAGACAGAAGGAGGTTTACTGGAATAGTCTGTTCACTTATCTGGGTCAAAACCTCACCGTTCAAAGCCTTGACCTTTACAGGCACCTCCAATGGTATAGTCTGTATACCCAACCTCTTAGCCACCCTACGGTCCAAAAGGCTCTCATCTGCTCCAGAATCGATCAGAACTTCCAATGTCTGGTTCTGATCCGCTAAAATAATAGTTCCTTCCATACGTACAGAAGTGGGAGACGAGCACCGAACTTGGCTCAGCAGTATTTCTCCCATTACCGCCGAGCCCACCCTTTTCCCGGAAGGAGCGGGCAGGAAGCACGAAAATGTCCAAGTCCTCCACAATAGAGACAACTCCCTGTCTTGACCCGATGAAGTCTCTCCTCCTCTGTCAAATGGGTCCGACCCAACTGCATGGGTTCAGGTGTGGCTGTTTGCAGTGAACGACCCGGCAAATCTGTATTGGGACTGGATGAGCCTCCTCCCTCTCCCGTCTGTGTCCACCAACCCCCGGTCTTCTCTCGTGGAGGCTGGGGAAAACCACCCTGATATGCCGGGAAGCCCGAACCTGGACTAGTGGAGGATCTCAGTGACGCCTGTAAGCCAGCCTTCTCCCTCTTACGCTCCCGGAGGCGATTATCCATTCTATAGCCCCGGTAATGAGTTCATTAAGATTTGTTGGAGGCTCTCGCGCCGCCATCTCGTCCTTAAGTTCCTCAGAAATTGCATTTAAAAAAGCTCCGTGCAGAGCTTCTTCATTCCAACCGCTCTCCACGGCTAATGAACGAAACTCAATGGAAAACTCTGCCACACTGCGATTCCCCTGACGAATAGAAAACAGTCTTGTAGTAGCCTCCCCTCCTCGAACAGGATGATCAAAAATTAATCTCATCTCCTTGATAAATGCGGAATAAGAGAAACACAAAGCCTCCTGCTTCTCCCAAACAGCGGAGGCCCAGTGTAAAGCCTGACCCCTTAGACACCCAATTAAAAAAGCAATTCTTGAACGATCACTCTTATAAGTCTGTGACTGTAGTTCAAAAACCAAAGAGCACTGGGTTAAAAAGGCACCACAAGAGCCGAGATCTCCACTGTATGGTGCAGGTGGCGGTACAAACGCTTCCTTGTAACCTGGAGGCGGGGCTTCCATAGTCAGCGTAGAGACGGCTGGAGCGCTGGTAGCCGGCGGTGAGTTCACTGAAGTCAACTGGGCACTCAGCACGGAGAGACTCTGAGAGAAGTCCTTCATGTGGCCCATGATAGCCTGGAGAGTAGCATCATGCTGCTCCAGAAGCGCGGTCTGAGCAGAGACAGTCTGCGGAAGAGTGTGAGGCTCTGCTGGGTTCATTCTGGCCAGATCGTACTGTTACGGACCGGCAAGACAACCCAAATGCAGACACAAGTAAAGGAATATAAACAGATTTATTGAGACACAAAGGTATGACAGGTTCTTCTGGGATAACGAGAGGACACAGGACAAGACCGGGGCTGGACTGGAACTGGATCGAGGATGAGACTTGAAGGTACAGGAACAGACGAAGACGGAACAGGAACAGGACATACGGCAGGACTGGACGGATCTGAGACGAACAAAGGCACAGGTAAGTAATACAATAAACAACAAGGCAATAGCAAGCTAGACGTATAACTGACTGGAGTTAGTATTACGATCTGGCAACGAGGAGCAGGCTGCGGTGCTTCTTATCCTCTGTTGATTGCCAACTCGGCTCAGCTGGTCTTGCTCCGCCGGCGCTCCCGCACACCTGTTTCTCATCTGCGAGTCTGTAGGGGCGGGGGAGCCGGAGGCGGAGGCCGCGGCCAACTGATCAGAGTCCTGAGCGACCGTGACAAGATGCAGCAAAGCAGCCCCAGAACATAACAGAGCCTCCTCCATGTTTGACAGTAGGGACAGTGTTTTCTTGATATGCTTTATTTTTCCGTCTGTGAACATAGAGCTGATGTGCCTTGGCAAAAAGTTCCATTTTTGTCTCATCTGTCCATAGGACATTCTCCCAGAAGCTTTGTGGCTTGTCAACATGTAGTTTGGCATATTCCAGTCTAGCTTTTTTATGATTTGTTTTCAACAATGGTGTCCTCCTTGGTCGTCTCCCATGTAGTCCACTTTGGCTCAAACAACGACGGATGGTGCGATCTGACACTGATGTTCCTTGAGCATGGAGTTCACCTTGGATCTCTTTAGAAGTCTTTCTGGGCTCTTTTGTTACCATTCGGATTATCCGTCTCTTTGATTTTTCATCAATTTTCCTCCTGCGGCCACGTCCAGGGTGGTTGGCTACAGTCCCATGGATTTTAAATTTCTGAATAATATGTGCAACTGTAGTCACAGGAACATCTAGCTGCTTGGAGATGGTCTTATAGCCTTTACCTTTATCATGTTTGTCTATAATTTTCTTTCTATTCTCCTGCGACAACTCTTTCCTTCGCTTCCTCTGGTCCATGTTGAGTGTGGTACACACCATGTCACCAGACAACACAGTGACTACCTGAAGCCCTATAAATAGGCCCACTGACTGATTACAAGATTGTACACACCTGTGATGCTAATTAGTGCACACACCTTGAATTAACATGTCCATTTGGTCACATTATTTACAGTCTTTTCTAGGGGTACCATCAATTTTGTCTAGGCCTGTTCCATGAGTTTATTTTTTAAAATAATTCCGTTGAAGCATGGTTGAAAAGAAATGTCTGACTTTCATTGGTTAACATTCATAGAATTTTTTCTTTTGTCAGAATATCGTTTTTTTCTGTGACCATTGTGAGTTTTTCTTTCATTGACCGAAGGGTACCAACATTTTTGTCCACGTGTGTATATAAACAGGACTACTACTTTTTCAGGTAATGTGAAAAGTAAAGAGAACTTTTCTCAGTTAATTAGCTCACACAGATATTTCTCTGACTGTTTTCCTGTTCTTACGTGACACTGAATGTCTCTATTATAGCACTACATTTACATTTATTCATTTAGCTGTAGGCAAGGGTTTTAAGTGTCTTGCCCAAGGACACAAGGACAGGTGGGTTAAGTGTCTTGCTCAAGGACACAAAGACAGTATGAACTGTGGGGAGAGCGGGAATCGAACCACCAACCTTCCGGTTGAAGGACGACCACTCTACCACTGACAGGAGTGCATTGGACTCTAGGTAGTGGCCGAGGTGGAGAAGTGGTACTCCTGGGTGGTATTGGGGGTGATGTTTTTAGAAATTATGATAGAACCCGTGACCTGGCCAAGTTACTTGTAAGGGGTATCATCTTAATTCCAGATTTTACCAAAATTTCCAGGTGATCTGGAAATCCCATTGGTGAATCCGGGGATGGGACAGAGATGGTGAGGTCCGCAGAAGGTGTTGATGTTACTGGGGGGGTCCAGGGTCCTATTGGGGGGTCCATTTCAGTGGTGGAGGTGTTGATGGTGTTATGGTCAGAGGAAGATCCTTGGCTGGTGAGGCAGGAGTGCTTTTTTCATTCAGTGGCTGATGGCTTCTCAGAGGACCCTTTCTTTGTTCAAGAGGGTGCCCAGAACCATTTAGATGTCTCAGGAAGTGCAAAAGATTATCCATTAGCCTCCTGACCCCTCCCCTGTTTAGATGTGGGCCCTTTCCTTTGAACAGGTCTACACATTGCCAAAACAAGTTGAAGTTAATAATGAAGTGTACTCCTCTAGTCTCACAGGCCTTGGACAGCCATGTATTAAGTGCAAGCAGCCGACTAAATTTACTGATCCGCCTGTCGATGTTTGGGAGTGGTCCACTGATAAAGGATTGCACTTCCAGGTTTTCAAGTTCATCTAAGAGTCTGGAGAAATCCTTTTTTAAAACTTCTGATTCCCCCTTCCTGGTGTCAACTGCACCCACGTGTAACATCAGCTGTTTAATTCCTGTGTAATTGGACATGACTTGGGGAGGAGTGCTGTTATATCAGTGACCGTAGCACTTGGATAGCTACATGTAGAAAATATACTGTTGTTTATGTCTCTGATAGCACCGTCTCCAAGCAGCAGGATATCGCTGTCCTTCACCTTTGGCATAGATTCTCTGTCTCCGTTTGCCTGGTGCTTTTCCACAGATTCATGTCTCCTGTTCTCCATAGAATAAGTCTGATTAACTCCACTGTTTTTCAGTTACAGCAGAGTTTTCTGGTTCATTAATCTTTAGCTCAGTTAGTGGTTGGAATCTGTTTTTTAGCTGGATGTCTGGTGATGCTACATATGCTCTTGTGATGCCAGCATTCTTTTTTTCTAATCCAGTGCCACTTTGGCTGGGCACCAAGTTTATGTCAAGTGGCATCAGTTAAAGGAAAAGGAAAAAGTAATGTAAAATGTTGATCATTAAATCATTGGCTAAATGTGAAGATAACTAAGAAGAAAAGTATAGCTGGCATGAGCAAGCAGAGGAGGTCTGCACTCTTCAGAAGCAGGAAAAAAGGGGTTATTTCTATCCGTTGGGTATAATTTAATGAGAAAAATTGCGAGAAATTAAAGGCTATTCCTATCCATAGATTATACGCGAAATAGTTATATCTCGAGGTAGAAATGTTTGAAGAAACGGTCTAATTCTTCTTGCAAAAGAATACAGAGACGTTTGAAGATAAGAAAAACAGAACCTGGCAAAGCGTGCAGGGGTCTGAGGGAATGAGGACTGAATAGAAGATAGGATTCTGCAAAGATAGTACCTGAGTTCATGCTATTTTCCAGCTGCGACTTAAGTTAGGTGAAAATAAAAAAAAAAAGAAAAAACGTTAGAAAACCCATAATAAAAAGGAGAAAAAAATAGGCCTGCTTTAAGAGGAGTAACACGCTGTCCCAAGTCAACAGGATTAAACAGCAGGGTTGGCTGCCAGTAACAATTTAATGTACCTTAGTGGAGAGGAAATTGGTCAGTGTTCCTTTTCTATATAGAAAAATTCAGCTATATGCTGGAATTGAAATAGAAAACATCTGTCTGAGTGACACAAGGGCCGCTAAGTGTTCAGAAATTTCTGGAAAGAATAACTGAACCAGTTGCCAAAGACCAACTAGATTGCAACTAAAGATGGCGTGTGGACTAGTCAAGTGTGTGTGAATTGGTGTATGAATACGAAGCCCTGAAAAAAAGTTTGATAGTAAGTATTAACTAGATTTAGGGTTCTTTAAAAGTAATGGAAATTTAAGTATGATAATTAAAATGACAGTGTTAAAGGACATTTAAAAAGAAGTGAAGAAGAAATTATAGTATTAATAGAAGAAAGTTACCAAATGATAACGCTGAAAGAATTAACAAAAAAATTAAAATAAATTAAAATTTAAAGAAAAACCTACTAAAGGAGTAATAAACCTTAATAGGATAAATAAAATAAGCTTAGAACTCTAATAATAAATTTGAAAGAAACAAGCCAACGGCAAATCAGAATTATAATAGGAAATGCCTTGCGTTAAAACCAACAATAAGAAAAAAAACTAAAGTAATAAGTATTTATTTTTTGCTGAAGAAATAGTTAGTAAAACATAACAGTATTTAGAGGTTTGCGCAAAAGATAGTAATAGTTAAATAGAACAAGTTAAATTTGGCGTAAGTATAAACTCGATTTAAAAATGCCGTGCGGAGAATTATTAAAAAGAACGGTGGTCTCAAGAAAGTTTGAATTTATTTCAAAATAGGTTGAGTTGCGGTGCGTTCTAGACCGGCGGGTGGGCAGTTTGAGCCCCGCTCGAAACATCCCAAAATATCATAACATCCCGCTCTCCCCCACATACTGTCGTTGTGTCCTTGGGCAAGACACTTAACCCACTGTGCCTCCTCCCTCCCAATATACACATTGAGGGGCCAGGACTCCCCTGCAAAAGAGATTTGTAATCTCAGTGGGACTTTCCTGGTTAAATAAAGGTTAAAAAATAAATAAATAAAAAAGTTGTGCAAATCTCTGTACCTGTAAATTATTGCACAATAAACAAAACACAATCCAACTCTCTCTGTAGATTAACATGTTGTTTATTCTCAAAGAAAATTAATAATACATTAATCTATTCTAAAATACTCCTCATCTAACAACTAAACCAGTGGTTGTTGCTGACACGTAAAATCGAGCGTTGCCTGTTTTAACAGTGGCTCTGTCTCCTTCACTGGAACTCACGCTAGCTTCATTTGGGGTTAGCAGCAGCAACAAGTGTCGTGTTAGCATGTGTTGATGTGATTTCTGGTGCTTTATAAGATTTGAGTTACTTGAGGCAGACGTGGATAAAGCCTTTTTTCCTGGACATAGTATGTTACAGAAACCTTCTTGCCTTTAATTTCAATTAACGAGAAGTAGTGCCGGTACTTCCAGTTCGAGAACGCCACCTTTGAATTTCCCAGGCTCCTTGCCATTGTCGCTGACGCTGTCTTGTGTTTAGTGGAAGTCAGAGCGTGCAGTGAGACCGCGTCAGCCAATCATCGCTTTTGCAACGGTGTCATCATCCCCACCCCTGCTCTCTCCAGCAGCAGCTGATGTGTAGCCAAAGCATGACACCTCGCGCTTTATTCAACCAAATTGTAGTAACGCTACATTGTACATTCTCAGTAACAATAACGGCGTTACAACGATGGGAAAAGTAATTAATTAGATTACTCCGTTACTGAAAAATTAACGCCGTTAGTAACGCCGTTATACTCTAACGCCGTTACTTCCAACACTGTTCATAAGCAACTAGCATGTCAGAAATATATTCTGGTGCTAAACCATTAAGAGACTTGTAAACCAGCAGTGCTGTTTTAAAGTCTATTCTCTGAGCAACAGGAAGCCAGTGCAGAGATTTTAAAACTGGTGTAATGTGGTTGTACTGAATAAGCTGCAGCTGTCTTAAACCTTGTTTTGAGAGACCAGTGAGCAGGCCGTTACAGTAATCAAATCTGCTGGAGATAAAAGCATGGATAAGTTTCTCTAAGTCTGGTTGAGACATCATCCCTTTGACTCTGGAAATGTTTTTAAGGTGATACAATGCAGATGATGTAATTGACTTAATATGACTGTGGAAATTCAAGTCTGAGTCCACGATGACCCCTAGATTTCTAACCTGATTTTTACATTTTAGAGAAAGAGACACAAGGTGACTGCTGACACCTTCTCTTTGTTTCTGTGGTCCAAAGATGATTAGTTAGTTGTTTCTGTTTAGTTGGAGGAAATTATTTTGCATCCACATGTCAATCTGTTCAATACAGTGACACAGTATTGTCACAGTATATGGAACACCACATGTCAGGGCCATTTGGTCTGATACACAGTTACCAACCGAAAAACAAAGTACTTCCTGTCTTCAAGATAGGACTGAAACCATTTAAGAGCAGTTCCAGTGATACCTATCCATTCCTCTAATCTTTGTGACAGGATTCCATGGTCCACTGTATCAAACGCACTCAAGTCCAACAGAACGAAGACAGACTTTGCCTTTGATATGGGCCGATAGTTGTTGAGCACTGTACCATCAAGACTGCTCTTCTTTAGGAGAGGCTTAATGACAGCAGTTTTTAAGGCCCTTGGAAATGTTCCTGACTGTAAGGAATTATTGACTATATCAGTGAGTCGTTGTAACATACCGCTTAGTATTTTAGAAATCTAGTGGGTAAAACATCGAGGCAGCAGGTGGATGAACTCAGGCTGGAGACAGTTTTTTCAATTGTTCTGTTATTAATGGGTGTAAAATGTGTTAACCCAACCAAGTGCCTCCTAGGTGGCTGCAGTGTTGTTGTATGCCCTTTGGATTGTATCGCAAGTTTAATGCCTTAAACCTTGTAGTTGAAAAACAATGCAAACTCATTGCATTTAGTGGTGGAAACTAATTCTGGAGGAAATGGAGCTGGAGGGTTTGTTAATCTGTTCACTGTAGCAAACAGGACACGCGAGTTGTTACTGCTGTTGATGATCTCTGAGAAGGATATTTCTCTTGCTTTTTGCAAAGTTTGATTGAAAACATGCAAAATTTCTTTGTATACCTCATAATGAGTTAAGAGTTTCAATTTACGCCATTTTTTTTCGGCTTTTTGGCATTCCCTTTTCTGTGCCCTGACAGAGTGAGCATTGCTCCATGAAGCCTTCAGCCTCGTCCTGATCACTTAAACCTTAACAGGAGCAATGGTGTCCATAATATTTAAAACACCTGAAGTATAACAATCCAACAAATCATCAACTTGACCTGATGAGGCATTTTCAAACCTGATTGCCTCCATAAACTGTGTCCTGGTGTTATCATTAATGTGTCTCTTATGTACAACGGTAGGTCCAACAGCAATTTTTGGAATTATGGACAGATGGAAAAAGACACAAGAATGATCAGATAGAGCAACATCAATCACAGTGACAACACCCTTAGACCAGGTCCAGAGTGTGACCTCTGTTATGGGTCGGCTCATTAACATGCTAAGACAAAGACCAAAAATATAAATATAACCCACCTTGCCTCGTATGAATGTGTAAGAATGTTGAAGGTGTTGGTCGGAGAGTCCGTAGGCGCGAATGGCTGCCACCCTGATGAGGCATTTTCAAACCTGATTGCCTCCATAAACTGTGTCCTGGTGTTATCATTAATGTGTCTCTTATGTACAACGGTAGGTCCAACAGCAATTTTTGGAATTATGGACAGATGGAAAAAGACACAAGAATGATCAGATAGAGCAACATCAATCACAGTGACAACACCCTTAGACCAGGTCCAGAGTGTGACCTCTGTTATGGGTCGGCTCATTAACATGCTAAGACAAAGACCAAAAATATAAATATAACCCACCTTGCCTCGTATGAATGTGTAAGAATGTTGAAGGTGTTGGTCGGAGAGTCCGTAGGCGCGGAATGGCTGCCACGTCTCTGTCAGTCTGCCCCAGGGCAGCTGTGGCTACAGATGTAGCTTACTACCACCAGTGTGTGACTGTGGAGTGAATGAATAATTGATATGTAAAGCGTCCTTGAGCTCTGGAAAGGCGCTATATAAAATATAACAATTAAATGATGAAAGTTATAAAATCATTAATTAAAAAAAGATGTGTTTTCCAAAGACCTGACATTGTTTCAAGTTTGTTTGAGCAGGACCTGACTTTATCTGTTTGCAGAGGATTTGAATAAGATTTGTCTGATTAGACAATCTAACTGATATTCTCTTCTCCAATCTGCGACTTCTGACTGTAGCTATGGAGCTAGGGGGAGTGTTCTCTTCAACAGGTTAAAGCAGCTGGAGAGAACTCTGCTGAGATAGCAGCATCATTACAACATGTTAAGCCTGGTGACTGGGTGTACATCAAAGTATTCAGACGGAAGTGGGCCTAGATGGCCCGGTCCATACCAAGTGCTGATGTCTACGGAAATTGCTGTGAGAGTTTCTGGAAAGAAAGTGTGGAATTATCTATCTCATTGTCGACCTGCCGACGCACCATTCAAGGTAAAGACAATTAAAACTTTTGGGAAAGGAAGGGTACACTTTCCTGAGGAGCACAGCAGTGATCAGATTAATACAGAAGGTTTTGGATGAGGTTCTCTATTTTCTCAGATGGTAAAGCTGCCCATTCTTCTGGCAATAAGTTCTCCAGTTCCTGTAAATTCTTGGGCTGTCTTGCATGAAGTGCACTAGAAGAAACTTAGTGGTTTAGTGGTAGAGCGGTCATCTTTCAACCAGAAGGTAGGCGTTTCGATTCCCGCTCTCCCCACTGTTTAAACTGTTGTTGTGTCCGAGGGGCAACACACTTAACCCCCCTTGCCTCCAGTGGTGTTCCAGCTGTAACACTGTAATACTTAATGTAAGTCGCTTTAAAATGAAAGCGTCAACTAAAATGTTAAAAAGGTAAATGTAACACTGTTGAATGTAAGTTGCTTTGGATAAGAGTTTCTGCTTAATGACTAAATGTAAATGTATATTTTTGGTTGAGAGCCAAACCGACTGACCTGGAGTGTAGAGTGTCTAAGACTCAATGACGGTCCGCGAGGAGCTTTTTCTGAGTGGTGGAGGGTTGCAGGGCCCTCCAGGTCTCGATACAAATCTTGCGGCATCTCTGGCGGTGCAACTGGATGGACGGTACAAGCGACTTCAACCTCCAACAACAACAACCTTCAACAGCCCTTGCTGTTTCCTAAAGGAAGTTATGGGAATACTCGGCCCAAACCAAGTGAAAGCTCCAGGAGGTCGGATGGGTGCCCACAATGCAGCGCAGTGCAGTCTCCAGGTCCTGGTTGGCTCTTTCAGTTTGGCCAATTGTCTGGGGATGGTAACCTGAAGACAAGCTGACAGTGGCCCCGACTCGTCCAAACCAGCAAGATGAACTCTTGACCCGCAGTTGGAAACAATGTCCAGAGGGATCACATGGATTCGGAACACATGCTGGACAAGTAGCTCAGCAGTCTCCAGGGCTGAAGGCAATTTGGGAAGGGCAACAAAATGGGCAGATTTAAAAAAACGGTCTACAATGACAAAATTATTGTGTTACCACTCGAGGGAGGCAGTCCAGTTATAAATTCGCCCGCTATGTGAAACTAGGGTCGAGGAGGGATAGGAACAGGCCTCAGAGGGCCTGCAGGCGGCTGATTGGGAGACTTGTTCCGGGCGCAAGCGGCCACATACTTACTTTTCTTCATACTTGGACGTCCCACCAAAAGCATTGTTTTAACTGCTTGAGGGTTCGACCTACACCAGGATGACAAGACAGTTTGTGATTATGTGCAGTACCTGAGATCGGGCTGCACTGGGCACAAAGAGCTTTCCCAGCGGCCCCAGGCCAGGGTCAGGATCATCTCTCAAGGCTGCCCGGACCATGGACTCGACCACCCAGACCAGACACCCGAGGAAACAGGAAGCAGGCAGGATTGTGTCCGCACAGCTGGAGGAGTCAGAGACAAACTGGTGGGGGAGAGAGTCAGGTTTAATATTTCTGGAACCCTGTTGGTAGGTCAAGGAGAAAATAAAATTGCCAAAAAACAGTGCCCATCGGACCTCACAGGTTTTTAGTCTTCAAGCGGACTGGATAAGATAGGTTAAGTTTTAGGTTAGGTTTTTATGGTCGGTCCAGACAATAAATGGCTGCTCCACCCCCTCCAGCCAATGTCTCCATTCCTCCAGGGCGAGCTTGATGGCCAGTAATTCCCTATTGCCAATGTTGTAGTTCTGTTCAGCTGAGGAAAGACGTCTGGAAAAACAAAGCACATGGATGCAGTTTCCCCATCAGAATCAGAATCACTTTTTTTATTCATCCCCAAGGGGAAATTCTTTTTGTTACAAACATGCAACCGACCAGTGCAAGAATATAAGTTTCTTTTAAAAGGTAGATATAACTTAACTATAAACTATGATATCCCTAACAAACAATAAACAGTCTATTTACATATTCATTCCAAGTGGACTTAATATTGTACAGCTGGCAGAATATTCCACAGTGACTCTACAGAGGATTTACAGTACAGAGTTCAGAAGTTTGATGGCGACTGGGAGGAATGATTTCCTGTGTCTCTCGGTGGAGCAGCATGGCAGTAACAGTCTATTGCTAAATGAGCTCTTGCAGCTGACCAGTACTTTGTGGAGCGGGTGGGAGGGAAAGTCCAGAATAGTCCTGATTTTGGAGAACATCCTCCTCTCCGACACAACAGTCAGAGAGTCCAGCTCCTCCCCTACAACATGTCCAGCCTTCTTGATGATCTTGTCAAGTCTATTAGTGTCCCTCACGTGCAGACTGCTGCCCCAGCAGACCACAGCGTACATGATGGCACTGGCCACCATAGACTCGTAGAACATCCTGAGCATAGTCCTGCAGATGTCAAAGGACCTCAGCCACCTCAGTCACGCCTTCTTGTAGACAGTGTCCACGTTCTTGCCTCAGTCCAGTTTATTGTCCAAATACACACCCAAGTATTTGTACTCCTCCACCACGTCCACACTAACCCCCTGAATAGAGATGGGGGTCACAGCAGCATTAGTCCTCCTCAGGTCCACCACCACTTCCTTAGTCTTTATCACATTGAGCTGGAGGTGGTTCTTCTCGCTCTAGGTGAGAAACACCTCCACAACACTGCACTGCAAGGTGGCAGGACTCTGTGCAGTAGTTGAAGTCTGTGGTGTAGAGGGTAAAGAGGAAAGGAGAGAGGAAAGGAGAGAGGAAAGGAGAGAGGACTGTCCCCTGCGGCACCCCGGTGTTGCTGATGACAGTGTCAGACACACAGCTCTGCAGCCGAACATACTGTGGTCTGCCAGTGAGGTAATCCACAATCCAGGACACCCGGGGGGCATCTACCTGCATCACTTCCAGCTTTTCAGCCAGCGGCCCGGACTGATAGTGTCGAACGCACTGGAGAAGTCAAAGAACATGATTCTCACAGTGGTGGCCAGTTTGTCCAGGTGGGCGTAGACTCTGTGGAGCAGGTAGATGATGGCGTCGTCCACCCCGAGGTGGTGCTGATAGTTGAACTGGAGTGGGTCCTGTAGATGCTGCACCATGGGTCGCAGCTGCTCCAGGACGAGTCGCTCCAGAGTCTTCATGGCGTGGGAGGTCTGTGCCACTGGCCTGTAGTCCTTGGGGTCGCTGGGACGCTGCGTCTTCGGGACCGGAACGAGGCACGACATCTTCCACACCAGGGGGACTCTCTGGAAACTCAGGCTCAGGTTGAAGATCTGATGCAGAACTCCGCGCACAAGCTTTCAGGACTCTGGGGCCCACGCCATCAGGGCCTGCAGCTTTTCCTGCTCTGAGTCTCTTTAGTTGTTTCTCACCTGTTCAGCAGTGAAAGTCAGTGTGGAGGTGCCGGGAGGGGGAGGGGTGCCGGTGATCAGTGTGAAGGGGTCAGATGGGTTTGGGGACAAGGTGTCAGTGGGGCCATCTTGCAGATGAGGATGGGGGAGGGAGGTAGATAGGAGTGGCTGCTGGCTGCCGCTCTGCTGTGGCGACAGGAGTGTGTTCAGAGACCGCAGTCTCATAACGGTTGAAGAACCTGTTAAACACATTGGCCTTGTCCACACTGCTCTCAATGCCTCCACCACTTGTTGGCTTGTATTCAGTGATGGTCTTCATGCTACTCCAGACTTCCCTCATGTTGTTCTGCTGGAGCTTCCACTCCAGCTTCCTCCCATGCTTCTTCCTGGCCAGCTTCATCTCCACTCTCAGGTCCCTCTGCGTAGGCCGCACCTCCTCCCTGTTGCCCGCACTGAACGCCTTCTTCTTTTTGTTGAGTGTGAGTTTAATGTCCTTTGTAATCCATGGTTTAGGTAACAGCTCACGGTCCTGGCTGGGATAATGTTGTCCTCACAGAAGTTGATGTAGCTGGTGATGTAAGCTCAGTAAGCCCATCTATGTCCTCTCCGTGGGGCTCAGTGTGTACCTGCCAGTCTGTCAACTCAAAACAGTTATGTAGTGTCTCCAGTGTCTCGTCAGTCCATCTTCTCACTGTTCTTGTACTTGGGGGCTGACGTTTCACTAGAGGTACATAGGAGGTGGTGAGAAGCACCGGGTTGTGATCAGACCTGCCCAGCGGGGGAAGGGGGACTGAGCTGTATGCATCCCAAACATTTGCATAAAGCAGGTCTATTGTTCTTACCTCTCTGGTGGGGCAATCCACAAACTGTTTGAAAGTGGAGAGAGTCTTGTCCAAACTCACATGATTAAAGTCTCCAGAGATGGCAATGAAAGCATTCGGATGAGCGGTCTAAATCTGGACTATTGCAGAGTGAATGGTGCCGCAGGTGCTGTGGGGCTTGGCAGATGGGGGCACATAAACAGCCACGTAGATAACGTGTGAAAACTCACTGGGCAAATAATATGGACATAATCCAACAGCACACAGTTCCACGTCCTGATTACAGATGCACTCTTTAACCGTAATGTGACCAGGGTTACACCAGCGTTCATTCACAAGCACGGCAAGTTCGCCCCCTTTGCACTTACCGCTGCTGGCGAAGTGCCGGTCAGCTTGCATCGTGTGGAAGCCCGTGATGGAGGCGTTGTCAACGGTAATGTCCTGGTGCATCCATGTCTCCGTAGAGCACATTAAACTACACTCGCGGTATTCCCTCTGACTTTGGACAAGTGCTGTTAGTTCGTCCATTTTGTTAACAAAGGAGCGGACGTTTCCCATGAGGATGGAATGGAGACACGGCTTAAACTAAGTCTCTGTTGTTTCTTTGCCATCGTCCTTCTTCGTAGCTTTTTATTTCCCCTGCATCCCTTGTGTGTTATACGTCTACAGTTCTCAAAGATGCTGGAAAGGTTCGTTAGTGTTGCCGTGGTTGACTTAGCCACATCGGCCACAGTAGTCTCGGGAGCAGGCTTCAGTACTATCAGCTGATCCTTTGTGTAAACAATGCGATCAGCTGTGGGTTCCATCGTAACTTAACAGTTCTGAGTGCAAGAAGCAGGAGTTCCGAAAAATCTCCAAAAAACTCCTGTTCGTGTCCTCATTTGGTTAGCAAGACGTGGTCCAAATTTGGTGACAAAATACAACGCAATACTATATCAAAATAACGAAAAAGTGAGTAAGCTAGTCTGAGCGTTTGTAACTTGCGGCACATGGATTAACGCATGCGCACAGCATCAGCCTCAGAACGTTGTGACAGGATCACTACCACACCCACATCCAAAGCATTAACCTCGACAATAAATTGCAGAGTGGGATCCGGTTGTACAAGCACAGGAGCGGTGGTAAAGCGGTGTTTGAGATCTACAAAAGCTGTGGAGGCCTCGGGAGTCCAAGAGAATGGTGTAGCAAAGGGAGGTGAGCTTCATGAGGGGGGCTGCGGAGCGACTGTAGTACATTTATAAAGCAGCAATATAAGTTGGCAAAACCCAAGAACCTCTGAAGTTGTGGTGGGTTCAGGCCACTCTGCCACAGCTTTAATCTTGCAGGGGTCTGTTCTCACCTTCCCGCCTCAGGAAGGAGACCAAGGATGAGTGAAACTAGCACTTCTCCGCCTTCACACACAGCTGAATCTTCAGGAGGCGCTGATGCACCTGGCAAACATGGACTTGATGCTCCTCCGAGGAGCGAGAAAACACCAGAATGTCATCTATATAGACAAAAACTTAGCAATTGAGAAAGTCTCTGAAAATGTCATTAATGATGGCCTGGAAAACTGCTGGTGCATTAGTCTCATGCTACCAGAACAGCTTGGTCCATCAAGTTTGGTTTCAGGGGAAACTCCTCCCTCTAGAGATATAAGCTCAGCTCTCCTACCAGTTGATCTCAGAATTGATAAAGTCTCTTGGAATTAGAGACAAAACGTCTTCACCTTATTACTGAGTCCAGATGCTTTTACTTCAACCTTTTTTCCAATCCACATGAAGACATAGCCTAAACCTTAGTTCTCCACGAAGGTAGACTGGCAATCTAGCAGAGTCTGTGAGGAAGGTCTAGGCTTAGATATACTGCAAACTGTTGTGGTTGTCGACAGGTGTGCCAGCCAGCCTTTAAGCAGGAGAAGGAGGGAGGGCAAGAAGCCAAAAATCTGGAGTGGACCATAATAGTTTTGGATGAAATTGTTGTTGGTCTTCCTGACCTTCATGTGATTTCAACAGAATCCTTTATTTTGTTTGAACACTGGTGACATTCTCAATTCCTTGGATATCTTTTTATATCCTGTTTAATACAGTTCAATTACCCATGACTCATGAGAATAGAGAAAAGTCAGTGGAGCACTGGATGAGAGATGCAAGGGTCTGTCAAGAGGGCCCGGAAACGCACTGACCTTTTATACACACACACTGATTACAGGCAAAAAGATCACAAGTGAGGATGAAGAAAAGGTTAAAGCAAAAGCATCTGTCTCTTGGAATTAGAGATGAAAAGTCTTCACCTTGAAAACTGAGTTCAGATACTTTTGCTTTAACCTTTTCTTCAAGATAACCTTGATGACTGAGAACCTTCACAGACAGGTTTGCTGATGACACAGCCATGGTGGGTATAATAATTAATACAATGACAAAACAGCCTACAGAGAAGAGGTCCAGGCCCTCAGACTCTGGTGTCAGAACAATGACCTACTCCCCAAAACCACCAAGACAAAGTAGGTAGTCAATAATTTTAGAAAACAGAAGGACATACTGCATACCAGCTTGGCAATTGATGGAGAAAGGGTGGAACAGGTAAGGATCTTCAAATACTTAAGGTGTTCATCTATCTGATGACCTGACATGGGGAGAAAATACCAGGGAGCTAGTAAAGACAAGCTACACTACACAGCCGGTAGACTTTGCTGGTTATCCAAAACCCAAGTCTAGATCAGAAATAACGCCCTTTTGTTAGCACAAGTCACTTGTGTATGAAGTAGCCAGTAAATCACACCCTGCTGCAGACAAAGGCTTGTAATTGGTCCATCTGCAAAATTGCTAACAAAGGGATTCACTTTAAGATTGGGGCCAGACCATCTTTCTTTAAAAAAAAAGAAGAAAAATGGTCTGGTATACCAGGCTACCAACTATCCAAGTTCTAGAAAAGTTTTTTGCCCGTCTAGATTGTTTTATTACAAAATATAATCTACTTAGTGTAAGTCAATATAGATTTAGAAATAATAGATCAACTGCCATGCCAATAACTGATTTAACTGAAGAAATAAAAAAATAATATTGATGAAAATAATTCTTCAATAGGTATATTCTTAGACCTTCAGAAAGGATTTGACACAATAGATCATACAATACTTCTTAAGAAATTTGAAAAAAATTGGGCTAGGGAAATTATTATCCAATAACTGGGTACAATCATATTTAACTGAAAGACAGCAGATAGTAGCCTTGATAGTAGCATCAAGGTTACTGTCAGAATTTAGGACACTGATCAACCTGAGGCCCTGGGAGAGAACACTCCCTCCTCAGCTCCATAGCTACAGTCTGAAGTTGCAGATTGGAGAAGAGAATAACAGTTAGATTGTCTAATCAGAAAAATCCCCTGCAAACGTCAGCTTATTGAATTGAAATTTTACATTTAGGATCCAAAATACGGGAAAATCAAAAGGGTGGGGGGTGTATGTTCCTCTCTTAGGGATAATATTCCTATCCGAAAGCTATCACTTGCAGAGTTTTCATCATTTGCGTATGTATCAGTGGTGTTGAGATTTTCTCCATCTGTATTATATGTAGTTCTTTACAAACCACCCCAACAATGACCTTTCTACTATTCTTGATTTGATGAACCAAAGATGTTATGGAAGGCCATGTTATGCCATTGTTTAGTGATCAGAAGAATGCAAAGGAATCATAGAGCAATGGTCCTTATGTCAGGGCACAGAGATGGGAATGTCAAAAAAGCCCAATTAAAATGGCGTACATTGACGCTCATAATTCATTATGAGGTATAGTATTGTGACGCAGCTGGCTTTCCTTCTGACGCTATCCAGAGGATAGCTTAGCGTGTAGCATAGTCTGTCATTACTAAAATGTCCCTTGAGCCTGTTTCCAGAGGGCCTCCTGCTCTTTCAATTCTTGTTAAAGGTGTCCCAGGAGGCTGAGCTGGGCTTGTGCCACCCTCTTGCCTGAGGTTAGCTGGCAAATCCTGCAGGAACTACAAAATTTGGAGACCTGTGCATACATTCCGGCAGATCTTCCTCCGGCCTGACCCATGGGTTTAACAAGTTCCATAATCTTCAAGGCCTTTTCAGGTAAAGCCAACTTTTTCTTCTTTTCTGGGACTTAGACCATTTTTAGTCTTGCCTGCCTGTTTCCTCCTGCTCTTTAACCTTGTTAAACCAGGCTTCAGCGCACCTCTTTCTGCAGCGCCCAATGTCTGACGGATGCAGATCTCCTCCGGCCTCATGGGTTTAACAAGCCTCCTCTTCGGTGAGCCAACAAATTTTTCCTCTTTTCTGGGACTTAGACTTTTTAGTCTTGCCTGGCTGCTCCTCTAGCTCCTCATTGTGAAAAGGCAGCTCACCTGCTGCTGTAGCCATCTTTAAAAAAACGCCTGAAAACACATCTCTTAACACTCTGACAAACACTGAGCTTTTATCTATCTTAAAAAAAAAAATAAATAAATTCTCTTAACCTTAGACTTTGCGCTTAGCTTTAGAACTGCTGGGTTTTAACCTACTTATGCACTTTTTGTACCTTGTGTTGTTAAAATTGCTTCCATTGTTTTTCCTCACTTGTAAGTCGCTTTGGATAAAAGCATCTGCTAAATGACTAAATGTAAATGTGTGAGAAAATAATGTAGCCTTTCTTTCCTTTAAATAAATAACTAAATTTAAAAACAGAAGCACAACAAAATCCAGATTTCTGGCGGTTTTAATCTCAGATTTCTTGGATATCCTAGACGCCATTATTAGAATGCATGGCTTGAGCCTGAGAGAGAGCTATCACAAAGACTCTAAGATAATGAACTATGATGGTAATTGGGATGGCAAAAATTATGTCTATTTAGATAAAAGCATATGTATATCCAACATACAGAAATACTAATGTTTACCACTTTTATAGTTATTCTGGCAATCAAATTGCCATCAACTTTCAAACGAATCAACACATATTTCACCCACACGGCTGCCACTGGAAGCTGCATTATTCCCAACCTCCCAGTCACTACCACGGTCAGAGCAACTTGTTTTCTCCCGTTTCTTTCACTAATGTTGGGCAAAGTGTGGGAAAAACTACGTGTGCTTTGTGTACACTGAGAAGCACCAGCAGCGGCGCCGCCAAACATGTCACACGCACTCCCATTTTCACTCTCATTCTCACTTTCACCCGGCTGAAAAGACTCTAAAGACAGATGTTCTCCCTTAGAATCAGTCAGTCACTAATGCCAAAGCTTCATCACAGGTGTTTTTTTTTTTTATTTGCCATTTTTGGGTTTGCCAGCTCGCATGTAGAGAATGCTTCTTCCACTGAGGTGGTCATAACACTCCACTGAGACATGCGTTTGAGGTCTTCTTCTACGAAAATCTTTAATGGCAACACATGTAATAGTGTGCTTGAAACAACGTACAAGGTGTCAGACATCTGGTGGAAGGTGGTGGAAAAAAGAATTATCATAAACAATCAGAAGTAGCGGCAATTCTTCCAGTTATCTTGCTTGCAATTTTGCAACTTTGGTGCTTAGAGGGTGAAAGATAATCCAGGTCCACAAAAAAGGTGCTCAAAAGAGCAGAAATAAATGGCCTCTTGGTAGCAGCGTATGCCATGTGGAATATTTTGGACCAGCTGAACGTGCCGAGTTACTTGTGTCTGACGTAGCAAAATCGCAGAGAAAGGGATTTATTGCAAGGACTTTTGAAAAAAGGAAAACGGTCTGGTATACTAGGCTAGGACTAAACCAGACCAAGGCCAGAACCTAGACCAAGACCTACACCACAACCAGACCTAAACTAGTCACAAAACCACATTTAGACAAGGACAACATGAAGACCAGCCCAGGACCAGGACTCTTGTCCCTGACTGTTTAGTCCAGGAGCATTTCTATTGGAGACTGTACCAAATTGAAGTATTTTAAGTCTCTGTTGGCTTGGTCACACTGGTCAGTCCATTGCATTTTTCTAGGAGATGATGCTCTGAGAGAGAAGACGCAATGCTGCATGGTCTAAAAAGTGGGAAATGAATTTCCAGCACCAACCAGTCAGACCCAGAAAACTCTTCACCTTCTTCATGGTGGTTGGGATGGGGAGGAATGAATGGCTTTAATCTCTCCTATTTGGGGCTTAATCTTGCCATATCCCATCATAAAACCCAGTTTACTCTGAGCCACTCCACATTTGTGAGGGTTGATGGTAAGGATAGCCTCTTGCACTGCAGGACTTGTTTAGGTGAGACATGTGTTCAAGACCACATCATCAAGACATGCCGTTGCAAACTCTGAAACATCTCTCAGAACAAAGTCTGTCACTTTTTGAAATGTGTCTGGCACCTCCTGGAGGCCAAATGGCATTACCCAAAATTGGTACGCACCAAATGCAGTCACCAATACCCTTTACTCAGGTGTAACGTGGTGATGTATTTGGCCTGTACCACACTCTCCACAAGCTAATTAATTCTGGGCATGGGATTTGGATTACAGTATGAAATAGTATTCAAGTAACAAAAAGTTTTTCCTTGTTGATCATATTACAGTGAAATGTAGCTTTTGCTGCTGGTGTCACTCAAACTGTGTTTTCAGTCTCTTTAAGTCCTCTTGAGGAGTTTGAGCTCTAGAAGCTCAATTTATGTAACGAATGATGTCAGTAACTGTTAGGCTGTTTTCTGAAAGTTACAAAATGTCCCTTTAATTGATTGATTGTATTGTCTCATGACAGTTGGGAAGGAGGAGTTCTTGTGGCATTCCGTCCTGCAGCTAATTTATCTCAGACTTCCACTGGCTGCTCTCTGTAGTTCCAAAGCCCAATGCAGGGGATGGTCCATGTTGTTCAGTATACTGTCACCAAACTCTTCATGGGATGTGCAAACATAAACAACCTGGCTATTTTGCAGACTTAATCTACCTGCAAACAATGACGTGCATATGCGTTGAAATTATCACAATTACGACCGCATTGGATGTGTGAAGTTGGCACATTTGCCAATACAATATTTCTTTTTCATCTTTCCCCCACAGAGGAAACAGTGTTGCTTTAATCAACAAAATGATGACTAAACATTGTAGTCCACAATCCTGCATCACATAATGAAAACAAGACAAGACGCAACGTAAATGCTTTAATGTCTTTTATCTAACAAAACGAGGTACAACAAACAAAATGTTAAAACGTTATTTTGTCTTGTTTGGACATAATATTATTGTTTTGCAGTATTTCTGTTTACTGTGTCTTCGTCAGGTTGCACTGCACAGACACAAGTAACGTCACTTTCTCAAGCCCCACTCGCAGCATTATTTAGAAGACGAAAAACAAAGTGAAGTCTGACACAGAGAAATGGACCGTTGGCCGGCGAGCCGGTGTTTGTCTTTGGGAGAAAAAGAATAAACAACATTTGAAAAAACTTTCATTACAAGTGGAAAAGAAAACCGAATGTGTTGTGGAAAAAGATGGGGAGAGGCACAAAATCACAAGAAAAAAAGATCAATTCCTTAAGAGACATCTCAAGTCAGTCAAGTCTGAGTTTGGTCTTGTCACGTGTGAAGGTCTCGCAACATCATTACACTCTATCAACTGTATTGTATTATGTTTAGGAATTATGTATAAAATTATCAAAATTGTATCTGCAATAAAATTATCTGAAATAACTTCCACATAACTGTAAAAGTAAAAATAAAAGAATTGACAATTTGTTTATACAGTGTCCCAAATATATGTATGTATTAATCGGGTTATGGCACTGTGTGTCCAGCATGACTAAAGAGAATAAAAACTCATGACCAATGAAAGAGTCCTTTTTGTTTAATTCCAGCTCAGAGAAAAGGACTCAGAGACTCGGAGATGAAGCGATTCCTTTCTGTTTCGGACAACACGGATGTTAACACAAGGTCAGCCAACAAATAGTGATGAGTCACGGCCCATGAACCAGACATGTTGACGGGAATTAATGCTAAGTCTTTAATATGACAAAGGAAAAAACTATTTGGATTAAGTGAGTTGAACTCTCACCTGAAGTAAGCTGCAATGAATTTATAATTTATTTTTAAAATAGTTTTTCCTTTGTGCATTAGCTTCATATTTATTATAGTTTTAATTCCAAAAGTACATGTCTAAAAAATTTGTGACATTAGTAGCTGAAATGAATACATGACTAGAAACAGAAAGTCATCTTCTCTGAGTCGTTTTCAGAAACAGAAGGACTTGTTGATTTCATAAGTCAGTCTTTGGGTCTGAGTTTAGTTCTTTTGTCACGTGACCGCTTCTGTTCAGTCTCTAACATCATTACACTGCGTATTATCGACTGTATTGTATTATGTTTAGGAATTATTATAAAATTATCAAAATATATCTGCAATAAACATTATCTGAAAATAACAAAAAGTTAACATAACTGTAAAAGTAACAATAAAAGGGACCGCGAGTGCATGGAAATAGATAATGGCCTTGCTTCACCAGTTTGTTTCTCTGGGAAGGTAGGGAGTACCATTACCTGATTGGTTTACAAGACTAATTGAAATTTGAAAGAGTCCAGCCAGGTTCGTGCTTCAGCCCAGGACTTGAATGCACACCAAGGAGTGCGGACCACTATCAGAAGCTGAAGAAGCACATCTGTCCTCTGAGATTTTACCTGACTGAATTTGGTGAGTGATGGTTTCTGCCTTTAATATTTTCTCTGCAATGAATTTATAATTTATTTTTCAAAGTTTGGCCATGAATGCATTAGCTTATAGTTATTATAGTTTTTATTCCAAAAGTACTAAATGTGTTAAAAAATTTAACATGTAACATTTTAATTAGATTCTGCTGAAATGAACGAAATGACTAGAAAAAAGATTCATTCATTTTGCTGAACGAGACTTAAAGAACTGAGTCAGTAAAATGATCCGAACTTCCCATCACTACCAACAAATTGTATCTCTCGGTCAACTTGATAACACGACATTCATAACATTTGGCCACACCTCACGTAGGAGGGGCACTTCCTGCCACAGTATCAGTACTTTTCCACTATGTGTCCAGTCGGCAGTGAACGGCTGGTTCTAATTGGTTTTAACAGATGAGGTATTTAGAATCCTAATCTAGGGTGCAGTGTAGTGTATAAAGTGAGCAAATAACATAAAGAAATAGATATAAGTGTGCTTCTTAATAAAAAACACTAACAAATGTAAAGTTATGAGTACTGTAAGTACATAGTTATATGTACAACACACAAACATACAGTAACAGTACCATTGAATATCTGTTCAAAAATAGCACTTGAGAAAATATAATCATTTTCCTTGCCCTGAGCTAAAAAGGACAGAGGTATACAGAACTAAAATCAGCTAAAAACTAATCTGTAATATAAAAAAAACATGTATAAATACCGTAATAGAACTGGTCATTTATAAAGAAAATCCAGTTCTAGTATCAATGGGGTTTGTTGTTTTTTGTTTTAAAATAACCCTGTAAAGCACACACAAGGAAAAAGGAAAATGTGCTAATATTGACTTTTTTAGTCGAAGAACTCCACAGCACAACACTGTTCAGCTTTGTACTCAGTGATTGACAGGTGTAAGACGCGCCCCCTTGGTATCAGCCAAGGGGGCGGGTTTGAAATTAAATTACAATAACAAAGCACATACAGTAGCCTTGTGTACGTAGACTTTACAATTGACAATGCCAGTGACGGGGCTAAACTTTTTCTATGGCGGTAAATGTAGTTTGCGTTGGATAGGAAGTATGTTTGGTAGAAATTCAATATATTCTAGCGGTGGATGTACTTTACAATAATAAAAGATTTTATAAGAAGACAGACTATTTTATTCTTTTTTTTATTTTATTTAACCTTTATTTAACCCACTGATATTACAAATCTCTTTTGCAGGGGAGTCCTGGCCCCATGTGTGTTTGGGGGGGACTGTTGTACATGTTTTTGGTGGTAGTGGAAACCGGAGTACCCGGAGGAAATCTACGCAGACACAGGGAAACTCCACACAGAAAGGCCCTGCCCTGGATGGGAATCGAACCCAGGACCTTCTTGCTGTGAGGCAGGCACTCTGCCACTATGCCGCTAAATTTTAGATAGAGACTAAATCACAATCACCCAAAGGACTACAGAAGATGGATTTCTACAGTATTTTTAGGCAGTGATTACATTGGTGTAAACATGTTGAGTGCTACTAATTTATTGTTTAGCGTTAATGTGCTTTAAATGTGATTGCGTTGATCTTTCGTTTATTTCTGTAAAGCACTTTGAATGACCCAATGTATGAATTGTGCTATATAAATAAAATGGCCTTTCCTTGCCATATCCCTAGCTTCAGCTATACAAGTGTGTATTTACTTAGAACAACTTTTAAGAGTTTTAACGAACTACCAATATGCAAAAACTAAAGTGTATGAAGAAAATCAAGGTACACTTGCCTGTAAACAAACCTGTAAACAGACAGAGATGCAACCAAATTGATGTGAAATAAATGGTTTTGCACAAAAAATGTTTGGCCCATAGAGCAGTGTGTTTATGAGATAAACAAGTTTTGTGTCCTGTAATGTAAAGTTTGTTTAGAGGGAATGAGTGAAGATTTAATTACCAAGTGAGCTAACAGAGTGGGGTTGTTAAGTATTAATACCTATAGCGCCCTGTATATGTTGACAAGTTTTTATTTTGTCGAGTTCTTTTTTTTCTTGTTTAATAAATGTCTTCTACTGTTAACACCTTAACAAATACTTATGTATTGACTTATGTCGTGACTCAGGTGTCACTATCTGCAGAGTGACAATGAGTTTAATAATTTTTCTAAACCACAAATAAAGCATGGCTTAAATAAGTGCAATTGTCACAAAATAAAGAGGAAGACCTGGTATTGTGATGTTGGTCCCAGAGTAGGCCACACAATAGTAGGGACAGTAGCACATAAGATACACAAGCACAACAACACCCAGTGTGCTTTGCCCACCTACAGGCTTCGCTAGTGGTTGTGATGAGATAATGAATTTGGGATTTTCCTTAGTTGTCAATTATAATCATCAAAATGAAAATAAATTTGAAATATATCAGTCTGTGTGTAATGAATGAATATAATTTACAGGTTTCACTTTTTGAATCTAATTAGTAAAATAAACTTTTTGATGATATTGTAATTATATGCCACGCCAGTTTATGTAACACAGTAGTTCTCCAACTTTTTCAGCCATTCCCCACTTTGAAGCGGGGGGAACCACAGACAACACACACAGTGACCTAGCATAGACTGCATCGAGAGCTTTAATCTTTATTCATCATAAAGCTTAGACTTTAGTTTCAACCAATCAGCTGCAGAATAACTCCAGTTAACCACGTATTAGACGCAAACTAAAGACACGAGTGGCATCTACATAGCCTGGTACACACTGGTGGCTACACCAGGGCCGTGGAGTCAGCCACCTGCAGCTCACAACCCACTGTCCTCCTCTGGGACACAGCATGAAGCTAACGGGACGTCTAGTGTTTGCAGAGCCACTGATTAGATTGTCACGTTGGAGTTTGCTTTGTTCAGTTTGCTCTTTGTCTCTATAAAAACAAAAAAAACAATATTACAGGCAGGCAGACTTACCAAAGTTAGGAAGTCAGCAGACCAACCCTGCATCAAGACCAAGCCAACGGCAGGGCTCCCCCACCCCTGGGCCTCCCCAGGAGTCTTCTGACCCACCGCAAGTACTCAACCACTCCAAAGCATTGTTAGGACCAAACAGCTGCTCTTTGGTTCGGCAAAAAAGGTGGTCTTGGTCTAAACCAAACTGAACCATGATCCAGTTTGTTGTGCGTTTGTTGTTAATTCTGGCTTTCAAACTAAATGCAGGAAGTTACAGCCAAACAAACACATGAAGAGCGAACAAAGGGAAACAGTAAATGCATATATCGGTGTGGTTTAAAAACTCATAAATTGGATAGATTTTCATTTTGTATGGCTCTATTTTTCTTGTTGCCTTCTGTGCAGCAGACTGTTTCCTAATCACATCGTCACATAGTGATTTAAATCATGTCTTAAAACAACAACATTTATTGTTTTAGCTGTATTATTTCTTTATTAATAATAACTAATAAACTAATAAATAAAGTCTCTATTGACCCTTCTTCAGTCTAATTAGTGTATTTCTTCACTTCAACTGTAAAATGAGCCTTTGAAGAACACACAATCACCACAGTAAAAGCTGTCTACAGGAGGCATGTTCCCCGTTGTCAAGGCAACAATATTCACAGCGTTTGAGATTGTCTGTAAAAACTGTGAAATCAAAAGTTACGGAACCTATTGAATGTTGTGTAACAATTTGTGAGTTCTTAGAGTGGACTCTTGATGTTGTTAATAACATTAATGACTTTCCATCAAAGAAAAGTTCATTCAAGCTGTCGCAAAATGTTTACAAAGTTCTTGTTGTACATGGGAGTCACCCACTGTTTGCATCATGTTGGTTGCATCATAGAAGTTTGTAAAACGTTTTATCATGTTATTGTCTTTGGATGAAGTGTTCACAGCTCTTTCATCAGGTGTTGCTGATCATTAGTGTTCATGCTTGGATCACAGCGGTTACCGTGACGACAATGAGCCCCTAGTGCTGCAGGTGTTAAATATATTGATATACAACATAGTTATCTTCCACTAATGGGCCACCAAGTTCCACAAGAGAAATTAGAGGTGTGAAAAGTGAGAATGCTTAATGAAAAACACTCTGTGGGATAAAGTGTACTTTTGTATCAGTTGTTCAAGTCCTACAGCTAATGTCAAAACTTTAGAACTTTATGCTTTATCAAGTATGGAACCTTAAGTTTGTCCTGTGTAAAAGTTGGTACTCAATACTTTGTTAGCCTAAATCAACATTTACATGACATGACAGAGTTGGGCACTGCTAAGGTCTATCTGAGGAATGGTATAAATAAATTATCAAGTTTAGCCTTTTAGCTCAGCATTTTTGTTAGGAGTAAGGTTTCTGAACTAATGAAACCAAACTTAATCTGAGCAGTGGGTTAATTGCTGAGAAGCCGAACAAAAAATGAGGTGATTGATGATTGTGACCATGCTGAAAATGTAATCATGAAGCTGGCAAATCCTTGAAGAGAAAAAATATTTGATAAAGTTTACTGTTGACACAGATATCACAAAACAATAATGCATTCAATTTATATTGCAATTTTAACTCTTCCCAAGAGACTCAAAGAACTTGCTCCAGGGACGAGTCTGGTGGGATTTCAACAAAAACATGAATATGAATAGGATCCTAAATCTTGCTTTATGGACATATACTGTAGATAACATGTTGGACTTGTCCACGGTGCTGCTCTCAGGAGTGGGACAATTTTCTCCCAAAAACTTGCCTCTGTATTGGTCAACAACTTTAACCTTAAACACCCCTTGGTGGTTCAATTCTGTAAAAAGCAGGGATGGGCCTTCCTTTCCCACAATGTTTCCTTTGATAGTCAGCAACCTCTCCTTGCACTATGCCAAGAGGAAGTGGGATGCCCCCCTCGGTGTTGGGTTAGGCCCTGTATTGCATCACTGAGTGCAGTTGGTGGGACACAAGTGTTTCCCAACATTATACACATGTCCCAGATCTTTGCTATTGACATTGTGCTTTTTCCACTGCCTGTCTTAACAGAGGTTGAAATTAGCTGGCTAATCAGAGGCTATTTCTGGGAAAACAGCCAAGCTTAGATTTAATTTACTGACAAGTTTCTTTTTTGTTGTTGTTGTTGTTGTTCCAGCATGGTTTAGGTAAACAGACAGTGTCCTCATTGAAAACTATGACATAATAGAAAGCTATTGGCTGCTGGCTACACACAGTAAGGAGAACATCATCATGTCACTTTACTATTTTACACTTTGAAGATGCACAGCTGAAATTTTTCCACTGCTCATCATATGCACTATTGTGTACGCAATTAATGCAAATGCACATTACTTAACTTAACAGACATGTCCTAGAAAGCTTTTGACTGCTGGCTGCACAAAGTAAGTAGATCAACAATGGCACATTTTGTGTATTAAATATACACAAGTTATTATTTGGGGTTTAGAATTTTTCAACACTGCTTCAGAAGGTTTAAAATGTTGTGACTTCTGGCAAGATGGTGGACAAGGCACAAGCAACTTTTTATGCTCCGTTCGCTTGGGCCTAAACTAAATATTGAACTGTTCTCTTTTCACAAACAGACATTCCTAAAACCTCCACAAGTTTTTCCTCAAGCGACTAAAATAATAAAAATAAAGAAAAACTTAAAATGTCGGTCATTCAGGAAAAAGACTTTCTGCCGCTCAAACCAACCATCGGTAAAGCGGGAAGCTTTATATATACCGCTAACCCAGTCGCTGTTCCAGACCTAAGCTAGCCTCAGTTAGAAAGCTTTTTGTTTACTTTGAGGTTACATTGTATTTTCTTTGTGTGAGTGTATGTGATTTAAATGTCTTTGCAAGGCAACCCAAAACTTTTAACCATTAACGCAGGAGGTCTAAGGGATAGTATTATAAAAAAGGCTTTATTTCTGTAATGTAAATTACAAAATTGTGTCAAATAATCAAATAATGCCAGCACCTCTTACGGACCACTGCTGTGTCAAACTATCTGTAACCACAAACCTACAATCTACTAGAAAAAAGGATATTGTATATTTACTTAAATATAATGACTTTTGCAATGATATAGAAGCCCTCATTCAAAACACTTTAAAAGATGATTCTTTACTAACATACAACAGGAAATGGGAATTACAAAATTTGTCAACTCATTTATTAAACAGGTAAAGGAGAAAAATACTATAGAGGAAGAAAATATAATAAAAAATATACTGAACTTTCAATTACCATTCATCCTTTACTATCAGAAAATGATCAAATGAGACTTCTTCAATTCCAAAACAAACTAGACAACATTTATGAAAAGAAATGCACAGGGAGTCAGATGGAAGAGGGGGAAAAAAAAAAAATCACCTTTTATTTCTGCAGATTGGAAAAAACCAAGACAGATAGAAAAACAATAAAATCTCTCCTAAGAAATGGCACAGAATGTTTTGACCAATCTATCATTGGTCATCTAAAAAAAATCTAGTTTCTGTCGAAACCTCTGTACCTCTTCCTATTCAACAGAAAAAGCAAATAGTTTCTTAATAAAATTGGATGGGACACTTGTGGGAGTCACTCAGAGAATTCCTTTTCAAGTCTTCAATGAGACAATAATGAATTTAACCTTGCCGACAAGTATGAAACAAGGCATTATAACACTAATTCCCAAACAAAAAATTAAGCTAAAGGAATTCTGGAAAACCATAGGAGGACTAATGTTAGTTACTAAATTGGGGTTGTTGAAAAAAAAAAAAAAAAAAGTAATAGAATTGGGATCGGGCCTTAAGGATTTGAGCAAGTTTGATTTAGGCAAAACTTTGATGGCAAGGTGACTGGGTCAGAAAATCTCTTGATCATTTGTGTGGTGTTCCTGGTTTTCAGTGGTCAGTATCCATCAAATGTGGTCCAAAGAAGAAACAGCAGTAAATCAGTCTCCCTCCTCTGCACCACCTAAAGCCACCAATTATAGGTACAAGCTTCAGAACTGGACCACGGAGCAATGTTAGAAGGTGGCCTGGTCTGAGTTTGAGGTCTTTATTTGGCTCCAAATTCAGTGAGTGCTCTGAGTGCTGGACAAACAAGTCTCATCCATGGAGGCCCTACCTCGCAACTTACAGGACATAAAGGAAACCACAACATGTTAAGCTTGATTCGTGTATATTTAGAGCATTATTCAGGAGCCTGACCAAACTTGAAAATATGGGCCACGTGATTGAGTCACATACAAAAAGACCTTGGACCATGGACAGATGAAATGTCATCATGTAAAAGTTAGAATGTAATTTGTAGCTATTTTGAAATGTAATAACTTGTAAATGTTGGTTGATTCTGATGCACTGAAAAAGTTGTGTGCTTGTGAATATGGTACAAAAGTGAATAATGTTTCTTAAGTTGTGTACAGGTGGGTGACTCAGCATTTGCATCATGTTCATTGGTTGCATCATGTAAATGTAAAAAAAGAATTGGTGTTGTTTTTATCAAACTTATTTGGATGATGCAAATCAGATGTGTGAGTTCTCACTTGGTTCACAGCTTTGGTTACCATGACAACAGTATTCCACTAGGACTGCAGGTGTGAAGTGTATCTACAAACACAGAGATTGCTGCCTTCCACTAATGGGCCATACACTGCCACTTAGCGCCTTGAGGTACAGTACAGGTGTGAAAAGTGATGAAATCTTAATAGGACACACTCTGTGGGATAAAGGGCATGAACTTTAGAATTGTTTGTTGGAGTTCTATAGTCACGTGATCTTGTTAGTTTGCAACTTCTATTTTGTATGGGCTATGAAGTCCTAAGATAAAACTACATTTCAATTCTATAACAATAAAAACCATCCATTTAGATCTTTGGAATTTAAAGTAACACTAGCTGTGATTTATGCTGTAATTATGTACACAATAAATGTAAAATCACAACAAAAGTCAGTATGTTTACAGAGGTTACTTAGAATATTCTCATAGTCTCATTAGGCGCTTGCAGCTGGATTTCAGATCTTATCCAACTTTACATGTTCTATACTCTGCACCATCCGAAAGCCCACCCACTATTGAAATAAATAAGTCAAGTCTTATTAATATGGAATTAATGTTATTGTTAACTAAAGTATTAGGTATCTGCGGTTTGTGTGCTCAAACAGTTCATACATAGGCAGAATTCAGAATTTCAGTTATTGTTACACATCTAACATGTATCAATTATTAATTAATAATAGACCACTAAACACATGTACAAAAGTCCCAACCAATGGGGCCAAGACTCCCCTGCAAAAGAGATTTGTAATCTAAGTGGGATTTACTTTCCTGGATAATTTAAGATAAAAAAAAAAAAAAAAATAGTAGTAGTAATCCTGAATGGTGGAGAATTTGTTCAAATAATAATATCACATTCTGACCTACATTACTGAACATTCTTTAACAAGTATTCAGGTGACCCTACGGATATGAAATTACTGAGACTTTTTTTTTTTTTAAATAAACGTTCACTGCTTGCAAATAGAAATACAAAGGATGAAAAAATGTGTTGGTAAGTTTCGGATCATGAGAAATATTCATAATGCTGGCACTTTTGCCAACACATAATTGTATAGTCATTTTGGTCTATAGATAAAAAAAAAAAAAAAAAAAAAAGCTTGACAAAAAAAAATTTCAGTCAGTGGGTTTATCAAAATGTCTGTAAAACATCAAATAAATGATCTAAATATTAGAATTAGCTGGTAATTGACAAAGAAGACAGAAATCAGTAGGAGGTGGTTGACATTTTTCTTTTTCTCGTCCTTCCCTACCATCTTGGTAATGTTTATTCACAGGGCCTGGAGAACTTTAAAACAGCAAATTTACTGCTTTAGAGGCAACCGAACAGAGCAGGAGCACAAAAAGGAAACTTTAGGTTGTCTTTTCAAGGACATCCGTACACTGTACCCATTCTGAGTTCACCAGCAGTACTTTCTGGGCACATGCTAAGGCTTTCTTTTTAAAATATTTTTCTGAGGCAAAAATACATTGAATAAGTCAACAATAGTATACAAAATAACTACTAATAATAATGAATGCTGAAATATTAAAAACAATAAATATGATTATCTAAATTTCAATATTCTTAAAAAGTCTGTGTCCTCCTCCCCCCTTTTGCCAGATTAGTCTGACCCAACCTGAAACCTTTTGCTTTTTTCTGTGGCGAGACGTTAGCTAACAGTGCCATAAAGCCAGCTCATCTCCAGGAGCATCTTAATACAAAACATGGGTGTCACGTTGGTTCGCACACCAATTTGTTTTAGAGGAAACATTCTAAATTCTGTTCATGTCAAGAAACCTTACAAAAGCGTGTACTATGTCAGCCAAAGTCCTGGGAGCCATGTATGCAGTGACCTTGCTCATTGCCAAAGCCAAAAAATCAGAAGACCTACTTCTTTCTGTGGCTGTTGTATTGACAGACGATGCTAGACAAGCAGGCAGCAGCAAAATTAAAAACTGTGCCTCTGTCAAATGACTCTGTTAGTCACAGACTGGATTATATGGGAACGGAAATTGTTGAGCAGGTTGTAAATAAAGTCCAGAGGTACATGGAGTTTTGAATGACAGTAAGGTAATCAACTTTATTAAATCAAGGCCACTCAAATGCATGCTTGTTTCACCTCCTCTGTGTAAGAATGGAAGCTGAACACACACAACCATTGCTCCACACAGAATTGTGCTGGCTTTCCAGAGGAAAAATACATAACCGGATGTTGAAGTTACATTCTGAAGTGCACACTTTTTGGTGGGGCACAAATTCCCTCATGCTGTTTTGTCTTAAGAAACAGACTGTATTGTGAAATTGTGCTATTTGGCAGATAATTTTTGCAATGTGTACCTGCAGGGCAAAGACACCACCATTTTAAACTTGATTGACAAAGTGGGGTGTTTCCTTTAAAAAAAAAGAGCTGTAGAGAGGGGCGTGTCCTTCTCTGCCAGGTCTGTGATTAAAACAAAGCAGAGAAACAGACTGTGCCTAAAGAAGAGCTTGATCAGCCCATGTTTCCCACCTAAATGTTCAAAACACTCATTCATTTATTTTTCTTTTCAATAAAAACTGCCACTTTTGGTTGATATTTTGCACACAAAAAGTTGTTTTAAAGATAAAATATTATAGAAACAGTATTATGCAATTTCAAGGTAAGGGTTTTTACATTTTAAATGCTTTTTATTAATAAGACTAAAATGTTATAAATGAAATAAACAATGTATTATGGTCAATACATAGACCGAGTACCCTTGTGTTTCTTGTCACCTTGTTATCTATTTAGAATGGCTTGTAGTACCTGGTAGAGTGGTGACACTTTATTTTCTTTTCTTGTTTTATTTACTGTTTTTATCTTTTTATTTTACTTATATTTATGTACTTGTTTTATGGTGTGTTTTTAATCGTTTGACCTTTTCTAAAGAACTTTGGATCCCCTGTGTAAACCAAGTACATTTACATGTGTCTGTTTTCCCTGGTCTTTGTCTCCCTCGTGTGGTATTTTCATTTCCTTTTCAGACGTGGCTTTTGGCTCTGTGCTGGGACAGCTGACTCCAGTCCTCATTAACTTTAGCATAAAGACTCCAGGCTCACCTCCACTCATTGCCAGATCGTTTACATCTACTGAAATGGTAGGAAATATTGTGTGAAGTCAAGCTAGTCATTGATTTAAGCTGTTTTTGGGACTCAGGCTTAATTTTAGTTTTTGTGTCTTTTGTGTCTACCAAAAAAAAAAAAATAAAAAAATAAATGATAATAATAATAATGGATTATATTTATATTGTGCTTTTCTCATAAGGGACCAAGGGACTCAAAGCGCTTACCTTCATTATCCATTCACTCCACAGTCACACACTACGTCTGCCCAGAACCACTGTGCTTATATAACTTGTGACTCATCTATATTCTTTTTTCCAACACATTTTTGTAAATGCATATAAGACAATAAACAACTATTGCTCATGTTGATAAAGTATCAAATTGAAATGTATTATTTTGCATCACTGACAAATCATATTTTATCATGTTGAGTTAACCTTAATCTAAAATGAATTAGAAAAAGGAGCAGCTCTGATCACGTTATTACCAAGAAACTACTACTCATATTCCCAGGCCATCTTAGTATATCTTTATAGTCACTTAAGTGTCACATTATCATGAAATAAAGTTCAAAGACATGTTATTACCAAGAAACATAGCAGAAGTTTTACACTTCATCAATATATTAGTACCAATAAATCTTGGATGGGTCTATTAGGGAGCAGGGACTCAGGTGATAGATTGGTTGTCCTATAACCAGAAGGTAGGTGGTTCGATTCCTGCTCTCCCCAGTTCATACTGCCGTTGTGTCCTTGGGCAAGGGAATTCTTGAGACTTTAAGAGATCTTGCCGCCACACAGCTCTGGTGTATGAATGTGTGTGACTGTAGAGGTGAGTTTGGTGGTGGTAGGTGAAGGCTGTGAGTGCCGTGTGTATGGGAGCCCCACTCTCTGTCGTACAACGAAAGGACAACAGCCAAGCAATGTGACTACTCAAAGGATAGAGCGTTTTGTCAGCGATGGTTTGAGCAGACTTAACAGAAACGTATATATATATATATATATATATATATATATTGTGTGCCATGCAAAAGTGACCTTTGAACTGCTCATTGTCAATGTTAAAGAGAACATCCCTCCAAAATATTTACCCGCTTGCTCGGTCAATTTTCCAGACAGTCTGTGTTAGGTTCCAATATGCCACTGCCTTCCTTCTACGACCAGTCCCTCTGTGCACGTCGTCTGCTGGCCTCATACTCTCCCCTGCTCTCTGCGCTTGTCCTTTCAAAGCTCGCATAAAAATCCGAGCACAACGACATGCGGATTACATCCGCTCTGAATGTGTGAAAAAGGCTTTGTTGATTCTCCTGCCAGCTCACAGTGGATGTTTGAGTTGGAGGCCCTGCTAGTAAGTATGTCACTAGCAAGGTAAATGCACCCTTGTCAAGAATCACATTAAAGGTGTACAGAGGATGTCTGTGAAGGTTCTCAAACATCCAGGGCATCTTAAAAAAAAAGGTTAAATTAAAAGCATCTGGACTCGTTTCGTCTCTAATTCCAAGAGACTTTATCAATTCTGAGATCAACTGTTAAGAGAGCTGAGCTTATATCTCTAGAGGGAGGAGTTTCTCCTGAAACTAAACCTGATGGACCAGGCTTTTCTGGTCTCATAGTCGTTGGCCATGAAAGGAAAGCATTCAGGTACAGAGTCATTAGTGACACTGCTCCATTCAGTTGCAGAGTTGTTAGTGACACTGCTCCATTCAGTTGCAGAGTTGTTAGTGACACTGCTCCATTCACTTGCTGTGTTTGTTGTCTAGGGTGCATTTCTTTTGTTTTAGGTTTCAAAACACTGTTATAAATACATGAATCTGAGGCCACCTCCTCTGTTCAAAGAGGGCTTTTCCATTTTCACAAAAATGGCATTTTTTACCCCTATGAAGGGTGGAAGCCGTGTGTGCGTGTATTTTATGTGTGCATTTGTACACTGTCAACACTTTGACAGTGTACAGATGATAAATAAGTTTATTGTGCAAACTGAGACACTGTGCAGGGATGCAAGCTTCTTTAGGCAAATGTAAGTGCATTGCTTTGTGGTTAATTTGGCTAATTAACAAGCAACACATTTACATTTATTCATTTAGTGACGCTTTTATCCAAAGCAACTTACATTGTTCTAATGTAAGTCACCTTGCCTCCAGTGGCTGTAACACTGGAGGCAAGGTGGGTTAAGTGTCTTGCCCAAGGACACAACGACAGTATAAACTGTGGGGAGAGCGGGAATCGAACCGCCTACCTTCCGGTTGAAGGACAACCGCTCTACCCACTCTACTGCCGCCCCCGGTAAGTCACAAACTGAAAAAGATGTTAAGGAGTAGTCTATAGGTTTGTCATTAAAGTGTGCATTTTAATGTAGTTTTAATCTGATTGTCATTGGCATTTGTCCCTCACTTATAGACTAAGACTTATCTATTTTAATATTTTGACCGTAATTGTTGTTATACCTGACTGAAATAAAAAGCTGCATATTACAGAATTATACAGCCAGAGGTAATTTTTTTTTTTATGATTACCGTATTTTTCGGACCATAAGACCCACTTTTTCTTCACCAAATAGTGGGAGGAAAAGTGCCTGCGTCTTATGGTCCGCAGGCACTTAAGACGCAGGCACCATAAGACTGCCGCTCCGAGTTGCAGAGCGGCAGCGGGACCCCGGGACCTTCCGTGTCCCTGGAAACTGCATCATCCCTCCCCCGCCCCGTGTCCAGGCTTCTCAGTAGTCCACTGAGATACTGGCAGAGTGGCAGACAGAGTATGTGAGCGGAGCTGAGCGGGAAGAATTTGCGCTCCACGCTCAAAGTATTTCATAATTACTCCGCTCAAGCTCCGCTCTGGGTGTACTGTTTTCCGCTCCTCGCTCCCTCCCCCACTCCTTCCTTTTACGTCTCGCTCCGTTTTCGCTCCAGGGTATTTTTTTTTTAATTTTTATTTATTTATTTTTTTTAATAACACCAGTGTCTGATCAGATTGGAAGATGCATGTAGTGTAAAACGAATACGCAGTACTTTATATAAATGTTTGTGAAACTAATAAAACAATACAAATGCAAACAAATGCAAAATATGATTAGAAACATTTTGAGTCCCCCTCCGTCTCCTGACAGTGGTTTGGTCCTGGGACTCCTGGCTCGTGATTGGTAATTGAGCGATAGTGGAGCGTTTCGGAGCGGAAGAAAATCACAATGCTCCAACATTTAAAAAATCCGCTCCTCGCACCTGGCAAAATCACACAACTCCGCTCCCACTCCGCACCGCTCACATACTCTGGTGGCAGAGCGGCAGCGGGTCCTCGCTCACCTTCCTTACGGAAGCCGATGTGTGCTGGAAGGCGCGATGCTGCTGTACTGTGTCACCGCCGTATGCTATTGGAGGATAGCATTTAGTAGGCGGTGTTACAGTGGATAGTAGGCGGTGTTAAGTGGATATTAGAACTGGATCCATACAACTGGACTATGCAGCACAACGAGGAGCAGCGCCACACAAACTGCCCTGCAGAAACTTTCCCAGACGTGACGGGGTGGCCACTCAGGAGAAGGAAGATTTGGATATTACAATTGTTTTGGACTGAATAAGTGCAGGTGGCTCTTGGGGGCAGATAAAAGGCAGCTCCCAGTTTAATAGTTTAAAAAAACAAAACCCAAACTTTGACCAGTGTTTTGACAAAGACCAGACAGTCAGAGTGCCATGTGCAAACGCATGCAAACACATGTGCAAAAACTCTCCTGAGTTACATGTCGTTGCTTAAAGGTAAAACATTGTTATTATTTATAACATAACATGTTATTATTTTCAAAATGCTGCTATTAATGATGAGGTTTTGTTCCTTTTCTTTGTTTTGTTTTTTGTAGCTGTTAACATATAACACATGAAAGAAACAGAAACACAATGTTGTAATGTTTAGTTTACTGAGGTTTGATTACTGCTGTTTTCAGAGAGAGGAAGCTTCACGTAATGTTTTTACATCAAGCTGTTAAGATCGTATTTTAGGATTTGTAGAATCTTCACAGTTTTTGATTTATAACATTTGCATCTTCCCCACTTCCACTTGCAATAGCTCTGTGTGTGCACAAAGAGGTGCTGTTGTGCTTCCACTGATAAAAATGTCACAGAGTCAGGCCTCTCACAGTAAGATTTTACTTTTAATGCCTGTTTATGTTTTTGTAGTTTTATGCATTTTTTTATGGTTTACTCTTATAGTAGTATATGAAAAGGTCAAAACAGAAAGTACAAAAAGTAAAATACTAGAAATAAGTGTGGAGTTTAAAAAAATCAAACTAAACATTTGTTGTCTCATGTTTGGTCTTGTACAGTCTTGGTTTGATTGACTCTAAATATAATATATATATATATATATATATATATATATATATATATATATATATATAATATACACACAAAGTTTACATAGTCTGGCAGAAGTTGTGGAGAATATAAAATAACACCCATAAACTCACTCATTAATGGTTAAGTGAAGCCATTTACTGTTAAACAACCGTGTTTACTCTTTTTAAATTATAATGACAACAGAAACTACCCAAATGACCCTGATCAAAAGTTTACATACTCCACTTAATACTGTGTATTGCCACCTTTTAACATCAATGACAGCTTGAAGTCTTTTGTGGTAGTGGATGAGGCTCTTTATTTTCTCAGATGGTAAAGCTTCCCATTCTTTTTAGCAAAAAGCCTCCAGTTCCTGTAAATTCTTGGGCTGTCTTGCATAAACTGTACGTTTGAGATCTCTCCAGAGTGGCTCAATGATACTGAGGTCAGGAGACTGAGATGGCCAGTCCAGAACCTTCACTTTATGCATGAATGGTTTTCATGTTGGAACATCAAAGTACATCCCATGTGCAGCTTCCGGGCTGATGAGTGCAAACTTTCCTCCATTATTTACTTGCTGCATTCATCTTTCCCTGTGCCTTTGTAGTTCACACATCCCCAAAACAATAGTGATCCACCTCCATGTTTCACAGTAGGAATAGTATACATTTTCATCATTGGCCTTGTTGACTCCTCTCCTCTCCAAATGTAACGTTTATGGTTGTGGCCACAAAGTTACATTTTGGTCTCATCACTCCAAATGACTTTGTTCTAGACGTTTTGAGGATTGTGGCTGTGCTGTTTGCCGTATTGTAAGCGGGATGCTTTGTGGCGTTAGCATAGTAATGGCTTTCTTCTCACAACTCAATCATGCCGTCCCTTTTTCTTATTAACAACCACACCACTTTTTTTCAGAGAGTTCTGTATTTCAGCTGAAGTTATTTGTGGTTTTTTCTTTGCATCTCAATCAATTTTCCTGTAGTTTGAACAATGCTAATTGGCAGTCTCAATTCCTTCTTTAATCCCTTTCCTTGTTTTATACAGTTCAATTACCATTTCTCACAGATCTTTTGATATTTCTTTTGCTTTCCCCATGACTCAAAGATGTAAGGGTCTGTCAGGAGCCCAGAAACTGATCTTTAATCCACACACACTGATTACAAGCAAACAGATCCTAGATGAGGATGGTTATATATATATATATATATATATATATATATATATATATAGTTTTATTTATATAGCACCTTTCCAGAGCTCAAGGACGACAGTATGAACTGTGGGGAGAGCGGGAATAAACTTGTGTTCATGTTATCAGGCCGAAATCACCAGGCGAACTTTTGATCAGGGTCATTTGGTAGTTTCTATTATCATTATAATTTAAAAAAGTAAACGCAATTGTTTGACAATATTGTGTATTACACAGGAAAACATTTACAAAACACTGGGTTAGGCAACTATTAAAAATCTCCACCAAACCATTGAAATCAAATTTATTTTCATTGTTTTAAGAGCTTGTGTGTACGTTCAGGCAAAGAACCCAAATGCAGACAACAGGTACACGTTTCGAAAAGGTAGATTTATTTTACACAAATGTTAGCTTGGTCTTGGCTGGTCTTCAGGGATGGACAGGAACTGACAGGAGAAGGCGGAGAATAGAACCAAAGCTGGAGCCGGCGGCAGGACACAACGGATCTGGAGCGGGAAAACAAAAACAAGTAAGTATCCAACTGGTGACACGGAAAATAACGAGTGCGGCGTATCACTAACATGAGCTCGTTTTACGATCTGGCACTGAGGAACTGGACGAGGTGCTCTTTGTACCCAGTCGATTAACAACTGGGCACAGCTGGGCTGAGTCTGCCGGAGCTCCCGCACACCTGTCCCCACTCAGGAGAGGGGGAGCAGGAGCAGGAGGAGGAAACTCGCGGAGTAGCCGGAGAGGGCTGGGCTGAGTCCTGAGCCGACGTGACATTGTAGGTGGAACACTATACAGTATAATATACAGTGTTGAAGTCAAGTCCAAGCCTCTTCCAAGTCCTCCGTGTTCAAGTCACCAAAGATGAGTCTGAGTAGAGTCCAAGTTGAGTCACCTACAGTTTGGCCCAATCCCAATTAATAATAATAATAATAATAATGGCTTGGATTTATATTGCGCTTTTCTCCCGAGGGACCAAGGGACTCAAAGCGCTTACAGTCCGTCCATTATTCATTCATACACAGTCACACTGATGATGGTAAGCTACAACTGTAGCCACAGATGCCCTGGGCAGACTGACAGAGACGTGGCAGCCATTTTGCGCCTACGGCCTCTCCGACCATCACCACATACATTCACTCAACATTCTTACACATTCATACGAGGCAAGGTGGGTTAAGTGTCTTGCCCAAGGACACAACGACAGTATGAATTATGGGGAGAGCGGGAATCGAACCCACTACCTTCTGGTTGAAGGGCGACCGCTCTACCACTGAGCCAATTCCCTTAGCCCTCCCCCTTGATCCTCCAAAGTAAGGGGTGGGGCTAAAATAATCACCCTAAGAAGTAAGACACCACTTCACTTGTGGACGCATAGATGTATAATAAGATCTGTAATAAAATAAGGTCTATATAATAAATAATCTTATGATTAATTTATGATAATATATGAACAGTTTGCGCTGAACACTTTCAGCTGGTGCTTCCTCTGGCCCTGCTCACTGACATAAAACACTGAAGAATGTTGCAACAAAAACAATTATTAATATTAACAAAAAAATAATAATAATAGCGGTGTTATGTATTAATATCTAAAGTTATGTAAATACATGTCCTGACACTAACGTTAGCAAATATTAGCAAAGATTTTAAAAATACTTATCGATGAAGAACAGATTAGTGCAGATATGATACAAGGTAAAGCAACAAAAGCAGTCGTAATTTAAAATCTCCACAGTGCCGTTTAACATGTATGGTGGAAATTTCATAACAATGTTGTCCCTGAAAATCTCCGTTTGGAGAGGTCTGTAGTCCATTTGGATCTATTTCATGATTTAACATTTAATAGTGGTTGCTTTTGCCAGGGCCTCCTAATTATAATAAATATTTTAACAAATAGACTATATATAGCATGCCTGTAGGCTACTTATTTATTGAAACCCACTCACAGAAAGAAATTAATGTGAGCAGTTCGTTATGCTGAAGAGTCATAACTATAAACTATTGATCCTTTTGAGTGCTAAATATTTGCGTTTCTTCTCGTGTTTGCTCGCTTTAAGGAAATGAGGCTGGTGACTGGCTGAAGTCCAAATTCAGGACTATAGTTCTCCACTTACAGGAGCGTGGAACGCCGTAATGGCAGCCACGTACAACTTAAGTGTGGACGGGGTAAGCCCCGCAGTGAAACGATCTTGGAGGAACTCCTGCACTGAAGCCACTGGGCAGTTAACTGGGTCCACCTCACGCTCCCTGCACCAAGTGGAAAATACATTCCACTTTAAGCCGTACAACCTTCTCGTGGAAGGAGCCCTGGAACTGAGTACGGTCTCCACTACCCCTGTCGACAGGCCAGCCTCTAGGTACTGATCCCCCTCAGGGGCCAGACCCAAAGCTTCCACAGCTCTGGCTGGGAGTGCAGTATTGTGCCCCCTGCCTGAGACAGCAGGTCCCTCCTCAAAGGGATCTGCCATGGAGGACCTGCCAGCAGTGCTATGATGTCTGAGAACCATACTCGGGCCGGCCAGTACGGAGCTACTAGGAGTAGACTGATCCCGTCCTGCCGGACCCTCTCCAGAACTCCCAGGAGCAGAGCTATCGGGGGAAATGCATACAGACGCAGCCCTGGCCACGTCTGTACCATGGGGGCTGGAGACGTGAGGAAAAACCACAGTGGGCAGTGGGACGTCTCTCGAGACGCGAAACAGATCCACTTCCACTGGGCCGAACCTCTCGCATATAGACCTCACCCCCTCTGGGTGAAGTCTCCATTCCCCGGGCCTCAACCCCTGCCTTGACAGGATGTCTGCTCCCTGATTCTGGTCTCCGGGAATGTACATCGCTCTGATAGACGATAGTTTACCCTGGGACCATAGGAGGATCCGAACCTCGATCATCCGGAATGGATTCCCCCTCGGGGAAAACCCCTTGGCTTTCAGCCACCACTTCAGGGGTCTCATGTACAGCAGGCCAAAAGGTATTACGTTGGCCGCAGCTGCCCTGAGCCCCAGCAGTCTTTGAAACTGCTTTACAGTGATGTTGCGGCCTACCTTTATGCTGGAGACCATCGCCCACATGGACTCGATGCGCGCGGGGGACATATGTGCCCGCATCGTCGTCGAGTCCCATACTACTCCCAGGAACGTGGTCCTCCGGGAGGGCATCAACACGCTCTTCTTTGCGTTGAGCCTCAACCCCAAGCTCTGAATATGGCCAAGGACGACATCTCGATGCCGAACTGCCATCTCTCAAGACTGGGCCAAAATGAGCCAGTCGTCGATATAATTCAGTACACGAGTCTCAGTGGAGCCAGAACCGCATCCATGCACTTGGTGAATGTGCGAGGGGAGAGCGTTAGGCTGAATGGAAGAACCCGATATTAGAACGCTTCGCCCCCGAAAGCGAACCTCAGGAACTTCCTGTGAGAAGGACCGATAGAAATGTGGAAGTATGCATCCTTCAGATCTATCGTGACAAAGCAGTCCTCGGACCGAATTTGATTCACGATAATAGGTATTGTTTGCATCTTGAACCTGAACCTCCTCAGAGACCGGTTCAAATACCTCAGATCTAAAATCAGACGCAGACCTCCGTCCTTTTTGGGAACTATAAAGTACCGGCTGTAGAACCCCGACTCCCTTTCTGGTGGAGGAACCCGTTCTATGGCCTCCTTTACCAGCAGGGAGTGTACTTCCTGCTCCATAACCCGAGCCCGCTCCGGGACAACTGCAGTCCAGACCACCCCACTGAATCTTGGTGGGCTGTGGCCAAACTGCAGTCTGTACCCCTTTTCTACAGTGCGCAGGACCCATGGCGACACATTCGACAGGCGCCAGGAAAAAAATCTACCACGGGAATCAGCCTCTCAAGGCTGACCTCGGGTGTTTTTTGAATACCGTTCACACCCCCCTGAAGCGGCTGCCCAGCAGAGAGAAGTCATGTACGATGTGGCCCGAAGCGTCATAGATGACGGAATTACTACATCGGTTTCCAGAGGGGTCCGCAGAGAAAACGGCCTTAGAAAAAAACTCCGCCTCTCCCCGGAGGGCACAGCCCTCAGAGGTCCTACCACGGCTAGGACCACTTCCCCAAAGCCTTCTGAGCCCCTTCTGCTGAGCCGGCTTTGGGCGAGAACACCGCCTCTGTTGCCAAACTTCCTGGGGAGGAGCTCTAGAGGCGACGCTCTCCTTCTGTACCTGCCGGTACGAGGAGCTTGATGACGGCTGGGGCTGACCGATTTTAGGACAAGCCTCTTTAGACTTGGCGCGGCGAGAGACAAACTGCTGGACCGCCGCAGATTGCCTCCTTACCTACTGATACCTGCCGACAACCGTATTGACAGCGTCGCCGAACAGGCCAGAAGGTGAAAGAGGAGCATCAAGGAGAAAATCCTTCTCCTTTTCCTTGATGCTCGACATATTTAGCCATAAATGCCTCTCCGTGGCCACCATAGCTGACATGGAGTGGCCCACAGCGCGGGCTGTCTCCTTGGTGACCCGGAGAGACAAATCTGTCGCTCTGCGGAGCTCAGCCACATCCTCAGGTGTGGGTCCCTCGCCTTCATCCAAGCCCTTTAACAGGTCAGCCTGGTATGCCTTACACAACTCGTTGTGTAAGTCCGGAAAAAATGGTAAACCCTGCTGCCTAGGTCGTGCTCTGTGCTGCAGGAAGGGCTCATCCAGTCTACTCCTAGCTACTGTCGCTTCCTGCTGCTCTGATGGCTAGCTAATGCTTAATCTAGCCACTAAAACTTTATTCTGACAAAAGTAATAATAAATTAAAGCCGCAAGCGGCGATAAAGGCCCTCGCCTCCCTTGAGACCGCGGGGACACATGCACTCGGAGGATTGCATTTCGTGCTTTAAAGCGTAAACTTCACGGTAATGTCAAATAACCGGGCCTGTGCTACTGCTGGGGCCTGCTACACCACCTTGTAATTTAGAGTTAAAGGTCTCCACAATCCCTGGTTTTCCTGGGAGCTGTCTGAACCTTTGAAAATAATAGATTATGCTTGGGCTAAGGCGAGAAAAACAAAGTACTGGCTGGAGATTTGAGATGACTCAGGAATCGCTGCACCCTCTGTTTAAAAAGGCAAAATGTAAATATTACTTGTCTAAAAGTACAAGTTTACAAGATCCAAAGGATTCTGAAGAGTTTTCTAAGACTGTAGCCTTGGCTCTGGAGGGGCCTCCTCTAAAGGAAGGATCCTGGCAATTGGGAAATGGCATTTATTTCCCAAAGAAATGGCTGCCTCTTCACAGACTCATTACAACCACAGCCACAAATGTATCAAAAAACTAATTGATAACTTTTTTGGCACATGTGTCTAGATGATACTCACCAAATTTGGAGCAGTTTAGATGAAAAGCCTTTAGACACAAGGGGTGCGATTTAGGTGGTCACGCATTCCACCCAACATAGTAGATTTCCTGTTGAGTTTACGGTATGGCTGTAATAAACTTTTCTGTTTGCCCTGAGGTGTCCTATGGATGTACCAAGTTTTGTATTTCTACATTGGAAAAATTTACTTTCATTTTCCATAGGACCAATGTATTTTGACTTTTCTAGGGGTCGCCACTGAGTCATTTTTTGTATTTTTTTTCGGGGACTTCAAATACATACATTTTTTGCCGGGCTTGAAGTCTGGGACCAATTAAAATGACTTTTAGTTGCACGTTTACTGGGTCAAATTGAGGATCATTTTGCTGAAAAATTATAATAAAAAAAAATTATACCAAATTATAATAAAATAAAATATAACACGAGCAAAAAAGTCTAGAAAAACGCCTGTCTATTTTACATACATGTGTTTAGCTCATTTTGCCCAAGTTTTGTGTCTGTGGAATGAAGCAGCTTTTTTCTGTGTACTTTTAAAAAAGAGGTGTATTTTAAGTCGGTTCACATTTTCAATTCAAAATGGCCGCCTTCCTGTGTGTGATAGGGTGTGGTCCCCATTGGCTTTTTTGTTCATAAGCCCATGGTGGATGTGTGTACCAAGTTTCATTTGCCTACAACAAACTAAAAATTTCACTTCCCATTGACTTTTTTCACATTTTTTGGGACGTTGCTATGGCAACACATTTATAGATAGGGGTGGTTGTCATTGGCTTTTATGCTCGTCATGACATAAGAGATGTGTACCAAATTTTATGTCTCTATGACAAACTAAATTCTTGGGTCCCATTATAAGTTTGTAGGGGGCGCTTGAGAGCCATTTCTAAAGATAACCCTTTTATTTACATATTTTTTTATTCAGGTCATGAATGTGCACAAACGCCTTTTTGGGTCCAACTCGATCTGAGAAGGCGTTTGAGAGTTAAGAGACATTTTATTTTCACAAAAATGGCCACCTCGTTACAGGCTTGCCACACCTATACCCGATAAGATATCAACAACAAAGTCACAACTTTGGTTGGCACACGTGTCTAGATGATACTCACCAAATTTTGGGCCATTTAGATTAAAACACAATGATTTGCATCTTTCTACGCAAGGGGTGCGATTTTAGTGGCCGCGCGTTTCACCCCACATGGCAGACTTCCTGTTGAGTTTAGGGTGTGACTGTCATTGACTTTTCTGTTTGCCCTGAGGTGTCCTATGGATATACCAAGTTTCATTTTTCTTTGTTGGGAAAAACTTACTTTCACTTTCCATAGGCCCAATGTATTTTGATTTTGTAGGGGTCGCCACTGAGTCATTTTTTGTAATTTTTTTTCGGCGACTTCAAATATATAAATTTTTCGCCGAGCTTAAAGTCTGGGACCAATAAAAATGACTTTTCGTGCATGTTCACTGGGTCAAATTTAGGATCATAGGTCGACAAGAAAGATAAAAAAAAAAATCCGAGCAAAAACAATAGGCCCTCCCGGTCATCACCGGCTCGGGCCTAATAAAAATTCTATGAATGTTAACCAATGAAAGTCAGACATTGCTTTTCAACCATGCTTGACCATGAAACAGGCCTGGACAAAATTGTTGGTACCCCTAACTTAATATTTTGTTGCACAACCTTTTGAGGCTATCACTGCAAGTTTGAAGGGTGTCTTTTCCAGGCGGCATGTTTCAGCTCCTTCTGAAGATGCTCAATAGGATTGAGGTCAGGGCTCATAGAAGGCCACTTTAGAATAGTCCAAGGTTTTCCTCTTAACCATTCTTGGGTGTTTTTTGCTGTGGTTTGGGTCATTGTCCTGTTGCAAGACCCATGACCTGCAACTGAGACCAAGCTGTCTGACACTGGCCAGCACATTTCTCTCTAGAATCTCTTGATAGTCTTCAGATTTCATTGTACCCTGCACAGATTCAAGACACTCTGTGCCATATGCAGCAAAGCAGCCCCAGAACATAACAGAGCCTCCTCCATGTTTGACAGTGTTCTTTTCTTGATATGCTTCATTTTTCCGTCTGTGAACATAGAGCTGATGTGCCTTGGCAAAAAGTTCCATTTTTGCCTCATCTGTCCATAGGACATTCTCCCAGAAGCTTTGTGGCTTGTCAACATGTAGTTTGGCATATTCCAGTCTAGCTTTTTTATGATTTGTTTTCAACAATGGTGTCCTCCTTGGTCATCTCCCATGTAGTCCACTTTGGCTCAAACAACGACGGATGGTGCGATCTGACACTGATGTTCCTTGAGCATGGGGTTCACCTTGGATCTCTTTAGAAGTCTTTCTGGGCTCTTTTGTTACCATTCGGATTATCCGTCTCTTTCATTTGTCATCAATTTTCCTCCTGCGGCCACGTCCAGGGAGGTTGGCTACAGTCCCATGGATCTTAAATTTCTGAATAATATGGGCAACTGTAGTCACAGGAACATCTAGCTGCTTGGAGATGGTCTTATAGCCTTTACCTTTATCATGCTTGTCTATAATTTTCTTTCTATTCTCCTGCGACAACTCTTTCCTTCGCTTCCTCTGGTCCATGTTGAGTGTGGTACACACCATGTCACCAGACAACACAGTGACTACCTGAAGCCCTATAAATAGGCCCACTGACTGATTACAAGATTGTACACACCTGTGATGCTAATTAGTGCACACACCTTGAATTAACATGTCCATTTGGTCACATTATTTACAGTCTTTTCTAGGGGTACCATAAATTTTGTCCAGGCCTGTTCCATGAGTTTATTTTTTAAAATAATTCCGTTGAAGCATGGTTGAAAAGCAATGTCTGACTTTCATTGGTTAACATTCATAGCATTTTTATTTATTATTACTTTTGTCAGAATAAAGTTTTTTCTGTGACCATTGTGAGTTTTTCTTTCATTGACCGAAGGGTACCAACATTTTTGTCCACGTCTGTACACTTCCTGAACTGTTGACTCGCCATACTTCTTCATTCAAAAGTTTTAAATCAACACCGTCTCTCGTCTCATACACAGGGCATTTGCTGAAGAGCGAAAAGCTGGCGTGGTTGTGATACGGCGTCCCTCTATACTTCTGGGTAGGCCGTCACTCACTACGTCATGACGTAGCACCAATCAGGATCGGTCTAAGTTTCATTCATGCTTCAGAGGCGTCACGCTGAGGGCGTTTCCCCATAGTGTCGTTCTACGACGCAGTGTGAGTTCCCTCGAGAAGGGAACACCAATTATACCTATAGAGTCTCCAAGGAACAACACCCAATGTTGTCCACTTTGGTCCACGTTGGGATCTGTTCTGTTTAAAGTTATAATCTGTGTAACTGTCTATTTCTTAAATTTTCCTTAGACAATTGTCTCATGTCATTTCAAGAAGAGCAAAACAGACCTGGTGCTGTGTCATTTTTGGCTAATGCTAGTGGTGAAGATTGCAATACCTCCAGGGACATTTAGAGTATTTTGTACAAATAGGACTCAGCCAGGGTCCAGTGTATTGGTCTGTTTCTGCTCTCTCTATCTGAGTGCCAAAAAGTGCGTCACTCATGCAATATGTCATCGCCACACTGAAGTTACAGGAGGTTTGTGTCCAACTCAAGATTCAATTCAAAGTGTTTATTGTCATGTGTACAGACAGAAAGCATGTTTCCCTGTACAATGAAATTCTTACTTTGCCGTCCACAGTAAAAATGTCACACAAGTAAGTAAAAATAAAAAATAAAAAATAAGACAAATATACAAGTGATAATAATGCAGTACAAAAAATACAAATATACAAAAAAAATGCAAGAGGGCAAAAGGAGTAAAGTAGTAAAGTGAGGTAGTGCAGTTGTGATGGTGTAAAGTGACGTGTAAAGTAAAGTGACGGTGTAAAGTAAAGTGAGGTAGTGCAGTAGGTAAACAATTGTTCATGTAATGTTGTGATTGTGATTGTAGACTCCTATCTGCTGTTTAGGAGTCTTATGGCAGAGGGAAAGAATGAGTTCTTCATTCTGGAAGTCCTGCATTTCACACTTCTGTACCTCCGTCCTGAGGGTAGAAGTGTGAACAGACCATGTAGAAGTGTGAACAGACCATCACCAACTGAGGGTACTGTGTTAGTGAGATAGGCATGATTCTACAGATCTCAACAACCATCAGAAAGATTTGATATAATATATATTTTTGGGCTAAATGTTAGGCAAATTCAAAGCTAAATACTTTTTTTTCAGACATGTCCAGGTTCTTCATGCAAAAAACAAAGCATAGGTATGCATTTGTATTGTGAAGCAGGTACACTCTTAGATGTGTCACATGTTGGGTCTATGTCTGAGTATATGCACGTTAGTTTAAACTTGGATAATGCATGGGATAAACAACTTTAAATTTATTGCTTAATTTTAAACTATTCAAACAATTGACCACATTACAAGATTACATAGCATCAGACCTTAAACATATTCATGGTGGCCGAGTGGTTAGCACAAGACAGATGTACAGTAGATTTGATCTCTTTTTGGAGTCTGCATTTCCAGTTGTACGTGATTAAACATTTTCCCTAAAAGCTGTTTTGCTAACAGACTTGCATAATTGGTTCAAAGTTTTGATTGGTAGCTCTTTTGACTGAATTCTGTGTGACTTTATCTATTTTCCAAGATAGGCCGACAATTTTTTGAGGTGATGATAGATGATTAAAAAGATGTTCTGACTGTATTGTTCATGCTAACACTAGAAAAAAATCTACTGTGCCACCTTGGGAATACTAAGTCAAAAGTTTTCCAACATTTATCTTTCATCAAACTAACCTTGCCACCAAGTTCCTTTCATGTTTCCCGTTACATATATATATATATTCACATATTTTATTGTTTATAAGCAAGTTCCTATCAAAAGGTAATTAATACTTTGTTTAATCCTTGAAGCTGTTTCTCTAAGTATGTGTCAGTGTAATGGCTGTATCCTTCACACTTGTGCCACTTGCCGTCCTCTCCTCGCAGCTCACTGAGGATAACTTAAGCCGGTGGCAATGGAGCAATGTTAACACGGTCTGCAATTCACACGGCTGGCAGTGTCCTGAGCCCTGGGACGCTTACATAACCGCCAAGTGTTAACTCCTCCATTTATAGAGACGGCATCCAGCAAGTCAACAGATTAAGAATCTCGCCTGGGAGGATGAACACCAGCGTCGCCTCCAACAATTTGGATATGCATGCTGTAAATAAATCTTAACTTCTATCCTGCTTTAGTTTGAAACCTTATAAAACGACTGCGCTGGCCGGATAAGGGCTTTACAGAATTCAAATTGTCAAATAAAGAGCAGAAAAAATAACTGTAAAGAGAAGAGAAATGACTTAAGGGAATCTCTAGAAATCCAGTTAATTTGCTCCGCGGTCAAAATGGTGCCTACAGCTTTCATAAATTAGCATTTCATTAGGATTCACAGGGAAATGCATTTAAATATTCATGTGTTTCCTATGTCTTTAGTGGCGTCTCTGATTAGATTTTAATTACAGGGCTTTGTCTAAAACAAACGCGGGGAGGCAGCATGAAGGCGTATTTGGCTGGGCTGATAATGACAGCACCTGATTCGACAGCTGAAGACGAGGCGTCACTCCTTGACAGCCGACAGACGGGGAGAAACACCCCATAACTGAAACAGGGAGGATTATTTTGCACCTGTGCCTTTTGCCTCTTTAATTCTCATTATCCTGCTTATTGACGGCGTTCACACAGTCGTTAAAGCACTGCGGCTATTGTGAGGTTTTAGAGCTAATATACAGTATGTCACCACTGAGCAGGAGCTGAAGCTTTTCTAAAAAGAAAACTCTAAAGAAGAATTTGAGAATAACGCCAAGTAAATGATTATTTTACTTGTTCCTTGAACAGTTCAGTATTTTTACTTCTAGTAACTACTGCTTTAGCTGCCCTTCAGTGTTATAGTTCATGTGTTTAGTGTAAATGTAACACTGGTGAATGGAAGCCACATGTAAGTCGCTTTGGATAAAAGCGTCAGCAAAATGACTAAATGTAAATGTATAGTGCAGGCTACACAGAAAACAGCCAGCGGGAACTTTAGTTGGGTAGGCCTGCAGGTGAGATTGATCCCTGCCCTGCCGCTTGCTGTCCCCCAAGCTGACAGCAGTGCAGACCCACAACACAAACTAACCTGAGTGTCACTGATTCATATCTGGGATGATTAGCCACTGGGTCACAGGGTCCGCTGCTCCAATCTGTCAGTGTGAAGCTGAAGTTGTGCACATTCAAATATGGACCAATAGTGCTTGGATGTGGGCTGGAGTCATTTGTGACGTCACAAAAACCTGTAAATCTTGGTGCAACTCTATCAAGCCAATTTAGCAACTGAATTACAACCTATGGAGAAACAAATACTCTACCAGGATCAAATACATTAAACTTATTGAAGTAAAGAGAATAAAAAAACACAGGTGACTTTTAAAACATATGACATTGAGTGAAATTCCATATATTCAGGCTTCATAAAAGCACTTTACAAATGTATAAATGTAAAAGAGAGCTAAAGCTATGACCTGTATGTTTGGTATGCCTGCTTTTGAATCTCTGTAAAAGACATCTGTGAAAAGCTTTATTATCTTTGATGGGTAAATAAAGCAGCAGATGCATTACAGGAAGCTGTTAAATCTAAATCTTGAAATGTGTTTTGTGTATTATTCATTTTAATGTGAAGCAAATAGACTAAAGCTGATGCAAGCGAGGAACTAAAGTGTTTGGATGAGTTTCTTTAGAGCTTGGCGTTAATGTCTCAGTCAGTGTCGGGGCTCTCTGAAGAGACATTCCCATACATCACACTTCATCTGCATTGAGCCGGAGGGAAGGACGGTGTAATGATCCCTGGTAATGATCTCGGGGAGCACCGGGATGCTTCTGCAGTGTAAGCAGCATGAGGTCCCTCGCTGAGGAGCCGCTGCCGTAATTCACATTGGACACGGGCTTCTGCGAGCGAGATGACATTTGAAGTTAAATCCTGGGTGTTTGCATATGTCCCTGTGCAAGAGCGTATTAGAGGCATATGCTGTTATGACAGTTAAAAGTGGATGGGGTAATATTTTGTAGAATGTAACTGAATAAAACCACACCACAAATTATGTTTGCAATAGTTTATAATTGTCTCAGAAGAACATCATTCAAAAAAAATTAGACTGCATTTGTCTATCTTAGAAAAATAGACATTCAAACTCAACACAGTAGAACACAGTAGAAGTACGAGTCTGGCAACATTGGTCCAAAAATGTAAATGATATATTGGAGAATATGAATGGGCTAGTTAACCTTTGTGCTTAAATCACATTTTATCATTTAGGATTATGGTTAAAGAAGGCTATTGATTATTAGTGTTTATATAGCACAAATAGCTATATGTGTTTTTAAAACTGACCTGTATCCGTATGATGTTTGCCTCCCTCCTTGCTCTTCTTCTGGTCCATAAGTCCGAACTATCGGCAAACATGCTTTCACACTACAAACGAACCGGACTATGCCTCAGTTTGGTCTGAAGAGAGACCACCTTTTTTTAAGGCTTCTTTAAATGTTTTTTTTTTTAACTGACTAATAGTTGTAAATAGTTGTTCTATAGTTTCTGAAATCACAAGTTACAAGAGTTTGATTTCCATAGAACATGAAGCAAACTTCCTTATAATAACAACTTGCAAAGAACCATATAGGCGAGTGTTTGTAGTTGGATTCAAGGTCTGAAGATTCAAAATATAAAAAATCAGGGAGTTGTTTGCATAACAGACACAAAAGGTCACTTAAAAGATAAAGAAAATGCAGCAAAACAGACTAATCCCAAAACAAAGAATAAATTGATGTAGTGATGAAGTTGTATCTGTTTGATGGGATGCAGTGAGGAATAAATTGTTCCCATAATGACTGAGGCGTTCAACTTTAAAATGGCTTTTTCTCTGGCCAGGATGTGTGCGGTGGATAAATGACAGTAACGTCAGGCTTTTCATGTTGATAATTGTGCCTAGAGGGGATTTGTGGGCACCACATAATTGGAACCTCAAACGGAGTGATTAGGGCCGGATCTCAGGCTGATTCAGCACATTCCCCCCTACTCTGCTCACATTCTCTTCTTTTGAGCTTCGGAAACATGCGCTGTTGGGTTAAAAGCTAATTCAGGATTAAAATGTGATGAGAAAGTATGTTAAACATTGCCTTTGTGAGATGTTTATTACATTAGTTGTTATAGTACAATTAAAAAGAATGAGTTCTGTTAAAAATGTCAACCAAATGTCAGTTATGAGAATAAGACAGTCTGGTAGAGATGGCGAGGTGAATTTCTATTAACTAATTATACAATCAATAAAATATTTTTTTTCTGCTCATCCTTTTGCTTTGGGCAGGAAAACCGACACACACTGACTAAATTTAATTTATAAATATCAACAATAACACTGATATGAGACTTTACGCAAGTCAGAATAACATGTTCTATACTGGAAACTGCACTGTCTGAAAGAACATGAACATATGTAGGCTACAACATACTGGGTTTTAAATAATAAGAAATTACAAACTGGACCCAGTGACCTAAAAAGGGATCAACAGTTCATGTTTTTTCATTTGGTTACATGTTACTCTGTGCCACTCTGTCTGAGATTAATCAGAATATTAGAACAAAGAGAAGAGTAAATTGTTGTGTATAGCAAAGCTGGAAGTAAAATTGTATCCTGCTGCAATTAACAGTAAATGTTCCAAAAATGCAAAAATGTTTTCTTTTTGTTTTGACAATAGATTTCCTTTTAATTGGATATAACAAGGTACTGGTAACTGTATGAGTGAAAAGGGGGAATTGGGACCACTATGTCACTGACTCGACACTGAAAGGTCAAGATCTCAGATACAAGCAGCTAAAATTACTTTTCTTCGCAGTTTGCCGGGACTTGGGAGCTTGGTCACTCAGAAGGAGCTTGAAGTCTGCAGATGATCCAGAATGCAGCGGCAAGAGTGGTCTTTAATAAACCAAAGAGAGCGCACATAACTCCACTCTTCATTAGGTTATACTGGCCCCTGGTTGATGTCCGCATCAAGTTCAAAGCTATGCTCTTGGCCCACAAGACCACCACTGGTTCTTCACCCTCATATCTTCACTCACTAATACAGACCTACATTCCTACCAGATCCTTGCGCTCAGCAAATGAACAACATCTGGTGGTACCATCCCAAAAAGGAAAAAAAAATCACTCTCATGTAACTTCTCTGGATCTGTTCCCCATTGTTGGAATGATCTACCTGCTGCTACAAGATCAGCAGATTCTGTAGCCATCTTTAAAAAAACGCCTGAAAACACATCTCTTCCATCAACACCTGACTGACAAACACTGATTTCTTCTTCCTTTATATCAATTCCTTTCTTCAAAAAAAAAAAAATTCTCTCTTATTCTTAGCTTTGTATACTGTGCTGAGTTTTAACTTACTACTTTTGGTGCACGTATGCTTTTTGTTACCTTGTCTTGTTAAAATTGCTTCCATTGTGTTCTTCACTTGTAAGTCGTAAGTAGTAAGTAAGTCGTAAGTAGTTATTTTGGATGAAAGCGACTGCTAAATGAGTAAATGTAAATGTAAGTAGAGCCACTGCTCCTCCTCATTGAGGGGAGCCAGCTGAAGCTTGGGTATCTGTTTCAAATGCCTACTAAACGCCTTCCTGGGGAGGTGTTTCTGGTATGTCCCACGAAGAGAAGGCCCCGCGGAAGACCTAAGACACCCTAGAGGGACTATGTCTCTAGGCCTGGGAACACCTTGGTATTTCTCCAAAAGTGCAGGAGTCCAGGGAATGCTATCCCCCTGGCCCAGCCCCCGAGAAGCCAAGGCAAGGCAATTTTATTTAAATAGCACAATTCATACAATGGGTCATTCAAAGTGCTTAGTAGTTTAACGAAATAAAAGACACATTTAAAATACATAGACAAGATTTAGAATAAGAAACATAGGAAAAATTAAAAGATGAAGTGTGCTGATAAAAAACATTCAGTTGTCTTTACTGAATGTAGGCGGAGATAAAGAGGAAGGTTTTTAACCTGCCCTTAAACATTGTTAAAGTTGAGGCTTGTTTTACTTCATCTGGGAGGCTTAAAGGCTGCTTCCCCATGTTAAGTTCTATCTCTAGGCACGAGCAGAAAGCCTGTCTCAGATGTTCTCTGAGTCCGAGAAGGTTCATAAGGAACTGTCAGAAATATATTCTGGTGCTAAAGAGACCTGTTTTTAAGATGATAAAAACAGGTCTTGACTTAATGTGACTGTGGAAATTCAAGTCTGAGTCCATGATGACCCCTAGATTTCTAACCTGATTTTTAGATTTTAGAGAAAGAGACTCGAGGTGACTGCTGACACTTTCTCTTTGTTTCTGTTCCCAAAGATGATTAGTTCAATCTTGTCTTTGTTTAGTTGAAGAAAAATATTTTACATCTACAGTCAATCTGTTCGATGCAGCGACACAGTGAATGGATTGGTCCATTTTCCCTGCTGTAAGTGAAATGTAAATCTGAGTGTCATCTGCATAATTATGGTAGGATACCTCACAGCTGCATAATAACTGGATTAAAGAAAGCATGTAAAGATTGAGTATTAAGGGTCCCAAGATAGACCCCTTGTGGAACCCCACATGTCAGGGCCATTTGGTCTGACACACAGTTACCAACCGAAACAAAGTACTTCTTCAAGATAGGACTAAATCCATATAAGTGCAATTCCAGAGATACCTCCCCATAATATGGATAAACAGAAGAAGATGGAAGGACCTAGCTTTGGAAAATCACATACTCACATATAGGGGGGTCTCATGTTAGCAGTGCTCACATTGGTCTATGCCGGCTGCTCAACATTGTTAAGTAATGGCTGCCAATAATAGAAAGTGTCTATTCCAGCACTGAATAGCACAAAAATAAAAACATAAATGGATAAATATTGGTCATGCATTCACAAAGTTTAAAGAGGTCTGACGCTGAACCCAGACGTTTATGGTAAGCTATGAACTTTAGTTTGATGTAACAAGGTGGTAAATTGATCCATTCTACCTTTTTATGATAATATAAGCAAGGTTACTAAATGTTGTTGTTGGATGTGAGGGTTGCGGTTACTGACAAGGACAGTAGAAAAGTTTGTGTAATCAATTTTTAGGTAAGTCTCATTTTATTACAGATATGATGTTGCTTGTTCTTTAGATGTTTATTGAGGATTCTTTTTCACCACACAATGAATGATCAAAATCTTAATTTTGGAGCCTGTAGAGTGTAGATTTTCAGGTGAAAAGGTCCATTTCTGCTCCATTTCACTCACAGTTTGATTTTTCTGCTGCAAATGAACTGTCTGTGTCTGTGCTCTCAGAAACCATCGCAGCAGGAGCATCTTTTTATTTATTAATACATTTCTATATTTCTTCTCCAACTCCAAATGGTGCTTGTTTGACGAGAAATAACTTTTATTTGCTTTTAGCTAGAATTTACTCCACGAGTGATTTATAAAACATGGGAGCATCAAAATAATGCAGATTTATGAATATTTCAAGGGTTTCACTTGTTAAGAGTCCCCCTTTTTCTTTTACCGTTTCAATTCAGACTGAAAAAAGAACATATAGTGTTTTAGCTTCAGAGAGCTGCTGCCTTCCACATTTTTTACCTCCAGGAAAAACTGGGAATGTTGTATGTGAAAGTAGAAAGTAAGTCATCTTTTACTATTGACTACACCATCATCCATTTTTTATGAAATAGTTGGCTTCATTTGAAAGTTAAGAGTCATTTTAAATGAGTGACTTGGCAAAATTGTAGAGACTGCAAGTTCCATGAGCATTAAATGGTCACAACATGTAGGAACAGTACACATATATTTCAATATGATAATATTGGCTTCAAATTAAGATTTTAATAAAGAAATGTTCAGAAAAAATCTTAATAAAATAAAAATCTTAATATTTTCACAATAACTGTTTGTAAAACAGGACTATGTTATGAATAGGATACATTATTCATTCATTCATCTTCTTCCGCTAAAACCCGTTAGGGGTCGCGGGCGACTGAAGTCTATCACAGCAGCTTTGGGGATTGAGACGGGGCACACCCTGGCCTAGACAATGCCCAGTTGGTTGCAGGGCTGACACCGAGACAGACACTGACAGACAACCCTTCACTCTCACAGTCATTCACTTGTTCACCTGCACATGCATGTCTTTGGGCGGTGGGAGGGAGCCGGAGTAGAGAACCAGTAGAGAACTTACGGTAAGTATAATCAAAATACTAAATACAAAAAAAAATATCCTGAAAGGTGCAACAACTTATGTTTAAAACAATCATATATCACTTTACAGTGAGACTGTAAAAATATATAAACATTGTAACAATTTGTATGTGTATTTTTGATAATACAAAGCTTGTGTTATGGTGCTGGGTGATTTTATTAAGCCCCAAGTACCGCAATCTTTGGCTTTTCCGCCATGTCAATGGAAGGTAGGCGGTTCGATTCCCGCTCTCCCCACAGTTCATACTGTCGTTGTGTCCTTGGGCAAGACACTTAACCCACCTTGCCTCCAGTGACTGTAACACTGGTAATGTAATGTAAGTCGCTTTGGATAAAAGCGTCTGCTAAATGAATAAATGTAAATGTAAATTTTTGGCTCCCACTTTATTCTCTTGCCAGTTATGAAAAGTGCAATTTAAATAATCTCTAAACTAGAAATGGGACAAACTTGTTTTAAGGTACAACATGGTTTGACACAATACACACCTTTCTTGTAATGAAAAAGCACATTTATAAAAAAGACTCACCTTTAATAACAACCCACATTTGTCATATATCCTACTTACTTGATATTAAATGAAAGACATTTTAACTGGTAATTGCAATACCGTGATACTCTCATATATGTTTATGATCACCAGAATCTCATACCGGTTTATGTCTACCATGTCCCTAGCTATTTTATCCTAATGCTATTTTGTCTTAGGCCCCTTCTCTAAATTCAACCACAAACAGCAGTGTACTGCTTTAGACGACACATTCTCCTCTCAAGGCCAATCACTAGCCCATCTATACTGCTATTAAACATGCTAGTGGGTTGATATACTGTTTTTTAACCATATATACAGCTTGAGACTTGTATTGGACTCCTGAGGCAATTATATTAAGGCTTTTATAGCAACTATTGGTGAAGGAATCTATTTTTTTACATGAATAAACTTTAAGAATAAGATGAATAAAACATTTATTGAAAACTATACAACACATATGTGTAGATCCATTTTTGCATCAGAATACGAGACTCTGAGCTGACACATTACCAGACAAGACAAAATATTACAGTATTACTTGGGACTGAGAGCTGGTTTATTAAATTCCTCTCCAAGATGAACAGAATTTAAAGAACTAATCATTAGGACACTTTTAGAGGTGTTTTCAGTGTAAAAAAGTCTACTGAGTGTCTCAAATACCGTTGACTTCTCTGCTACTAAATGGTCTGTTGATTAGACATTAATCTGGCAACAAAGAAGATTGGCAACAGTTTCTCACATCAAGCTTTTCTACTTCTTGAGATGCAGAACAGTTCCTTTGAAGAGGAAAGAATGTTAAATGCTAAGTGCTTCATGCAGCTACAAAGAAGGATGTAGTTGTTTTTTATTGCAGTAAATGGCAGTGCACCTAAATTTAAAAAGGTTTATTAGGCCACAGAAAAAAACATTTTTTAGTACCCTCTTTGTATTTTCTTGTGATTTTTTGAATGTGAGCGTGTGTCTCCCTGAGCTGCTCTTGTGAGTGAGAGTGTCACCGCTTTTGTTTAAATGTAGGGATGAAGCAACAAGTCGTGCGCTTCTCGGGACTCATCATCGGAGTAGAAACCCCGCAGTTAACGCTTATAGGTAAATGTAAAAAAACCTGCCGATACTAGTTTCAAACTCTATCAGCTGATATCAAGAGATAGCTCTTCACCTCGTTGTGTTTTGATCTCATGAGATCTTGTGGGACGAGATCTCGTCACACCCCTAATATTAAGGTCCAGGCCTTCAGTACCGACTTGATCTGTTCCATATCACTTGGAGGAAATGTGCCTATTTGTAGCATTGCGTTGTTTCTGAGGTTATTTTTAATTAGTGTAAAAGGACCTACACCTCTCTTCAGGTTATTTTGAACAGCTTGAAAAGGATTGAATTGAAGTAAATGTACTTAAGAACCCTCATTGTTCTCCTTTTAAGAAGGTGATATTGTGCTTTAAAAAAGGTAATCTGTGTGGACCGATGTATGGCACACTTGGAGGCACATACACCTCCATTTCTTCAACTTTAAAATCCTCAAAAACCAATTAAACGCCTGGATAGTCTCTCTGTTTTAGTTTCTACCCCATTTTCCACCAACAGCTTGTTTCGGAACAAATATTTTGAAGAAAAGGAAATGCCTCAACACTAATCCTTTTGGCTTTAGCGGAGTTTAGCAGAGATGCCGTTAAAAAGAGAAGCCTTGTGTAAATGTATGAATATGTAAAACCTACACTTGTGCTTTTTGTCTGTCACAGTCTCTCTCGCCTTTCAGGCTCAAAATCTCCCCTTTTTTCCTGTTTTCTCTGTGAATTAATTTCCTCGGCAGCGGAAAAACACATTACAGTTAGTCACCACAGAAGGTTGAGCACTTTATCTGAAACATAGCGAGTCACTGCTGGAGGCTCCGAGCTCAAAGCGTGAGGGAAACAGAAAATAGGAACATGCAAGTGACACGTGGTTAGAGAAGAAAGTTTAACTGGTTTAGTGTGAAGTGTATTGAATGATGTTTTAGAAGGATCTAAACAAGATATTTCAGAGAATGGAGGAGGCAGAAATGTTATGGTAAATGGTAATGCATTTATATAGTGCCTTTTTGCACCCTTTTCGGGCACCCAAAGCGCTTTACATCGTGCTTCCACTCACACACATTCACACCTGGGGCAGACAGAGATGGGGGCTGCCATACAAACGGCGCTCAACCTTCTCCGACCACCACCAAACACACCTCTACAGTCAGACACATTCATACACCAGTGCTACGGACACTGGAGGCAAGGTGGGTTAAATGTCTTGCCCAAGGACACAACGACAGTATGAACTGTGGGGCGAGCGGGACTCGAACCTACTACCTTCCGGTTGAAGGACGGCCACTCTACCACTGAGCTACTGCCGCCCCGCTTATGGCTCGCTGAACATGTATAATTTTGACACAAAATAGATGTTCAGCCCTGGAGCAGCTTGAAAACTACGAGAATCATAAGCGATTGTTTACAACAGTTTGTGTATCCATTTATAACATGGTTCAATGGAGCGCAGTGGCTCAGATGGTAGAGCAGTTGTCTTATAACCAGAAGGTTGGCAGTTCAGTTCCCGCTCTCCTCAGTCCATACTGTCAATGTGTCCTTGGGCAAGACACTTAACCTTTCTTGCCTCCAGTGTCTGTGGCTCTGGTGTATGAATGTGTGAGTATGTTAGGAGGTTGGTGGGACCATAGGTATAAAATGGCTTCCACATCTCCACCTCTGGGACTGTGGAGTGAGTGAATAATGCAGTCATTCCCAAACTGTGGTCCGCGGACCACTAGTGGTCCGTGAGGGTACTGCAGGTGGTCCGTGGAAAGGCAAAATAAAATAATATTTTACCTTCATTTTACCAGGAAATTCCCATAAGAAAAAAATAAAAGAATATGTAGACCTATATTGATATAACATTTGCATTAAATTGTCAAGTTGACAATAAAAAGAGGGGGTGGGGGGGTTGTGGAGAGACCTGTTATTTTCATTTCTATTTGTTTTCCGTATTTTTGCTCTCGTGTTTCTTTTCAGAAATGCCAAAGGTTTTGAAATGTTGACTATCCAAGTGTTCTTTTCCATTGCTATGGAAATAAGCCTGTTGTTCAAATTAACCTGATTATGCCCTCGGGCACATGAGTAAATAAATTAAATATGTGGCAGCCGTTGTGTGCAGTAAACTTTCTTTTAACAAGCCTGTTGCACACTGATGTGATGACTAGTTATAGTAGTGCTAGTAAGCCTATTTAGAGGTACAGATTAATTCAGGTAAGACTGTGTGTAGACATTTTATTATGTGTGTTATGAGGTGGTCCGCTAAATTTTTTGATTACAAATAGTGGTCCACACACACAAAAAGTTTGAAAAACCCTGGAATAATGGACTCTGTTAAGCACTTAAAGTGCTTTACTTTAAAAACAAAGCAGGTGGGAGTTGATTCATATGTCCATTGACCATAAATGATACAATAGAATGTCTATCATTGTATATTATTTCAAGTTGTATATATAGGTCACCTGGTTCAAGTGTGGAGTCATTTATTGACTTTAATAGGTAACAAAATAATTAATCATCTGTGGAGATTATAGATTACACAGAAACATCTGCACAGAGTACGGACTGGAAACCCAGAGGTCAAAGTGGGAAACACCTCCAAAGGTGGTAGAGAATGATCGAGCCAAGATTCTGTGGGACGTCCAGATTCAGACTGACAGAATGGTAATGGCGAACCAACCAGACATTGTGGTGGTGGACAAACAGCAGAGGAAGGCTGTTGTGGTTGACGTGGCAATACCAAGTGATGGCAACATCAGGAAAAAGGAACATGAGAAACTAGAGAAAAACCAAGGGCTCAGAGAAGAGCTGGAAAAGGCTTGGAAAGTGAAGGCAACAGTGGTGCCCGTGGTCATCGGGGCACTCAGACAGTGACCCCCAAACTGGAAACGTGGCTACAGCAGATCCCTGGAAGAACACCAGACATCTCGGTCCAGAAAAGTGCAGTACTAGGAACAGCAAAACTGTGCAGAACCCTCAAGCTCCCAGGCCTCTGGTAGAGGACCCGAGCTCGAAGGATGAGACCACCCGCGGAGTTTTCTTTTTTTTTGTTTATTTATATATATATATATATAAAACATCAACCAATCATAGACGATTGGTGAGCGTTTTCCACTGGCCCACTGTTGCTACATACGTTACATTATGCACGCGTGTTCCAGTGGCTGTTTATGCGTAGACAGTGTGTTTTACACTACCAGTCAAAAGTTTGTTTCTGTGAAGGTCTGGTAAAAGGCTTGGCTGGTAAAATGTAACAACCCCTTGCCTCTTTGGGCAGAGATGTGAAAGCTGATTTAAACATGTGTGCAGATCAGACAAGTGAACTCTGATACTACAAATGCAAATCAGTAGATATTTTTGATCATTATTTTTTTGACACTTATTTGAAGTTTGCTGTTTTCAAATTGATTTTCACCAAATTCCATAAAGTCTTTGATCAAACCACAATAGAAATTTCTTAACGTCAATATCAGCTTTGGTGTTTAATTAAGCAGGTGGCATTAGATCCAGTACAAACTAAATTAAAGCTTGATTCAATGGGAAACATTCGTAATTGCTGGCTGCTTTACTTCAACAGTAATGGCTTTAGGCTTCACTTTGATCAGAAACATTGTGAACAGCATAAATACAATATTACACATAGAAAATAAAAACATATTTATGTTCAAAAAAGGTGTTCCTGTGACCAACTGGCCATTGTTCAAGATGTACAGGCCCAAAGTTGCTAGGATAGGCTCCAGTCACCTGCGACCCCAATGGGACTAAGTGGTAGAAAATGAATGTTCAAAATATTTTTTTTTTTACAAACTAAAGCATTGCCTCAGTCTGCGCTTAAAACTAGCAAATTATTGACTCATTATTCAAAAAATTTATGGGTGAATTAGTGGACCAACATTTACCATCCCCTGGGATTTAGTACTGTTTTGTGATACAGGACACAGATACATACTGTTTTCCTGCAGCTGTGTGTTTTTTTTTTTTTGTAATGAAAACATTACCCTGTGTTTACCTATTAAAAAAACAGAAGCAAGGACATATAATCTAACAATTACATTTAAGTTAATTTCATTTAAGTACAATGGCCATACACAGAGCTGGCTGAGATCTGGACCACATTGTTTTTTCATAACATTATAACAGTTTGCAGGTTCAGGGCTCAGAAGATCCTCAAACATCCCAGTCAAGAATTCTGTCTTCTCCCTATTGTCATCAGACCAGCGGTACCACTGCCTGAGGAATATCGCGGTGAAGAAGTGTTTTTACTCTCAAGCCATTCGTCCCATCCCTTATTTGATGTTATTCTACTTTTACCTTCACCTTCCTGCACTGCTTTATGCTAATTGTAAAATACAGCTGCAGTACTGTACATACTATTGTTAATAACAAACACATCTTTATTTTATGATCTATATTTATATTGTTATATTCTTTACAATGTGTGAAACAGTTTTTACTTTTTTTGTCATTGGTTGCAGGTACAAAGAAACTATGTACAATGTATAAATGTACATTTGACAAATAAAGTTTATCTTATCTTAAGCTTAATAATATTAGTTATAATTATAATAACAAATGCATACTACTTATATAGTGCTTTTCAAGATACCCAAAAGATGCTTTACATAGTCCATTATTCATTCACTCCATAGTCACACACTGGTGGTGGTAAGCTACATCTGTAGCCACAGCAGCTTGTTGCATTGTTTAAACAAATGAACTGCTAGCTCTTCATAGCACAAGTTTGCTATGCAATAACTCAGAAAGCATAAAGATATAAAGTTTTTTTTTAATATCCATATTGCTTTCTAAATGATAACCACAATACCATACCCTGTTTCTTTCTATGTCTTTGGTTAATATGTTTGCATCTAGTATGTTCTTTTTAAATACAGCCAGTGTTACTGTTATTGTCCAAACATCCCATCTACCGTTTGCATATGCTCAGATGAAGTACTCCTTCCTGCTTTGGTCCATGGCGTCTTTGAGCGCCGGGTCGCTTCTCAGCGCTACATCCGCCGTATCCGCAAACTCCGTGCCCTTGGCTTCATTGGTAAGGTACGTGCCTTTGTGTCTGAATATGTAGCGGACCACGACCAGCACCAGAGCGAGCAGCACCAGGACGATGGTGGCGATGACAGCTGCAAGATGAAGACAAACGACAGGACTCATTACTGCGTCAGGCACAGATGGACTCATAACCAACTGCGTCCTGGAGATTTCCATCATTAAGACACATGCTAATGACTTTGTTGTGATCGTTCACAGCGGGATGGCATTGTCAGTTAAAAAACATTTCAGTCAAGTGTTAGTCGACAAGCACCTGGTTTAGAAGACAGGCCATCAACATTGATACAAATTAAGCCATAGACTGTAATGTGTTAAAATATTTTTTTGTATTGTATATATTTTTACCATGTTACTTTGTTGGTTTAAATTTAGGGTACATTATGTAAAATAATCAGGGATTTGTTGCACTTCATGGCATCCTGAACTGGTCCCTACCCATTAAAGATGGCTTCTCAAAACTAAACTAATTGCCTGATAAAGGCAATAAAGGATTGTTTGTTTGCTTTGTGAATAAATCTCACTTTTGCATGTCACATTGTGTGTGGGGGCTTTTTCACCCAATCAGAGAAAACAAATCGGTAGCTAACAGGTCTCTATTTTGCTACATTGCAAGGATAGCATTTTTAAGCTAAAGCAGGTCTGCAGTTTTATTATTCAATGAAAATTGGGCTATGTAGAGCACTTTGAGAGCCTTAAAAAGCACTTTATAAATCCAATCCATTATTATTATTAGTATTATTATTATTATTATTATTATTATTATTATCTCATTCTGAAGGTGCTTTACTGACACCTTTGTTCCTGGCTTTGTTGTGCTGTTGATCTACAATTACTGTACTCTACTGCAGTACGCTGCCCTTAAAAGGCAAATGTTCACTGTTTGTATATTTTGTTAAAATGAAGTTAAGTCTTCAATTGGCCTTGATATAATCAGTTTTATTTGAAAATTACCTTTAATTGTTACGTGCAATTTAAAATAAATGCAGTAACTACAGTATAAAATTGAAGCTAATACAATAAATGCAAAGTTGGCAATGTTTTGACAGTTTGAAGCAGTTGCTGGAATTTGGATTACATTTACATTTACATTTATTCATTTAGCAGACGCTTTTATCCAAAGCAACTTACATTACATTACCAGTGTTACAGTCACTGGAGGCAAGGTGGGTTAAGTGTCTTGCCCAAGGACACAACGACAGTATGAACTGTGGGGCGAGCGGGAATCGATCCTACTACCTTCCGGTTGAAGGACGGCCGCTCTACCACTGAGCTATTGCCGCCCCAGCATAGATTTTGGTGTTGCTAATGTTAATTTGACCAACGATGACATAATTCATCCATAAAACTCATGCACTATACCAACAGGTGATAACCCATCTGATGATTTTCATTGGAATATTGTTAAATAAATCTGTTTTCAAGGACATGCTAAATAAAGCAATCCATGGATATGTTGGGGATTGATTTTAATCCATTATAAATCTCTTTCCTGAAATGTAGAACATCAACACATCTCGATACATTCACTAAACCTTCTTACACATTCATTCACCAGTGCCACAGACACTGGAGGGTTGTGTCTTGCCCAAGGACAGAACTACAGTATGAACTGAATTATGGCATATGTACTACATTGTTTTGGGTGGCTCTGTGTGAAAGCTGATAACGGTGTACGAATCTGCAGTAACATGACTGTTTACTTACAGTTTTCCTGACCATCCTTCTTGTGTAAAAAGCCCATGGTTATTGCTGTTATAGTTATTTAGAAATGAGAAGAATTAGTTAGAAATGAGTAACAACATGTCTGTGGTGGTTCTCAGTCACCCTGGACATTTGAGGCCTACGTTTTAACTTTTTCTTTGTTAGAAATGAGACAACTGAACGTAGTTTTGAAATATGTTTTCCCTTTCCAAGGAACTTTGTCAAACCTACTTCAGTTATGTCCAGATGTCTCAATTTTCTGGAAAAGTGGACTAACATAGATGTGTTTATCAGATCAGAAAGATTTATACTGATCTGCAATGAAACATTTTTACCTTCTGTTTCTTTTGTGCTTCTTCAGTCTGACATGTCTGATCATCATCTACTCAAGGTAATTTTATGACCCTTACAATCTCAATAAAATATCAAATCTAGCATTCTTAAATCTTTATGTGATTATAAAACCGTCAAAACCCAAAGATTTGAGTATGTCTACTACCACTCAATGAAAACCTTTAGATAAAATGTAGACATAACTGACAAATAATGAGTGGAATGTTGATGAATACAGTTGTTACTGCTGTCGGAGACACTTTGAAGGCCAAATAAAACCCCTTCAGCACCACTGTCAGCAGGTGAAAGCTCTGCTAAAAGCCACTGTTCCGGGACATTTGGCAGATGCAGATGTGTGTTTCCTGCCCTTGGCTTTGTTTTATTGTGCGCTGCGGAAGAAATGAAGCTCGGCGAGACAGAAGCGCTAGGATTTGGTGAATAACATAAATAACAGCGACATAAGTGGAATATGTGAACTCACCTCCCAGAACAGCTTCCAGGTATCCATCATCCATGTTGTACCCTGCAGTAGAGAAACAAATGGACCATTAGACGGATGTGAATGGGATTATATCAATGATTAAGACATTTCAGAGGGAGTACTGGAAATCCATGAAACGGCTTGAATTTTATTTATTTTTTAAGTTTGACGTGCTAAAATATTGTGTAAAGTCCTAGAAAAATGTCAAGAGCAGATGTCTAGGACAAAAAGATACTAAACCATGAGTATACGACTAAAACACCCTCTAATGAGATTTGAGAAAATACTAAAACCACTGAACCTGACCCACATGGTGAGGCACAATATCTGGCCTTGCTGAAATAGAAGTTCCCGAAAAACATATGTGGGTCAGAGGTGAACTGTCCCTGGATTGTGCGTGAGATTAGACGGTGATGGAATGTAATCTCTGATCAATATTAAACTCGGATACAATCAACTTTCAGTGCACCCCTGACAAGTTTATTATGCACTGAGCCATGTAGGTTGGACACAAATCTGCACCTTGTACTGATAAGCAGCATTTGAAAGTACCCAGACACATATAATAATAGTCACTATCCAATAACAATTAATATGTTGATAATGATGAATGTACATTAGCACAGCTCTATGATATTCTAAAGGTTTGAAAATGGAGCTTGAAATACTTCAAAAATGCATTCATTTGAATTAGAGGGTGATACAAAGGTACAAAGAGTTAGTCATTTTTTTGGGGGGATCACATTTTTCACCCAGAAAGCTTTGAAATGTAACTCGATGGCCTATCCTCTCAGCCCTGTCTCTAATTGTGTCACTGGATTGTGAGCAGATGACAGGGTAACTTTCAAACTTTAAGACGTTATATATTGTTTATTGGCTATTTTCATGTTTTGAAATTTTTGTCTTTTAAAATCTCTTTAAAGAGCACATGGAATGTCACGAGACAACATGAGTGTGAATGCACAAGGTGTGTAGTGCAGCTACTCTATGGGCTGTATTAGATAAACCTAGAACCTATAAAGAGGTGGTGCTTATGATGTGTGCTACAGTGATGAAAGCTTTACGTTTCAGTCCTGACATGTTTTCTAAGTAAGTTGTAGAGATTGTATGTTTTGTTCCTCCGCTCGTGTCTGCACTGTTGTAAATGTTTGATTGGAGTTTGCAGTGCCCCTGCTGTGCCCTGGCAGATCTCTGTCAGCAGTGCACTCCTTACATAAACTGATTAAAGATCATTGTGAATTATTGCTCAGAAAACACCCATCGCCTCCGTTTCGACTTTGTGCTGGAGGACGGCCCGGGCTCCACTTTGTGTGTTTAGTTTCCCATCAGCCCCTGCTTCAGTATTAATGCATAGCCCGATGTGTGCAATTAACAGACAGGCTCATTAATGCCTAATCACCTCAAACGCTGAGGAGCGCGCCCACTCGTTAAACTCTCATTGTGTTTACAATGTGCGCGAGTTTGGTGCAATTAAAGCTGAATTACAGAACTTTATCATGTGGGACACGGACTGGGGGGGGGAGTTCAACTTCACCAAATGAACATCTCTCTTAGGAATGAACGGCAGGAACAAAACAAGTCTATTTAACGAACATAGCCTGCTTCTTTTGTTTTCAAAATGAGGTCCCTATTGTGCTTTAACAGTGTTTCTCTGGCCACATCCACATGACTTGCAAAAAGGTGCATTGTGTTCTTGTAGAATATAGTAACACATTAGTTAAATAATAATAGTTTGTTGAAGTTACAGTCACCTGAAAATAACTTTTGTCTCTCTTGGAAGAATAGACATTCCCGTTAGGATTTTGTATTTTTTGTGGTCCCTGTCAAAAGCTAAACTCAATGCTGCGTTTCAATACGCTATTAAGAACACTCTTTGTGTGACCGATTGGTGGCATAGTTTAATCACCCGCACCTTGGTGTGAGTGCACCTGGAGGTTATAAATACACGTGAAGCGAAAGCGTCTTCAGGCTTGCTTTTTTTTTTTAAAGCCACAGGATGAGCCGGTTTTATGGAACAAAAATGACAAAGAAATCGAGCCAGACCCAAGTCTAGTTTATTGGGTTAGCTAGTTTTATGGAACCCCCCCTAAGGAGAACTCCAAAAGAAACAAGGACACTGGGGCCGTATCCTGGTTTCTGACAACATCAGGAGAATTGCATGTGCAAACTCAGTCGAGTGACTTTCCTAAACCAAAAAAAAAAAACCTATAACTACGGTCACCTTCAAACTTAGCACGCCTGATTTGTGCTGGAGTTTTTATCCTCTTGCTGCTTCTTGTCAATGCACAAGACATGTTAACACATTTCAATATATATATATTTTTATCCTTCTGTTTGTAAAATTGTGGTAAATATGCTATGTCTGTGAGCAGCTTTGCCGGCTCGAGCGCCTCGGTGGCAGAGTGGTTAGCACACTCAGCAAGAAGGTCCATCCAGGGCAGGGCCTTTCTGTGTGGATCTTGTATAGTCTCCCCGTGTCTGTGTAGGTTTCCTCCAAGTGCTCCCCACCACCCCTACCCCATGGGGCCAGGACTTTCCTGCAAAAGAGATTTCTCAGTGGAACTTTCTTGGATAAATAAAGGTTAAATAAAATAAAAGAGTGCTAAATTTACAGCGGTTTGTTTTTGTTTTGGTCACTAGTATAGAAAATGCTATCTTCAATCCACTGTAGCTTATGATCAATTCATGTTCTCCTTTGGACAGTTACCTAGTTGTTTTTTCCAACTTTGTTGTGGTCATGAGCTATCAACTCAAGTTTACACAAATCAGGTCCCGTGGCACCCCTCCAGGGTGGGGAGCTCTGTGGATGAGGTAATGTGTGTTTTCACGGTGACCCCTATGACTGCTCAGTTCTGAGTTAAGATTTTACCTGTTACCTGACAACTTTGAACTTACCTTGTCTTCTTGTGTCCTTGCCCTAACATTTTTCTCTTTTTAACATAGGATGAATAGTAATAAGACCACATGAATGCTGCATTAGTCTGAGTGGAGTGAACTTTGATTCTCTCCAGTTCTCCGAAGTCCAGTTAGATGGCTAAATTGAGCTGCAAGCATGAGTCCGACAAAGTTGTGCATGTAAACATAGTGTGATGGCCTTAACACTTCTATCTTTCATTCTACAACTTTGTACTTGATTTATGAAAAACTTACTTTGGCTTTTTCTCATTTTAAAAGTACTCACTACATTATTTAACACAGATGTAAAAATCTGTGTTAAAACATAATTCTCCTACCTTCCTGAACATTCATGTTTGGGTTTCTCCAATTTTGTCTGGAACATTTTTAAATCAAGTTGACTTAAGCCACGCAGACTTATAGCTGCAAAGCGGATGGGTATTTTTCCCTTTTCTAGGTAGATCCCGGGAGATGATTCAAATTGTTGGTTTTAAAGGGCCAGCCCAGCAGCAGATAAACCTCCCTTCACTAAAACCGCAAAGAGGAAGCAGCATGAAGCAGAGATAAAGTTAAGCAAAAGTCACAGCTTTTGGAGGAAAATTCACATGCTTCCCACATGATGTACACAAGCTTCAGATAGACTTCAAAATTCTGTCTCCATCATTTGGCTGTGAGTTCTGCTTATTTGCTCTGAACTGATTCACATCTTTCCCTTCATAAATGTGTCCAATGTGTTATGTGCCCCAGCAGCTTTATAAGCCAGGCAAAAAATATGACAGCTGATTTGAGGAACTTTTTACAAGGTTCTTGTGTTGGGTCGACAACTGGTCAAACAAATGAAAAAAATGATACACACCTCCTTTTTAGAACCTGTGAGAAGTTACAGCAACCTGCTGTTGTCTGTGAACAAACTGAGTGAAAATAGATTTCATGGTAAATTCTCTTAAATAAGTAAGAACAATTAAATAAATAAAATAACTTTAAGAGTTGTGTTAACACGTGTCTGCTTCAGTGGTTTTCAAAATAAATCTTTGTTCCCTCTGAACTGTAGTCTGAGTGAACAGATTTAATCTGTAAAAAAACTGTAAAGGCTTTAAGGCTGTCAGGTGCAGGTTGGGACGCATTTTAATTTCACAATACAAGTAGTAAGTAAGTTCAGTGTATTTATAGTCACTGTATGTAGGGTCGCAGCAGCGGAGTAATTTGCATGGGTAGGTTGGCGATATTTTTACGCAGGATAACCCCCCTGATGCAGACCTCTCCATTTGCCCGGACTTGGGACCGGCACAGGTAGAACATGGCTGGAGTATCTCCAATCTTTCGCACCCAAGCCAAGTGCACTAACCTCTCCATACAGTATAATCTTGTTGCTGCAGTAGATCCACACCTACCTACAATACCTTGTTTGTCAGAAATGCACAAATAAATAGTGCAGCTGTTGACCTCAATAGAGTGTTGTTTTTTTACTTTATTTTCATATGATCTATATTGTATTGTGTCCGCCATTTTAGTTGTAATTTTAATGCTATATTGCCTACGCATAGTAAGATTGTTTGTGGTATGTACCAACCCATGAGAATCTCAGTCCCCAAACTGACCATTAAACCAAGCACAAACAAACATCTCCACACTGCATCATGATAAGAATATTGTGCTCCAGAGTTCAGGCTGGCTTTGCCATCCTCTCAGACTCTAAAAATTGACCGACAACAGCTATCCGTCCCTTCGAGCCGTCACTCCGTCTGCTCACGCTGATAACATTCCTGCCTCGATTGTGTGTGTATATTGAAAGCGGCCACTTCATCTATGTGTATACCATCGGCCAAAGGGTGAAATTCATTTCTCACTCTCTGCCCTGAGACACTCGGCACATTCTTCCTTTTTTTTCTTCTAAAGCTTGAAGCAAGATTAGCGCCAATTCTGGGAACGTGATGAAAGTTGTAGGAACCTGTCCTTGGGGAGTAAGATACTGTGCCAGTGTAGACTCAACAGACTGTCTTGTCTCTCTTTGCCTGCTCATTGCTCAGACTTCAGACACTCAAACTGAAACAGGGAAAACAAAATTTGTCAGTCAACTTGGTCTTCTCCCTTAGCATAACAAAAAGTTAAATAGGCCCTTTTGTACTCCCTTTTTGCGGTATTGGTGGGATATTCTCTCACCAATATCCCATCAGCAACACATTAAAAACACCTAAAAGAGCCACAGTCCTGGGTAAAAAAACAGCCCTCCATCCAACCATCTGTGGACTTCAGTGGATTTTTTATTTTATTTATTTAAAGTGTAAATTATTACTGTAAATGCTCTTTAACATTTTTGTCTGTCGTACAAAGATTCAGTAATGATTTTCTGTAATGTATGAGGACATATTTTTGCAGCAGGACACTGAGGTCAATGTACAGCTGTGACATTGTCATGGTAGATTAGGTTTAGGCTGCTACAGGGATTCATAACTGTGCAGGTGGATGCAGATGAACCTCGAGAGACATACAAGAGTTATGACCCCCTCTATGGTCTCAACATATGCATTTATCCACAAAGGCATTACCTAAACTTACTCAAAGCACTATTAGTCTAGTGTTGTTGTTTGTGGAAAAAGCAGGCACCTAATTGTTTTAGGGGTTTGCCAGAAAAAGTTCACAAGAGCATTACACAAAGAAAAACTAATTTTCTTCACTCAATTTTTATGACTTAAGCTCTCTATGTAAACATGATAACCAAAAACTAAACTTGAACTAAACTACTCCAAAACCAAGAACTAAAGCAGGAACTGAAAAACGGGTATTTTTAAAGTTATACCCTGCAATTTATAGGGCTGTATTGCTGGTCTTGTCATATAGACATATTGTCATTCCTCAATCAAGGTAAAAAAAAAAATAGACACTATCTCCACATATTTATACATAGCCATGAAGCTGTATGTATCTAACATGTATTTCTATGATGACTTTATTTGATGCTGACACCTATTTTACCTTACTGTAGGTCCCACCGTTTTAGCTATGTGTATGCTGATCTCATTAGGACTGCCTGCATGAGAAGTCCTTCCAAAAGACTTTGGAAAGCTCACACTCCATCAGTGAACCCTAACTTTCTTTAATCAAAACTAGAAACTAAATGGTACATGTTTTTGCTAGTTTAAGAATCTTTGTTGTGGAAGGACAGGCTTTAAAACCACCCCTGTACAACTCTGGCTCCTCCATGTGGTGTTATTAGGCATGCTAACTTGTGGATGTTCTCTACCCACTCACTGGCAGCACTCACATTGCTATTTGCTAGAAATCAATGTGTTTAAGCAGACTTTGCAAATACAGTACCTAATGCACTTTTGCTTATTCATTACAGTCTCCTCAACGTCTTAGCTTATGATGGACCATATATTAACTTCACAGCTTAAGTTGTTAATAATGAAGAGAAAAAGTCTATGAACTGATTAAAGCATCAGGACATGTTTCTATAAATTGAATAAATATCGGGCACTCTGATCGATCTGGAGTGGACTGAATGTGAGATCAACTGTGACACAGAGCCAGAAGTGAGTGGAGGTGATTCCTGTGAAATTGGATGTGACCTGTTGGGCGCTGGGCCACACTCTTCTTTAATGAACCAAGAATATTACTTTGGAGACAGACTGAAAAACAATCTTACTGGAAAAAATAAACCTGGGAGTGTCCCGAGGCTGGTTTTACAGATAGTATCAGTTGGAACAGTTTGCTTCGTGGCCACAACAGCAGCTGCTAAGATATACTGTCTATATCATATGTTTATTACTGCAGAGTCATAGGTCACAGCTATGGATATATCTGCAACTCCCTTAAATATGCTCAACTTTGCTTGCTTAATGTTACAAAAAAAGAGTGACTTCCCACTTGTCAAAAACCTTTTGCTAAGCATTTTCATCAAATCTGTTGTACTTGTGTGTACTTTCTCAATTAAAAGGTTTATAATAAGTGAGAACTGACCAAACAATGATGAATCTGATCTTATTGAATGAATAAGAGTTTAATTTCTGCCTTTTCAAGTTAGTTAGAGCTAATTTGGTTGTGTATAAGCCACTAGTAATATTTAGATGAGTGCTTTACTTCCTGTTGTGTGATTTACATTTTTAAATCAACTGTTAAGGGAGGCACCCAGCAGCTCTCTACGTAGAGCGCATACCATCTACGCGGGAGACCTGGGTTTGATTTCTGCTCAGGTCATTTGCCCAGTTTCATTCCTCTCTCTCTCACCCTGCTTCCTATCAAATAAAGGTAAAAAGGCCCTCCCAAAAAATATGAGCTGTTAAACTTCAAAAGTATGTGGTATTGCTTCCTATGAAGAGGGCCCTTAAACACTGGTGTAACATTATTAATTTAATAACATTAGTGACCAGATGTGGGTAGAGTAGCCTAAAATTGTAAGAGTAAGAGAGTAAGAGTATTGTTACATCAAAATAATTTTACTCAAGTAGAAGTTAAAAGTAGTCCTCCAAAACATTACTCAAGTAAGAGGTATTTGGTTAAAAATACTACTATACAAAGTACTGAGTAACTCGCAATGTCTTATTTAATTTTTTTTTTTAATTTCATAAAACTTTTGAACCCAATCCCTACAGTCGGCCTGTGTGTGTGCAAAATGAGGCCTGGGCTGTTCATCCTTTTTACTTTCAACACTGGAGACAGTAGCTTTAGACATTTTTCATGGTTTTGTTGCGCCTGCTGAGGTGAAGACCAGTGTTGGGCAAGCTATTTGGAAAATATAGTCAGCTAAGCTACCAGTTACTCTACATTAAATGAAACTTCACTAAACTAAAGCTACCCCCCAGAGAAATGTAGCAAGCTAAGCTACAGCATCATGGCAAAAATTATTTACTACTACTTTTTTAAATTATTTTTATAATGAACCAACTGCATTCCAAGTCAGTGTTATCAATGTTCAGTTAAACTGTTTATTTAAAATTACACATGTTCAAAGCAAAGGCAGCATTTATTTTCATATCTGTGTCTATTTAATAGCCTTCATAAAAAAATTCACCAATAGCAACATCTCCAACAGCTGTAATCCACCCATAGTCCTGACCTGGGTCTGGTTCTGACCTGGTCCTGGTCTGGCCAAACAATCCACCAAACCATGTCCTTTCTAATTATTACTGAGCATGCAAATGAGCCACGTGGCTTAAGTTTCGTTTCTCACAAATGTGCTCAAAGCGTTGCAAACATCAACAGTGAACAATAAAATTCAGGTATAAGACACTGTGGCTCTAGAGCGGTGTCTTTATAAACTGTGGTTAATGCAAATATTTATAGACGATGCAGACCTACAAACAAAAAAAAATGTAATTAAAGCCGCAAGCGGCGATAAAGGCCCTCGCCTCCCTTGAGATCGCGGGGACACATGCACTCGGAGGATTGCATTTCGTGCTTTAAAGCGTAAACTTCACGGTAATGTCGAATAACCGGGCCTGTGTTACTGCTGGGGCCTGTTACACCACGTTGTAATTTAGAGTTAAAGGTCTCCACAATCCCTGGTTTTCCTGGGAGCTGTCTGAACCTTTGAACATAATAGATTATGCTTGGGCTAAGGCGAGAAAAACAAAGTACTGGCTGGAGATTTGAGATGACTCAGGAATCGCTGCACCCCCCTGTTTAAAAAGGCAAAATGTAAATATAACTTGTCTAAAAGTACAAGGTTACAAGTTCCAAAGGATTCTGAGGAGTTTTCTAAGACTCTAGCCGTGGCTCTGGAGGGCCTCCTCTAAAGGAAGGATCCTGGCAATTGGGAAATGGCATTTATTTCCCAAAGATTGCCTCTTCACAGACTCATTACGACCACAGCCACAAATGTATCAAAAAACAAATTGATAACTTTTTTGGCACACGTGTCTAGATGATACTCACCAAATTCGGAGCTGTTTAGATGAAAAGCCTTTAGACACAAGGGTTGCAATTTAGGTGGTCACGCATTCCACCCAACATAGTAGATTTCCTGTTGAGTTTACGGTATGGCTGTAATAAACTTTTATGTTTGCCCTGAGGTGTCCTATGGATGTACCAAGTTTTATATTTCTACATTGGAAAAATGTACTTTCCTTTTCCATAGAACCAATGTATTTTGACTTTTCTAGGGGTCGCCACTGAGTCATTTTTCATATTAATTTTTTCAGCGACTTCAAATACATAAATTTTTGGCTGGGCTTGAAGTCTGGGACCAATAAAAATGACTTTTAGTTGCACGTTTACTGGGTCAAATTGAAAATCATTTTTCAGAAAAATTATAATAAAAAAAAATATACCAAATTATAATAAAAAAAAATATAACTCGAGCAAAAACGACAAGAAAAACGCCTGTCTGTTTTACACACATGTGTTTAGCTCATTTTGCCCAAGTTTGGTGTCTGTGGAATGAAGCAGCTATTTTCTGTTGTTTTTAAAAGAGGTTGTATTCTAAGTCGGTTCACATTTTCAATTTATGGCTGCCTTCCGTGTGTGATAGGGTGTGGTCCCCATTGGCTTTTTGTTAATAAGCCCATGATGGATGTGTGTACCAAGTTTCATTTGCCTACGACAAACTAAAATTTTCACTTCCCATTGACTTTTTCCACATATTTGGGACGTTGCTATGGCAACACATTTATAGATAGGGGGTGGTTGTCATTGGCTTTTATGCTCGTCATGCCATAAGAGATGTGTGTACCAAATTTCATGTCTCTATGACAAACTAAATTCTTGGGTCCCATTATAAGTTTGTAGGGGGCGCTGGAGAGCCATTTCTAAAGATAACCCTTTTATTTACATATCTTTGTGTTCAGGCCATGAATGTGCACAAACGCCTTTTTGGGTCCGACTCGATCCGAGAAGGCGTTTGAGAGTTAAGAGACATTTTATTTTCACAAAAATGGCCACCTCGTTACAGGCTTGCCACACCCATACCCGATAAGATATCAACAATAAAGTCACAAATTTGGTTGGCACACGTGTCTAGATGATACTCACCAAATTTGGGGCCATTTAAATTAAAACAGAAGGATTTGCATCTTCTTGCGCAAGGGGTGCGATTTTAGTGGCCATGCGTTTCACCCATAGATAGTATAATTATGGATGATATCCGCCCATTGGTCCCCTATTCACCAATATGGTCATTACGAATGGGGAATAAAATGGCCGTTACATCCGGGCTTTTTCCATAGTAAAACAATAGTTTTTATATAGCATAAACAAACATATTAATCAAAAATTCACCCCCCCCCAGAGTTGTCATGTAGTAAAAACTTAGCTCTAGAGACCGGAGCCATCTTTTGTACCAGGCTGTAAACATGAGTTTTACTCTTGTAAAGTCGCCATTGGGTTTCTCCTTATATTTCCGCTTTTGGAGCCTGCCCTCTGGTGGACGGAGGTATATCGCTGTATTTCGCTGTAAAATCACCGTATGGCGGCGCCCTTACGCAACGACCATTTTAGAGGTACCATGGGAGAGGCTTGGTTTCACCCCACATGCCGGACTTCCTGTTTAGTTTAGGGTGTAGCTGTCATAGACTTTTCTGTTTGCCCTGAGGTGTTTTATTGATGCACCAAGTTTCATTTTTCTACGTTGGAAAAAAGTTACTTTCACTTTCCATAGGCCCAATGTATTTTGACTTTTCTAGGGGTCGCCACTGAGTCATTTTTTTTTTTTTTTTTTTTTTTCGGGACTTCAAATACATAAATTTTTCGCTGGGCTTGAAGTCTGGGACCAATAAAAATGACTTTTAGTTGTTGGTTTACTGGGTCAAATTGAGAATCATTTTGCAGAAAATTATAATAAAAATATATACCGAATTATAATAAAAAAATATAACTCGAGCAAAAAAGTCTAGAAAAACACTTGTCTATTTTACATACATGTGTTTAGCTCATTTTGCCCAAGTTTGGTGTCTGTGGAATGAAGCAGCTATTTTTGTTGTTTTTAAAAAGAGGTGTATTCTAAGTCGGACCAAATTTTCAATTCAAAATGGCTGCCTTCCCGTGTGTGATAGGGTGTGGTCCCCATTGGCTTTTTTGTTCATAAGCCCATGGTGGATGTGTGTACCAAGTTTCATTTGCCTACAACAAACTAAAAATTTCACTTCCCATTGACTTTTTACATTTTTGGGACGTTGCTATGGCAACACATTTATAGATAGGGGTGGTTGTCATTGGCTTTTATGCTCGTCATGACATAAGAGATGTGTGTACCAAATTAAATTCTTGGGTCCCATTATAAGTTTGTAGGGGGCGCTGGAGAGCCATTTCTAAAGATAACCCTTTTATTTACATATTTTTTTGTTCAAGTCATGAATGTGCACAAACACCTTTTTGGGTCCAACTCGATCCGAGAAGGCGTTTGAGAGTTAAGAGACGTTTTATTTTCACAAAAATGGCCACCTCGTTACAGGCTTGCCACACCCATACCCGATAAGATATCAACAACAAAGTTACAACTTTGGTTGGCACATGTGTCTAGATGATACTCACCAAATTTTGGGCCATTTAGATTAAAACACAATGATTTGCATCTTTCTGCGCTAAGTGCGATTTTAGTGGCCGGCGTTTCACCCCACATGGCGGACTTCCTGTTAAGTTTAGGGTGTGACTGTCATTGACTTTTCTGTTTGCCCTGAGGTGTACTATTGATATACCAAGTTTCATTTTTCTGCGTTGAAAAAAACTTACTTTCACTTTCCATAGGCCCAATGTATTTTGATTTTGTAGGGTCGCCACTGAGTCATTTTCGTTTTTTTTTCGTGACTTCAAAACATAACATTTTCGCGAGCTTGAAGTCTGGGACCAATAAAAATGACTTTTTGTGCATGTTCACTGGGTCAAATTTAGGATCATTTGGTCACAATAAAGATAAAAAAAAATAAAAAATCCGAGCAAAAACAATAGGCCCTCCCGGTCATCACCGGCTCGGGCCTAATTAAAATGTAGCGTGGGCAGACGCTACAGCACTACTTATTAAACAAAAGAGCTTTGCTACCAAGAAACTCTTTGATTCCGAAAACAACGACGCTACTGTGGAATGTAGTTCAGCTCATAGTGTTGCTACTGACCAACACTGAAGAGTTTGTGCCGCTGTGCCTCTACAGTCTGTGTTGGTCATGTGACTGCAGGGCTATGTCTGATTGGTGAAACACAGTCATGTGGTAGATTCATTGCTGGCAAAAACAAAGCAAAAAAAGTAATTGTTTGAGTGTAGCCCAATGTAACTGAATAAGAGCAGCGTAACTTCTTCACAAATCTACTCAAGTAAAAGTAAAAAGTATTGTGCAGTAAAACTACTCTTAATTTTTTTTTTTTTTTCAAAAAGTTACTTTAGTAAATGTAACGGAATAAATGTAACTCGTTCCTACCCACCTCTGTCAATGACCATAAGAATCAGAGTGACCCTTGATTTCCAGCTACAAGCCGGTTAGGTCTAGACTACACTTACCCTAGGTATTTTTATAAACGCATACTTTTTTATGCTTTTGTGGCTCTCGTCAATTAAAAAAACAGATATTTTTTGAAACGCCTTACAAAGTGAAGATTTTTTAAAACTCCAGATGCAGCAGAAACATGTAGACAGACAAAACACACATTTTAATATCCAAACTCATAAATTGATATTTTGCACATATCCTCCTCCCCCACTGCAAAGACCAAAGCAGAACGTGGCTCACTGCTGGGAAAACTGCAGCAACCAAACAAACAAAAATGATCTGTTTTTTTTCACGCATTCAAACAGAGTACCATGTTGCCTTCAGGACAGCAAGACAAAACAAAGACCTAGACAAAGAAACGAGAGAAAGTGAAGCCACTGGTCGATGAAGTGCAGGACTAAGAGAAAATAGCCAGAATCCACAGAAAAATAAATATATTATAGGTTTGTTTTAGGCCTAAATGTGGGTTTCTGTGAATTTAAATTTGGGTCACCAGAAAATTTACAGTGTCATTCATAAAATAAAATGAAAACCCTAAAGCTTGTGTTTGTGTGATAGTTTATGTGCATTTATATATATATATATATATAGTTTTATTTATATAGCGCCTTTCCAGTGCTCAAGGACGCTTTACATATTAATTATTCATTCACTCCACAGTCACACACTGGTGGTAGTAAGCTACATCTGTAGCCACAGCTGCCCTGGGGCAGACTGACAGAGATGTGGCAGCCATTCCGCGCCTACGGCCTCTCCGACCAACACCATCAACATTCTACCACATTCATACAAGGCAAGGTGGGTTAAGGGTCTTGCCCAAGGACACAACAACAGTATGAACTGTGGGGAGAGCGGGAATCGAACCTACTACCTTCCGGTTGAAGGACGGCCGCTCTACCACTGAGCTACTGCCGCCCCAACATATTTGCATTTTGAAGCCAGTACAAAGTACAGCCAGGTACAAAAACATCAACTAACTGATAGAAATTTCCTAAAAGCAGCCAATAATCTACAATAGAAAATAAGGGGTTTGTCTTGTGCTTCAAAACCTTTTTGTTTAATTGCGGAAAAGTGCCTTGGCTCATTAGATTATCCACAGACGTTTTTGCTGAAAAGTAATTGTATTCAGTGGGAAACTTTTTTTTTTTTTTTAGTTCTTGGTGCTGGGTTTAATTCGTCTCTAACACATCTCTGCAGGGTGACGGGATGACAGAGGGAACAACGAAACATTCTGAGTTTTAACGTATAGCTCATTCAGACAGAGACCTGGCCCTCGCTCATCAGAAACAAGGAGGAGACAGCTCCAAATTATGGTCTGTCTGAATCTGATGAGAAACAGGCAGGTGCGAGAGAAAAGAGGTCAGGATGGAAACGACAGAAAACAACTAACCACAACGACAATCAGGATTCAAACTGACAGCACTGAGGCATTGGGATTACTCCTGCTTTATGGCCATGGCCATAGCACCTATGAGGTCCCCGAGGTCTAGACCTCAGTAAAAATTTAACACTAAACAGGGGTGCACATGACTGGTTCTGTCCGCAGGTACAAATGTGGGGTGAAAATCTTTATTATTATCTAATTAAACTTGTTTTCCTCTGAGTGAAATGCCATCAAACCTGTTAATTCTTTATAATCACTTGTTTGGTTTGTTCTTCACCATGCCTCTGTCTCTGTTCTCCCTCCTCTACCCCTCACACAGCACTAAACTGATCTCAGATCTGCAGCAAGCGTTCTGTGAAAGGAATTACGGCGCGCGGGTCAGACCAACTGTCGAGAGGCGGCTATACTTACAGTTTAATTTGTAAAATTAGCTGCTCTAATAATGATTCAAAAACTAAGAGACAGAGTGAAGCCATGTGTTGGACAGAAACGTTAGTGAAGTCTGGACAGACTTCAGCCTTAATGAAGAAACTCAAAAGGGATTTAGCTCCATTTACAGCAGAAAGAACTAAACCCTCTCTTTCAAAATTCACAGTGGGGTTGCAAAAATCTTTTCTATCTGTTTTTTTTTTTTTTAGAAATCAGGTCGGACAACCGTGTTTACATTTGTTTATTAAATTATAGCTGAAAGAAAAGGCACTCGTCTGATTGTAGAGTGAAATAGTGTAAAATTGGCTTAAAATAGAATTCAACAAAAATGTTAGCTAAAAAGTAGTGTTTTCGAGTAGAGAAGAAGTCTAAGGAAAAAGATAAAGGTTAACCCTAACCCTTAAATATACTAAAATAAGTGACAATAAATATATAAAATTCACATTTTTCATTCAGATCTTGTAGGGGGTGGTAGCCTCTCAATATTAAATGAATAAAAAGCATAACATGTTTTTTGTGGTTCATCACTGATATACACTATAGTATAGTAATAGTGCACTTCCTGGTCATGGTGAGCTGGACAAATTGTTGTCACTGAAATCTGTAAAGCACTGTCAGTTTAGCTCACAGGTTGGAGCTATGCTAGTTTAGGGTTTTTAGTTTGGCATCTTGCATAGGTAGAAACACTGACTCAAATAAAAATGAGGGTTCTTTTTATCCAAATGAAATCATTTATATTTTTCTATTGAGTCTCCCTCACCAGCCAAAAACTACAACAGCACCTATTTAGTTTTTTTATTAGCACCCTCCAGTCCTGTAAACATGTACAGACAAAAAGGAGAACTTTTTGATTTACAGTATGCATAAAACAAACACGTTAGAATAGGGGGCACATTTATCATGAATTTATGCATTATTTCATGCAGGACTCATACATTAGTGAATGCATTAAAATCTCCTGAATCACCAGGATTGATCATGTTTTCATCATATTTTCAGTCTTGATGCATGTGTCATGCATGAATAAAATGTGCTCCCTGCTCTCAAGTGTTACCAATGCTACGACTAATAGTTTAGTACTTAAAGCATAAAGCTAGCCTCGGCTTTCAATGTTAGGTGACCTTTATTTAAACAGGTTTGTTCCCTTTCGATTCCTAATCTCTTTTTGAAGGGACCCTGGCCCCATTGGTGACCTGACCTACATTGCATTTTTTAGTAAATAGAGGAAACCTACTCAGACATGGGAAATGTAAAACCCTTGCCAAGACTGGACCTCCTGGCCATGTTGCTTTGAGGTAGGAGTGCTTATCCACCTGTCACTGGCCAACATACATTGTATATGTTCATACCAATGAATCAATCAGCAAATTAATCTGAATTATCTCTGGTATCAACCTTATTATTAACATTGTGCAGTTTATTTCTGTGAGATATTTTGTCAGACCATCATGGGGAAAAGGGGTTCACCAAAATATCATAAAGACGTGTCTACACTTGGCCCGGGTGAACGTGTTTCCAGGGCTTTAAGATAAACACAACACTCACTAGTTCTGGTTTTACACATCACTCCTTCAGGAACTCATCTTCACTCTTCCCCCTCTTCCTCGTCCAAAGCCTGCAGCTCTGAACTCCACTCATCTTTATCCAAGTCAGCTGCCAGACTGCCATTTCTTTTACATCATTTTCTCTCCAACATCAACACCCAGGAACTACTTTAGTATTGAATTCTTTTTTCTGCAGATCATCGTGAAGAATAGATAGTAACATTTATGGTTATGAGTAAGTATATTAAAAATATATATGAAAAGCAATGATATTTCATCTTTTGGCATACAATACAGGCTGAACAAATTCAAAGCTTAGTCAGTACAAAGCAATTGCTTAAAAGCAGAGTTAAATAAATACTAAACTAGAACTAAACCAAGAACCTAAAACAAATAAGTCACCAATACCAAATACATATACACTAGTACATTATATATGTTTCTATTTTTTCTGGATGCTGTAACCAGCAACACAAAGCAGATGACTCAAACAGGAAGCAGACCCTGAAAAAATGTCGTCTGCTGCTCCACAGTTAGTAGGGGAGACGTGGTAAGAAAGTAACACTGTGCTGAGCATCTGTAACTCAAATGTTATTAATGCTAGAGTTTTCAATTTTGTTATAGACTTTAGCCACATTTGTTGGATACAATAAGGACCTGCCTGGACCTGTAACATACTCACATTAACCATGAGTTAGGGTTAAATGCAAATAGTTCCCTCATAACGGGATGTAACGTTGAATGGTAAATTGTTAAAATAAAGTTCACAAAATTTGATTTATGAAAGAGCATTGCATGAAAAATAAAGATAGAATTATCTGAACCAACTTGAACCATTTGAAGTAACAAAAATGTGCAAATATTGCTGCACAAACGCACAACGTTTAGTGTGTGTAGTTGATATAGACCAAGTAGTTTTCTATTCTATTTATTGGTGAATATATAAAGTTTATTATTGTTTGATGATCTGTTCCACTTTTCTTTTGGGTATTTCTAGAAAAATAATTCTTTCACAAAAAAGGTTACCTCACAGACCTACTTTAGTTAAATCTACCAAAAAGAGCTGTCCCTGAGTCTCTCTGAAGACTCTCCTCTGTACAGTCTCCTACAAAAACAGCTGCTTTAGGTAAAATATGTGTAATAATTGTATCTCCACAGTAGAAACCAGACAAATTTATATATATATATATATATATATACTTTTTGGAGCTCTAAAATCCTTAATGTTGCACACAGAATAATGAAACTTCACCTGTGAGCTTATAATCCTAAAGGGGATGTTCTGTTTTAATGACATAACTGTATCCCTTTATTAAATGGTCAAACAACAATGTTATAGCTCACCCTGTGTTACATGACTGCCCGGTTTCCCACTTCAGTAAGAGCTTCAGTGAGACTGTACTTTTGACAAAATGGAGCTTAGACGTGGAACTGATGCCATTGGATTTCATTTTACGTTTACTTTTGCTTTACTTTTTACTTTCTTAATTTAGAGTATACTGTAATATTTTCGTATGAATGTGTAAGAATGTTGATGGTGTTGGTCGGAGAGTCCGTAGGCGCAAAATGGCTGCCACGTCTCTGTCAGTCTGCCCCAGGGCAGCTGTGGCTACAGATGTAGCTTACTACCACCAGTGTGTGACTGTGGAGTGAATGAATAATTGATATGTAAAGCGTCCTTGAGCTCTGGAAAGGCGCTATATAAATATAACAATTATTATTTTTATTTTTTTTTATATTTTCAATCAGTGTTACAGAGAAAAAGGGCAGTAGAAATTTAAAAGTGAGTGATAAGTATGAGTTTATGAGGCTCTGATAAAGTCCTGATTACTGGACAACCTTTTATAGGAGCTTTATAAGCTTTTAAGTTTTGATTTAAGCATGAATATAATGTATGTTAAGTATGTATATTTTCAAATATGTAATTGTATTAGAGTGTTGGAAATTATTTGGGACATGCACTGGAGAATAGGAATTACATTTGAATAAAAACTGTAAGATAGTGTTAGGTTGGTGCCTGACCCTCTCCATATTTTTTATCACTGAAGTATTTAAAAATCTGTCTAAGCACCATCTGCTGGTTCTATTCTCTGAACTCTGAATACGACTCTCACACACCGCAGAACCATTCAGCTGACGTTTGTATTTGAAACCCTTTCTGAATTTCTATACCTCACAGCCAGCTCTTTCTTAGACACATCCATTCTTTGAATTTTCACTTTGTCTCCTAAATTCACCCAGAGCTAAACCGTCACTGCTCACTGTGTGGCGCACTGTGTAGACACTCGGCGTATGACGGGAAATGTATAAAGCCAACACCTGGAGCGACAGGTGAAAAGATGGCAGCTTCTTTTCAGCAGTGACTCAATAAAACATCAACAGGGAACACTTCCAGTTTCTGAACAGCTTAGCTTTCATTTCGGCTACATTTAGTTTCATGTTATTTAAGAGACTCCAAACTGGGCTTTAGTTTTTTTTTTTTTGGTTTGCTTTCTTTATTGGAGCCTTATCAACTATAAACCCCATTCTTCTTTTATTGTAATGTTTGGATTTGATGAGTTTCAGAGGTGCATCAACAACAAGAAAAATAATGACTAATAGTACGTCATAAGGGTTTAGTCAGTACAGCATGCTTTTAGAGTTTTTTTTCAGAGTCAAGAGGTATGATACCATACTCTGACTTGCCGAATGCCATAGGGGCCAAAACTCAAATCACAGCTTAGGTCTAATTGCTCCATGTCTTTTTCATAGTTTCACATTCTACATTGCAAACAGCTGAAAAATATGTGGAGACAATCTTTTCATGCAGCCAATAAGTTATTTTTTAATTTGAAAAAGAAAAACACACACAAATGCAAGCCTTCTCTGCAGTTTGTTTCCACTGCAGACAATGGCTCTAGCTGTGTTTGTTCATTAACCTGACCTACGCTGAAAAGGTAAAGTCAGTGATGCACGTAATGACTTTTCTTTACAGGGTGGGTGGGCACCAAGCCTCTCTCATGGAACCTCTTGAAAGGTCCTCGAGTAATGGCGCCACCATACAAGCAATACCCAGCGATATACAGCGATATACCGCCGTCCACCAGAGGGCAGGCTTCAAAAGCGGAAATATAAGGAGAAACCCAATGGCAACTTTACAAGTGTAAAAATCATGTTTACAGCCTGGTACAAAAGATGGCTCTGGTTCTAGGAGCAAGGTTTTTACTACATGACAACTCTGAGGGGGGGGTAATTTTTGGATTAATATGTTTATGTTTATGCTATCTGAAAACTATTGTTTTCCTATGCAGTAAAATATATTCATATTTATATAGTCAGTGGTGGGCACTGGAGTGAGGAGTTTGGGGTAGAGTGGAAGTAGTCCCCCAAAATTTTAGAGGTTTCCGGAACCAAAGATACCACAAAATAGAAAGAAACATTTCCAAGTATCCCACATGTTGCATAGATATGACAGTTTGGTATGAAGAATAAAATAATAAATCCTTCTTTACACCAGTGTGAGAGGCTCGGAGAATATTTGTTTTCTGCTGCAAGACACAAAAGAGGAATACAATTGTTACCAGTTTATTCCTATATTTCTGAAGATTAGAGATGCACTAGGTCAATGTCAGTTTATTTAAATAGCACATTTAAAAACAACTCTTGCTGACCCAAAATGCTATACAGGTAAAACCATCTCAAGGTATACAAGGTAACAACTAGTTTAGCACTAGTTTGTTAGATATTTGAAACTCTACAGACATTGGTTTTGTGTCAGTGTGGTTCATCTGTCCTTCTTCTTACTGTACTAATAATTAAATTTGTTTACTTTCAGGTATGGCGACTATTTTCAGTCTTGAGGTGTGGAAGTCAGCGATTACTGCTTGCTCTTAGCCCTGCTCAGGTCATGTCAGCCCTGCTCAGGTCATGGCCTTCATGCTAATCCAAACATAGACATAAACATAACTAACCACTGTCCACATTCTGCATCCTGGGAACTTGGCATGGGAGGCGGGAACAAAAATATGCCTCTCGGAAATTTACAAACAACAAGGTATAAAATCTCATGTATTGTACTTCTTTGTAAGCAATTCTCTCTGTATCATTGTTACCATGTGTGAATTGTTTAATTCTTGCCAGAAATATACCAGACCATTCTTCACAAATGATATTGCTGTCTCCGTCTTCTTATTCATTCATCTCAACAAGAAATTATTTTAAGAGAATGTCATTGCAACCTTTGGTGTTTTTAAATGTACCATATGGTTTTTTTTCATTGTGCTGCTAATCATGACTGAGACACTTGTTGTTTCAATGAAGGTCTGTACATTGCTTCGTTTTTTAGTTTTTTTTTTCTAATGTCAGAATCTTTTTACTGTTCATTTTTCCAACATAGAGAAGTCAATAAACGCAGCAGAGATTCAAGCAGAGCAACACTCTCTGTGTCTTAGCGGAAACATACAATAATGGCTCATTAATGACCACGTGAAGGAGGGACCATCATCACGTATCATTGAACCCAAAGGAAACTGTAATGACCATGATCAGTGGGCTGTGGAAGTGGGCTCTTTGGCTTCAAATGAACGGGCGTCACCTTTGAGTTCAGCGTAGTAAATCAAAAAGGTCACAACTTGCAATTATCTCACTTGTCCGTAGATATAACAACTTTAAAAAGAAGAAGAAGCTAACATAACCAATATTGTTCAAATGTTCAAATTCAACAACATACACAATGTAAATATATAGTGTCCAAAATCCCTCCCTAGTTGCACAACCGGCCTCAGGCACAACATTGGACTGCCGTACACAGTGCACTATTGGGGAGCAGTGACTCAGGAGGGAGAGTGGTTCATACTGTTGTGTCTTTGGGCACCCACCTTGCCTCCAGTGTCATTGCCACTGATGCATGAATGTGTGAGTGTGATTATGGCCGTGTGCTTTGCGGTGGTCGGAGAGGTCGTTTGTGCTGTTGGTATGGCAGCCAAGTCTCTGCGGCAGTCTGACCCAGGGCAGCTGTGGCTACAGAGCTTGTTTAACACCCCTAGTGTATACTGTAATTGTGATTGACTGTGAGTGTAAATGGGTGAATGGAAGCATGATTGCGTTCCCAAGAGAGTTGATTAAAAAGGTGCACTCAATTAGTGATAAACTTGTAAATTTGTACAAAAATAATGTTAATGTCTGCAGGCTGAAAACAAACCGATATAACTCATACAACATGAAGCATTTCATTAGAAAAAATAATTATAATATTAAAGTCAATCTAGAATACGCTGTCGATAACAAGTAGATCTTTAATTAGAAAGTGTATAATATGACCCTTACAATCATAAATTAATCAAATAATGGAATTTAAACATTAGAGTTAAGATCATACATAGGCTAATGCTCCATGTATACTCAGTTTCTGACTTGCTGTTATTTAGATAAGGCACTTGGTCTTTGTGTGAAAATACTACCTTTTAGTTATTGAAAAACTTAAAAGTTTCATGTTAGGATTTGGTGAATTTCCGTGCCCATATCTGTAATATCTCCCAGGGCTGTAAAGTGGTACCTGTTTGCATCGGGACTGTGACAGCTTCAGTCTGAAGAGAAATGGTTGTCATCACACCTTTGTCCATGATTTCTTTTATCTCTGTGTTGAAAAGAAGAGCAAACAAATGTTGAAGTAAACCCAACAGCTGCTTTCGTAGCCATCCTTCAACAGTCAGTTTCAGTGGAACAGCAAAGTACGGTTTTATAGATTTTGTTGCCACTGGTGGTTAACTGAGCACAACTAAGGATCTGCTGTGTTTTGTTAAATGACGCTATATCCAACCTCATCTAAAAGAATGTGTCCAGTAACCACTTCAGGCACTGCTTTGATTTCTTTATCAGGGGGTGTCTTTTGCACATCAGGAGGAGGATTTTGTCAATATTATATGGTGTTCTACTCAGACTATTTTTACAGATGAAGAACGGGGGCTCCTGAGAAGGTAAATCTAAAATGCACACTTGTATGTAACAAGAAAAACAACCTTTGGCCAACTAAATCCACCTTATACCATAACTATAAGTACAGTATATGGACCATTCAAACTAAACTAAACCCTACCATGAGTCAAATTAACCAACATATTGTCTAGCAGTAGCTACGGTGCATCAAACCTGCAAGAAGTTAGCTTATAGCTTGTTTGTACCATGCACCCAGCAACAAGTTTTTGACCGTTTTTTTCAATTAATTGTGCGAGTATGTGATCTTTACTAAGAGGACATATTGCCCTATAAACAAACAGAAGCTTTAATGGTCCAGCTCTCCTGCTTTACCCAAAGGTATGGTTTGCCATTTTAAAAAGACACAGTATTATACAATTATTATAATACTTTATTTCAGAATTCAAGATAAATAGTTTATTTATTTATTTATTTATTTTTTTCTGCAACAGGATTAATTCTAAATCTTGGTTTGAAGGAAAACTAAATTGTGTTTAATTTAAATCAGGTTTAAAATCAAAATTTAGTTAAAGCAACCCTGTGTAACTTTCAGCCAGCAGTGGGTGCAGATCCCTTGGTGGCCATGTTTGTTTACAAGTAAAGACGTTTTAGGAAAGTTTGTAAGTATGTCTTTTGAAATTAGGTAATTTTACGAGTCTATATGTTCTATAATATGATTCCAGGATGTACCCTGCCTAAGGACAAATGAGACTAAGTGGAAGAAAATGAATAAATTAATGACTCTTCCAGGATCCAGTGTATTGGCCTATTTTCTTTATTAAATGTGTACCGTGGGAGAGGACCTCACTCACACAATGTCTCTCCATATCGCCATGGTCCAGAGGCAGGAAAGTTACATTGGAGGTTTGTGTCCAGCTGAGGAGACTGTGTCAGTGACAAAAACATTCTACCAGTTTCATGTCTAAGAACCATCAAAATAATTTTGAGAATATTTTTTGGATAAAGGTTACACAGTGCTACTTTAAAGCACATATCAACTAAGATAACTGCAAAAAGTGTTATTTTGAGGCAATTACACACAGTTTAAAATATGATAATGTTGGATGAGGTGTTGCACACAAAACACCTTTTTTCTTTCTTTAGAATTATTTTCTAAAACTAAAACTCTGGGCTGACAAAGTTACCGTGTCTACTGGACTCTCTGCAGCCTAGCTTTCAGCTCCTGCTTGTGCTGAATGTACTGTATTTATTCAATATGTCAGTGAGTCTACTTTCCAGTTTTTCACCCACAATGCCTCAGTGCTGGGGTTTATAAAAAAAAGACTTGTCTGTAAAGCCTAAAGTGACAACGGTGGCTGCCTGTTTGCAGCACATTGGTAATTACAACCATACACCTCACCGCTACATGCATAATCATATTTCCTCCTGATATTTAAAGCCACAAACTCACCGTCTGCAGTGACAGCCACACCTTTCTCTAAAACAAACAAGTCTGCTAAAGATCCACTCCGCTCACTCCACGCATCATGTGAATCCCGTTATAATTCTGTGTTTGCGCTTGTTTGGCAGTTGGATTGGGTTAGTGTTGTTCCTGGTCAGCCCCTCCCTCTGTGGTGGAAATAACCCTCAGCTGTTGTGAAGAGTGTGGGCTGGGTTTCGAGTGGGTCACACAGAAGGGAGCGTCCCTCCTCGGCCTGGAGCCATCTATCAGTGATCTGCAGCTGTCTGAACTCTGATACTGACTCAGTGTCACAGGAAACGCAGCACAGGAAGCCCACAGAAATGATAGGAATGATAGAATTATGACAGTCTTTGGGGAAAGAATTGGAATTTAAATTATAAAAATTGGTTTAGACTGCAGAAAAACAACAAATAAAGCTCCATGTTTTTTTTTTTATTCTTATCACCACATGTGACATTTGAGGCTATTGCATTTTATCAGACAAACATGTGGGTTTTAAGTAGTTACTAATGGTCACCTGACAAGTCATGTGACACATCTAATAAGAGAGAATTTGTTTTGTTGTTACATTTCTTAGGTGGCTCATAAAAGTGTTAAAGTGGTGAAAAAAATAGTTTGAAAACCAGATCCCACAGACATACAGTATGTACACATACACAGTACAGTATTTACAAATGCAATAAAAATACAAATTTAAAAATAAATATATCTTTGTAGATACCGTAAAAAATCTTAGAGTAGTATAGTAGATAGAGTAGTTTAGAGGAGGTAAACAAAACAACTAACTGGAGCAATGATGATAACATTAAGTCTAACATTTAAAATACACAAGTTGCCTCACTTGTTCTATGCCCACATATCGGCGCAAGCTCACATTATGCCTTTTTTGCATAAAGTAAACTGCCACAGGACTTCTGATGATTCTTATTTTAATATAGATGTTTGGCCCACGTACGCCCAGCTACATGGACATTTGAACATGTAAGTGACATTGTTTGTGTTACACCTTTCCAGTTCTGGAGTAATAGCTTTTCTGTGTGGAGGTTGCATGTTCTCTTTTTTAGTCACAGTTTAGTTGTTGTTGTCCTGGATTTATCCTGCATTTAGTCCGAGTTTAGTCCTGATTTGGTCCTGGGTTTGTGCAGGTCAGACATAGACTTAACTTCAAAAACTAAGAACAAACCCAGATGTAAACCCATGACTAAACCATCACTAAACCAGGCCTAGTCTAGATTTAGAGATGGTTCAAATCTTGAATTCAGACCTGCTTTAATTCTGGGCTTAGTTCTATATTTATCTAGGATTTTGTTTGGGGTTAGTCCTGGTTTTAACCTGGTTTAGCCATTGATTTAATTTTGGATTTAGTTTTGATTTATGCTTGACTAGTCCTAGTTTAGTCTAGGGTTTTGTCTTACTTTAGTTTTTAATTCTGCAGTCTTTGTACCTTTTAGTCCTGGTGTTATTCAGGGTTTCATTTTAGTTTAGATCCAGTTTAGCGCTGGTTTATGAGTCTAGTCCAGGTTGTTGAGATTGTTTTATTATTTTTCTGACTTCAGGTAATTCCTTCATCCATAGACCAATTAAAATACATTTTTAGTTTATGCCTAAATTTAACAGCTCATTGATTTGTGATGATTAAGAGCCCAATGTTGCCTTGGCCTTTTCCAAAGAAGGGTGCAGCCTCTGTTCAGTCGATATGGATCTTTGCTCGAGGCTGATGCTGTGCACAGAGCGCTCAGTGTTCAGACTCTCACAAACTGAAATTCACCTCGGCCATGTTTATTCCCTCAAAAGAGAAAAATCAAGACAGCATCTTCAGAAAATAACAAAATGGCCGCAAACAATGCACTTCCAATGACAACACCTCTTTTATTTTCTTGATATTTGCACATATACACACACACTTGGCCTTTATGGACAGTCTGTCAGAAACACATTCACATTAAAGTCTCCACTGACTGCTGTCCGCACTTTTGTGACAGTGCCAGTGTATTTTGTGAAAAGGTCAGAGGCTTTTCAACTCGAAGCACAAAAGGCTTTGATAGGAGTTCTTTGGGCCCCACATGCTTTTCTTTTTCTTTTTTTCCTATCTTTAAAAGCACTGTGAATGTCATATTCACCAAAGGCTGTTTAATTGTCATTGTTGGGCCAATTAAATTAAGTAAAAATAAAACAAGTGAGTTAATTTTGGCTTATACAGTTTCTGCAGTGTTAACTAGATTTGGCAGCAGTAATGAAGAACCACACATTTCGGGTGTGATATGTATCAGCAAATATGTAGTCTTGAAGAGCTTAGACCAGAGGATCTGGATAGGACTGTGCAAAGCAATCAACTTAGCAACAGAACTGCTTTAGAATTAGTTTGGTCCCTCTCGATCTGAGTTAGATTTCCAGGGATGCAATAAATAAATGTAGAATAATCCAATAAAAAAAAAAGAACAACCTGTAAGCAACGTGACGAGTTAGATGTTTGAGATAAACAATTACAATTGGTTGATGGTGTTGAGCTCAAGCGGAAGACAGGCTCGACAGGTGAGGTTCCAGATCCACTCAAATTTTCTCAATCAGAGCCAGTATATTCTCTTGGTGGGTGTCGTCTGAAAGCAATGTCTTCAGATCCTCTGCAGAAACATCAGGAGTGGGTGTGTTGTCCTTTAGCTTTGGCGACGTTTTTATATTGTGTGATGCAGTAAGTGGAGTGCATCAAGTGCAGAAGCCCTGTACTCTCTGCATTATGCACACATTATAGGGACTAGGAGATGACACTGCTGTCACACCAATTCAGCCAGGGTAGTTATGTGCCATACAACATTTTTACATGCTCTACCCATCTCCTGTGTCTCAGAAAGATTATCGAGACTGATGAGCTCAGAGTTCAGGAGAAAGTCTGGAGGGAATTCTCCAGACTTCTCTTTCAGAGGACATGAATGAACAGGGCGTTAGCATCTATTGTTGCTTGAATGACAACATACTGCGAAAATGCCAATGTTAGATTGTAACGTCAATAAAATACGTAGTGAAAATGTGTATTCAAACATGTATGTTTCTCTGGATTCGTTCCACATTGGTGGAATGATCTACCTGCTGCTACAAGATCAGCAGATTCTGTAGCCATCTTTAATAAATGCCTGAAAACACATATTTTCCATCAACACCTGACTGACAAACACTGAATTGTACTTCCTTTTTATTGATTCCTTCGCTATTTAAAAAAAAAAAATTCTTTCTTATCCTTTGCTTTGTATACTGTGCTGAGTTCTAACTGACTAGATTTAGTGCACTTATGGTTTTTGTTACCATGTGTTGTTAAAATTGCTTCCATTGTTTTCCTCACTTGTAAGTTGCTTTGGATAAAAGCGTCTGCTAAATGACTAAATGTAAATGTAAATGTTCAAGATATTCTTTCGGGGGAAAGGAATGTACAAACAAGCACACTCTTGCAAGACAAGATAAAATTGATATATAAAATAAGCCCTTATTGTCTCCACACACCTCAAAAATAACATACAACATAGAAAAAAATATAAACACAACAGCTTACATTTGAGATATATATATATATATCTCAAATATATATATATATATTGTTGGAAAGGCAGTAGGTTAGTAAAGAGCGCCTACTAGTGGCGTTTCATAGTAGATACACCCTTTAGTTAGAACACGCGGTGGTTCTTGTTAGTTCAGCATAAGGGCTCTGGGGTGTAGCCATCGAGCAGCAGCACAAGTTGTGCGTTATTGAAAAGAAGTAAGTTTATTGTATCTTGAAATGCATGGACATTTGACAAGTCCACAGATATTGTTCTACAAAGGTCTAAATGTTCAGTGTGTTAATTGTTATATCTCTATAGTTTTATCATTAATAAGAGAGTTAGCTTACAGGCTAATGCTATTCCCGGTGATGTGTCTTGCCGTGTACCTTAATTATAAGTTGAGCATGTTCATTACTTTACTTCTGTAAGTCTGCATATATATTATTTAGTAACTCTAGGTTTGTCCCATTTGTTTAGCCTTTATATATTTTACAATATGGTAATTATAGCATACCTAATTTGTTGTTTTTTTCTTCTTTCTTCATAGACCGCACATACACACATATACCTACTTACCCATCTGTTGTCATACATTGAGGCTGTATTAATGCTGCTACCTGCACTTCATTAAACCAACCAAAAGTATTATCTGCATCCTGTTCCTGTGTTCTGACCGGCACCCCGGGGCGGATATCTATTTCTGAGCTAACACCTATACAGTCCTTAAGCCTGAGATAGTACCTCTCGAACAATATATATATATATATATATATATATATATATATATATATATATATATATATATATATATATATATATATATGTCTCATCCTTCGGGTCCTCTACCAGAGGTCTGGGAGCTTGAGGGTTCTGCGCAGTATCTTTGCTGTTCCTAGTACTGCACTTTTCTGGACCGAGATGTCTGGTGTTCTTCCAGGGATCTGCTGTAGCCACTCCTCCAGTTTTAGGGTCACTGCCCCGAGTGCTCCAATGACCACGGGAACCACCAACAATCATAAATCAAACTTTCACTTTTTAATACTTGGTTGCAAATCCTTTGCAGTCAATTACAGCCTGAAGTCTGGAACGCATAGACATCACCAGACGCTGGGTTTCATACCTGGTGATGCTCTGCCAGGCCTCTACTGCAACTGTCTTCAGTTCCTTCTTGTTCTTGGGGCATTTTCCCTTCAGCAAGTGAAATGCATGCTCAATCAGATTCAGGTCAGGTGATTGACTTGGCCATTGCATAATATTCCACTTCTTTCCCTTAAAAAACTCTTTGGTTGCTTTCGCAGTTTGTTTTGGGTCATTGTCCATCTGCACTGTGAAGCGCCGTCCAATGAGTTTTGAAGCATTTGACTGAATATGATCAGATAATATTGCTCGAAACACTTCAGAATTCATCCTGCTGCTTTTGTCAGCAGTCACATAATCAATAAATACAAGAGAACCAGTTCCATTGACAGCCATACATGCCCACGCCATGACACTACCACCACATGCTTCACTGATGAGGTGCTAAGCTTTGGATCAGGAGCAGTTCCTTTCCTTCTCCAGACTCTTCTCTTCCCATCACTCTGGTACAAGTTGATCTTGGTCTCATCGGTCCATAGGATATTGTTCCAGAAATGTGAAGGCTTTTTAGATTCATTCATTCATTCATTCATTCTCTACTTCTTAGTCCCGTTAGGGGTCACGGGTGACTGGCGCCTATCCCAGCAGCTTTGGGCCATAGGCGGGGTACACTCTGGACAGTGACCAGTTAGTCGCAGGGCTATATATATATATATTTATATAACTTTGTCCTTCACCCTCCGCGGGTGGTCTCATCCTTCGAGCTTGGGTCCTCTACCAGAGGCCTGGGAGCTTGAGGGTACTGCGCAGTATCTTTGCTGTTCCTAGTACTGCACTTTTCTGGACCGAGATGTCTGGTGTTCTTCCAGGGATCTGCTGTAGCCACTCTTCCAGTTTGGGGGTTACTGCCCCGAGTGCTCCAATGACCACAGGCACCACTGTCGCCTTCACCTTCCAAGCCTTTTCCAGCTCTTCTCTGAGCCCTTGGTATTTCTCTAGTTTATCATGTTCCTTTTTCCTGATGTTGCAATCACTTTGTATTGCAACATCAACCACAAAGGCCTTCCTCTGCTGTTTGTCCACCACCACAATGTCTGGTTGGTTCGCCATTACCATTCTATTAGTCTGAATCATGGAGTCCCACAGGATCTTGGCTAGGTCATTCTCTACCACCTTTGGAGGTGTTTCCCACTTTGACCTCGGGGTTTCCAGTCCATACTCCGTACAGATGTTCCTGTACACTATGCCAGCCACTTGGTTATGGCGCTCCATTTATGCTTTCCCTGCCAGCATCTTACACCCTGCAGTTAAGTGTTGGATTGTCTCAGGGGCCTGTTTGCACAGCCTACACCTTGGGTCTTGTCTGGTGTGGTAGATTTGGGCCTCTATTGCTCTGGTGTTCAGGGCCTGCTCCTGTGCAGCCATGATGAGTGCCTCTGTGCTGTCCTTCAGTCCGGCCCGTTATAGCCATTAGTAGGATTTCTTGATATCAGCCACTTCAGTTATGTTCCGATGGTACATCCCATGTAGGGGTTTGTCCTCCCATGATGGTCCCTCTTCCAGCTCCTCTTCCTCTGTTCCCCATTGCCTGAGACATTCACTGAGCACGTCATCTGTTGGGGCCTTATCTTTGATGTACTTGTGGATCTTGGATGTTTCATCCTGGATAGTGGCTCTCACACTCACTAGTCCACGGCCGCCTTCTTTACGGCTAGCGTACAGTCTCAGGGTGCTGGATTTGGGGTGGAACCCTCCATGAATGGTGAGGAGCTTTTGTGTCTTAACGTCTGTGATCTGTATCTCTTCCTTTGGCCACCTTATTATTCCCACAGGGTATCTGATCACTGGCAGGGCATAGCTGTTTATTGCCTGTGCCTTGTTCTTGCCATTGAGCTGACTTCTTAGGACTTGCCTTACTCGTTGGAGGTATTTGGCAGCTGCTGTTTTCCTTGTTACCTCTTCAAGGTTGCCATTTGCCTGTGGTATTCCAAGGTACTTGTAACCATCCTCTATATCTGCTATTGTTCCTTCTGGGAGTGAGACCCCTTCTGTGTGGACTACCTTCCCTCTCTTCGTCACCATTCGACTACACTTCTCAAGCCCGAATGACATCCCAATGTCAGAGCTGTAGATCCTGGTGGTGATCAGTGAGTCGATGTCCCGCTCACTCTTAGCGTATAGCTTGATGTCATCCATGTAAAGGAGGTGACTGATGGTGGCCCCATTCCTGAGTCGGTATCCATTACCAGTCTTGTCGATTATTTGGCCGAGGGGGTTGAGTCAACCAGGAGTTGGTGTTTAGCTCCTCTGGTTTCTTTGCCGATGCCCTTTTGTGCTTTGCTCATGTATTGATCCATGTGCCCACTTACCTTAGCCGCAATGATGCCTGACATGAGCTTCCATGAGCTTGGAGCCTTTGTTTGGCAGTTTCAAGTGCTTCAGGTATGGGCATCTGGTTGTACCTCTTGGGTACCTGTTTTCTCATTGCACCTTTCTTGGCCTCTGTCAGTTGGCTTACTTCTCTACGTGTCTGCTTGATCTTGGCCTCCAGTCTTCGTTTCCATGGTGGGTACTGTTTCTCATGGCTCCCATGGTTGCTCTTATAGCCAAGCATCTCGAGGATCACTGCTGCGGAGGTGTATAGCAGCTCATTGGTTTCAGTGATGGATGTGGTAGGGATCGCACTCAATGCTGCATTCACATCTTCTAGAGACTTTCTGATGGTTGCATTCATTCTCGCCATGATCTTGTCTTTCAGGTCAGTCGCTGCCTGCTCAGCGTTATTTCAATTGTTGGGGCTTCATACCCAATCTCCGGTTGGGGAGCCCCCATTCTCTGACCCGCCCTGGCTCCCCTTGCCGTAGCATTTTTTGTGTTGTATCTCGTCAATCTCAAGTTGTGATAGCAGCTGCCGCCAGTGGATGTTGGAACACTGAGCTACTAGTTGCTTCGATGTAAGCCTGGATTGTGGGTTTCAGAGTAACCATTCATCCCACATTCTCTTCATGTAACCCCTCTGACTAGGGTTACTGGAGTAGTAGCATTCCAACAGAGCCTTGTTATCGCATCTCGCTGATCTCCGTCTTGTTCCAGTAGCCCATTTGTCATCAAGTTGCTCTGGTTCCCCAACACCTGACGAGACCTTGTTTGGCTCGCCTGATCCGCTTCTCATAGCATTCATTGTCTCTCATCATTTTTATGAGGTAGGCAGTAGCGCGAAGGGTCTTGCCTAAGGACCCACACTGGATAGCATATATATATATATATATATATATATATATATATACATACAGACAGGAAACAGGCTACAGACAGGAAACAGGCTACAGACAGAAAACAGGTCACAGAGAGAAAACAGGTTACAGACAGGAAACAAGGTTACAGAGAGGAAACAGGTTACAGACAGGAAACAGGTTACAGACAGGAAACAGGCTACAGACAGGAAAAGTCTCGGGTTATGTATATAACCCTTGTTCCCTGAGAGGGAATGAGACACTGCGTCGTGAAACGACACTTTGGGGAACGCCCTCAGCGTGACGCCTCTGAAGCATGAATGAAACTTAGACCGATCCTGATTGGTACCACGGCCTAGCCGGAAGTATAATCACAACCACGCCAGCCCTTCGCGATGAAGCAAATCGCCCTCAGGCAGGGTAGGCGTGGCTGAGCGACGCAGTGTCTCGTTCCCTCTCAAGGAAAAAGAGTTATATACATAACCCGAGACGTTCCCTTTCGAGGGAACTCAACACTGCGTCGTGAAACGACACTTTGGGGAACGAATACCCACTATGCCACGACGACCCATGCCTGCCCTAGTGTGAAGCTGGAAATTCAGGCGCACTTAGGACGAGAGCACCCTAGCATCACAGGGAGATGTAGACTATAGCACCTAATGAAAGTGTGAGGAGTAGCCCAGCCGGCTGCCTCACAGATCTCCTGAAGCGGGACCCCCATTTGAAGGGCCAGAGAAGAGGCCATGCCCCTAGTGGAATGCGCCGTTAAGGCCAAAGGTGAAGGCAATCCGCGCACCTGATAAGCCAAGGCAATAGCCTGGACGATCCAATTACTGACCGTCTGCTTGGTCGCTGGCCGACCTCTCCTAGGAGACCCAAAACACACTGACAGTTAGTCTGACTTCCTCCACTGCGAAGACTTCTGTATATAGATTCGCAATGCCCTGACGGGGCAGAGCAGATGAAGTCTCCCCTCTTCGGCCGACACATGAGGTGGAGGATGAATACCGTCGGCTGTGCCACGTTAGATGGCACCTTAGGCACATAGCCTGGCCTCGGACGTAAAATGGCCTTAACCCCACCGGGTGCAAACTCCAGGCAAGTTGGCGTTAGTTGCGCACCACCGCCAGATCCCAAGTTGGAACCCCGGGGCGCATTGCAGGCCTCAGCCTCCGGGTGCCACGGAGGAAACGTACGACCAATGGGTGCCTCCCCAGAGGCTCCTCACTCACCGGAGCGTGGAACGCCACAATGGCAGCCACATACACCTTAAGAGTGGACGGGGTAAGCCCCGCAGTGAAGCTCTCTTGGAGGAACTCAAGGACCGAAGAAACAAAAAACTCTCAAGACCAGGCAGGGAAACAAAAAAACTCAGGACCAGGCAGGGGAACCAGGCAGGAAAACAAGGAACCAGGCAGGAAACAAAAACTCGGAACCAGGCAGGAAAACAAAAAACTTACAGGACCAGGAAACAAAAACTCTCAGGACCAGGCGAGGGAAACAAAAAACTCTCAGGACCCGGCAGGGAAACAAAAAAAACTCTCAGGACCCGGCAGGGAAACAAAAAAACCTCTCAGGACCCGGCAGGGAAACAAAAAACTCTCAAGACCAGGCAGGAAAACAAAAAACTCTCAAGACCAGGCAGGAAAACAAAAAAAACTCTCAGGACCAGGCAGGGAAACCAAAAGCTCAGGACCAGGCAGGGAACAAAAACTCAGGACCAGGCAGGGAAACAAAAACTCAGGAGGAAACAAAAACTCAGGATAGACAAAACAAAAACAACTCAAGACCGGCGATGGAAAAATGACAAAAGGAAAGGGAACTGGACAGGGCTGACACTGGAAAGGGGACTGGACAGGGCTGACACTGGAAAGGGGACTGGACAGGGCGGACACTGGAAAGGGGACTGGACAGGGCGGACACTGGAAAGGGAACTGGACAGGGCGGACACTGGAAAGGGAACTGGACAGGGCTGCCACTGGAAAGGGAACTGGACAGGGCGGACACTGGAAAGGGAACTGGACAGGGCTGCCACCGAAAGGGAACTAAGAAAATGAAAAATCTGAGCCGGGAAGTACCAGAAGGATGGGCTCGAGCTGACCAAAACAAGGAAGCTGGGGATGTTCAAACTAAACACAGTCAAATATGCTGGGGCTGGCCACACGGGAACAGTCGGATATGCTGGGGCTGGCCACACGGGAACAGTCGGATATGCTGGGGCTGGCCACACGGGAACAGTCGGATATGCTGGGGCTGGCCACACGGAACAGTCGGATATGCTGGTCAGGCGTGGGAAACCAGGCGTGGGAATCCAGGCGTGAGGGAATCCAGGCGAGAGGAATCCAGGCGTAGAGGGAATCCAGGCGTAGAGGGAATCCAGGCGTAGAGGGAACCAGACGTAGAATGCAGAGTCTCCGTGACGTCTAGGTGGCCCAGGTAGGCGCTGAGAAGTCTCTTAGTTGGCCCAGGTAGGCGCTGAGAAGTCTCTTAGATGGCCCAGGTAGGCGCTGAGAAGTCTCTTAGATGGCCCAGGTAGGCGCTGAGAAGTCTCTTAGGTGGCCCAGGTAGGCACGAAGACTCAGGAGGCACGGAGGCTCAGGAGGCACGAAGGCTCAAAACATAAGCAGACTGGGAGGTTAAATATATTGCCATGGGTTGCGGAGTCTCAGTCTAGGCCAGTGATGTTGCGGCCTTGTCAAGGCCAATGGCCCAGGAACCGGAAGACTCCAATGCATAACCCATACACAGGCAAAGGGTTAACATAAAGTTTATTGGTCCACAGATAACAAACAAAAATCCAAAGAACAGGAAACCACAAAGACTAGGGTCCGAACAGAATAATCAGGAATACAAGATAAGCTGAAAACCAGACTGAGGAAAAAAAAAACAATAAAACCTCCACAGAGAACACAGACTAAGATTGAAGACACAAGGAAACACTAAACAGACTCACGGGTAGGGAGACGACGACCTGGCAAAGAGCAGGGGAAAAACACACAGGTTATAAAGACACACAGACAACAAGGAACAGGTGCAACATATCAGGGCGGAGCAGGCAATCACACAGAAGGGGAAGACAACAGGCAGGAAGTAAATCATAAAACACAGACAGGAGTAAGACATATCAAAATAAAACCAAAACACCACAACAAGTTGAAACAATAATCAGAATATAAAGAAACCACTAAGAAACTTAAAAGAACCACAACATCAACCAAAACAGACAACTTAAACATGAATCCTGACAGGCCTAGTTTTATGCTGGAGACCATCGCCTGTATGGACTCGATGCGTGCGGGGAACATCTGTGTCCGCATTGTCATCGAGTCCCATACTACTCCCAGGAATGTGGTTCTCTACGCTCTTCTTCTTCGCGTTGAGTCTCAACTTCAAGCTCTGAATATGGCCAAGGACGACATCTCGATGCCGAACTGCCCTCTCTCGAGACTGGGCACAAAATGAGTCAGTCGTTGATATAATTCAGTACACGGATGCCCTGGAGTCGCAGTGGAGCCAGAACCGCATCCATGCACTTGGTGAATGTGCAAGGGGAGAGTGCTAGGTCGAATGGAAGAACCCGATATTGGAACGCTTCGCCCCCGAAAGCGAACCTCAGGAACTTCCTGTGAGAAGGACTTATAGGAATGTGGAAGTATGTGTCCTTCAGATCTATTGTGACAAACCAGTCCACGGACCGAATTTGATTCACGATAATAGGTATTGTTAGTAACTTGAACCCGAACCTCCTCAGAGACCGGTTCAATACCTTAGACCTAAAATTGGACGCAGACCTCCGTCCTTTTTGGGAACTATAAAATACCGGCTGTAGAACCCCGCCTCCCTTTCTGGCGGAAGAACCCATTCTATGGCCTCCTTTACCAGCAGGGAGTGTACTTCCTGTTCCATAACCCGAGCCCGATCCAGAACCACTGCAGTCCGGACCACCCCACTTAATCTTGGTGGGCTGTGGCCAAACCGCAGTATGTAACCCCTTTTCTACAGTGCGCAGGACCCATGGCGACGCATTCGACATGTGTTGCCACGCCCGGAAAAAATCTGCCACGGGAATCAGCCTCTCGAGGCTGACCTCGGGTATCTTTTGAAGACCGTTCTCGACCCCCTGAACCGGTTGCCCGGCAGAGAGTGTACGATTTTCTGTGCACATACGCCATCGCTGTCTGCCCGAGACCCCTCGGGGTGGACGAGGCAGCTCGCGTAAGCTGGAAACCGATGTGGCTCGAGGCGTCATAGACGGCGGAATTACTACATCGGTGTCCAAGGGGCTCCGCAGAGAAAACGGCCTCAGCCGCCTCTCCCCGGAGGGGACAGCCCTCCAGTACGCTGGGGCTGGTTGATTTTAGGACCAGCCCCTTTTTGACTTGGCGCAGCGAGGCTTGACCCGGAGAGACAAATCTGTCGCTCTGCGGAGCTCAGCCACATCCACAGATGTGTCTTCATCCAAGTCCTTTAACAGGTCGGCCTGGCATGCCCGCAATATACTGCCATGGTATGCAGCCATGCCCCAGCCCGACCTGCTGCCATATACGCCCCGCCCACCATGGTCGATGTAACTCTACACGGCTTGGTGGGCAGCGCCGGGGTTTTAATGAAGACGCCACACCGGGAGAGAGGTAACTGCCTCCTCCACCCGCGGCATCCTACCACATCGTCCGCCGCAATGCTGAGCACGTCCACATCCTCAGATGCAGACAGCTCAAACATCGGACCCTCTCCTCGTGCAGGAGAAGCCGCTTCGCGGGCTCCTGCACGGGAGGAAGGTCAACAGAGCTGTCTGATGATGATTGGGAAAAAGCCTCAGCAGTCCCAATCTCATTGGAGAGGCGGGCGAAGCGTGGCCTACTCCATGACCCACACAACTCGCTGCGTAAGTCATGGAATAGGCCACACAACTCGTTGTGTAAGTCCGGAAAAAATGGCAAACCCCGATGCTTAGGTTGTGCTCTGCGCTGCAGGAAGCGCTCATATTGTCTATTTTTAGCTACTGTCGCTTCCTGCCATTCTGACGGCCAGCTAATGTTTAACCTGGCCACCGCACGAATCACAACTGCAATGAGCTCCTCATAAGCGGGCACGTGAGGTGACGAGTGAGCCTCTACGTCACCCGCCTCAATGCTGAGCACGTCCACATCCTCAGACGCAGACAGCTCAAGCATCGGACCCTCTCCTCGTGCAGGAAAAGCCGCCTCGCGGGCTCCCGCACGGGGAGGAAGGTCAACAGAGCTGTCTGATGATGATTGTGAAAAAGCCTCAGCAGTCCCAATCTTATCAAATAGCTCCAGCTGCGATCCCCACGATCTAAGCCGGACCTGATCCGCAGGGAACGCGAGCCTGGCCGGTCTCAACACGGCCAGGCGGGAGCACAGCACTCTGCAGAGGACTGTGTCACAGTGCTCGCTGTCAGCTCCCTCGAGAGCTGACCGCGCGTGCCGCGCTCCCAAACAGATCACACACATTGAGTGCGTGTCCCCACCCGTGAGATAACGAGGGCAGGGGTACACACACTTCCTGAACTGTTGACTCGCCATACTTTTTCATTCTAAAAGTTTTAAATCAACACGATCTCTCGTCTCATACACAGGGCATTTGCTGAAGAGCGAAAAGCTGGCGTGGTTGTGATACGGCGTCCCTTTAAACTTCCGGGTAGGCCGTCACTCACTACGTCGTGACGTAGTACCAATCAGGATCGGTCTAAGTTTCATTCATGCTTCAGAGGCGTCACGCTGAGCGCGTTCCCCAAAGTGTCGTTTCACGACGCAGTGTTGAGTTCCCTCCAAAAAGGGAACAGGCTACAGACAGGAAACAGGCTACAGACAGGAAACAGGTTACAGACAGGAAACAGGTTACAAAAAGGAAACAGGCTACAGACAGAAAACAGGCTACAGACAGGAAACAGGTTACAGACAGGAAACAGGCTACAGGCAGGAAACAGGCTACAGACAGGAAACAGGTTACAGAGAGGAAACAGGCTACAGACAGGAAACAGGTTATAGGCAGGAAACAGGTTACAGACAGGAAACAGGCTACAGACAGGAAACAGGTTACAGACAGGAAACAGGCTACAGACAGAAAACAGGCTACAGACAGGAAACAGGTTACAGACAGGAAACAGGCTAAAGACAGGAAACAGGCTACAGACAGAAAACAGGCTACAGACAGAAAACAGGCTACAGACAGGAAACAGGCTACAGACAGGAAACAGGTTACAGACAGGAAACAGACTACAGACAGAAAAAAGGCTACAGACAGGAAACAGGTTACAGGCAGGAAACAGGCTACAGACAGGAAACAGGCTACAGACAGGAAACAGGTTACAGACAGGAAACAGGTTACAGACAGGAAACAGGCTACAGACAGAAAACAGGCTACAGACAGGAAACAGGTTACAGACAGGAAACAGGCTAAAGACAGGAAACAGGCTACAGACAGAAAACAGGCTACAGACAGAAAACAGGTTACAAAAAGGAAACATGCTACAGACAGGAAACAGGCTATAGCCAGAAAACAGGTTACAGAGAGGAAACAGGCTACAGACAGAAAACAGGCTACAGACAGGAAACAGGCTACAGACAGGAAACAGGCTACAGACAGGAAACAGGTTATAGACAGGAAACAGGCTACAGACAGGAAACAGGCTACAGACAGGAAACAGGTTATAGACAGGAAACAGGTTATAGACAGGAAACAGGCTACAGACAGGAAACAGGCTACAGACAGGAAACAGGCTACAGACAGGAAACAGGTTATAGACAGGAAACAGGTTATAGACAGGAAACAGGCTACAGACAGGAAACAGGCTACAGACAGGAAACAGGTTATAGACAGGAAACAGGCTACAGACAGGAAACAGGCTACAGAGAGGAAATATGTGGTATGTGCTTTACCAGGTGATACACCGCAGTTCCCTACATTTTCTTTTTTCTTTTTTTTTATGCCCATCTCCCCAAAAATACAACAGCTCGTTAACACAATAACACCCACAGGGACAATAAAAACAAATAGTTCAAAATTGCATATGCTAACTGAAATGTAGACCATAATTTGCATATTATGGTAATACATTGACAATACATAAAATAAAATACAAAACGTAGGGTGTTTTTATGAGCAAAAGGGAGTCATGTTTGGCAGAGAAGTGGCTGGAGTGGCTCAGTGAACCAATTTCAGAGGAGCTAAGTAAAAACACCCATAGGTCATATTCCAAAATACAGATGTATTCATAAACAAGGATAATAATCCTACCATGGAATGTATAAATAGCAGTTTTGTAGTAATTTAAAAGTACTTTGAGACTGTGGTAAAAAGAGTACTTAATAATTACTCTTTTGGTACTGGAATAAATACATGTATGTGTCTTTTGTTAAAAAAAAAAAAATGTAATAATAATTTTGATAAGATGTGGTTCAGACTTCAAAGTGTGAAAATGTTCCGACACCTTGTACATTGCTCTCTGAATGTTGGACAGCCTAACAGCAGTAAAAGGCATGAGCAGCAGCAGCTTATTACTTTGTGTCTAAGGATGAGGGTTGACTTTTTTAGACTTCATCACATTTAGGTCAAAGCGTTAAATCAGATTAAATGACTTTATTTAAATATTGGCAGGGCACTTCTTCAGTATTTCACTGCTAATGTGACAGGGCTGTGGGTCGGCACTGATTAAAGTCCCACATTTACAGCCGAATATCTTAGTGTCAAGAGCTTAGGCATAAACCAGAGCCGTAAAAAGTGACAGCTTTGGAATAAAACTGCTGGTTCCTGGTGGAGATCTACAGCGTCCTGGCACAGCTACATCTTCAATTCAGAAAAAGCCAAATCCGGCCTCCCCATGTTAATGTGGGTTCTCTCCAGGTACTCCGGGTTCCTTCCACAGTCCAAACACATGTTGTATAGGTTAAGTGTCCCTAGGGAATGAATGTGAGAGTGAATGGTTGTCTGTCTATGTCTAAATGTCTGCCCTGTGACTAACTGGCCATTGTCCAGGATGTACCCCACCTCAGGCCCAAAGCTGCTGGGATAGACTCCAGTCACCCACGACCCCTGACTAAGCGGTAGAAAATGAATAAATATTTATCACAATGACAAACAAGTTTAATGTTGCCTTTTTATTTATTTTTTAATACAACACCATAGGTTATCTAACTCTCCTGTGTCTCAGTGTTGTGTTAGGTCCGCTGCTCTCTCTAAAACAGTGAATATAATAGCAATAGCAGTTACTTTTATTTAAAAATGGCAGTTCATGTCTTTATTTTTCTCACTTTCCAAATTCATCCTAAGGGCCATATTGTAGACTCAACCGGGACAGTTTTGGCCCCCGAGCTGTATGATTGACACCCCTGTTTTAAGCTTTAACTGTTTATTTATGATGGCAAAACACACAATAGATGTGACGTTACTGTGAAGTAGCAGCTCTTAATGTGATAAAGGTAGTGGAAGAAAAGAAAAGCACTGCTTTATCCAATGAAAGGTGTGTGTACTTTTACATAACAAGCAGATAGTATGGTATGATCAGATAAATTGCAAACCCAGGAGGACGAGTCAATCTGGCCACTGATTGGATTGGAGTGCAAGAAGGCACATTAAAAGTAAAGGTTACAACAACAAATACATTTAAAAAATTTTAAATCACAGATTTTTCAGATTGTACACACAAAATGGATATAGCAGATTATGTTGTAAGTTATTGTTAGCTGTCATTAGATACAGCAGCAGTCATTGAGCCAAGAGCCAAATCCCTGTGTACTGACATTAATTGACAAATGGTGGATATTGTTCTGCGGTTGTCATGGAGACAGTGGCTTTTGTGCGTTGCCTCGGTCTGAGTGGATGAATAGACTCTTATGTGACTTCCTTTTTTTTATCAATCGTCAAGTATACTCAAAAGCAAACAACAGATGAATATACAATGCAAAAGTCGAAGGATTTTATTTTACATTTAGTCCGTTTCTCAGGCTCAAACGTGTTTTGTGAGTTGAAACATCGTGCATCAGAAGAAACAAAAATATCAAATCATATAAAAGGAAAATTACCCTGAGGCTGCCTGCAGAGGAAAGCGCTTTACGTACTCAGTGATGTTTTTCATCTTTTGTAAAAGCACACCAAACCAAAAAAACTGCATAAAATATGAACTTATCAAAATAATTGCGTTTATAGAGTGCTTTTGAGTTTGTGGCAAAACAACAGAGTGAGACCTTGCAGCAGCAACTCCGAACACAAACTAAATGAAAGCTCTGCCGCTTTCAATTGAAGGTTTTGTTTTGAAAAAGAGACACAAAAGAAAATAAATCCACTTTGAAACAAAACTCCAAACCTTTGAGGATAAACAATCAGAAATGAAGGACGAGGAGTCAAATAGTTTCATACAAAAAACTCTACACAGTTTAGTAAGTTTACAGTAGCCTTGGGTTCCTTTTAGATTTATGAACACCCAATTGCAATCGTACCAACATAATTTCTGTCACAGATTCTTTGCAGCCACTCTGTGGTTTTACGGCCACAGACTGGATCCGAGATGATCCTGCATTTTATAAATGACTGGAAACGGGTGTTGATCTGGAGGGATATTAAACCATTAAGTTGCCATGTCAACCAGAGGTAGTTAGCCAAAATTGTTTGAAGGTGGCTTACAATTCACATTCTCTCCTATTGACTATCTAGAGATTTAGAGTTTTGCAGAAACCGCAATGATTCTGATAGACAAGACCGGCTTTCTCACTCCAGGAAAACCCACCCCCCACTCGCCTACATTGTTTTGGGTGGGTCTGTATGAACATGGATCATGTCGTAACGCAAATCAGCAACAGCATGACTTTCACATTTTCCTGACCATTCTCGTGTAAACGGCCCCTTAGACTGTGAAATGACCCACTTGCTTCTTGCTGTAAATGCTACCCCTACATATTGATGCTTCTCAAAATGAACTAAGGTTTGGTTATAGGCAGCTTATATTGTGTTAATGACTGGTCTGTATATTCTATATCTCAAGTGTTCAGACAGTGAGGCACCAAATCTTGACAATAATATACCTATTTTTATAAAGACCATAATTGAGAAAAGTATTGATTATTGTTTCTACACTTTTTAAACAGACGTTTTTTCATTAACTTTGACTGGATTTCTCTTCCAACCATGTGAATCATGTGATTTGTTTTTATGAAGCAGGCAGCCTGTGAGTGCCATGAGAAAATAAGCTGTGGGTGTGATTACAGTAACGGCTGGACTGACAGGAAAACATCTGGCTGCACAGTGCAGGGAGCGGGACAGTTTGGAACATGTGCCGAGTGTGACAGGTTGCTTTTTACAGCGACACAGACGCCATTAGAAACCCATTCACCACTTTTCTTTATTTATCAGCCCATCATCCACTGAGAAGCCTGGTAGCAACACCACTTTAGTCTGCAATGCTTCACTTTGGTGACGATGGCATGAGTTTTTTAACACAGTGGTGGATAAATTAGCTGTTTGCAAATAACTTGTTTGGCAGTTCTAAAAACAGCTTCTGGTGGAAAAAAATAAATGCTTTATTCTGCCTAAACATTTGTCTCTGTCTGATATGTTGTGACCAAGCATGAGCAATACTTTTATGTTTCTATACAAAAGATTAGTCTGGTCTCTGTGGATTTGAGTGGGATTTTCAGAAGGAGGAACAAATGGATGGTTAAGAAACTGACTTTCGACAGAATTTGATAGACATACAAAGGTTGCAGAACAGGTGCCTAGGAGATCAGGGGTCCCCAAGCAAGGAAAAATGTAAATGGATGTCAAGTGTGAGAGAATTTTTTATTACCTGTGTCCTGCTGGCATTTTTACTGTAAAAATGCCATCTTTTAGGTTGATAAATAGCTGCTATTTATCAACCTAAAAGATGGCATTTTACACCAATAAAGACACATTTATTGTTATTAGTTTAAACCCTTAAGATTTAACAATAAAGCAGTCGTTCTGTTAAAAACTTTATTGTCACCTTAGCACCTCCTTAGCAGAACATTACCATATGACCTCTTTTCAGACTTGATCCAGTTATATTGAACATCACTCGGCCACATAAAAATCCCTTCAAAAAAAAGCACAGGATTGTTTTTTTTTTTTAAGTCCAGGCAAAACCCACTAAACCAAAGTTTTGGGTCAAGACCCACTAGTTGAAAACTACTGCTTTAGTGCAACAAATTGTATCAGCGTATTTTGATGTCAAAATGCGTGCCTGCTATGCCAAATGTGTACAGGTTGGCAGGTTTGCAAATCTCTGACTTTTATGTGCACATAGTTATTAGCTGAGGGTTTAAACATGCCCACAACCATTAGTACACTATTGGTCCAAACCAGAGGTAGAGCTTTTAAAATCCCATTGTTCTGAGATGAACAAAACTGACTGTTTAATAAGAAACACTGACATGGAAACACATGTACAACATTGGATTTTAATAAGAGGTTCTTATTGGCAAAAATGGGCTTTAAACAAATAAATATCCAACTATTTTTGAAATGTTTGATGCTTGGCCAGTTGGACCCCTCACTGTGAACGTGCATTTAAGGAATGCAAGTACAGGTACCAGGACACAGTGCCACAGAGTACCCAACCCAGATTTTTTTAAATTTGTTTCTTTGTAGATTATTCTATTAAATTGCATGTGTCTGTGTCAAGTAACCCTCTGACCTCTGGATGACCTTTGTTCCACCATATATGATCACTCCTAGGCTGTTTAACTATTTAAACGGTTCCAGATTCCCCCATGCCCCTAAACCATCAAAAGACGAGCAGGTGTCTGTCGCTGTGGGAACCTGGGAAAATGTGTGGGACACAGACGACAGTGTCGAGGTCCCCCTTAAACTCTGTCACTGTCTCATAGAAAATCAACACAAACCTGGCCTGTACAGTTTCACAGTTTCAAGAACTGTTCATTTTCATTTTCCTTGATTAGACCCACACTGGTAGATCTTAAATCCATCTCAAAAGATATTGATCAAATTTGACCCGAAACACCTCAATGTACATACATGTGTAGCACTTGTACAAATATAAAATATTTTAAAATATTTAAATATTTGTGTATTTTGGGTCACTTTAGAAAAAGTCACCAAATTTCAGGCTAAAAGAATGACGGTTAGGGTATGTTCACTGCTGTCAAATTCCAAAATGGATATTTTTACCCGAACAGTATGTAAGGGTTAAAATTGTCTGTTTTTCAGTAAAGTTCTGCCTCAACAAATTTAGTTCAGTTCAATTCAAAATGTTGAAACTTTATTAATCCTCAAGTTAAAATTCAAGGTCTGTCTGTGATTGATATTGTCCATGTCTCAGCAGCTGCCTGTACACTGCACTCACTGAGGTCTGTGGGCTCATCCATCCCACCAGGAAAAGGTCTCACATCATCCTAGTAAGTAAAGTAGTACCTTATTTATCAGGCAACAGATGGTAGTAACAGAGGGTCAAGCCATATCAGACTTTTTTTTTGCAAAACAATAATCTTACTTTTGTCCATCATTTTCAAAAATACCACTCAGTGTAAAACATAGAGACAGAGTTGCAGTTCATGTAATATCCATTAGGAGCCGCTGTGGCTCTTATAAAGCTCAGAGCCATTTCTCACAAACACAAGGTGTGCAATTCACCTGGAAACTTTCCTCTCCGTCATCATTCTCAATAAATTAGGCAGCTCATTATGTTCTCCTCCTTTTGGTCTGTTCGCTGACGCCCACTCTCCACTCAGCTGTCAATATACACCTTCCCTTCCGGAATTTTGTTCCAGTCTCATTTTTAGTCTCACTCCTCTTTGTAAAAAGTAAAACAGTAAGGAGTAGAAGTCTCAGGACGGGGCTGCAATGCTTGGTTTGGTCTGCAGAGTGTTGGATGACACACACAGTTAAAGAGACAGTCCTGTTATGGGCTAAAGCTGCCCTGGAAATTCTTCACTTGAATCCAGACTAATTTTACAAAACTACAGAGAATAGTCTATACTATTCTTATACGTAAAATGTATATTTTAAAATGCATATTTTACATATGGGGTGACTTCTATAGATTCAACTTCCCCTATACTGGGTAAATTTAAAATTTATGGAGATTTTTGAGTTGTCAAATAAGTGCATTAGTTAGTTAGTTTCAGCTACTATCCAGTTTGAAAACACTGTGCAGTACATTTACTTTCTAATCGGGCCATTAGAGTTGCATCAAGGGTTTAAGATTTGTGGTCGTCATATGCAATAGAAAACAGAGAATACGTTAGCATACATTTGCTTACAGAACCATCTAGTTAACTGCTATAGAACATAATAGTATGATTTTACCTGGATTCTTTACAACTACCTTACATTTTGAGCACTTTGGATATTTGACTGTAAGATTGCTCATCCTTTATCTGGTCACACTATGAAAGTACAAAACTGATTTTAAAGCTTCACCATACTATTTTTACACAACCAAGGAATGGTTCATCAGTGAGAGCAAAAACTGCACAAAATGGACTGACAGGTGCTGTACTAAGAAATAGAATTGTGGTTGTGCGAGCGAGCTAGTTTCCAGTTGTATCTTTTACAAATGTCGGACCAGGTTGGTGGCTGAAGCAAAAAATAAAGAATTGAAGTTACTTTTGCCATTCAGCTGGTCTTTGGGAGCTGGCCACTTAAGTATTAAAGTTTCCATTTAGCCAGCTGTTACATGCAACTAGACAACAGGGAATTATTTTTTTTTCTCTGATTGTGTCTATAATCCTTTTAAATGCATATTAACTTCTAAATCTATTTGAAATGGCAGCAAATTGAATTTCTCTTAGTCAAGCTAACAAAGATAACGCAAATTATAATTAGACTGCAGCATGTGTTGGAGAAATTGAGTTAATATCTTTACTTATATGTCCTTAGCCTTGGGTCTTCCTTCAGCACCAAGGAAGTTTAGTCTAGACACGTCTAGACACGTTACAATGCAATACATTACATGTTAATGCAATCCAGAAGCAGGGAGACTGGTTATTCAATGCTACACTACATTCAAAACATCCAACAAAGCCTGTCTTTTTCTCTCATGAGACTCAACGCAGCTCCAAGGGCAACTCAAATATTCTCCAACAGCATGTATGCAGTTAATCTAAGATCTACAAAGTTGGCACAGAGTAAAGAATACTCACAGATATTCTCAGACCAGTGAAGATACACAGTTTATCCCACTCTGCTGCAGGCTAAACTTATTTGCCAGTTGTTTTGGTCTCTAATAACATCACAAGTTTAAAATGAAAAAGCTTGTCTGTCTTGGCCTATGCTGTGTTCATGTGCTCCTTGAGAGGTGTAGTTTCTGAGATAGGAAGTCCTTTCTCTGATTGTGGTGTTTATAAGCTTGGGAGACAACAACAAGACAGGATTAAACAAGGCTTATGGATATTAGTCAGAAACTCTCAGCAATATCAAGATAAGGTACATAAAAGGGGTTCCCGTCACTTAAACACATGAATGATCCACATGTTTTGTCATTGGTAACTTGCACAATTACAATACTTCTCTGCATTAAAACCTTTTTCACAGAATACATTAGTACTTTTGTATGTTTGTGTGTTTTTGCATTACTGCGACAACCACTTATGGTAGTACAATGCAAATATCATGTTTATTGGTCAGGATGTAAATGGAAAAGAGGCCTTAGAGTCATACTCTCAAACATGTCACATAAACATGAACAAGTGCCACAGTAATCAGGGTGAAAAAATTCTTAATAGTGAACAGAGAACTGGTGCCATCCATTTTCAGACTGGATTATCTTTGGTCTAAAACATGGCCTTGTCCTGCCACTGACCACAAGGTTAGCGTCTTCTCTGAGCTCACACTGGGACACCTGTGTTACAGTCTGACAGATGTAGCGTCCGCTCAGACACCTCACTGCCACCACTCTGTCCTTGGAGCAGGTCACATCTGCCAGCTTTGGCACACGGAACCAACAGCTCTGGACTCAACTCCCGACGCCAGCAGACTCTATTGTTGACCGATTGGAACACAGAGCCTTGTAAAACTGGCAAAGCGATCGTTATGTGTACCTGTGCGAGGGATTGACAACCCACAGTGTCCTCTGCAATGACACGCTTCAGTCAATGTTGTCTGTTTTAGAGCTGTTCCGGCAGAATACTGTTCTCAGAGGACAAAAATAGATCCACAGTCCGGGTTATGAGTCATTCTGTTCAGATTGTGAGCTAGTTTGCAGAGCTTGCATTCACCATTAAAGAAAAATATATTTAAGTGAAGTCAATGTTGCGTAGTGCAGTTTAGTTTCTAACCCAGCCTCCATTTTGTCCTCTGAAAGCTATGTTTATACTTGTAGTTTGCTTCTTTTAAATCAGACAAAAAAATTAAAACAGCATTTTTGGCACTGGAGTAAATGACACACTAATCCGTCAAAATGAGATTTTTACATCACTGCTAAATAAAACCCATCACTGACGGAAATTATTTGGTTACCGCAACCTCTGAACTCAGAATACATGGTCCGTAAACATGCTTTAAACGACCGTTCCGACTGATGTCTTGGACAAACTTGTAAAAGACAAAAATAGCATTGCAGCTGTATTGTTTTTAAGACTTTATGAAAGCATTAGAATAACTCTGACTCCGCAAATGTATAGTTTTGTGCAGCGGATGGTGTCTGAGTTTTCTTTTTCTGTTAGTTCAGCATCCTTAACAAAAAACATGTTCTTGTGGTGGTTGTTAGCCGCACTGTGTCTCTCGCTCGTAAATGTTTGCAGTGATGTTGCTTGTTAAGTTTGCAGTGTTGTTTCCTTCTCAGTTGAAGCCAGACAGAAAATTACCAGTGCCCACGCATTTTCTGAAAAAAGTATGGCATCTTTTTTTCTGCATTAGTCTGCATTATTCTGAACTTATAATGCAGACTTTTTAATACATTCTGTCTGTTTTCTATGGTTACAGTTTTACAGTGTTTCAAATAGGTCTCCTAGCATCTGTTAGGAGAAGTTGATCTCTTGTCCTGTTTGTGTCTGTCATCTCCTAACTTTAAACTTTACATAGGTGTATAACGAGGACAGAAAACACTTTTACCAACTGTAGCATTTCATAAAATAAAATGCTACACGTACATACAAAGTATTGATTTATCTGTATTGTTCTTCTGTCCTACATATTAACCACACCAGCGTGACCAGAGTGAACATTTAACTCCATCATTAGCTGTTTCCACTGCACTCATTCTCTTCTCTTCCTTCTGAGAGCAGCATCGTATTAGCGATCTTGCCCCGCTGGAGGTCATCGCAGACCACCAGCCAATCAGCTTCCAGCCCTTAGTGCTCCGACCTGCTCCTCTGTGTCTGCTGTACACATGCATTCAGACAGTGTGAATAGAAGTGCCTGAGGTCAGTAAACACCTCGCTGACACCAGAGAGATGTGTTAGTGCTGCCTTCCTATAGATCCTATCAGCTGTATGTGTTGTAAAAACATTCTGCCATGAATTAATAAAGCATATCCTTGACTGGCGTGGGAGCGACTCGTATGGCTGATTTCATCTCTTTGGAAATGAATTTAATCTACAGAAATCTGAGCCTGAGGTTGTGGATTAACAAAGAGGGCTTTTGGATGACCTTTTTACGGCTTTAGCTTTAGGGCAAATTTAGAAAACCACTTTAATACTAACTTAGTCCACACCCAATAAAGTGCTCCCAGACTTCTCTCAGCTTTTTGAAAGAAAACTATTGTAACTTATGCCAAAAACTGTCAATCATTTTATTGATATAGTTTTGGGAGTTTTTTTTTTTTTTTAACCTGTTTTCATAGATTTTTATTTCCGATATTCTGCAGGACAGAATAACGAGCATTCATGAATCCTCTTTCAAATCCATTTCTTTGTGAGCCCCTCTCAGAAAAAGTTCTGGCAATCACCTTTCATTTCTTAACTGAAAAAGAATCTCAAGAATAGAAGCAAAAAGGTAAAGCACTTGAGCTGCTAGATAAGCCCACAACTTTTTATTTTAAAATTTGAAATGGTTTTGTATGGAAATATTAAATATGTAAGATACCTACATTTGAATAATTTTCAATGTGCTTGCTTTGTAATCCCTGGCGTCAGGGCAGGGGATGGCACTTAAAACCTCTGCCCTCATACAAACCACTATTTTATTCTATTTCCAATGCTGCTAAGATTTTATATACATTCTTTTATTCTTTTGTATGCACACTTTTCTTTTCCACTCTGTGGGATCAATAAAGTCATATATAAATCAGAGCACACCAAACTTGCACACTAAAACTTTGGCCTGCTCACAACTGAACTATGGAACGGTACAAAACAAAAAGAATCGCACATGAACCACAGAATAATCAGACTATAGGACGGCTTCCACATATGCCTAAAGGTGATTGGATGAACCATTTGTCTTAACTGCACTTTCATCAAAACAAAGCAACACTAAAATTGTTGCTTTTTCATCAAACCTAAAACATGCCCATAACTGCCATCCTGTTGGTCGGAACATGCAGCAGGTCGAGAGAAATCACACAAAATGTCAGCAAAACATGATGGATATGAAGGAGTTTGTGAATTCACACAAGAGTAAACTTCACCAGCGAACCAGACAGAGATGCCCACTCTCTTCAGATCTGTTTGCACTTTTAGCAGCCGCAAAAAGACTCAACAATAATATTAATGGACTTCATGTCAATAGCACTAAACACAAAACAAGTCTCTACACAGATGATTTATTCTTACATCTACAGAACCTAGCCCCTTCATTACAGGAATCAATTACCATCATCAACAACCTTTCCAAAATGTTAATTTACTGTATAAACTGGAATAAGACACACATTCTACCACTCTCAAAGACTCATGGGATTCTGTAGCCTAAGACAGCACCCTCACACCCAGCACTGCCCAGACAAAGTATTTAAGTATTAACATATCCCCCAAGTTATCAGAGCTTTTCAACCTCAACTACAACCCACTCCTCACAAAAATAACTAATTACCTGAAAGAAGAAATAATTGGACATATTGCAGCATTTATATTTAAAATCAACTAACGTTTCTCAATGCTACCCATAACTCCCACTGACAACTGGTTCAAAACTCTCAACTCTATGGTGACACAGTTCTTCTAGAAAAACAAAAAAAAAGCCTTGAATCTCACTTCCCACTTTACAAAACAGCAAACCCACACAATTTTTTTGGCAATCCAACTACAGTACATATTTACATGGACTAATAAATACTACCACAATAAATCCCAATTTCATTAGCAGATCTTCCTTTCGTACCACAATCACAAAACCTTTGTGCTTCAAGAATAACGCAACAGCAACAGCTCTGGCATACTGGAGGAAAGCCTTAAGATAACACTGCACCATGTAAACATAGCCCAGTCTGGCACAACCCTTTTTGACAGCATAACTACACCATCACACAGATCTCAAGTCCACCCAAACCCACAAATCCATTACTCATTTCTCAATATACCAAAATTAGAAAATCCCACACACAAATAATATCACTCAATGCAAAAATACTGTCACAGAACACACCATTAACCAAGCCCCCTTTCTTGCTACACCAAAGTCTGATGAATCAAGTCAATCACCACACCAAGGCGGACGCTTCTACCGAGAGGCCGTTTATTTCTGCTCTCAACTCGGTTTTAAATAACCAGCAAAGTATAAAGATGATGAAACCGTTCTGCTGGCCATGTTAACTAGCAGTGCTCATGTGGCAAGATTCCTCACAAATCTCACCAGAATCCAGCTGCTGTGCAATGTGAACCACTGGTGTCTAACCAAAGTAAAAACAGGACAAAAATGACCTGACATGAGAGTTTCCTGAGAGCAATGGCACCTACTAAAAACCCATAGAGGTTATGGACATTAGCCATGCATCTTTAAGTTTTGTTTCCCTGGAATGTAAAAAAAAACTGTGTGCAAAACAGTTCTTATCATGGAGACCATGAAATACATCCGGGTCAGTGGTGAAGATTTAGATCATTTCCTAAGCAATCTGAGGTATTTGGATTGAGGCCAGCGGGTCAACCTCAAGCACATCTAAAAGACTGGCGGTATGTCTACTTTGGCCTATTTTGCATCCTGAACTCGTCTTTCTCCCACATGGAAGTCAACTCATCACAAACTTGTCTAATGGTTTGGTACTACATTTGTAAAACCGTTATGTATAATTTATAATAACTTGACTAATCACACCAACTTTATATAAATTACAGGTATAAATATAAGGTATAAATATAGGCTCATAATATATTAAAAACACACTTAATGAGGCTCTAAGGAGGATTTATGCATCATCTTCAACACAGTCCACCCCTGAGACATGTTTGAAGCCTGTGTCCCCGTCCATCTATGTGCAGTATATTTCATATGGTTATGAGCCCACAGCTGCAGGACGTGCTTTGAGATGCACAGATCAGGTAATAAATCCGCACTTGTGAGCCGCCGGTGCACTTTAAATAAATTACTGCATGCTGTTTGCTCTTCCCAGCATGCTTTGCAGTTGTTGGCTCTGACCTTGTCGAAACACCCATCGAGCCATTCACAACTGGAACAAGCTGCAGATAATAACTGACATGTGAGGCCCTCTCCAACCCCCAAAACATCAGGGGATTGGAGAACTGGTAAAATTGAGTTATTAACAAAAATACTTGACAGAATCCTTTTTGGTCAGTATCTGTTTTAGATAAAAAAAAAAAAAGATCTGACATGTACCTTCTATCAACTGGAACAACTTAAAAATCAAGATTTGTTTTTAACATCACATGTAAATTGTAGGTTCTACACTTCAACCTCAAAAACCTGGAATAAATTTTTTCTAGTTTTTAAATAGTTAACAAGAAAACATGTTTTGATAAGTTTGATTTGGCAAATGTTGCGTTGGTGTCAGAGTCCTTGTCTTTTCCCTGTGTTCTCCTGTTTGTCTCCCCCTCCCTCCTGTGCCTGTTTGGAGCTGGGCGGAGTCCCTGCTGCATGCCTTCTTCTCTCCAACACACCTGCAGCTTATCACACTCATCACTACCCACCTACAACACTATAAGAAACCTCTTCGGTCCCCTACTTATGCAAGATCGTCCGTTACCTTTTGTGGTACACCACGAGGCTCATAATTGCTTTTAAAGCTAACCTTTTTTGCTAATTTTGTGTAGAACTCTGTCCCAGCTCCAGACACCTGCCCGACCGCCTCCTTGGCTCCACCGTCCATCGTCCTCTGGATCTCCATTTTCTGCACTTTTGAACTGTTAGTTTGTCTTGGTGTCTGCCATTTTGGTCCACCGGCTTCCAGTTCATTACAATAGTTGGATGGTCGTGTATTCCTGACACGAACCTCTACATTTATCCGACCTTTGGACCGATACTAAAAGTGAAGTGGCTAATGATCCCTTGAAACTTTAGCTTGTAAAAAGATGATACATTATCTTGTAATGTTTTTAACTAGATTAGGGTGACCAACTGACCATATTTTCAAACCTCAAAATTGGAACCCTTTAAATTTAATGAATTTTAATAACAGCACTTTTTTACTTTATAAAAAAAAAACTGTCCAAAAAAAAAAACTCATTACTTTGATAAAGATACTTTTCTAAGTCAGTTGTATTGTTTCTGAAGTTTGTTTGTAAATCACAACTTTCTTTTCAGCTGATGACTGGAGAGCAGTGTTCTTGTTGCTTTGCTGCCCGAGGTGCGGGAAAACTTTTCTTTTCAACTAAGCTAATCAGTTAATAGTAAAAACAAGACTTCAGTTGTTAGTGAGCTTCTCACTTCTGACCATTATTATCAAATAAATACAGCGCATTGCCCATTGAGCCAATGATTTGTCGTTTAACTCAGTAACTGACAAATGTGGGATGTGATGATGTGCCTTTTTCAATAGTAAAGTTGTAAATAAATGTGGATGAAAACTAATACTGATGAGTTCTACTGAGCGTACATGAACACAGCATCATGCCGTTAATATGTGGCATTAGTAGCAAATCTCCTTGTCTTATAATATGTCTAGACCTGCTTTTTTTTTCATTTGCACCCTGCCTCCAGGCGCCCCCATCCATGTTGCTTTCTAGGCTGTTGCCTAGGTCGTCTATGCCTAAAGCCGACCCTGCTGGAGAGGGAAAGCTTAGCAATAGCTGCATGCTTAAGAACCAATTAATATTGAGATAAAGACCTGCGGAACACTGCTGATCTTTTTCATTTGGTAAATATTGCCATTGCCTTGTAACTCTGTGATTGATGTTCAGACAGTGCTTTGCTTTGGTATTATGATCAATTAAAAAATGGGGACATTTGGGACAAAAAGCACGTTTTAGTGTTGTATCCACTTGGACACAGGACAGGGAACTTGCCCCAGGACTGTCTCAGTTAAATCAGGACACATGGTCACCCTAATATGCTGTAGATGTAAATGTGAATAAGCGATAATTATCTTGTTCTAAATTGAAACATTACATGATACAAATTCAATTTATTTTTACCTAGCAGCAACACACTTCAACAAGTAATCCACCCACAAGTCAAAACTTTCCAAAAAGCATCTTAGATATGTTATTTTAGGCCGGACTAAATGAAGGCATGGTCCAATCCAGAATCTTCCGTTAGCAGTGTGTCTGTGAGCTCAGTACACAATGACACAAAACAAATCCTCGGGGAAACACCGATCTGCAGCTGTTAATCTGTCCTAATGTTTTACACACTGCACCGACTGCCACCTCATCACTTCTATCTGCTCCATGTCCCAAAAGACCCACACAGAAACACATTTTCTTTTCTCATGGCGACACAACTTAGAAACACCTCAATCTTTGATGGGTCTTGTGGATCCATTCCATTCAAAGAGGCCTTCAAAAGACTGGCTCATTTGGCTCAAATTGAAGCATGTTGTAGTGGAATCAACTGATAACTGCAGAATATTGCAGGATAAATATATGCTGTAATTATCAGTAAATTATTCAAAAATGCTTGGTGGGCCAGATTAAACAGCCCAATGGGCCACATGTGGCCCAGGGCCTTGCTCTGTGCTGGGGTCATTTCTCTGTCTCTCTCCTCCTCCATTCACCTTTTTTGCAGCTCGATTTTTACGAGTTTGTGTATGAGCCGCAAGCGTTGCATGAGCATTGCGTGTGTCTGCTTTAAAAGCGTCAATTCACACCAGCGCTGCTGCTCCCACTCTGCGTGTGTGGATCTCACTCTCTTTTGCCAAATTCATCATATAGAAGTGAAGTAACAATTAAACTCCCATGTAACTAACAACTGAACAAGATGCACAGCACAGTGGGGGGCTTGACTGCTGCTAAACAAGACTAACCAAGACTTTCTTATACATAGCAATGTATAGCATGTAACTGCAGTGGGTAAATACTTACTGTCTAATCCCAAAGTATTGTGCTCCAGGCCTTCTATTTCTTTACATTTTCCTTGTAAAATTGGTGTTGGGTGTCATAAAGGATACTAAATTTCTCATCGTCAAGAATTAACTTCTCATTGTCCATGGTGCAACATTGTCTGAAGTAGTGGTGCCGTCTTTACATCACCGCTATGTTTAAGTGAGCTTTTATTTTGATAGTGTAGCAGAAGTTTATTTTAAAACTTGGTGCTTACTTCCTGTGGTATCCCGGTGTAGCTCGCTAGATTGATGTGGAGCCACTCAAAAAATAGAAGTTCAACCTGCAGTAGTGCAACGCTTTCGTTGTAAATTGGGGTTTACTGCAGCGATGCGTCCCATGCTTGTAAATCACTTTCTGTTTTAGTCAGTCTGAAAATTTGGACCGGCTGCGTCTCAGAATTGTCTCAGACACATCTCAGAAGCATCTTGACGCAACACAATCGATAGGTTGGACTTTTATTTTTTGAGCGAGCGTCTCCACGTATATCTTACGAGCTACACAAACTTTCAAAATAAACGTACGCTATGCGATGATGTAAACATGGCGCTTTGGGTAGTTATCTGATCACAAAGCGAGCTCAATTGTAGCAATAACAACTGTAAAGTAATAATAAACAATTTAGTGCAAAAAACATAATATGGAAGTGGATAGTGTCGCTTAGCCATTTAAAGAAGCAAGAATATCACAAAAGTATGTATGAAGTCGGCAAAGAGAGGGAGAGCAGTTGCAAAATGCTCCTGCTGTAAATTGACACTTTTGAAGCAGACACGATTAACACAAGACAGTCGCGAGATGCTTTTGGTGTGAATTGGGGTAAATTTACCATGTTACCACAAAAGCAAATAGGTTTTTTACACAGATCACAACTGGCAGTGTGTTCGGGATCTGCATTAAAATGCTTCTACGCGGCTCTCGCTTGTCTTGTCACTGCTCTGTTGACCTGTGCTGCTGAGTCACGTGATGACTGCGACACACACACAGATCAGGGGAAGGAGGCGGAGGTGCCAACTGCACAGACACCTGTCTACTGTTTAAATGACCTGCCCGGCCTGACCTACTGAGCTGTCTCACTCAACAGGGGAGCTTGTGTGTGCATCTGTTTAAAACAGCAAAATGAAAAAAGAAAATAAAACAGCTTCCAACTGCTACTCGGTTACCATCATTTGTTTAAGAGATTAAATAGATTTGGTTCATATGTGAATGTCACAACTCTACTGGAACGCCCCTAAAGTTTGGTTAGTTTGGCTGATGTGAGTGCTCCCATCTGTGCTTAAGAACGGAAAGCTTTCAGGTCTTCAGCTCTGTTGGAAGAGGTGTGCCGTGGCACAGAATGGTTGCTCACACATGTGCTCCAGCACAATTAGGACATAGTATATGAGACAGTTTGTCTCACACTCCGTTTAAACAATAGCAGGAAAAGGTTAACAGTAATTTCCTCACACACACATTACACACACACAACCTCTTTCAGGGTTTGTCAGAAACTTTCAAATCTTCTTCTTATTTAGTCAAACTCCTAGCCCCAAGTATCGCTCCTTTCAAAGTTTGGAAAATGCCAACATTAACAACCGAAGTACGCAAGCTTTTTCTGACGGAAAGATTTTTTAACATGAAGTGAGCTTAAATGGTTTTAAAGTTCATGAAAAGACGGCAAGCAGGAAGGCAGGCATGACGTTTTCTACTGTGCGGCACTAAATGGCATTGTGAACCACATGCAGAATCAGACTGATGGAAAAGGACAGACGTGTGACTCAGCAGTGCGTTGTACGATGGTGGCGGTGTGTTGCCATTGATCTGATCTCCCATGAGGCTGAGCGGCTCAACGCTTCAGGGTAAGATTATTGATCCAACTGAAAGAAACAGACCCTCTAGCTTCTGTTATTTATCCAGAGATGCAATGACTTTATAGAGAACAGCACTCATTAATTGCCACTAAAATATATAATTAATGAAGAAAAATCACCCAAACTTTGAAAACAAATAATTGTTAATGTAATGTTTCAATGTCACGTAAATTAGCAAAATGTGAATGGAGTTTTCCAACTTCCAGATAAGAAAACTTAAATTGATCCATTTCTGGTTATTCTCCTAATATAGTCTGGTAAACTTGGGTCAAAGTTGCAAAACTGTTTTAGTTTTAATTGGGCTGGTTCTGTTTCACACGACACTCAGTCAAAGAAACCAAACCTCCTCCTCCTCCATGATGGTAGTTCATTAATCAGGATTATTTGTGGATATGAGTTTGCCAAAATAATTGCACATTTTCCTTTGTGCATCTCAGCAGCTACTGAGTGATTGGGCCAGTAATAAAAGAAAGAATGAATTAACTGATAAGAAAACAAATATGCTTATGTGCAGGCTGAACTTGTAAAAGACTTATCTCAGTCAGAGAGCTGTGTGGAGAATGTTGGCTGCAGGTGTAGACATCTAAATAATTGTTTTATTTTTAGAAATCTTTCCAGCCCATATATCCTGGGTCATCGAACAAGAAGACTGGTTTTGGAAATACAAGTAAAACACAGCATTTCATAAATAAATTTACTGTCAAACTACAATTTCACTCAATTACTCAAATGATTTCTTCTTTCAAGGGTTTTCAAAGTAGCAATGGCTATGGCAATTTTATTTTGATGGTATGACACATTGTTAATCTAATGTTATGTGCCATTGTTTTGAAACTAAAATATTTTACTTATAGTATGATTTCTACACTGTACTGGATGTGCTTTATGACTCCACTATTACTTCTAATTCTAATTCCTTAAAGACATCTAGTGTGAATTGTTGTCTCTTTAAGGTGGAATGCCACGTTGGCAAAATGGTGGTGTTTTTTGTTTCTGTAAAATTTTGCCCTTTCGAAGATGAACTGCATAAATCCTGCATTTGATGCTGAAAAATGACTGACTTGGATATGATAAAGATAAAACAGCTTTGTCTGTGTAATATTTATCCTAAATTTACAGTATTTCTCTGTTTAATGCTGTTCCCTTTCGAGGGAACTCAACACTGCGTCGTGAAACGACACTTTGGGGAACGCCCTCAGCGTGACGGCCCTGAAGCATGAATGAAACTTAGACCAATCTTGATTGGTACCACGTCACAGCGTAGTGAGTGCCGGCCTACCCGGAAGTATAAAGGGACGCCGCATCACGCACACGCCAGCTTTTCGCTCTTCAGCAAATGCCCTGGGTGTGAACGAGAGACTTGTTGAGAAACTTTTGAATGAAAAGTATGGCAGAACAGTTTTAGAAGTGTCTGTACCCCTGCCCTCGTTACATTACGGGTAGGGACACGCACTCGTGGTGTCTGGTCTGCTTGGGAGCACAGCACGCTTGGTCAGCTCTCGAGGGAGCACTGAGGGGCAGGGTGCTGCGCTCCCGCCTGGCCGTGTTTGACCGGGCCGGCCAGGCTCGCGTTCCCCGTGGTTGAGGTCCCGTTGCCGCCCGGCGGTCGCGGCGGCTGTTGTGGGGATCTCAGCTGGGACTGTTTGATGCGATTGGCACAGCTGAGGCTGTTCTCCGTCCTTCATCAGACAGCTCGGATGCATTCCCCTGTGCAGGAGCCGCGAGGCGCTTCTCCGGCAGGGGGAGACGGTCTGATGCTTGAGCTGTCCACGTCTGAGGACGTGGACTTGCTCAGCATTAAAAGAGGTGTGCGTGCCCCTGCCCTCGTTACATTACGGGTAGGGACACGCTCCTGGTGTCTGATCTGCTTGAGCACAGCACGCTTGGTCAGCTCTCGAGGAGCTGGCTGCGTGCACTGAGAGGCAGATCAAAAGGCGTTCCCCGTGGTTCAGGTCCCGTGGCCGCCGAGGCGGCGCGGGGGCTGAGATCGTGGGGATCGCAGCTGGAGCTGTTTGATGCGATTGGGCCAGCTGAGGCTGTTTCCCAATCATCGTCAGACAGCTATGATGCCATTCCCACCTGTGCAGGAGCCCGCGAGGCGGCTTCTCCGGCACGGGAGAGGATCAATGCTAGAGCTGTCCACATCTGAGGATGTGGGCGTGCTCAGCGTTGAGGCGGTGACATGGAGGCTCGCTGGTCACCTAGTGTGCCCGCGCGTATGAGGAGCTCATAGAGGTTGTGACTCGTCGCGGTGGCCAGATTAGATATTAGCTGGCCACCAGAACGGCAGGAAGCGACAGTAAATAGAAATAAACTGGATGGCGCTTCCTGCAGCACAGAGTTCGGCCCAAACAGCGGGGTTTGCCATCTTTTTCGGACTTGCACAACGAGTTGTGTAAGTCCTGGAGTAGGCTAAGCCACACTCTTCCCGCATTTCTCCCCATGCAGGAGCCCGCGGCGGCTTCTCCTGCGCGAAGGGAGGCGATGCTTGAGCGGTTTACGTCTGAGGATATGGACTTGCTCAGCATTTACAGAGGTGTGTGTACCCGGCCCTCCTTATATCAGCCGCCGAGGCGCATCGTCACCTCACGTGCCCGCTATGAGGAGCCCGTTGCAGTTGTGACTCGTGCGAGTAATAGAGGGCCAGGTTTAACATTATCTGGCCGTCAAAGGGCAGGAGCTACAGTAAATAAAAGTGGCTTTTCCTGCAGCGCAGAGCACGAACTGAGCATTAGAGCTTACACGGGTTGTGTGGCCTGTTCCATGACCTGCGCAACGAGTTGTGTGGGTCATGGGGCAGGCACATTTCGCCAATGAGATTGGGACTGCGGAGGCATTTTCTCAATCATCATGGGGAAGCTCTGTGTCATTCCTTCCAGGGCGGGAGCCCACTAGGTGGCTGCTCCTGCACAGAGAGAGGGTCCGAGGCTTGAGAGGTCTGCATCTGAGGATGTGGACGTCCTCAGCAATGCGGCACATTAATTAAAGCCTCGGCGCTGCCCACCAGGCCGTGTTGAGTTACATCGACCATGGTGGGCGGGGCAGCAGGGCTGCATACTACGGCACTGTATTGCGGGCACGCCAGGCCGACCTGTTAAAGGACTCGGAGGAGACACATCTGTGGATGTGGCTGAGAGAGTCCTCCGGGAGAGGCGGCTGAGGCCGTTTTTCTCTGCAGAGCCCCTTGGACACCGGTGTAGTAAGTCCGCCGTCTATGACGCTTCGGGCCACAACGGTTTTCCAGCATCGAGCTGCCTCACAGCCCACCCCGGGGGGTTTTGGGCGGGCAGCAACGTTGTATGCGCATCGAGGATCGTGTGAGACTTATTCCTGCCGTGCAGCGGTTTCAGGGGGGCGACAACGGTCTTCGAAGCAGACCCGAGATAGGCCTCGAGAGACAAATGAGTCCCGTGACGTGGGACCGCAGTGGTTCCGGAACGGGCTCGGGTTATGGAACAGGAAGTACACTCCCTGCGGGAAAAGGAGGCCATAGGTCGGTTTCCTCCGCCAGAAATGGAGTCGGGTTTCTACAGCCGGTACTTTATAGTTCCAAAAAGGGGACGGAGGTCTGCGTCCAATTTTAGATCTAAGGTATTTGAACCGGTCTCTGAGGAGGCTCAGGTTCGAGATGAAAGTAACTAATAATACCTATTACCGTGAATTAAATTCGGTCCGAGGACTGGTTTGTCACGATGGATCTGAAGGACGCATGCTTCCATAAATCCTTCTCACAGGAAGTTCCTGAGGTTCGCTTTTTGGGGGCGAAGCGTTCCAATATCGGGTGCTTCCATTCGGCCTAGGCAGAGCACGGCCTGAGCATCAGAGCCTACACCACGGGTTGTGTGGCCTGTTCCATGACCTGCGCAGCGAGTTGTGTGGGTCATGGGGCAGGCCACATTTCTCGCCAATGAGATTGGGACTGCTGAGGCATTTTCTCAATCATCATGGGGGAGCTCTGTGGCCCTGCCTTCCGAAAGTGGATGCGGTCTGGCTCCACTGAGACTCCAGGGCATCCGGAGGTTTTCCTGAGGGGAATCCATTCGGAGTATCAGGGTTACGCGCAGGTGCTGTCGTTCCCTGTCAATATGGAGAAACCCTGGTCTCTCTCCCAAGGACCAGTACTGGGAGCAACATGTCGGAAATCCGTTTTGACAGATGTCTCCCTCACTGGCTGGGGCGCGGTCATAGCGGCCGCTTTGCCCAGGGTCTGTGGCAGGACCATCATCGCTCCAGACATATAAATTGCCTGGAGATGTTGGCTGTGTTCAGGGCTCTGAGGAGCTTCCTGGCGGATCTCAGGGGTTATCACGTTCTGGTGCGCTCCGACAATGTGTCGGTGGTAGCGTACCTGAACCATCAGGGGGGTCTGAGGTCTCGCCCTCTGTGCAGATTGGCGCATCAGATCCTCCTGTGGTCCCAGGGAAGGTATCGTCTATCAGAGCGATGTAAATCCCGGGGACCAGAATCAGGGAGCAGACACCCTGTCGAGGCAGGGGCTGAGGCCCAGGGAATGAGGACATGGCCGAGGCTGCGTCTGTATTCTTTTTCCCCGGTGGCGCTGCTCCCGGGGAGCTCTGGAGAGGGTCCGGCAGGAAGGGATCAGTCTACTTCTAGTAGCCCCGTACTGGCCGGCCGAGTAGGTTTCTCAGACATTATAGCACTGCTGGCAGGTCTTCCATGGCAGATCCCTTTGAGGAGGGACCTGCTGTCCCGGGCAGGGGGCACAAGACTGCATCCCCGGCCCGGGCTGTGGGAACTCTGGGTCTGGTCCCTGAGGGGGATCAGTACCTAGAGGTGGCCTAGCGGCAGGGGTAGTAGAAACCATACGCAGTTCAGGGCTCTGTCCACGAGGAGGTTGTACGGCTTAAAGTGGAATGTCTTTTCCACTTGGTGCAGGGGGCGTGAGGTGGATCCAGCTGACTGCCCAGTGGCTTCGGTCCTGGAGTTCCTCCAAGAGCGGGGCTTACCCCGTCCACTCTTGCGGTGTACGTGGATGTCATTTTGGCGTTCCACGCTCCGGTAGGTGAGGGCTTCTGAGGCGCCCATTGGTCGTGCGATTCCTCCGTGGCACCCGGAGGATGACGCCTGCAACGCGCCCTGGGGTTCCAACTTGGGATCTGTGGTGGGGCTGGAAGGATTGGCTGAGGCCTCCTTCGAACCACTCGAGTTGGCGACAGATTGAGTTCTGTCGCTTAAGGTGGCGCTGTTTTTGGCTATCACCTCACTTAAAAGGGTTGGAGATCTCCAGGCACTGGCTATAACGCCATCTTGCCTGGAGTTTGCCTGGTGGGGTTAAGGCCATTTACGGCGAGGCCAGGCTATGTGCCTAAGGTGCCATCTAACGTTGCACGGCCGACGGTTTTGCAGGCATTTCATCCTCCACCTCATGTGTCGGCCGAAGAGGGGAGACTTCATCTGCTCTGCCCCGTTAGGGCACTGTGAATCTATATACAGAAGTCTTCGCAGTGGAGAAAGTCAGAACGACTGTTGGTGTGTTTCGGATCTCCTAGGAAAGGTCGGCCAGCGACCAAGCAGACGGTCAGTAATTGGATCGTGGCTATTGCCTTGGCTTATCAGGTGCGCGGATTGCCTTCACCTTTGGCCTTAAGGGCGCATTCTACTAGGGGCATGGCCTTTTCTCGGGCCCTTCAGATGGGGGTCCCGCTTCAGGAGATCTGCGAGGCAGCCGGCTGGGCTGCCCCACACACTTTCATTAGGTTCTAGAGTTTACACCTCCCTGCGACGCCTGGCGCTAGGGTGCTCTCGTCCTAAGTGTGCCTGAGTATCCAGTTTCACACTAGGGCAGGCACGGGTCGTCGTGGCATAGTGGGTATTCGTTCCCCAAAGTGTCGTTTCACGGCGCAGTGTTGAGTTCCTCGAAGGAGCGTCTCGGGTTATGCATATAACCCTTGTTCCCTGAGAAGGAAGCGAGACACTGCGTCGCTCAGCCACGCCTACCCCGCCTGAGGGCGATTTGCTTCATTGCAAAGGGCTGGCGTGTGCGTGATGCGGCGGCCCTTTATACTTCCGGGTAGGCCGGCACGCACTACGTTGTGAAGTTTCATTCATGCTTCAGGGCCGTCACGCTGAGGGCGTTCCCCAAAGTGTCGTTTCACGACGCAGTGTCTCGTTCCCTTCTCAGGGAACAAGGGTTATATGCATAACCCGAGACGTTTTCCTCAAGCCATGGCAAATTGTTTGCCAACTGGACTGATGAACCGAAAGCCCTCCTACGAGATGAGCTGGCACCAGTGTTCATCACCTCAGTCCCAAAAGATGGACAGAACAGTAGCAGTGGTTGGTAGGTGGTTTGTGCCTTCGATCAACATAATTTTCTTTCAGTTCTAATAATCTTTCTCTTTTCTCTGTCTTTTCCAGTGTGACTGAAGGAGCCTAATACAACATAGGTGTGTTTACAGCAGCCATAGTGGTTCCTCCAGCATTTGCACATCTCTGCATCGGTTCACTAGAAGATATCAGTTGTGGAGGTTTTGAGAGGAAGATGTTGAATGCCACATTAATGACAGATCATTTCTATTGCATCTTCTTCCGCTTAATCCCATTATGGGTTGTCTAGGGTCTTATCCAGCAGCATCTGGCCTGAGGTGGATAATGGACATTTAGTTGTAGAGCTGCTATGTTCAGGAAAATGTCACTGTGACACTATCTTTACTGAGATGATTAGTTCTCTTTTGTGTTTGTATGTGTGTGTGTCACATTTTTCACCCACAAATGTAAATGTTCACTGCTGAAAGCAGTTAATTTAGTTCTCTGAACCTGTTGATATTGTTATTTGTTGTTATGGTTACGTCTCCATTATAATAACTTTTATTTTTTTATTTTTTTAACCTTTATTTAACCAGGAAAGTCCCACTGAGATTACAAATCTCTTTTGCAGGGGAGTCCTGGCCCCCCAATGTGTGTATTGGGAGGGAGGAGGCACAGTGGGTTAAGTGTCTTGCCCAAGGACACAACGACAGTATGTGGGGGAGAGCGGGACATCTTGTTTTTCATAATACTCTCTATAGAGCAGCAAGATTTCAAATTATGAATTTGCCTTTTGCTTACATGCCTAACTTGACTTTTTTTAATATTATTGACCAATTTTGATTTTATTAATTTATTGGTATAAAAAACGAGTCTTGCTCTGGCTAAGAGCTAAGCAATGGCCAGGACTAAACTAAATATAAAGCAGAATGAAGCAATGAATAGGCAGAGAGATTTGACTGGATTAAACCAAATCCGCAGTGAAGAGTGTTTGATTTACGGGTTTTATGTGAGACAATGGCAGTTCAAACGGTAGTTTTAATATTATACTAAATGCCTCAAATATTGTTTACATAGCGTCTACTTACCGACTGGCTTCACTTTAGTTTAGACCCAATGCAAGATTTTACAAAACCAAGGCTACTCAATTGCTATGAAAATAAAATGTTCAATAAATTAGATGACAAAATAATAAAGTGAGATAAAATAAAATTTTGCTAGAGTTACTGAGTTACTAACGGCAAAAGAAAAACAGTTGTGTAGTGTTGAAGCCGCTCATTGAATGCACTGTATAGTGATTGAGTGGTTAGGGAGTGGATTCGGACACAGCCATGTACAATAGGAAGAGAACTCACTGGGACTTTCTTGGTTAAGTAAAAAAAATAAAAACAAATCAAAAGTAAATAGAGAGTATAAGACAAGTTTTGAAACTTCTCTTTTTTACATCAACCTTTTGCTGAATAAATGCACCTTCAGGGTTTGCATTCAGAAACACACCTTGATACTCATCTGTTAAGTGGTTAGCTCTTGCAATGGCAATGGCATTGTTTTTTATTTAGCGCTTTTCCACCTACTTAAGCTAAACAAACACATTGATACACCAGTGCCACAGACACTGGAGAAAAGGAGGGTTAAGTGTCTTGCTCATTGACACAACTACAGTATAAACTGAGATGGATGACCGGGAATCAAACTGTCAACCTTCCGGTATTATGGCCCTACCACCCTACCTGTGAGCCACTGCACCTCGTTAGGGCAACATTACGAAGACAAGACAAAAGAGGAATAAGAAGAAATCTTCCTAAGCGTTTCTCTAATCTCTAAGCATGGATGCATAATAAGATAGATCTGCCTATACACCAAAGTGTATTCAGTAACAAGTCACAAATCCCCTGATACCTGTCTTTGAGTGGTTTGGGGAAGCCATGGTGCCAGGAAAGGAGAGCCACAGTCAGCCTCACAGAACTGCAGTTGCCAGTCGATGCATCAATCTCGTGACCTTTTTGCTTTGAGGCAGGAGTGCTATTCCCCGTGCTGCTGCCAACTTTCTGAGTTGAGAGCGCATAAAATAACAGAAGTCAGAAGAACCATTTCCCAACTTGGAACCTAAGGCCATCCCATAAGCACATAAATGCGTCGTAAATTCACAGGGTCTTCTCTACAGTATGTCTGTAACCTTCAGGGTTGTATAGCTGTGTACTGAAGTTTTCAGTGAGCATTGTGCTTGCAATGTTGATTCTGGAAGGCTATAAAAAAGTGACTTCCAGTTAGGAATACAGCAGTAAACAACATTTATTCTTTATTTTATTCATGCTAAACATGGTTTTCAGTAACTTCACTTCAACCAGTGACTACAAACACTTTTCTGTACAACAATTATTGCCGAAGTAATTCTTCCGTTTTAGGATGTTCATTTTAATTATTCATATATTGTCTTTGTGAATACGGTACACATCCACACTTTGATGAACTGAAAAACATTTCTTGCTGCTCCCAGACTGCTCCTGATTGTGTTTCTGCCTGACGGAGCAGTAATGAGATGACGAACCCCTGTGTGTGTGCGTCTTTGCTACAGGTGCAAACATCTTATGGAGATCCAGTACATTCAGTTCATAGATTCCTGCTGAGACAAAACACCTCAGAGCAGTCGGCGTGAAACTCCACTTCTTCTGCCAAATGCCATGAAATTGGCTCGGCTTGTTATAGTCTTTGTTTACAGCCGCTCCCTCGCCTCTCCTTCAGCTGCCAGCGTCCTGATAACATGGTTTGATATTAAGCAACAAATTAATGTGCGCTGACATAATAAACACAACTCAATAGTCTTTGTCTTACATCAATGCCTGTAGCTCTCAAATGGAATTGGTGTTGAAAGCAACCAGAAAACAAAACAACTGTTATTACAGTCTCTGTTTTCTTTTATTAAATCAATAATCTCTTCATTTACATTTAAATTAACAACTATATCTGCTGCTGGAGCGATTCATATTTACATTTAGCTGAGATTTGTACACAGCACAGTGCATTAAAACAATAAAGGCTCCTTTGTAATTTCCATGCTCTGTGTGATTGACAACTAACAGTTTAGTTGATATTGGATTCATGTACAAATTAGCAAGCTCTTTTGAAAGGAACTGAGCTCTTTGTATCACTATCCTCACCACCACCAGACTCCTCTGTTACAGTTTTACTCACTTTGAAACAGTTCACTGGTTAAGTGGTTCATCAAAACACTTTTACCTTGTTTGGAAAATGTAGTTTTTTATCCAAAACATTTCAACATGGAGAGACTAAAACAGACATTGCATTAATGCATTATTAACATTTAAATGAAGGTTGGACTTTGGCGCTTAGACTTTGACAGGACATACACGTGATACGTAAATGATAGGAGAAGAGCAGAAAGGATATTCTGGAAAATCTTACCCCTGGAGCCTACACACTGGTGGTGGTGGTGTGGGTAAGGTGGGAAGAGCTGCTGGTGCTGATGATGAGGAGAAATGCTCCACAGCTGAGGTGGCGATGGGGTGGAGGAGAGTTGCGGAACAAGCTGTGCGACAGAGCAGAGAGGGCACTTTTAAAAAGGGGAAGCTTAATGATAATTGGCCGAAACAGCAGGTGAGGAAGCGGAGTTGAGAGATTAGGTAAGGAGCCTTCCAGCCTTAATTTTCACATTTAGATTCATTTAGTTCATGTTTCAACAGCTAGTTTTGTTGTCATTGACTTTCACAGCCGCTTCAAAGTAAAGTTGCTTGGTCACTGTTTGAGCCACAGTCTGCAATATTTAAAGACACATTTTCATTGTTGTAGTCACATATTATGATTAATAATAATTTAAAAAATACATTCCGGTAAAAAGTGTTTGTAACTCCTTACATACATACTCCCAAAGACAAAATACTGAGCTTACAAACACAGACATCCAAGAAAACCCGTAAACAACACATCTGACATAGTTTTTTGTGTATTTGCACTGAGTGGTGCAGTGCGAGTGTGTCTCAGAAGCAGTGTGAGCGTAACTCAAGAGCAGTGTGAGCTTAACTCAAGAGCAGTGTGAGCGTAACTCAAGAGCAGTGTGAGCGTAACTCAAGAGCAGTGTGAGCGTAACTCAGGAGCAGTGTGAGCGTAACTCAGGAGCAGTGTGAGCGTAACTCAGGAGCGGATGAGCGTGTCTCATGGCTGTTGCCATTAAAATCTAAAATTGTAAAAATAGTGTAACACAAACTGTTGAATTGTAAAATGTGTAGAATTAAAGATTGCAAAAATTAATGAAAAAGTCAGGAAAAAGTTAGGAGGATAATACCCTTTGGTTTGTTGGCAATACAACTAATAGGATTTGTGAAGAATACACAGATGGACAAATATGTAATTCAGATGGTGTCTGCCATGTTTGGTGCTTTTAAAACAAACTGTGCAGATGCTCTGTTAGCACTGTTCACCTGGATAAGAGGTCTCTGAGCACTTCCTGCTGAACTGCTGTTACAATTCAATTGACATGTGAACCCCAAGCAGCCCATATGAAAGAAGACAAACACGTCATGTAACATTTTGAGAATAGGTTAATGCCTTATCTTATATCTTTATATATATATATATATATATATATATATATATATATATATATATATATATATCCTCACAGAAAGGCAGGAGTCGGCCGAGAATGTTTGAGTCGGCCGGGTTTTGAACTTACGACCTTCTTGCTGTGAGGCAGGCGTGCTAACCATACGACGCATATACGACTCTCACATCAGGAGTCACACTGTCCTTTTATAGCTAACGACCATGAGACCAGAACAGCCTGGTCCAATCAGGTTTAGTTTCAGGTCAAGCCCCTCCCTCTAGAAATATAAGCTCAGCTCTCTTACCAGTTGACTTCAGAATTGACAAAGTCTCTTGGAGAAGAGACAAAATGTCTTTATCTTGAAAACCTTATACGGATGCTTTTGCTATAACTTTTTGTAAGCTAATTTTCATCTCCAGTCCCTGGGCAGGTGGATGTTTAGTGCAAGACAGAAAAAAACACAGAAACACCATACTAGACCCATATTATAAATTGTGATTAATTCTTTGCCTTCATTTTTTTATACTTTGGTAAATGATATTAATGTTGCCAATTGTCTTACATGAGCAGGTATTGTATTGCAGGTTTGACACGCTCATAAAGAGAATGATAATTGTCTAAACATACTTTTTCTAAATGGCACTAAATAGTTGCCCCTGGATACTGCTCTAGTTGTCCGGTTTGAGTTTCATTTTACAAAGTCCTGAAAAAGAGGTGGAGCCATTTTGTTGAGAATTTTGTAGACTAGAACTGAATTAGCATACTTACATACCCAAGCATTTGGGTGAACAGAGAATGGCCTTTTTTGTGTTGTTTGTCCTCAATTTAAAATTACATTTCTGAACCCTCGGTGGACCAAAATTAAATCATTTTCTGTTTTGGTGCGAACTAAATAACACTGACCACACGCTCCCCTCTGCATTAGAGTTCTACTGAATCAATATGAGCAAACAAGAGCTCTCTGTTTCTCAGTTGCCGGTCTCCTTGTTGTATCGTGTGTTCTGTCCAAAGCTTAAGCTGCATTTGCTCAAAATGCTCCAAAATAACTTTCATACAGTATAAAAAATGCACCAACAATAGCCTCTTTAAAAATAGACTCAGAATACATCTTTTCTCACTTGTTTATTAACAACTGTAATACATCTGTTCATGCTGTACATATGTTAAATTATCATTTAATAAATACATTTTTTACACTTTTTTTTTTTACTATTTTTTTCTGTTAATAGTTTTTTTTTTTTTTTTTTGTTCTTTGCTACAGCTTTTTTTTTAAAAGCACATTGAGTAACTTTGGTACAAAAATGTGCTCTATAAATTCTTCTTCTTCTACAAGTGTGGACACAGCCTAAACTTATACTGTATTTATTAAACTTTTTAATAAAGGCAAACGTTGCAGGTTTTGTATGAAATCATAATACAAAATTGTTAAATCTCTGTTTTTTTTGTAAAACTTATATTGTAAAAAACATAACTATATATAAAATCACATACTTTACCACTGACACCTTGCTGATAGTATAACCATTACATAAAGCTAACCATGACATGTTTGTGCATTAATAGATGGCAATACACCAGAGACACTGAGACACAAGGTTTTTATTCGCTGTAAATGCATTCAAACAATGGCTGAAATTGATCATTTTTATGGAGCTAAATTTAATTAATTCATTAAACTTGGATGTGTCTTCCTAATTCATCTCTAGTGTAAAATGTCTGCATTACTGTGAGATGTTATTGAACGCGTCCAACTGATTGTAATGAAGCTGTGAGCCGCTTAGTGATGTGCGGCACAGGCCTGATGTTATTGGAAACTAATCCATTCACCTTGGAGGAAGCTTCCTTTTGTCTTTGTTCAACACTTCACGTCAGTTTATTCTTTACATTAAATGTAAAAGCACGCCAATCCATTGTTCTCTACCGTGAACTTCTTTTCTTCCTTTTTTTTGTCATTTTCTTTCTTTCGGCCTTGTCATTGTATTTGTATTATTCTGAAAATGGGAATGGTTAAAGGGTGTAGCACAAAATTCTGGACCCTAGGTACAAACCATCTTGGTGGGCCCTAATAATAACTTCTGTATACGTAACCTTCAGCAATATAAATTTAAAATTTATCCCTGTAAGTTTTTACAGTCTAGTTTATTTATCACTATTTTAACTTTATTTCCCTGCTGGTTTAAAGCCTGCACTGAGTGGTAAATAACACAGATTTAAGGCCAATACATACTCGACAAGAAGAAATTTGTTCTTCATTTTGTTCTTGCAGCCCTGGTTTGGGAGTTCTTGACACATCGTCTGAACAAAACTTTTTTTCTTGTGGGTTTAACGAGAACTATTGTGTGATTGGTCAGAAATCTGAAGTGGGTGTGGTTAATGCATAAAAGTGAGAAGTTCTGCGCTTGAGTTTCTTGTGAAGTATGGAAAGTCCTAAATAAGAACTCATTTTGTTGACAACTTTCTTGTTCTTGCGGAGTATGTATTGGTTTTTACTCATTTCATTTTTATTCCTCCGGTTTTTGTAACTCTGCATTCTTTAGTGTTTAGTGTTTATTGTGCATGCTTATTATACTGTGAAAACAATTTCATTAACGCAGTGGCTCAGTGGTAGAGCGGTCGCCCTACAACCAGAAGGTTGGCGGTCCCGCTTTCCATACAGTTCATACTGTTGTTGGGTCAAGACACTTAACCGTCCAGTGTCTGTGGTACTGGTGTATGAATGTGTGTGAATGTTTGGTGAATGAATTTGTGATGGTCGGAGTCCGTAGGCGCGGAATGGCTGCCACATCTCTGTCAGTCTGCACCAGGGCAGCTGTGGCTAGATGTAGCTTACCACCACCAGTGTGTGACTGTGGAGTGAATGAATAATAGATGTGCAATAAAAATAATGCAGGTCATACACTGGAGCAGTGGTACTAACCACTTTGCACCTGAATGGAGCAGTGTCACAATTGACTCTGCACCTGAGTGGAGCAGTGTCATCAACAACTCTCCTGAGCCTTAACAACTCTCACATAAGGAGTCCCACTTCCCTTTCCAATGACCATGAGACCAGATCAGCCTGGTCCATCAGGTTTAGTTTCAGGTCAAGCCCCTCCCTCTAGAGATATGAGCTCAGCTCTCTTAACAGTTGATCTCAGAATTGATAAAGCCTCTTGGAATTAGAGATAAAACATCTTCACCATGAAAACTAAGTCCAGATGCTTTTACTTCAACCTTTTTTTTTTTTTAAACATTTTGGCTCCTTCATCAGGGAAATGCAGTGGTGGACAGTAACGAAGTAAATGTAATTTGTTACTGTACTTAAGTAGTTTTTTCCAGTATCTGTACTTTACTAAGTATTTACATTAAGGGATACTTTTTACTTTAACTTCACTACATTTCAACATCAAATATCTTACTTTTTACTCAAGTACATTTTGCAAAATTAGTCGTTCCTTGTGTTTCCGTTAAACATGTTTGTAGAAGAAGACCTCAAAGGCGCGTCTCAGTGGGAGTGTCAGGACCGGCTCAATAGAAGCCTCATTCTCTACACGCGAGCTGATAAACATGAAAATAACAAATAAAAAATACACCTGTGATGAAGCTTTGGTATTAGTAATGGCTGACTCTGATTCTGAGGGAGAACATCTACCTTTAGAGTCTTTTCAGCCGAGTGAAAGTGAGAATGAGCGAGAGAGAGTGCGTGTGTAACTTGGACAGCGGCGCCGCTGCTCGTGCCTTTATCAGTGTCTCTCATAAAGCACACGCTGTTTTTCCCACATTTTACCAAACATCAGTGAAAGAAACGGGAGGAAACTAAAGCCGGGAAGCCGTGTGCGTGTAGCACCTGCAGCTTTACCTTTAGCACAGGTGATAGAAGCCGGGGCGGGTGTACTGCTGTGGCCGCTAGTGACAGGGAGTTTTGGAATAATGCGGCTTCTATTGACAGCTGTTTGGGACAAATACGTGTTGGTCATCCTGACACTTTACCCAGTCGAGGAGGAAGAGGCAGGGGTAAACATAGCAAGAATGCTCTAATCAAAGCAGTGATCGTAATAAAAGTGATGGCTGTGTGCTGTGCCTTATGAGAGGTCCCACACTCTAAAAAACTACTAACTATGCCACATGGATGGATAAGAAAAGATTAAGCAACTGCAACCACACACATTTCTCATAACTGTTTGCTTACGTTTTACTAGTTATGGTATAATAGAAGTTGTAGTTATTCTTTATTTCAGAAAAGAAAAAACTATTCTAATATGTTCATTAGTGTGTATGTACTGAAAAAAACATAACCGCCAATATATAATGTCATGGTATGCAAATTAGATGCAAATTAGATGCTTAAAATTTATTTACTTAAATACTTTGGGTCAGGTCTGACATTTTTCTAGTTTAGAGTAGGACTCTATCTCTTATCATTTTCAAACCACAGCCTTTTGAAATTTGGATCTCAAAAATCTGTATTTTTTAAATAATTCCTGGCACCTAAAGGGGGCAAGAGACTGACAAAAAATATAAGGGCATTATAGCCTAGTACTTGGATACTTAAGTACATTTGAAGGCAAATACTTTTGTACTTTTACTCAAGTGAAAGTTAAAAGGGAGTACTTTTACTTTTACTGAAGTAACATTTTACCTAGTGTATCTGTACTTTAACTCAAGTACACGGTTTGTGTACTTCGTCCACCACTGGGGAAATGTTCTATTATGTATTGGGCTGCTCCCTTTTCTCCTACATACCTGTCCTAGAAAATAGATGTGCAATGAAGTCTATTATCTTAATTTTAAGTAAAGTGTTTCCAAACAGGTGTATATATATTGAAAGCCAATAAATAAGTACAAAAGGCCATAATATTTTTGAGAAACGGTATCAATATCTAGACAATATTAGTAAAAAGGGTTGATGTAATATTTATGCCAGACCTGTATGTGGTGCTGTGAATATCACTGCTGCTACACCACAATGACAGAGAAAAAGCAGAAGAAAAGAAGTATGCTAGAAACCTGACATTTTCTGGAATAGCGCTAAGATTTGTGGCCAATATGATTTTCCTCTGACATAACGTACGGGCCGGTAACAGAAATCTTATGAGATCAAAATGAGAGCAACCACCTGTCCCAGCTGCTGCACAGCTCAGTGCATGATGTGAAAATAGTGACTTGTCCGCCACGAACAGACATCTGAGTGGCATAGAGTTTAACAATCGGAAACTGAAAGGGCCCCAGTAAGAGCGCCTCATTTGTATTGAGACTGCAGTAGTTTCACACAAGGCAAAGCCCTTATAATATCTGTAAAATTGTATTATTGGAAACCCACGCAAGAATTGCACTTGCAACCACACAGACGTGGTCTGAGCCAACAGTCTGGCTTGACAGCGGATGTCTTTCTCCACTACAGTTCATCTTGACTATGCGAATGGTGTTTCAAAAATATAAATTCTGTTTTTAATGACTGAAATTACTAAAAATTGGGAAAATTGTTAAAAAGATATCTTATTACTACAATGTTGCAAATGTAGCCAATTGACTGGAAGAGATCATGCGGGAGGAGACAGTTGCAAATACACCTGTGTGTAGTTAGAAAATCAATAAAACTAATTTTCGATCAAACCCACCGCAGTTTCCAAATCACTACAAAATAGTGTGATTTATTAGTGCATTGTTAGTGCACGTTTTTGCACGCAAAATGAGCATTTACGTTTACTTTGTTTATAAGTTATTGATTATTGATTATTTTAGGTCAGTAGTAAATACTCGTAAATAAATAAATAACTCGTAATATGGGTGTGCGCAAACACTCATTTTGCGTGCACAAACAATGTATTAACAATTGACACCCTTCAGGATTGATTTGGACATTGCGAGGGATTGAGGTGCGGGGCTGACCTATATAAATCACTAATCAATAACTCCTAAATTTTGTGCACTGACGATCTGATACAAATGTATTGATTTTATTCACCCCAGAATAAGCTAAAAATACACTTAATTATGGCGGCCATGTTTGATCTGCTCTTCTGTTCTAATAATAATTCTAAGAGCGTAATTCACCAATGATTTAAAAGATTTTTTGGTTTGATTTGATTCCCCCATTTCTTCTTTTGTTCATCCTTTGTTTGAAACACTCTTATGTTAGCATGTTTTATCAAGCCTGCAAGTCTCCTGCACTGCCATATATCTTTCATTAGCGTATTTCCAAAACTAACACTGTTGTTTTGTCATACCGTTCATTACTTCTTTTCTGAACTCTGTGCCACCATCAACATGTTTTGCATCGGCGCTGCGTGTGAAGGATTAGACTCTCTTTTCAGCAGCGGGACTGTGGCTTCCTGACATTTTTGTTTGACTATTTCAAAGGCCCAGCCATCAATATCTGCATGGAGTCTAAATGCCACAGCGGCAGAGTGTCAGCGGTGCTAACAAAACACTGTTCTTACCTGACACACAGCCTCTAACACTAGCTCAAAGGGGTTTTAAACGTCTCCTCAATGAATTATTACCTTATTTTACTGTGCAACCTTGCTTATTGTTTATAAACAATGATTCAATGATGAAATTTTTCTTTTCTAGCGTTCAAACTAGAGTGTTTTTTTTCTTTAGAAAGGAGAACACTACAAAATTTAAGAGTAAAATAAAAAAATATATATATATTCTGTAAAACTTTAGAGTAGGGGCTCTTTTTATCATGATTTTATACATGAGTCATCAGCCGGCAGAGGAAGTGAGAGCGATCTGTCTTTTCCAGCTTTATAGCACAGTATCCCCAGGTTAGCCACTTGTTGAGCTAGGTGAAGTTATTTATAATTCAATATTAATATAAATAAATAACTCAGACTGTGGCGTACATGTGGCGTGCGTGGCGTAACACCACCAAAGCCCTATGTGTTAATTAGAATGCCTCAATAACAAAACCATTTTTAAAAATGATATTTCTCATTGAAAGTAGCAAACAGAAAACCTGTTACCTATTTAGATTTTTCTGGCAAAATGTAAACATTTTCCTGTAAAGCTGAGCTGAGTTTGTCTGGAAAGCTTTCTCTGCTGAATGTGTGCTGTACTTTCATACTTTCAGCTATATCTGACACAATAATGATCAAAATTCATCACCCAAATTAAAGAGGGTATCGTTCATCCTACCAGCGTAAAATGTGGTGCCAAGATGGTAATAACACAACAATAAAACATTGTAGTGTACTTGTGACTCCTAGTGATTTTAATATTCACTTAAAAAAAAGTTAGTGAAGTAATAACTGGTTACCCCCACCTCCCCTTCCCTTTGGAAGCAATAACCTCAACCATACGCTTAATGTAGCTGTGGATCATTTCTGTGAATTTTAGCCCATTCTACCTGAAACAATGTCTTTAGCTCTGTCTTTAGTCTTTGGACATCTCATGTGTATGGCCTTCTTCAAGTCAATCCATAGCATCTCCATTGGGTTGAGGTCTAAACTCTGACTTGGACAATCCAAAAGGCGTATTTTGTTTTTCTACAGCCTTCCTGTTGTGGACTTGCTCTGGTGTTTTGGGTCGTTGTCCTGTTGCATCACCCACCTTCTACACAGTTTCAGCTGACGTACAAATAACCTCACATTATCCTGAAGATTATAGTCTGATATACTTGGGAATTCATCCTCCTCTCAGTGATTGCAAGTTGGCCAGGCCCTGATGCAGCAAAGCAGGCCCAAATTATGATGTTTTCTCCTCTATACTTTAAAGATGGAATGATGTTTTCATAATGATATGCCATGCCATTTCTACGCCAAATGTAGCGCTGTGTTTTTTTTTCCAAATAGTTCAATCTTAGTTTCATCTGTCCACAAAACATTACCGCTGTGGAGTGTCAACGTGCTCTTTTGCAGTAATGTTCTTTTTAGTAAGCAGTGGCTTCCTTCGTGGTGTCCTGCTGTGGATACCCTGCTTGTTCAGTGTTTGACGTATTGTAGACTCATGAACAGAGATGCAAGTTCCAATGATGCCTTTAAATCTTTAGCTGTCATTTGGGGTTGTTTCTTTGTTGTGCTCTTGGTGTCATTTTGACTGGGCACCCACTTCTTGGTAGAGTAGCGACAGTCTTAAAGTGTCTCTATTTGTAGATTGTTTGCCTAACTGTAGACGGGTGGATTTGTAAAGTCTTTGAAATGAAATTGTAACCCTTTCCAGATTTATGTAAAGCAACAATTCTATGTGAGGCAAAGCTCTAAGCGTGTTCTCCAAAACTCCAAAGGTTTGAGGGGATTTAATCAGTGAAAGTAGCTGTAGTCCACACCTTCAAACATATTATCTTAACCAGACTCTAGATGTGCTAAAACCTGACTCCAATTAGCTTTTTCGAGATCTTTAACTCAAGGATTCACATTTGCACAAGCACTATGAAGTTTTAAAGACATTAAAGATTAGAATTTTTTTGTGTTTGTCAATACCCTTGACTTAGATGAAGATGAGATCACATTTTAAGACAAATTTATTCAGAAAACCATGAAATTCCAAAAGGTTCTTATACTTTTTCTTGCTGCTGTAACTAGGCTACACAATGAATGGACTGCCCAGAATAAGATGCAGTCTGGGTCTGCCAACTGGACTGTCCGATGTAACACTGAATGGATGGCCACCTTTCTTATTCTACATTCATCTTTTCTTTCCCTGCAGGCGCTCTGACAGTAATGCCGATCAGTTTGAGAGCAGTGCAGATCTAATTTCATGCTGCGTTCACTGCCATCCCTCAGTCATGCTTCTGATCTAATATCTCCACGGCGGCGCTGTGTTAGCGCTCTAACATGTACATGCTTCTGATGTAATTGTTACAGGATCAAATACAACGGCATAGTTAAGAAAGAAATGCAAGACCGTATCTAGCGTGTGGGCACTGAGCAGCAGAGAATGTAGCCAAATCCATGTACATTGTAAACAAATTGTATCTGTATATATATATATATATGTATATATATATACATATATATATATATAATTTCAGTCTATTTTCTTCAGCTAAACAATATTTTTCTGGCAGCCTAGTATAATATGTAGGTTAAGGTTGGAGTAGATTATTAACAGGATTAAGGTAAAGTTACGGGGCACCAGTCAAAAGACAAAAGAATAATAAATAAAGAAGCCTAATATAAGTTTAAATCTGAGTTTAGTGTAAGTTTGTAAACATACATTAATTTATTAATTGTGTAGTTTATACATTTAGAAAAAGGTCTAGAAGTAGGGTGACCAGACGTCCCGTTTTTCCCGGGACAGTCCCGTATTTCAACTCAAATTTTAGTGTCCCGACTTATTATGAAAAAATCATGTTTTGTCCCGTATTTCATCGTTAATATATATATATATATATTTTTTTTTGCTGAGTGATAGCGTGAGTACTCCTCTCATACGGAATAACCTAATAAAACTAGCAAATCACCTTATAGTATATTTTAGAGAAAAAAAAAAATCCATCCAATAAGAGAAGGCAGAAGGACAATTCCATCTAATCACAATTCCCTTAATCAACGTGCAGTTAGTGAAGGCGGAATCCGACGTCACAGTTAAGTGTACAGTATATGAGATGAGAGGACGGATAAGCTTGCCTCAGGTGCAAAGATGTCAAAGAAGCGTGTGTGTACATTTAACGACGATCTTCAAAAAGAGTTTAAATTTCTCAAAAGAGAGTCACTATCAGAGGCAAGTAAATTAAGATTTGCGGGCTCGCCCATTGCCTCATGGAGGGAGCCGACATTACAGCATATGCACACAAAAAAGCACATGGACGCTGATAAAAGTAAGTGTGCTACTCCAAGTGTCAGCGAATTTTTTTGTGAAGCAAAGTTGCGAATCTGATAATCTGAAAAATTGGTTCCAGTGACAAATACAAAACAGCAACAGTGAATGATGCTGTTGCACCATCTTGTTCCCACTGATCTGCAATTTTATGTAAGTCTACATTTATTTTTTTACATAGCTAACAATAGTATTAAGTGTAAATACTTGTATGTGTGCAGTAGGTGTTGAGGGTCTGTGGGTTCTGTGTCTGTCCCGTATTCCACTCTGAGAAATCTGGTCACCCTATCTAGAAGAGTTAAGTTACGTCTAAGTTAAATTGTAATGTTAAATCTGTTTTCATGCCAACATGAACCCTGGAAGCTTTTTTTCTTCCCCTTGGTTGGAAAAGCTGGTCCAGTGCAGCCTTGGGCAGTTTTTTGAGGATTTTCTCTGAATATCTCAGCCCAAAGCTGAGTCGCTGCTTGTGGCGGGTCAGAGCATTCTGGTCTGTGAGGAATGCTGCTTGTCTGTATCAGTTTAAACACAGTCAAATCAGAGTTTGGCATATGGAGAATTGTCAGAGTAAAGAGTCCAATTATAAAAATGTTAAGAGTTCCTCGTAGGCTTTTGAAGAAAACAGCCTAATTGTAGTTGATTGCTCGTGGCAGCAAATAGGCCAAAGATTTGTTAAAGCACGTTTTTTGATGGGCAAGGCTTAGTCCTGAACTGAAGAAAAATAATCTCACTTATAAAAATAACAAATCTACTCAACTTTCAGACAAGAGACGATGAAGACAAGACAAAATAAAAATCAAACAAAAACTGAACTGAAAACTAAAACTGAACTGAACTACCACACTCTCAGAAATGAAGTTTTACTAAATAGTTACAGAGGTGTGTCTTTACTTGATGGTGGGAGAGGGTGGGAGGGATTATCTCACTCATACCAAGTTAAAATTGGTAACATATTACCACCTTTAGCATTGAAAACACATTAAACAATCAATATTCAGGTAACACAATATACTGTATGTTAAACATAAACAAAAGCAATATTTCCAAAGATGATAATTTGTCTTTTCAGAATGTACAAATAATCACATTTCTTCTTGAATGTCTTCACACAGATATTGATTAAACTTTATTAGTGTCACTCTTGTCCATAAAAGTTCTTAAGTCTTTATTAAAACACTTCAAAGTCTATTGATGTTGATCATTGAAAGTTAAGGTTTGTTAAAGTTTGTTGAAGACTTTTTCCACCTTTGTTTCTTTTTTGGAGTGCAGGAATCATAAAAGCAGATGCTTCTCCCTTAGTTTACAACTGGCACTGGTGCCAGGTTTCTGCATTGTCAAGTCGTCTAGTGAAGGAGATGTTTGTAAATCCGGTAAGTAAGTAAATACAGTAAGTAGATTATAACTGAACCCATATGTTCATCTCTCTGGTGAGTGTTCACACACAAAGAAATTATTTTAGCAAGTTCCATAATTCCTTGTCCATGAGCTCAAAGGTTGTACTCTACACTAGTATAACTTCCAGGTGGGTGTTATGTATGACATTTAAATTTGTCATTTAGCAGAATTTTATCCAAAGCGACTTACATGAAGCTTCCATTCACAGTGTTACATTTACATTTTTTTACATGAATATCTGGAGATGATCAAGATTAGTCAGGGCCAGTTGGTGATATTTCTGGGGATATGTAGCACGTACGTATGTTCAAACACACATAGTATTGACATCGTCACTGGTGTTGAGATTTTGCCCACGGTGGTTACACGCAATTTCCTTCTTCCACATGCTTTGCCCATCCCCCTGCTCTTAGTAAAACAATTGTTACAACCTGGTTCTTACAGCTTTAACAAAAAGTGAGACATGATGAAACGTCTGAATGCCTTTATTAAATGACACAAATTATACTAATAAATGCATGTCTGTGAGTCGTGTAGTTGTGAGTGAGTGTGAACGTGTAGGTGTGAATATAGAATGCTGTGGAGTGTTGTGCGGTAATGAATGTGTAAAACAAAAGGAAACTAAGCAGACAGACAGGCTGTCCGTGAGAGCATGCAGGCAGGCCGAGAGAGCGAGAGCCAGGTGGTAGCTGGAGCTTTATAGACTGAATCACTGTGCCCCGGTGGATCCCGATAAGCCTCCAGACGTCCCCGCGTCTAAACAAAAGGACAGCTCCAGTTGCAGGGCATCAGGGACCGTCAAAACCGTAAACATTGTTTTTGTCTTGTCAGGCCTGCATACAATTCTGGCGCTATCCTCTACTTTTTTGCGTATTAAACCTGGGCAGATCAGGCAATATGCCTCATTTGAACGATTTCCCCCTCCTTGAACCACAACCTTATTGTGGTGGAGGGGTTTGAGTGCCCGAATGATCCTAGGAGCTATGTTGTCGGGGGCTATATGCCCCTGGTAGGGTCTCCCAAGGCAAACAAGTCCTAAGTGACAGGCCAGACAAAGAGCTGTTAAAAACCCTTTATGGATAGTATGGAATAGATAGAATATCAAGGACCGTGACGTTGCCCAGTATGGCGCAACCGGGGCCCCACCCTGGAGCCAGGCCCGGTTGGGGCTCATATGCGAGTGGGTGGTGGCTCATGGGACCCAGCCGGGCTCAGCCCAAAGGAGCGACGTGGGTCCAACCTCCCGTGGGCCCACCACCCGCAGGAGGAGCTGTAAGGGGCAGGTGCAAAGAAAGGAAGGAGCCTGAGCTTGTGCGGGAGAGAGGGAGAGATACCGACTAGAGATAGTCGGGCTCACCTCCACTCACAGCTTGGGCTCTGGAACCCAAATCCTTGAGAGACATTGGACTCTCCAATACTCGGCGGGCTGGTGTGGGCTTGCTCATAGCCCCCCAGCTAGTCACAGTTTGTCCATAATAAACACCATGTTCAAGCATAAGGGTGTCCACCAGTGCACGTGGCACCAGGACACCTTAGGCCGGAGATCGATGATGGACTTTGTAGTTGTTTCATCTGATCTCCGGCCATATGTCTTGAACACTCGGATGAAGAGCGGGGCGGAGCTGTCAACTGATCACCACCTGGTGGTGAGTTGTATACGATGGCGGGGGAGAAAGCTGGACAGACTCGGCAGACCCAAAACTGTGAGGGTCTGTTGGGAACGTTTGTCCGAGCCCCTTTTTAGAAAGATCTTCAACTCCCACTTCCGGCAGAGCTTCAACCAGATCCCGAGGGAGGTTGGAGACATTGAGTCCGAGTGGACCATGTTCTCCACCTCTCTTGTCGATGCGGCCACTCAAAGCTGTGGCCGTAAAGTCTCCGGTCCCTGTCGTGGCGGCAACCCCCGAACCCGGTGGTGGACACCGGAGGTAAGGGATGCCGTCAAGCTGAAGAAGGAGACCTACCAAGCCTGGTTGGCTTGTGGGACTCCTGAGGCAATTGATAGGTACCGGCAGGTCTAGCGGACTGCAGCCCGGTTGGTTGTGGAGGCTAAAACTCGGGTCTGGGAGGAGTTCGGTGAGGCCATGGAGAAGGACTATCGGTCGGCCTCGAAGAAATTCTGGCAAACCGTCTGCTGACTTCCACTGGGGACATTGTTGGATGGTGGAAGGAATACTTCGAGGATATCCTCAACCCCACCGACATGTCTTCCACTGAGGAAGCAGAGGCCGAAGGCTCAGAGGTGGACTCGTCCATCACCCAAGCCGAAGTCACTGAGGTAGTTGGGAAGCTGGAGATACGCCCTGAGTACCTCAAGTCTCTGGATGTTGTGGGGCTGTCTTGGTTGACACGCCTCTGCAACATCGCGTGGCGGTTAGGGACAGTACCTATGGACTGGCAGACCAGGGTTGTGGTCTCTCTTTTTAAGAAAGGGGACCGGAGGGTGTGTTCCAACTACAGAGGGATCACACTCCTCAGCCTCCCAGGAAAAGTCTATGCCAGGGTACTGGAGAGAAGAATGCAGCCGATAGTCGAACCTAGGATTCAGGAGGAACAATATGGTTTTCATACCGGTCGTGGAACACTGGACCAGCTCTATACCCTCTCCAGGGTGCTGGAGGGTTTATGGGAGTTTACTCAACCAGTCCACATGTGTTTTGTATATTTGGAGAAGGCATTCGACTGTGTCCCTTGTGGCGCCCTGTGGGGGGTGCTTTGGGAGTATGGGGTCCGGGCCCTTTGCTAAGGGCTGTCCGGTGACTGTACAACCAGAGCAGGAGCTTGGTTCGCATTGCCGTCAGCAAGTCAGACCTGTTCCCAGTGCATGTTGGACTCCGGCAGGGCTGCCCTTTGTCATTGATCCTGTTCATTATCTTTATGGACAGGGTTTCTAGGCGCAGCCAGAGGCCGGAGGGAGTCTGGTTTGGGGACCACAGGATCTCGTCTCTGCTTTTTGCAGATGATGTTGTCCTGTTGGCTCCATCAAGCCAGGACCGTTCAGTGTGCACTGGGACAGTTTGCAGCCGTGTGAAGCGGCTGGGATGAGGATCAGCACCACCAAGTCTGAGACCATGGTTCTCAGTCGGAAAAGGGTGGCTTGTCCCCTTCAGGTTGGTGAAGAGCTCCTGCCTCAAGTGGAGGAGTTCAAGTATCTTGGGGTCTTGTTCACATGTGAGGGAAGGAGGGAACGTGATTGCCTCCTGGACACCTCCCTAGGTAGGTGTTCCCGGGCATGTCCCACTGGGAGGAGACCCCGGGGAATACCTAGGACACGCTGGAGGGACTATGTCTCTCGGCTGGCCTGGGAACGCCTCGTATCACCCCGAAAGAGGTGGAGGAAGTGTCTGGGGAGCGGGAAGTCTGGACGTCTCTGCTTAGACTGCTGCCCCCGCGACCCGGCCCCGGATAAGCGGTAGAAGATGAATGGATGGATGAATGGTGTCCTTCCTATTTTTTGTGCTGCGTCAATGGAACAACATCAAATACACCTGCAATTACACAAAATGACCTCTGTCCATGCCTTTACTGTGCTAAACAGTGTTGTGGTTGTAAATGTGGAAACCTCAAACTTTCAGACTTTATTTGCAATAATGCAACACTTTAGCACATCTGTCCGTTAATGTTTTTAAGGTACTTCCAACGTATTTTATTAATTAAACCACTTGAGGTGTAATTTAGCATTTACAAACATGAACATCTTGTAACTTTCTATGCCAGCTATTAATTTTTTTTTTTAGATTTCTGAGATTGGGCTGAACAAAATAAACATGCCCCAAAAATTATGAAAAAAATTATTACAATGTTCATGCAGGGCTGACAAGTACTTTAAGCCCAAACCACTGAGTGCTTGGCAAACCAACAGTGTGTAGCTCTTTGACTGACAGCACACCGGTGTGAAGACGTTCCGGCAGAGGATTATTATCAGGCCTTTTTTCTGCCATCGACAGCTGCTGTACTTCGCTCTTTGCTTTAGGAGCCATCTCAAACAGTTGCCCGAGATGAGGTCAAACGCTGTGACATTTCTCTGCTGACAGCTCAGTGGGAGTGGGTCCGTTCTCCCAGTAAGACCATAATTAGTCTGATTGACTGAGGCAGCAGCTGAACCCAGAGTCTCCTAGCCTGGAGACAGAGACAAGTACAGGTTTTAATGTCTTAAGTGTATAAAGAAATCATCTGGGTCTATGTTTCATTTAATAGCTGCTTGACTCTGCAGACATACTAGAAATAGGGTAAAATATTCAACTCCAAGGATCTTTCCAGCTCAGGGATAAATAAGGAACCTTACAATTTGTAGTGGACAAAAATATATGATCCATGCCAATACTGTTTCTCTAGACAACAACTTTTTCTGTTAGCTTAATATAGCAGTGTTTTAAAGAAAGGGGAACTCAAAGTACAGATTAATTGGCCCTACTATTAATTGTGCCAATAACAATTTGTTGTAACTGCTCTATAAAATGACAGGGCGGAGCTTTTGCGTGGACTGCAGCTGCCCTTGAGGGGAAAATAGAAAGGAATATATACATCATATTGCACACATATATCATCTCACCATCATTATCTCCATAATACACTTGGTGCAGTCTGTGACCTCGAGTAACTCATAGCGTATTCTCATTGTCAATGCGGATTCGTTTTGGGCATAAAACCTCCTTTTGTCATCCAAGTTTAAATATATTGGTTTATTGTTTCCATGGCGCCAAAATTAATAAAGAAAAGTCCTGTGACAGTTGTCCATATGAGCCTCTTTTGTCACTGACGCTGAGTTTCTAACTTCGAGACAAAAGCCTATTCTTTGTGAATCTAGAAGACAGGCTGACAGTCATAAAGCCACCCACAGTTATTATTACATCCTTCACAGAGTCGAGAGACACAGTGCTTCTTTTACAGTGAACTTATTAACCTGCACCGTCGCCGGTGGAGGTCATGGAAAAGGCACAGCACAAAGCAGCTCTTCTGAGGTCAATATCCCATTTTCCTGTGCCCTTCCTTTCATAACCAGCCTCTCCGAGTGCAGCCAGAAATAAAAGCTTTACGGGGATTGATCAATAGCCATTGATTGTACAGATATTAACTTTGTCCATCCAATTAAAGTCAGGTAAAAAAAAACACAAGAGGCGAGGAGTCATACATGTGGAGCTGGTGCAAACAGAAGCCAGTGGATTGCTTGTTTCAGAGGCACTCAGTGTGGTGCAGCCATCGATTCTCTCCAGGATTCTGTGAGAAATGCATTATGGCAGCTTAGGCTGAACACACTGTACTTCCTGTTTGATGTCACCAAACAGAGCTGAGAGATTTAGCTGCAGGTAAGATCATCTTCATTTTAAAGTGGACTCAAAGTACACCTTTTCTCACTTGTTTATTAACAACAACTGTAAACTTGAATACATCTGTTCAGGTTGTACATATGTTAATATAGTCTTTACTATTGTTTATTATGTTAATTTATTTTATTTCTGTATTTCTTATTTCTTTTAATTTTGTTCTTTGCTATAACTTTTGTCATTTCTATTAAGCACATTTCGTTACTTTGGTACAAAATGTGCTCTAAACATACATTGTATTCATGTTGGTTATTTCTACAAACCCAATTACAAAAACGTTGACACTGTGTAAAATAGAAATAACAGAATGCAATATTATGCAACTGTATTTTATTCACAAAAGGACAGAAACAACATATCAACTTATCAAGTGTTGAAACTGAGACATTATACCATTTTATGAAAAATAATAGCTCTTCTTGAATTTGATGGGAATAAACACATCTCAAAAAAACAAATAAAAAACTGGAGGAGTCTCTCAGAAGTAAAGATGGGCAGATTTTCACAAATATGAAAATGTAAATGTGCAATATAAAAAAACTAAAAATGATTGAAGGATTCAGACAATCAGGAGAAATCCTTGTGAAATGGACAAGGCTAAAGTCAATGGTCAGTGCTGGATGCAGGTGATCTTAAGGCTCAACCAGCACTGCATTAAAAACACACATGGTTCTGTTCCTGCATGGATCATGAACACTTCCAAAATCACTGTCTGTGACACAGTTTAGTGCTGTCCACAATCTGTATCAAGCAAAGAAAAGGCCACATGTAAACACCACCAAGAAATCTTGGGGTGAAGCTCATTAAAAATGGACAAATAAACTGGTTAGAAAAATTTAAATTTTGCCTCGTTCTCATCTCTCATATTAATTATTAGAAATACATACATGGTTTTCTGAATAAATTAGTCTTAGAATGTGATCTGATCTTCATCTAAGTCAAGGGTATTGACAAACATAATGTGTCTAAATATAATTACCACAACACAATTCTAAACTTTCATGTTTTTGAGAACAACCAAAAAACCTCATAGCGCTTGTGGAAAAAGTAAATGAACCCTTGAGTTAATGACCTCAGAAAAGCTTTTTGGAGTCAGGTTTTAGCAAACCTGAAGTCTGGTTAAGATAATACCTTTGGAAGTGTGGCTACTTTGACTGATAAAAACCCCTCAAACTTTCAATGATAATTTAACTTTTTTTTTTTCAAGATGATCTGAATGACTGAGAACCTTCACAGACAATTTACAAATGGAGAAGCTTTGGGGCTGTTGCTACTCGACCAAGAACTGGGCACCCAGCCATAATATGAGGTTGTCTGTATGTCAGCTAAAACTTTGTAGAAGGTGGGTGATGCAACAGGACATACACCCAAAACAGTGGATCAAGTCCACAACAGAAAGGCTTCAGAAAAAAACAAATCCGCCTTTTGGAGTGGTCAAGCCAGAGCCCAGACCTCAACCCAATAGAGATGCTATGGATTGACTTGAAGAGGGCCAAACACATGAGACGTCCTAAGAATATGACAGAGCTAAAGCCATTCTGCCAGAAAGAATGGGCTAAAATTCTTCCTCAAGGATGTGCAGGTCTGATCCACAGCTACAGGAAGCGCCTGGTTGAGGTTATTGCTGCCAAGGGGGGGTCAACCAGTTATTATGATGAATGAATAAGTGTGTTCAATAAAGACATGAAAGATTTATTTTATGAAAAACAGAATTTCTTTGTGTAAATATTTTTAGACACATTATGATTGTCAATACCCTTGACTTAGATGAAGATGAGATCACATTTTAAGACAAATTTATTCAGAAAACCATGAAGGTTCACATTCTTGTGACTGTACTTCCTTGTTATTAACAATAACTTTTATATTCCAGCACTGTCCTTGTGACTTTCCATTTTCTCTAAAGGAACTTTCTATTAAACCAAACTTGGACTTTTTCTATCAATTTTACAATAATGATAGAAATAAGTTTTACCACAGGATGAGACCCATAAATTCCAGTCTGGTCTTAAATTATATATTGAAGGAAATGGCTAAGATCACACCAAATGTAATTTTCCGTCTTTAGAAAACCATTACAATACATCGCGGGAACCAATATTCAAACAAGTCCAAGTGCCATTACCTTCATAATGTCTCTGTGATGAATGTGTCTGCTGTGAAATCCCCTCTACCCCGACATCTAATTCTGGTTATGGCGTGTTATGCCCTCCGTAAAATTGGGGGAGATCACATTTTTGATGAGAGGCTCTGATAGATTGCCGAATCCCTCACTGAAGGCAGACGCTCCAAATAACTGATTAACGTCTGCCTTCAGTGAGGTTTTACATCAGAGTTTGATCTAAAATCCTTTATTTAACATGGAGGAATTCTCTGTTTGTAAGCTGACCTCAATTTGAGAAGAAATGCGTTCATGATTACAGATTAATCCTAATGCTTGACTGCACATCTGACATCTTCTCATGTCCACAAGACCAACAATGCAGGCTAGAGTTTGTATCAGGACTCCAGAGTTATCGTTGGACTTCTTATCTTCTTGGCTAATTTGCTGCTAACTTACTCCTTTGTTTAATTTCTGAATATAAAGTGGATAGAGAATAAAATGTATCTGTTTTAGCATTGTCTTACACCAAAGTCCTGAATGCAATAGGCTGTTAGCCTGGCCGACGAGACCCATTTAGTCTTTTAGCAAAGGGAAGTGCATCTGGAACCCCTTCCGTTTAAAACTATTTCCACCTACATAAGTCAGTTGTACCTCACCAATCATAATTGTATCTGAAAAGGGGTAGGCTTTATGTGATGCTTTGTTTTTTTCTGATTGGTTAGATATTTTTCCTATGCCCCCTGAAGAAAAAAGCATATACTGTAGGTTGCAAACTTGTAATTTGCCCTAAATGCTAGTACCTACTAACCTTGCGCTGGAGCTGGATTCTCACGAGGTTTGGGAGTTTACAAACTCACAAAAATTCATCTTGAACTACTCCAAGCAAAGTATTTGCGTCCAAACCGTCGCCAAACTTGGCTGATGTGTCCAATGTTGTGCCAACACTGAAAAGTCTGGGCTTGTTTTAGGTCTGAAGATGTGGTGACTGTTTTACCATTACAAATGTAATCATGGCACTGCATAACTGTAGTTGATCAATTGAAATTGATAAATTTTTCAGGTTGTGGCAGTGGTAACAGAGTCCAGAAAGGTGCTTGTCTATTTTATGGAGGGAGCAGTTTAATCCACTGTGACCTATTCTCATGCGGGTGAAGGTTCTCGCTTCCCTTGGGTTCCTGCACATTGCTCTGCACACACCAAAATGTTTTTGAATCCTGTATGAATAGGAGTGTTCGAGATGAACTGCGGCTCATCTGGCGGCTGCGGCAGTGCATTTCAGTTGGACAGTTCATGAACAGAAATCATCATGGCTCAGATATTGTAGCCCATTGTCCAAAGTACAGCTCTCACGTGTGTCATTTGCTTAAACCTGTCAGATTGCATCGTCCCGGTCCCGGGACGTAAACACGCTTCAAAAAACAGACCGCGTTGTACTATCCCCTCGTCATGCAAACCCCAACAATATATATACCAAATTAAAGCTTAAAGTCTCATCTTTCAGGCACGTTACAACCACAGCGCCGACACCAAAGCCTTTTTTACAGACAAGCACAAAGATTGAGTTTGGACTTGTCTTACCTTTGATGGCTGTCTTGGACTGAAACAGCAACAAATCCCAAAGTGTGGTGTCTTTCTGTCCGTAAAGGTCCAGGGGATAATATCCAGTAAAATAATTAGGTCCACAAGACATGTTATATCCTCCAAGGCTCAAAAACTGCAGAGAAGTATTTCCAACTTGAAATCAGCTGCAACATTTTCTGTCATTTCTTTTGATAAAAACAGGCGTAAGTCTTTCTCAACCGCGAAAAAAAGCTAATAAAATGCTAACAGGAAGTGTTAGCTCTAGATTGACATGTAGTTTCGCCAATTCGGAGGTGTTAAGGGAAGGCTGGACATCAATATAGCCAATGAGTGCCACAGACCGCTGGAGGTTTACACTAAGCGCCCACCCTTCTAGAATCCACCAATCACATTAGTGGGTGTAATTATGATCATAAAAAATAGCCAATGAGCTACAGAATCTTCCAATACCAAATACGTCACATTTTGATATAAACGAAAACTTAGGAGTCTCTGCGTAACCGTCAGTCTTTTGCTGGAGTGAGTTTGTGCGTTCACAGTTTTTTTGGAGTAAAAAAATATGGCTAAACTTACAGTAAAGATAGATGACTCACTAGAGGAAGTAGTGGAAGAGCGTGACAGTGATATCTCAGACCAGGAGCAGTCTGAGAAAGACAGTGAAATGTCTGCAGTGGACTCAGTTGCTGAAGACATGTTTTTGCATGGGCTGGATGACCTACTCGAATGGTAAGTTTGTTTTTCTAGTCCTTTTGACTATATTTTAGATAAAAACAAGATTGGGAGACATTATAACATGTATAGTGAAAAATACAGCATGAAAACCTTTTTCTCTCTTTTACAGGGAAAGTGACCCAGATTGGGAGCCAGACACTCTATTGGCCGAAGTTTATGTTGAAATGGATGAGTAAGTGACTATATTTTATTTATTTTATTTTTTATTATATTATTTGAATGTATACTATTGTAGGTGTATAATATCTTACATTTACATTTTACATTTATTCATTTAGCAGACGCTTTTATCCAAAGCGACTTACATTGTTCTAATGTAATTACCAGTGTTACAGTCACTGGAGGCAAGGTGGGTTAAGTGTCTTGCCCAAGGACACAGCGACAGTATGAACTGTGGGGAGAGTGGGAATCGAACCGCCTACCTTCCGGTTGAAAGACGACAGCTCTACCCACTGAGCTACTGCCGCCCCTCTTGAAAAAGTTAGAAAAAAAGAAAAGGGTGTTCAAAGGAGTGAATCTTCACAACTTGTGGAGGAGGTTGTCTTTGTGTTGTCAAGAATAGTCTACATCTACAGTAGATTGTACATAATATATATAATATTATAATCTGTTTTTGTGTTTTTTGCTTTCAGAGCCTGAGCTTGAAGAAGAACCAGGTCCTTCCTCCAAGACTCCTCGCTTGGAGACAAGAAAAAGAAGGGGCAGAGGATGGGGGAGGAGCAGAGGAAGGGGATGTGGTGCCAGACAGCTGTCACCTGCAGGGGGGCTGTGGTTAGATGTTGATGAGGCTGATATAACACCTACCCTGCCCCCCTTTTGTCCTACTCGGACTCCTGGACCACAACTAATTATCACATCAAACTACACTGTGCTTGAACTTTTTCAACAGTTTTTCACAAGCACTGTGTTACTGACTCTTATCAGGAATACAAATGTGCACGGCAGAGCCACATATAAGACATGGGCGGACATTACCCTTTGAGGACATGTACTCTTTTCTGGCCCTGGTTATTTACATGGGCCTCTTGAAAGTATCATCATTTACAGATTATTGGAGAAAAGGGAGGTTATACAGTCTTCAATTTCCGAAGTCAGTTCTTTCAGGTCGGAAATTTCTCTCTATTTTCTCTCTATCATTCATGCTCTTCAAAATGAAGGAAAAAGAGGCACTGCTGAGTATGACCGCCTGGGCAAGATCAAGCCACTGTATACAGAAATCAGGAATGCATGCCGGCAGAATTACCAACCTGACCAGCATATTTCTATTGATGAAAGAATGGTTGCTTCAAAGGCTCGCGTTATGTTCAAACAGTACTTGAAGAACAAGCCTGTTCGATGGGGCTACAAACTATTTGATATTGCCGATTCCAAAACAGGCTATACATGGGACTTTTTTGTTTATGAGGGCAAAAACATACAGGCAAGCAAAAAGGGGTTGAGCTATGACTCAGTTATGAGTCTTTTGAATACCAATCTACTGGGCACAGGCTACAAGCTCTACGTAGACAATTTCTATACAAGCCCAGTTCTGTTTCAAGATCTCTTGCAGAAAAATATCTCAGCCTGTGGGACCATCAGGACAAACAGACAAGGATACCCCAGAACTGCAAACAATGCCCTGGATGCCAAAGCTCCCCGTGGAAGTATAAGGTGGATTCGGGAGGACCCCCTGCTTTTTGTCCAGTGGAAAGACACTCGGGATGTCTTCATGTGCTCCACCATGCACACTGCCCATGGAGAAGAGACAGTGCAGCGCAAGGTGAAGGACAATGCAGGCCATTGGACTGTGAAAGATGTCCCCATTCCACCAGCTATCAAAGACTACAACAAGTATGTATAATATAACATAACTTTATCCCCCCTCAAATAGTATTTGTATGTTTCCACAATATTTGTTAATTATTTTTTCTCTTTTATTTTTGTAGGCACATGGGGGGAGTCGACCTATCAGATGCACTGATAGGGTACTATGGGTACTATGAGGTCCTTCACAAGACCAAGAAATGGTATAAGACCTTCTTCTACCATTTTGTGGACATTTCCATTGTGAATGCTTTTATACTGTATAAAGCACAGTGCAAAGTAAAGAACACAACTCCAATGCACCAAAAAGCATTTAGGGAAACCCTGGTCTTGGAGCTGGCAGATGGAGGATCAATGAACAATGAACAATGAACATCCATGTAAATAGTTTGCAGTGTGTTTTTATGTGTGAGTTTTATTAAAAATTATATATTTTGACCCATAAATCTAATTTGGACTATTTTTACATGGAGATATGCATATTTTATTGTGTTATTATTATGGAATATGAATTTTCATAACTAGAGGGACTCTGTGTGTAGATTCAGATTCCTCTAGGTGTAAGCTTTCAGTAGAGCCCTCATTGATGCCTGTGGGTTGAAGCATTCAGAACGTATTGCACTTTTTCATACGATAAATTTTGGATAAACTATGGTTCCTCTATAAAACGCATGGACCTACCAACATAAAAACTGGTGTAAAAAATTAATTTTTACAGAAATTATTTTCAAGTTTGAAATGTGAGTAATCATCAAGTTATTATTTTGGCCCATAGTGTGTTTTAGTCCTCAACTACCTGCTGAAGCTTTTGACACCTTTATTTTTTACTAAATATTTCAGGCGAGGACACAAAAATTATTTTCTCTGTGTGTTCTAAAGTGTATAAAATTGTATCAGTAGTACTTAGAGAGATTCTGACTGTTGTGGGTGAAACCTTTACAAAGAGCCCACACTTGTATTTAAATTCCAGAGGGTTCATAAACTACAGTTTATGAACTTCTGCTTTAAAACCTGTGTTCAACACATCACTGACTGAATCTATTTACACACGTGGACAAAATTGTTGGTACCCTTTGGTCAATGAAAAAAAAAACTCTCAATGGTCACAGAAAAAACTTTATTCTGACAAAATAATAAATAAAAATTCTATGAATGTTAACCAATGAAAGTCAGACATTGCTTTTTAACCATGCTTCAACGGAATTATTTAAAAAAATAAACTCATGGAACAGGCCTAGACAAAATTGTTGGTACCCCTAACTTAATATTTTGTTGCACAACCTTTTGAGGCTATCACTGCAATCAGACGACTCCTGTAACTGTCAATGAGACTTCTGCACCTCTCAGCAGGTATTTTGGCCCACTCCTCATGAGCAAACTGCTCCATTTTTGGTGTCTTTTCCAGACGGCATGTTCGAGCTCCTTCCAAAGATGCTCAATAGGATTGAGGTCAGGGGTCATAGAAGGCCACTTTAGAATAGTCCAATGTTTTCCTCTTAACCATTCTTGGGTGTTTTTAGCTGTGTTTTGGGTCATTGTCCTGTTGCAAGACCCATGACCTGCGACTGAGTCACTGGCCAGCACATTTCTCTCTAGAATCCCTTGATAGTCTTCAGATTTCATTGTAGCCTGCACAGATTCAAGACACCCTGTGCCAGATGCAGCAAAGCAGCCACAGAACATAACAGAGCCTCCTCCACGTTTGACAGTAGGGACAGTGTTCTTTTCTTGATATGCTTCATTTTTCCGTCTGTGAACATAGAGCTGATGTGCCTTGGCAAAAAGTTTCATTTTTGTCTTATCTGTCCATAGGACACTCTCCCAGAAGCTTTGTGGCTTGTCAACATGTAGTTTGGCATATTCCAGTCTAGCTTTTTTATGATTTGTTTTCAACAATGGTGTCCTCCTTGGTCGTCTCCCAATTAGTCCACTTTGGCTCAAACAATCTGACACTGATGTTCCTTGAGCATGGAGTTCACCTTGGATCTCTTTAGAAGTCTTTCTGGGCTCTTTTGTTACCATTCGGATTATCCGTCTCTTTGATTTGTCATCAATTTTCCTCCTGCGGCCACGTCCAGGGAGGTTGGCTACAGTCCCATGTATCTTAAATTTCTGAATAATATGTGCAACTGTAGTCACAGGAACATCTAGCTGCTTGGAGATGGTCTTATAGCCTTTACCTTTATCATGCTTGTCTATAATTTTCTTTCTATTCTCCTGCGACAACTCTTTCCTTCGCTTCCTCTGGTCCATGTTGAGTGTGGTACACACCATGTCACCAGACAACACAGTGACTACCTGAAGCCCTATAAATAGGCCCACTGACTGATTACAAGATTGCACACACCTGTGATGCTAATTAGTGCATACACCTTGAATTAACATGTCCATTTGGTCACATTATTTACAGTCTTTTCTAGGGGTACCATCAATTTTGTATAGGCCTGTTCCATGAGTTTATTTTTTCTGTGACCATTGTGACTTTTTCTTTCATTGACCGAAGGGTACCAACAATTTTGTCCATGTGTGTATGACAATTGTTGTAGATGGCTTGGGAAGCATTGGTTTGAAATAAGACTAATCTATCTCATTAAGTTGAATTTAATGTGTTCTGTATAGCTGAGAAAAGGCTAAACAGTTTTCCACCAGTTTTTATAGATTACAATGAATAAAGGTGTGTGTGGAGGAAAGGGGGGGGGGGGATACAAAGAGATGTAAGAGATATAAAGCACATTATTGGGCGGCAGCTGCTTCTTTTCTTGCTGTACTGGCAGATCACACCCAATCAATGGCTCAGTACTGCTGCCCCCATTGGCGTGATGGTGTAACTACGCCAACCATGGCAAGTCTGAGCACACCCTTAAATATTATTTGCGTGTGTACAAGGGGGGATTCCTGTCTTCATTTGGAAAGAACACAATAATTGTATGTTGGTCAACTTTGGTAGTGACTAGATCTCAGTTGTTCTTGCCTTCAACACCAGTGTCTCCCTCTCTACACTGATTGTCACACTGTCTGCTCTTGACTTTGATTCTCCTTTAGAACAAATATTACCTACAAATACGTTGACTACTTTGAATTCCCTTTAATTCTCTTTACTGCAGTTTGAGGCAAAATGAATAAAGAAAGAAGCACTACATTTTCCTGTGGGATTCGATTTCCAAAGCTTCTTTGCGGCACAGCGAGGTGGAAGATAAGCACTTTGATGCTTCTCTTGAAAAGGAACAAAGTTAGTGTGAGTTTTGGGGCGTGCTGCGACCTCGGTGTGACACTAAAAGGATTATTTGAGGTCATTAAAGACTCCATTGTGCTCACATGTTCACAGACTTCCACCATTCAAACCCGCATTTCTTCATCCGCGAGCTCTCTAACAAAGTGAACATTTCTAATTAAGCTGTGGGCTTTCACTCTGCCTCCGGACTCTTAATCAACCATGTAATTGCTTTTAATTGGATAAATGGTGCAGTCCAATTGGGTGAGTTCTACCAGCTGTGCTCTTGTTCCTCCCGGCGTTGAAAGGAAGCAGGGCTGTTTCTGTTTGAAAAAGGGAATCTGAGCAGAACACTTTCATCCAATAAAACCACAGACGTCTGACTGAAAAGCCTTGCAATCAGCGACTCCTTTTCATGAACAACTCCCAATATGTAGGCTACAGTAGCTATTCATTCTGACCTTTTATATGAGACAGAAAGCGACTATGACAACGCTTCTTCTCAAAGTGTTTTATGGCATGAAACTTTGACAAACCAAAGCTGAAATGCTAAAACCAAATAAATTATGGTAACTTTCAGAAGAAAGGAATAAAGGCACAGTGACTGAAGCCAGATTTAAGACTTTTTTGTGACTTATTTTCAATGGCATGCTCTTCTTCTAACAATAAAAGATTGTAACCTTTTGCTTTCATTTGTTAGCCTTTTCAAAAATGTCTCTAAATGATGAAGATATGATGACAATGTAGTTTGCTATATAAGTCAAGACAAGATAGATACAATCTAATGTGGTCTCAGGCCAGAGATATTGCTGTTTGAGAATGTTAGTGGTGCAGGGCCACAGAGCTGCAGTATGCATTTCTCTGCAGGGATCACAATTGTGTTAATGGATTAATGTAAGCAATTATGAAAACATATGAACACACTGATGAGTAAAAGGTTCAAAGACTCATAGAGCTGGTCAATTTGTCTCTGCATGAACTGACATTGCAAAGCAAAATAAATGTCAATATTTACTGTTGATGTGATGGCACTAATCTAACCTGAAAGAAGCCCTTGGTTGTCATGCATCATCTTATGGATAACCTTTAGGATATGTATGACCTTAGAAGGACTCATACAATCAAAATGTAGCAGCAAGCCGCTCCGCTCAAGATGGTTGGACTTCTGTTTTTTAAAAATATCCGTGTAACTCTATGGAGCTACAGCAGGGGAAACACAGGAAATAGGCACAAAGTGTCAAAATCAAATGTTACACTTTCAAAATAAAAGCTTTCTCATAGCACAGTGGAGATGAAAACATTGTGCATCACATCCAGGACTACTGTGAATGTTTAACAATGGACGACAAAAAGTTAATTCTTGAGGTGAAGTTTAATATGAGCGCTGTGGCTCAGTGGTAAAGCGGATTGATTCCCGCACTCCCCACAGTTCCTACTGTCGTTGTGTCCTTGGGCAAGACACTTAACACTGGTGAATAGAAGCTTAATGTAAGTCGCTTTGGATAAAAGTGTCTGCTAAATGTAAATGTAATATAATACGACATCAAACACAAATTTTGAAAAGACAACGTAATGAAAGAGAAGGCATTACGCACTATGGGGTTGGATGCAACTTTTGGTTAAGACCATAGATTGTAAATAAATATGGATGTTAAGGGCAATAAAATGGCCGTTACATCCAGGCTCTATAGTAAAACAATAGTTTTTAGATAGCATAAACGGACATATTAATCAAAAATTCACCCTTCCCAGAGTTGTCATATAGTAAAAACTAAAACATGGACGGCGGTATATCGCTGTATTTCGCTTTAAAATCGCCGTATGATGGCGCCCTTACTCAAGGGCCATTTTAGAGGTTCCATGGGAGAGGCTTGGTTAAGACGGTGAGTAATTAGCCAATCTACAGTATATGCACGTGTTGTTTTCTCTCTCACTTCAGCAAAGTTACCCCAAGTGGCATCCATCTTGTCCACATTTGTTTGTTTACCATAGGTTATCAAGTTTTCAGATAAGAGAAGAAAGGTCAGGATTCATCTTCTGCTTGGGGCTATTTGTACAATATAGTATATTTCTATAGTTCAATTCTATAGTTTAGCTAATAGTATTGTCTGGGTTCAATTTAAGTCAAAACAAAGCTTAAACACACCAATCCTTATTTGTCATTAATATTGGAAGTACATTTTACTCAATAAAATATTATCTGGGATAAATTAGTTGATAATTTTGTTACATACCCATTCAAAGAAGTAGACAAAAAAGAGGGATAAGATCCACACGAGCAGTGTAGCAGCTTTTAAATAGACGTGCATAAAACGACTAAGCCTCTGCTTCAGTTCAGTAAATTCGGCATCAGACATCCACTGGCTTTTCTCAGTTGTTCTAAAGCTGAGTGCAGGGGATGATCCATGTTGTTAAGTAAACACAGAAATGATAAAGAGGGCATCAGGATGTTCCACTTCCTGTTCCTCCTTTGTTTCTCAGCTCTGCAGCCTCTGTACAGTATATCCTCCTCATGTTCTCAAAAAACAGATGACCATCATCATAGACACTTCTTTTTCATAGATCCTTTCTTGTGTAAATGATCCTGCTTGTAGAATAATTCTCAGAGATTTTATCATTTGCAACCTTTACAGAAGTTACATAATTTCTGTAAGTTGACAGTATTAATCCCCTTACCACTTTTATGACAGCGAAAATACTTATCTGTTTTAAATTCAATTCAATATAACTTTATTAATCCCCAAGGGGAAATTTGGTTGTTAGGTCTTTTATTCAAATTTCTTCTGCCACAGACTGATTGATTGTCGAGTCTTATTGCAGTCTGGATGAAGGAGTTCTGTCCTGCAGCTCACTAATCTCAGACGTCCACTGGCTGCTCTCTGTTATTTTTTTGACGTGTCTTTATTAAAGATGTACAGTTATCCAACATTCATTACCATTTATCAGATTATTCACTTTGGTTATGAAGTTCCCCCCTTGACAAAAGACACTCAGGTTTGCTGGAGTAAAAGGTAGTTGTAGAAAAGAAAACAAAATAAGCCATAAGGTCTTAGTGTTTTTATTAAAAGATACAGTTTTTATGATTGAAGCCGGATGCATAGGGTTAGACACTCCTAGGTGAACTGGTGAATCTAAATTTTCCTTAGTGTATGCTTGTGTGAGTACAGTCAATAGTTTTAATTTTGTCTCAAAGTGTTTGGCCTGCGAATATACTCATAATATGTCCAAGGTGTACCTTGCCTCAGGTCCAAGACAGCAGGTTCAAGTCCCCCCAGACCTGTAACAGGATATGGGGTATAGAATACCTCATACTGACTCATAAGTACTTTCCACTTTCTATCCTTCTGGTCAGATGACAAACTGCACTTTGCTGCTCTGAGTATGTCTATAATTGTTTTTGCAGGTATTTTGACTTGAGTCTTGTTCTGAACAGAATTAGTTGCTGTTTCCTCAGTCCGTGTCACAGACATAAGACACAACCAGCACAAAAAACAAAAGGAATGTTTCTTTACGACATTTACATTTATTTACATTTACATTTAGTCATTTAGCAGACGCTTTTTTCCAAGGCGACCTACAAGTGAGGAAAACAATGGAAGCAATTTTACAACACAAGGTAACAAAAAGCATGCACTAGAAACTAGTCAGTTAAAATCCAGCACAGAATACAAAGGATAAAATATTTTTATTTTTTTATTTTTATGTTTTGAAGAAAAGGCATAGATATAAAAGAAGTAGAATTCAGTGTTTGTCAGTCAGGTGTTGACGGAAGAGATGTGTTTTCAGGCGTTTTTTAAAGATGGCTACAGAATCTGCTGATCTTGTACCAGAGAAGGTACATGAGAGTGATTTTTTTCCTTTCTGGGACAGTACCACCAGACGTTGTTCATTTGCAGAGCGCTCTGGTAGGAACATAGGTCTGTATTAGTGAGTGAAGATATGAGGGTGCAGAACCAGTGGTGGTCTTGTTGGCCAAGAGCATAGCTTTGAACTTGATGTGTCAACCGGGAGCCAGTGTAACCTAATGAAGAGGAGTTACATGCGCTCTTTTTGGTTCATTGAAGATCACTCTTGCCACTGCATTCTGGATCAGCTGCAGAGGTTTGGTTGTGCAGGCAGGGAGTCCAGCCAGTAGAGCATTGCAATATTCCAGTTTGGACAAGACAAGAGCCTGGACTAGGATATGCGTAGAGTGCTGTGATAGGAAGGATCTAATTTTCCTAATGTTTTAGAGTATGAATCTACAGGACCGGGTGGTGCTGGCGACATGACTTGTGAAGTTTAGCTGATCATCAATTACCACTCCCAGATTTCTGGCAGTGCTGGACGGTGTAATGGTTGATGGGCCTAGTTGAATGGAGAGGTTAAGGTAGGTCCCTGGGTTGGCCGGAATCACTAGCAGTTCTGTTTTTGCAAGGTTCAGCTGCAGGTGATGGTCCTTCATCCAAAGTGAGATGTTCTGTTAATTTATATTAACGGAAAAACAAATGGCGGTGCTATACATTAGACAATGAAAAGTTTTAAAGTTCTGCAAATACAAGACTGTGAACATGTGTGATGTGTGGGTAACGTTTGCATACAGACATTTTTTAAAACCTTACAGAGGAGAAAACAGATCAGTCCAAGATTAATGGAACATAAAACAACAATGTCATAATATAATTTTTTTTTCACCAAATTTAGTTACATCTCTCACAGTTATGGTGCTGGTGAACTTACTGCATTCTGGGAATTTATCTTACTGCCTCAAAAATCTCTGTTTGGAGGAGTGTACACCCCTTCCCCTTGATCCAAATGATTATTAGGACAACCCTTCATCTCTGGTGAACGCGCAAAACGAGGGGTACGGGTTTGGGCTAGAATTGGGATTGGGCCTTATATTATAAATCTTACCTTTCTCCGGCGCTAACAGAACAAAACTCCTGACACACATAGATTTTCAAAGCGTTTACTCTGTACTTCTTGATATACTGCAAACAAACATAGCAATAACAGGGGAACAAACAGATGTAGATTGAACCCAGAGAAGTGCATGTTTGTCTTTCAAGCAGACGTCCTGACAGATTGGATTGACTGTCAGTGAGCTGGGTTTCTCTGTGGGTGAGTGATGCAGATATTAGGCCTCTGTCTAAATCATGTTCTGTCTAAAGGCTGCAGTGGTTCAGAGGCTCCGTCGGTAAAACTCTCCCCTGAGACGCACTAAGTGCTTCTTCATCCCACTGCCGCTCAGCTATTTTCTGCTGCATCTGCTGCTCTGCAAACACCAGCGCTCCAATCTATTATTTACACTTTTATCACATAAACAGCCCGCTCTCTCAAACGGATGTGCTGCTCGCAGTGGAATTGCCAAGAAAGAAGTCATTTATGTTCTGTTGCCACATCAATAATAAATTGCTGGAATCTTTGAAATATACACCTAGGCTTTAAAATCCGATCACATCGCAGCATTTTAAGGGTAAACTGTTACTTTTAGTCAGTTTATAAATTAATAATGAGTGCAAGAGTTTGATCAGTAGCCAGTCCGAAGCTGCAGGCCAGATTTACCTGCTGCTTTTCATCTAAAGGGATGTCAATAAATGGCTTCTCAAGGCGGAAAGAGCATGGTTCACATTTAGAGAAGTCCATTTAGTTATTCCCCAAACACTGGAAGATCTTTCAGTAAAGTCCAGGGCCTTAAAGCTACTGTCGGTCGAAGTTATACACATGAAAGTTTAAAACAACTGACAGTGAAAGCAACTAAACTTTGATACAGAAGTGTTTTTGGCTTTTGAAGTGCATTTCTCAGTATTTGTGGGAATCAGTTGTGCACTGGGCATGACGGTGGCACAGTTTGGATGTAAGGTATTTGCAGTTAGCAACACACCTGATATTTTTATGGATCTAGAATTAGGAAGAATGCAAGATCTCTGACTGGGACACAACGAACATTCACATAAAATTGCTACCTCAACTGTGATCAATTACATCATGGCCAAAAGGTGACATAATTTGAAAAAAAAATTATAATAAATGTTACTATATTCTTAAAGGCACTGGAGAAAAATCAGCTCGAGAGTAATTATGCTCCTGTGAATAACTGTAACCTCAGTGCTCAGGCAGAGACACTGTTGATCACTTTGCTAAAATTTGTGGGTTCTATCCACTTAGCATGAGTTTTAGCAGATGCAGAGCTTTAGTAAATCAGACCCTAAAAGTTTTAACGGTTGATTATCCAAGGTTTACACTATAAAGCAATAGAAAATCCACGAATTAAATAGAAATTAACCATTTTTGTTTACACTTGCATTTCAGGAATTTGCATACTAGCATATTCTAATCAGGGGCGCAACTACCCAGTACTAGAGGGGTATGCAGCATCAATTTTGGCATCCCCCAAAAAAAAAAAATATGTTAGCTACCAAAATCTAGAGCAGTCTTTAGTTCATACCCGCCTGTACCATGGCCATGTGTATATTGAATGCCTACAAATTTAGCGATTGGATAGCTCAGTTGGTAAGGACAATTCATTGCACTGCAAATTTTGCACCATATCCAACAAACTGTAAAATGTGTGTATATATTCAAGTTTTAGTCTGTATATTTTTATTGATCTTGTATTTTATTTTATATTTTATGCATGCTCTTCATGTTGCACCTTATCGCCGTAGCAAGTTCCTAGTTTGTGAATCTTGTTCACTGACAATGGCAATAAACATTTTTCTGATTCTGATTCTGATTCAATGCTCTACATTCTGGGTACCCAGGTTCGAATCTCCTCGGGACATTATGTATATTAGTTGTTTTCCACGTTTTTGTAATTTATTGATCATGGCATGCTGTCTTATATTTTCCAGTTTTCAGCTCAGTAACCTCAGTTTTGTATATAAAGCTAGCCTTAATTTAAACCCCATTTGGCTGCTACATTCTAGTAAAACGCTAACGCTAAGTCTGTTAACATGAATATTGCAAGCCTCCAAGCACAGAGGTCTCACTTTAAGTCCTACCTGTTGCTTTTCACTATCCACTTGTTTATCAGCTGTCCCATACCTTAACACGCCATCTCCTTTTCCCTCTTTCTTTATTTTTTTATTTTTAAAGACAACTGTGTGCGTACTGTGACAACTAACACATAACATTAGCTGCTCGCTCAGCGCGCTCACGGCGCCCCCGCCGGCCACGCCCACTCGCGATATTCTATTAATTCTTTTTATGGAATCTAATGAGGGCGCCTACTGTAGCCTGTTAGTCCTATAAAATGTTATATAGTATTGAGGAAATACTGAAATGATTTAGAAACGCACAACAGCAGCTAAGCTACATTTAGGAAATACAAAAAAAGTATATATATATTTTTTATACCATCGCTTTAACGCCCCCCAAGGTGCTGCGCCCCTATGCGCCGCATATGCCGCATACCCCCTTTTTGCGCCACTGATTCTAATAGGAATCATCTGTAGAGTAAAGTTGTTATCTATAATTATATGGTTCAAATGGTTCTTTAGACCCTTTCAGATTGATGTGCATCAGCAGTTCCTTCTCTAAGACCTTTGCTTCTGTTTTTGCCCCTGGAAACACACCAATAGAGTTGTGACGTTCGCGAACGAACCGATTCTTTTGAACGGCTCATAAAAATGAACGATGGGAGCCGAGTCGCGGCTGGAGGGGAGCCGTTCTTTCTGTCGTTCTTTTTTCCTATGCGTGTCTCACACAGATGCACACAAATGAGATGTAAATATCATTGGATTGAAAAAGTGTTTAGTTCAAAGTCAAATGGGTAATGGTATTTGCACTAAATATAAATAATAAATGCCAATACACCATGCCATTTTCTATTCTCCCTTTCAATCAGTTGTTAGTTTTTCATCCAGAGTTGTTTTCAGTTGATTCGGCTCTAGTTTTATTGCCAGTTCTTTTGTATTTTATCTCTCTCTGCCTCTGAGCTTCCAGTTGGCCCTGTGCTGCTCTATTACCCTGCGTTGGCCGTCCCAGGGCTGATCGATGTGGAGTGTATTACTGCGAGCAGATCAGTGTTGGAGCGCTGACCGGAGGAGAACATTGCTGGAGTGTAATTGATGATGAGGCTCGCACTCGTTTGGACGTCCAGCCAAAGCACTGCCGTGTTGAATTTTTAATTGGTCATGGATCTTTTGCTGAGTGGACAGCCTTCGGGATCGTTCAGGCCTGACAACATTTACACCACGCTCTGTCACACTCGGTGGAGCCACACTGAACTGGAGTGACAGCATGTACCACAGCTGGAGAGCGGAAATACAGACGGAGGCATTGTTTTAGGAATTGATGAAGCAATAACTAGTGGGGATGTTTTGATTTTCAAAACCGCTTTTAAATGCATGAAACATTGTATTTCATTGTAAAACCGTACCACTCCAGTGCAAACACGGCTCAAGTGCACTTTTCAAACTGCATTTTGCACAATTACGCTAGGACAGATGTAGATGAAAATAACAACTTGACTGTACACTACTTTTCTAAAATATCCAGAAAATGTTGTTCATGTTGTGGTTGTTTTGCTGTAGTAAACACAGACCCAAGATAGGACCAAGACTTAGTCAACACCAAGACCACATAAAAAGCCCACTTTCTAACCGTGTGCTTAGTGCAGGAGGAAGGCTATGAACAAAATAAATCAAGATAGGTCAATATTGAAATATTAACAGAGGGACAGCCTATTATCACTTTGATTACATATTTTAGACCATCATGCAAGTTTGGCACTTCAGGCCTATACATTATATGATGCTATACTGTTGCAAATCCTTTATCGTTTTTTTCTTTTTTGTTTTTTTGTTCCTGTAATTGCATGAGAAATGTAAAGAAATATTACAACTTAATTCACTGAATTCACTGAGGACCGGCCATCATCGGTGATATTTTAATTCTCTCTTTTACATGACTTTGCCTTAGGTGTTGCCTGAAGCAGTTTGAGTACTGCAGGGAAGTCTTAAAGATGAGGAAAAACTGGTTTACATACTGTAGCTCTGTTGCATGACTGGATTTTATTACTGTGGTTTAGACTTCTCTTGATGATCTTGGTACATTGTTTAAAATACTTCTCTCCAATGACTTTATTAGTCAATTTGATGTATTACAATCATTAAACTTTATCTCCAGTTCTAGCGGCCTACGAGACAGACAGATATCCATCTTCTCGTCAGTTTGTGCATGAAACAGACAAAGGTTGAGCTGTTAATTTAATTATTAGCAGATCCACAGCAAGTCCTTGAAATGACAGCGTCTATTAATTGCACATAGAAGATAATAAAACAAAGAAAAATATAGCATTGACCTTGCCACGCGGGTTAATTATTAAAAATGAATGGCTTCATCTGAGAACTCATTTGAAAAAATACCAAGTATATTCACTGCTATCCAATTAATATGCATAATTCATGGAGAGAAATTAAACGGGCAGCATTTCTCTATAAAACATATCCTCTCTGGACTTTTTCTACTTTGTCCTTGTTTAAGATGTCACTTTGATTCAACCTTTTGGTGTTGCCGTGGTTACAACAAGTTCAAGTGGGGTGTAATTCTCCATGAAAGGTGCCGAAGAGTCTTTGAAGTGGGCTGAAAGAGACTTTTTTTTAAGTTTTCTGGCTTGGTGAGTGCGCAAAAAAGTAGGAGGAGGAAGAAAGGTTGAGAAGAAAGGAAACGTGGTCATTGTTCATGCTGCAGGTAATGTTGGCTAAGACGCTGGATCAAAGACGGCAAAAAGCACAGGCCTGCAGAGCCCGCACACCTGAATACAAATGGACTGTTTGTTTTCCCTCTGAAGAGGAAATGAAGCTTCAGGACTGGATTTATGGAGGAATGTAATAAGGACCTTTGTGCTTTTTGCAACATTTTTCAACATGTGGAAAGATGCATGGCTTTTAGTTGAAACAGCAAACATCTTGTGTAGTGGACATACTAACTTAGATGTACTGTGTACTGTATATACTTCTATTCTGAGACAATCAATTTAAACCTAAAGGGGCAATGTCCAAATGTTGCGAGACCTTTTAAAAAATGGAACAAGTTAATACTCTTTATTGTATTGTATTGATAATTATGATAGTATTTAAAAAAAAAAAAAAACACATACTTGCATTTATACAGTTATTTCTTAATTATTTTTAAGATATCTTGTTTTCTACAGTAGGTAATTGTTGGAGAGCCAGCCAGGAGCAATGATACTGGCTATGTGTTATGCTAATGAGAATGTGAAAAACACTTCCAGTTCTAAAACTACTATTAGTAAGTGTGTAATTGAAGGAAGAAGTTTTTTTCATTTTTTTTATTTTAGTCCTCATTGATTTGCCTGATGAAGGCCTAGTGCCGAAATGTTGCATTGTTGAGTAAATCTCACTGTGTGGAGTCTTTTCATTTTAATGCTTTATCTCTCATTTAAACTTGGCACTCCTCAGTAACAAACACTTCAATGCGACAATTGTTTTAAATGTTTCAAACTAGTCAATTAATTAATAATGGTACATGAAAAGGCATTGGAAGATGTCAAATTGTTGACTTGATGTTTTGGTTACTGAAAACTACTAATAGAAAACTGGGCTACAGAGAGTCATTTTTGTTATATATTTGTTTAAACAAGTTGATAAACCTCAAGTAAGAATAGGATAACACGTTTTATATAAAAGTGCTACGATCGATCGGCCAAACAAATTGCAAATTTTTTTACTGATGGAATACTATGGAGAGGCAGGGCCAGATGCCATGCCCTAATTAATGCAAACTATTTCCTTTAATAAATTAAACAGACTTTGTGATCAGTAATTGGCCATTTATTTTTTCAGTGTTCCGGGTTTGGCCTCAAAAATCCTGATAAAGCACTCTACTATTATATGCATATACATTATTTTATTCTAATGTTTTGTCTTTCATGCTGGTTTGGAAATAGTATTGTAGCCCTTGAAAAATGCTTGAGGAAGACTGTAACTGTGGCCTCCAAACTGCTGGAGGAGATTTACTCAAAAAGAACAACCAAAAGTATTCGCTCGGACCCAAGACGCTCTGTTTTCTCAGAGTTTGTCCTGCTGACCTCCAGTAGCCGCTTCGGCCTTCTTCTGTTAATAGAACACGTTACAGATTATGACAGTAAGGAGCCCTGATAGTTTATTTGGTAGTGGGCATACCATTGGAGACCCGGGTTCGGTTTCTGCTTGGGTAAAAAAGCTCAATGTCACTCCCCTCTCTCTCACCCTGTTTCCATACTGTCCAATCAAATTACAAAAAAATTCAAAAAACTACAAAGCTTCTTTCACTCATGCTACCAAACACACACTTGTTTAGATGTCACTGCTTACAATTCTGGACTAACTACAAAATTGCATCAAGTTCTGCTCTTAAAAAACTGAACACTCTCTATCACTCAGCCATACGCTTTGCCACTAACACTCCTTTCCATCTCCTACCCTACCCATCACTGTGAGCTGTACAAACTGGTGGGCGGGCCCTCCCTTCAGGCTCGGCGGCTCCATCACTGGCTCCTCTTTATATAGAAGACAATCTTGGGCAAGACACCCCCCTACCTCTCATCTCTTCTCCACTTTGCTCACAGATCATACTGCATTCAGTCAAGTGATTATATCAAACTCGTCATCCCCAAAATGCCGCTACTCCTTTCATTTTACAGCAGCATTGAAACACATTGCAAAATACCTTCAAGCTTTCATCTTTCATGTCAGTGTCTATGTTTAATCCTTTAAACCAGAGCCTATTTTTTGGTGTGTCTGTGTGACAAGTGTTCCTAACTCATTTAATTTACAATAGGTTTACTATAGTCTGTTATATTAATGGTTATATTAGAATACATTTTAAGTTTGTCACTGTTAAAAACTAGACGAGTAATATTGAGAAGTGTAATGCAGATAATGCTGATCCTTCTATTGGTTGATTGTTCGTCGATCTATTGGTAATGCCTCAGAGCTTCTGTAGGGGGATTGCATGCGCGCGCTTCTCTTCCACATTCAATACAGACGAGTGAAGGCGAGAGCTGCGTCATGTGTGTTTCTTAAACCTTCTCCCACTACTTTTCCCCTTTTTAAAGGTACTTACCAACAACAAAGAAATGTAGATATTAACATTAGTTTATAATACGTTTCGTTCTGGAATTATGGTTTTATATGGGTAAAATAGACCTTTTTGCATTGTTTAAAGAGTCTTGTGCTTACTGCAAAGATGTGTAACTTTATGCTAGCATTTGGAGACCTCGTGGCTCCGTCGTGACCGAGGCACCGACATATACGAGTGTTTACTGTGTCGTTTATGTTTAAGCTAGTTACTACTACATACATGTACACATTTCTGCTGTAAAGGTATTTTGTATTTATCACTACAAGGGTGAAGCCATGTGATGCTGACATACTGAATACTGCTGAATGCTGTTAAAAGTACAATTAATCTTTGTGTTCGAGAAATCATTTAAAAAGGAGTATTAAAATGTATTTGATAACTTTGTTTAAAACAATTAACATTTTATATGGTATTTAAGCATTAAAATGTCGTGACTGTGGTTGATCGAGTGCACAAATGTTGAAATGTATGTTTTCTTGTATACATTGTTCAAAACAATACAGATGAGTGAAGGCGTGAGCTGCGTCATGTGTGTTTCTTAAACCTTCTCCCGCTACTTTTCCCCTTTTTAAGGGTACAATATCTACTCGAAAAGGACATGTCCACAGTAAATTGACTGCATCTCTGTAACTGCAGGGTGTATTTCAATAATTCTGGTGTCAAAATGAAGGGGGCACTTGTGAGAATTCCCAGAAGGGAAATGTATTAATGTGCATGTTACAGTTTCAGAATACATCAAGATGGAAAACAGCAAAATAACTCCAAAAACATTTCCGCCTAAAAAAAAAACAACAATATTTGGATTAATATCCCCTTTAGATGAAGGCATGCTCAAACACTATTTAAAATTACAACCACACATGTCAAGATTTACCTGCACCAAAAATAATTATTCTAATGTGAAACAAACCAAAACTATTAAGATTTTATTATGAAATGGTCAGGCGGAGTCTCCATTATAAAGAATAGGGCAGAATTTGGCACATTTTGTCTGTCTGTGTTTGGAGTAAATGTAAATGGCTTATATGTGCTTGTAGCTGAGTCTCAGTTGATCAATTTGATGTGCTGCTTTGCCAAATTAGGCTTGGAATGGGTATTGTATCGAACCCTATGGTCCCCCAATGTGACAATGTCTCGGGCAATATTGGGGTTATATTTGCTCTTGCTAATAAACCCAGTATTATTTTTTTTGCACACACTAATGCATTTCTCTTGCTTCTTACATACGATTCATTTTCACATGCATAGATCCTTGTCAAGGTTATTATCCTGTTTGCACATACTTGTTTAGTGTTGTACTGTGTTGTGTTTATTGTGTTTTGACTGTCTATGAACAGTCTATGTAAGTTTATTACTACTGGGACCTCTTGGTCAGATCATGTTTGTTAATCAGAACTAGTTCTCAGATATTTTACATGGATAAATAAAGGTCAAATAATAAAAAAAAAAAAAAAAAACAAGGTAAAAAAAGTAATAAAGAAGGTGTGGTTATATATTGTGGTTCGGGATTTTTTGGTGTTGGACAGCCCAATTAATTGTGGTCATACAACTAAATATAAGTTTAGTGATTCACAGGATTTCTAAATCCTAGAAACAAAAGCATTTGTACAAAATAGTTTTGAGTTTGTACAGTCAACGACAGACTGCTATTTTTTTGAACACACCCCTTTCAACTAATTTCCCAATTGCATAGCCTTAAGAGCGTGCATATCATGAATGCTGGGTCTTGTTTGTTTTCTGAGAATCTACTGCACCTACTGGTAACTTGTTTGTCACTTAGCAATAAAAATATACTAAAAACCTGGATTATTTTGGTTAGTCACATTGTACTGCTATTATTTTGAAAAATACTGTACATAACAAAGACAACGAAGAAGAAAGCCATATGCATGTATGCATACATATAGCAGTGTAATTAATTTTTTACAACTTAAGTATTCAGGTATTTTATTGCTTGTGGAAAAGGTAGCTTGGACCTATTTTTATTTATTTTTTAAACCTATTACTTCATAAATGGGCAAAGACAGAAATCTTAACTGAAACCTTAACTGTTGCATTAGTCACAGCAGACATTGGATCTGTGCCTGAAATAACATATAAAGTGGTTTTAAAACATGTTATAAATATGTAAAAACCCTGCAGAAACTAGGTTTGTTTGGTTCTCCACAGTAATTCTGCAGCCTCTCGGCCGTAAGGGCAGCTCCAGTGAGCTCCCCTTGTGCCTCAGCAGATGTTTATTCATGTTGAATGTTCTCGTGCAGCTTGTGGTTTGTATTCAGGTGGGTCTACAGTGAGTTTTCCTGCAGGAGCGGTGCTGACCTCCATACAGATGTGAGCATGTTGCAAAAAGACTGCCTCTGTCAGAGCTTTATTACTCAGCGGCTCTGGGCTCTGAGAATACAGCACCTGTTCAGAGGCGGTGAAATGTGAATGGAATGTCATGTTACTCACACTGATGACATGTCTAATATCTTTCACTAGTCTCTATTTAGTGCACAAGATTGACTATTGTAGTGGCGTTTATGGAATGGTTAAACCAGCAAGTTTAAGTCAAGTGAATTCTCGATTTGAACCAATAGTGGGACAGTTGCCTTAAAATGAAACTTGGTTTAGTACAGTTTAGTAAAATTAACACCTGTAAAAGCAGAAAAAGCAGTATTATAGATGTGATTTTAAAAACATGTGAACATCAAGGAAATCCTATTTTACATGTTTTATTACACTGTTAAACAAAACAAACAGCAAAGCCAGTAATGGCTAAATAGCTTTTTGGGACACACTTGTGAGAGTAACATGAGCATAAAAGGGGATACAAGATGGACAGTACGACTGAAAGCAGTGTTGCCAACTTAGCGACTTTGTCGCTATATTTAGCGAGTTTTCAGACCCCTCTAGCGACAAATTTTCAAAAAAGCGACTAGCGACAAATCTAGCGACTTTTTCTGGAGTTATTGGAGACTTTTGGAGACTTTCTGAAGTGAAAGCACACATCGTTCTTAGTCTAATCAATGAGCAGCGGGTGCTGCCTGAGCCCCACCCCATCCCAAAGCACTCATAGTCGGCCCAGTCCTCGCGCACCAGCCCCTCCCAGCTGCAGTCAGAGCAGGAGTTGTTCACCCCTCCACGTCCAGACTGCAAATGAATCGCGCATGTGCGGCAACTTAGCAAGCCGCCGCTGGTGGATCCCGCCCAGGCTTACATTCAGCACTCGAAAATGTAAAATGTTCTTTGTCGTAAAAAAATAAAAATAAAAAAGAAATTACGGTTAAAAATGTTAATACTTTACTGTGACATGTTGTAGGCTCCTAAGTGGACCATAAGTATAAAATAAATAAATAAATAAATAAAACTCCGCCGGAGTGTCTCTTTTAGGTCACTTTTGCCTGTCCCAAACACCGATAAAGGAGGAGGGTTGAAATTGTGAAGTAATAAACAAAAACAAGAGTCGACAGAAAGTTTCATTTTAAATTTAAAGAATTTAGTTTGACCGTTTTGATTTTCATTGTTCTCGTGTGCTTATCACTTAATTGAAATGAGAAATGAGAAGAGCTTTATTGGGACAGTCGGCTATATCATAATAAAATACAGTAAAAGAGACCATGTGAGCACAAATTTGTCAAGAAAGCACGTTAGGCAGGGAGAACGCAAAAAAGTATGCAATTTAGTATGATGGACGATGGCGTAATGGCGTCACGAATATGCTAATTTACGCATGACGTCATCTAGCGACATTTAGCGGCTTTTTGGCCAGGCTTTAGCTACTTTCCTTTGAAAAGAGTTGGTAACACTGACTGAAAGGTTTAGGTCCAGTCCTAGGCATCTATAATCTAATGACAGCCTACTGTTGGTGGGCAGATCCCTTACAGTCACCACAGAAGTGCTGTCTGAAACAATCCTGTGTTAAAAGTTTAACCATTTGACAGTGTTAAGAAGCAATGCTTTATTTTTTCAATAAAAAGTTACATTTAAACACAGCTCATGGTTTCAAATGTTGTTTAGAGTTCGATGCAAAAGGATTAGGTTTAATCTCAGTTTAAGTAGATTTTATAGTAAATAAACCAAACAGCTTTATAGCACAATTTTAAACAAATTCTGATAGATGGTTAGAGACAAGCTCAAGGCAATCTGGCAAAGCATTTGAAATATAAATAAAATAGCTTTTTAATCTTAAAGAAATTGGTGAAGTGGTCAGGATATTTATATCAAACTCAATGCAAAAAACTTTTGTTTTTTATTGCACAATATGACTGACTTTATTCTTCATCGTCAGTTATGTGTTTTGTAGAATTGACTGTGAAGGTTCTCAGTCAACCAGGACATCTTTGAAGAAAAGGTTAAAGCAAAGGCATCTGGACTAGGTTTTCAAGGGGAAGATGTTTCGTCTTTTCTCCAAAAGACTTTGTTAGAATTGACATTGTAATTGTAATTTTTTAAACCTGTATTTTTATAATTTGCTCTGAAATGGAGTTGTGGTAGGGAGGTAGTCTTAAAGGCACGACTACAATGTTGACAGTTTAAGTGCGTTAGTGTGTGCCTAGTGCCTAGCTTGAACCTAGTAAAATAATAAGGCTTGCAAGTCATTTTTATCATATAGATTTTTTTTTTTTATTTGTTCCTAAATCCAAAATTGTTTGTTTTAAATCTGGTGTCCAGTCTTTGTGACAAATTTTTGACTAGAAATAGAAATTTGCTCTTCACTTGTCAGCATCTTATATGTCCGTTATTAAACTTTACAGCAGATGGCATTTTATTCTGTTCCCATGAGACTCTCGGAATCACGAAGGGATTTGAAAAGTTTAAAAGAATTTAGAAGACGTCCAAAGTGAGTAATGAAAGTCACACGAGCGGTCAGCACATTGACCAGCTCTGTGTTGACTCTGGGAAATGACTCTCATAAATACTCAACACAAACCAAACACGGCATTGAATATTGAAGTTTGAAAGTTGAAAGAGGGAAACCCCAGGCTCGATTTCTAATGCTTTATTTTTAGTTGATGTAGCCTAAAGACACGTACAGTGGTGATCAAAAGTTTGGGCACCCCAGGTAAAAATTTTTATTAATGTGCATAAAGATGCCAAGAAAAGATGGAAAAATCTCCAAAAGGCATCACATGACAGATTAGACATCCTTATAATAAGTCAAAAAAAGTTCTTCATTTACACTTTCAAAATAACAGAAAACAAAAAAATGGTGTGTGCAGAGTTAATGCCTTGTACTGCCCCCTTTGGCAAGTATCACAGCTTGTAAACGAATCAAAACCTTTAGTTTATGCCTCTTGATGTAATCCACCGTGGATTTTGAGGTATGTTTAGGATCATTATCCATTTGTAGAAGCCATCCTCTCTTTAACTTCAGCTTTTTCACAGATGGCATCAAATTAGCATCCAAAATTTGCTGAAATGTTATTGAATCCATTTTTCCTTCTCCTCGTGAAATGTTCCCTGTGCCACTGGCTGCAATACAACCCCAAAACATGATCGATCCACCCCAATACTTAACAGTTGGACAGAGGTTCTTTTCATTAAATTCTGTGCCCTTTCTTCTCCAAACATACCTTTACTCATTCTGGCCAAAAAGTTCTATTTTAACCTCATCGGTCCACAGAACTTGTTTCCAAAATGCATCAGGCTTGTCTATATGTTCATTTGCAAATTTCAAACGCTGATTTTTGTGTTGAGGACGTAGAAGAGGTTTTCTTCTGATGACTCTTTCATGAAGTCCATATTTGTACAAGTATCTCTTTATAGTGGAATAGCAAACAACTCCAGTGTCTGCCAGATCTTTCTGGAGGGATCGTGCAGTCAAACGTGGGTTTGGACTTACTTTTCTCACAATCCTGCGAGCCGTTCTGTCTGATATTTTTATTGGTCTTCCAGATCTTGCTTTAACTTCCACTGTTCCTGATGACTGCCATTTCTGAATTACATTCCGAACAGAGGATATTGGCATCTGAAAACACTTTGCTATCTTTTTATAGCCTTCTAGCCTTCTAGACAACTGCTTAGAAGAGCCCATGGAGCTGATTGTTGGGGCAAGGTCAGATGAGTCTGGGCATTTAAAACCTTTGAGATTGACATCACCTGGTCTATCCAGACGATGATTAAGAACAATCCATGACACTGTCAGGTCCTAGCTTGCCAAAGGGGGCAGTACAAGGTATTAACTTTTGCAGACACCATTTTTTGTTTTCTGTTATTTTGAAAGTGTAAATGATGGAAATAAAATCTAACTTTTTTTGACTTATTATAAGGATGTCTAATCTGTCATTTGATCCCTTTTGGAGATTTGTCCATCTTTTCTTGGTGTCTTTATGCACATTAATAAAAGTTTTTACCTGGGGTGCCCAAACTTTCGATCCCCACTGTATATTGCTAAATATTGTAGCTGACGCCATTTTGTTAGTTATTTAAGTTTACAACACTGGTCTAATAAAACCATGAACTAATAAAAGTAGGGTCATATAAATATCATTATAAATGTTTGTGAAGATTATTAATAATCCGAATAAACAGTAGACAGCAAGCATCTAAATGCAATTTTGAAAAGTAATGAGAAACTTTGTCAAACCTGTTTTTACAGATATTAGTGTGATATTTGGAGATGTGTCTAGGAGACAAGACAGCATCAAATCTGGACATAGGGGCACCTACGTTTCAAAAATAATGACTTTCTAGAGTACATTGTAGTGTGCCTGAGACCTATGTTGCATGCTTTGAAATTTAACTCATATAAAGAGGTTAGCTTGGCCAGCTATCCATATTACAAAACATACATGCCCTATTTTCAACTGTGTTTCTGTGGTGAATACCAAAATTCATAAAATTATTCCAGTGGGAGTGGTCGCATGTATGTATGCATGTAAATATGCCAGAATTAGCCCAACACCTACTTTAAATATGTTGTTACTGGCAGGTCAGGAAAGAAAAAAAGAAAAAAAAAATCATTTTAGAAAAAAGACAACATGTAACACATCGCACTCAACATAAATGACAGTCCATAATAGACAAAGCAAAAAATATACAAATAATACACAGAACAGAACACATAACTATAAAAACTACACACAACATAGAAATTGTACAGTGCATCCAGAAAGTATTCCCAGACATTTACTTTTTTCACATTTTGTCAGATACAGCCTTATTTCTAAATGGATTAAATTCATTATTTGCCTCAAAATTCAATAAACAATACCCCATAATTACAATGTGAAAGTAGGTTGTTTGAAATCTTTGCAAATTTATAAAAAATCATATAACCAAAGAAATGTACATTTACATAAGTATATACTATAGCCTTTGCTCAATACTTTGTTAAAGCACCTTTGGCACCAATTACAGCCTCAAGTATTTTTGAGGATAATGCTACAAGCTTGGCACACCTATTTTTGGGCAGTTTCTCACATTCTTCTTCTCAGAACCTCTCAGGCTCCATCAGGTTGGATGGTGAGCGTCGGTGCACAACCATTTTCAGATTTCTCCAGATATGTTCAATTGGGTTCAAGTCTGGGCTCTCAAGAACATTAACTGGGTTGTCCTGTAGCCACCCTTTTGTTATCTTGGCTGTGTGCTTAGGGTCGTTGTCCTGTTGGAAGATGAACCTTTGCCCCAGTCTGAGGTCCAGAGTGCTCTGGAGCATGTTTTCATCAAGGATGTCTCTGTACATTGATCCTGACTAGTCTCTCAGTTCCTTCTGCTGAAAAACATCCCCACAGCATGATGCTACCACCACCATGCTTCACTGTAGGGATGGTATAGGCCAGGTGATGAGCAGTGCATGGTTTCCTCTGCACATGTACCTCCAGCACCTTTTCCTCTTTTGACATTCACTAAGTAATTTGTCCACCGGGGCTATTTTCCTGATCTATTCAAAGATCTTGGAGGATCTCAAGTCCGAAAGACATTTTGATGTCAGAGCTAAAGATCCTGGTTAGGTGGATCAGTGAGTCAATGTCACGCTCGGGGTCATCAACTAAATTTTCTTGACGGCCAGCTTGTCTGACTTTCAAACTTAAATATGTGGAGCACGGCTAAGTGGCTGCTGTGCATCAAAGTTTCTCCAAGTTTTCTAATAACAACACATTCACATTTAGCAGACACTTTTATCCAAAGCAACTTACATTCACCAGTATTACAGCTGGAACACCACTGGAGGCAAGGTGGGTTAAGTGTCTTGCCCAAGGACACAACGACAGTATGGACTGTGGGGAGAGTGGGAATCGAAACACCAACCTTCCAGTTATAGGACTGTGCCAAAGACGGTTTACTTGGGTGACATGAGAAACTTGAGTGTCGTAAAAGCAGCCCATGACAAAAGACAAAATAAACAGATTGTTGTGTTATAGACTGTATCAATTATACACACAAAATCATCTGAAAGTTTGTGCTGCACATGGCACTAAAAGTACATAAAATAGTAAACTATTGTCACAGAAGAGTGTAAAATGGAATATTTTTAAAGTGCCACTGCATTGTTGGTTCAAAATAATAATAATCTAAATAATGGTTTTGCTGCTCAGCTCGGCACTGACTTTAAACTTGCGTATATTTACACCACCTCCTGAACTGGCGTGGGATTTGAGTGTACACATACGTTCATTCATATTGATAAATGCCAAAGATTGTATGGAAATGGCCATAGACCCAAAATTACGCTCCTTTGAAAAATGAAACACACAGAAGGCACATGATCCACCAGAACATTGTTACATCTCTCTGACAAGGGCTTCAAACATGTGAACACTTAGTTTAAGACGGGTCTGACTGTGTTATGAATTAATAACTTTTGGCTCAGAGATGGTTCAGGCTTGGGACGAAAGCCTCTGTTTAAAGTTGAGCCTCTTCGCTAACACAGATTACTGTTCACATTCCCTCTGTTCTTCACTGGCGACGGGACATTTACAGTTACTTTTTGTCTGTTTTGGCGAGAGTAAAGCTTGCTCGTTAAGTCTTCGCGGAGTTAACTCGCCCTGGTACCAGTGTGTGCAGCAGGTGAGACACAGAGGGTGAGCACTATTCACTATTTCCATTGTGCAAAATTTAAAATGATATGTGCTGATATTGTGCACATTCACCTCCTCAACTGACTCAGTGACAGTGACAGAATGAAGGTGTGTGTTTTGCCCCAAAGACGTTCCAAGGAGCATCATGGACTGTCCCCAGGACGGCATACGTTTCGAGTCCTGGTGGGGGGCCGGATGGAAAGCTGTGAAGGGCCACCCGGGCCACCAGTTGACACCGAGGAAAACATATGAAGAAGGAAAAGGTAGGAGGTGGAGCAGGTTTATGCCATGGTTATAGATGGTGCTGTTTATGATGCTATGGCTGCATTTGTGCTACAAGATGACCATGAGGCAATCTTATATAGTATTTGATAATCTATCACATAGCAGTCCCCACAGCACTGAAAAGCATCAACATTTCAAAAAGACAATAGAGCACTTTACAAGAGTTAAAGTCCCCAAATGACCTTGTCTGGACATCCACACTATTTTTTGTTTAATTCTATTCAAGAATAAGTCTGGTCAAGACCAACCTCAGGGCTAACAAACACACTGAATAAACTGCCTTTGGACGCAATTGGCAGACAATCAACCAATCAGAGAGACAAAGAAATGCATTAACCCTGCTCCATTTTTGATAAAGACTTACAATTTGTCCAATGAAATGGAAGGGATTTCAGACTCTCCCTTTGCAAAGTAAATGAATATGACCACCCGGGCTACAAAAAAACATTTGACCAAAAAGAAGTCCCAAGCTCCCATGCTTTGTTGCATCTTGCTTATTGGCTTTAATTACTTTTGTTAATCCACCCCATAGGGCCTACAATGGGGATACATTTCAATGCCAAGGCCTTTGCTATACCTGTTTATTTATCTTGTTTATTATTATAAATTTTTTTTCTGTGGCTTTTGTCTTTATGTCTTGTTAAAACACCGGTCTGTTCTGATGTGTCGCCTTTAAAAGAAAAACAGATGCTTTAATCTGTGCTTGTCAGGACCGAGTCACTTTGAGTTCGCGGCGAATCAACAAACACATTGACATGAAAACACACCGTCTCATTTCCCGTCTGTTTTTGGTTTGATTCATTCTTTTTAAATCCGGCGTTTTATTTATCTCTTGCTAGAAGTGTCAGTGCGCTGCAACAACCAATCCATTTCACTTTGTCATGTTCAATCGTCTCAAAGCCCCTCTGTTGTGTCGACTGTCGCCTGGAGCTGTTTCCCCTCACTGTTTCCTTGTTGTGTACTCACAAATCATGGCAGATGTTTAAAAGTGTGAAAAACATGGTACAAAAAAGCATTGTCAGTCATCTAATGTTGAGGCTGCTTCTAATTTAAAGGAAGGTTGGGAATTGGTGAAATCCCAGTGTTATTGATAGAGGAATATTAATGCAACAACAATTAATTGGTGAAAACATTCCCGTATTTATACAAGAAAAGTACAGACTGCATACAAACGTCCTGATGTATAAAGCCTTCCTCATTCATGTCTCTGGAGGATGTCAGGAAAATCTCTACAGGAGTTAAATTTGAATCCACACGAAAAATTACTTTCAATTTGCACATATACACTATAAACAATTAAAATATAAATGGAATAAAATAAGAAATAAATATATACAACTATAAGAAATCAATATATGATGGTGCATTAAACAAGAGAGCACATACATTTGTATAGTATCTGTTGCATAAGGGTAAGATAGTGTAGAGGTGAATAGTGTAAATGATGAATCATTCCAGTCACTGTGGCAGGAGACCTGCATGAGTCTCATGGAAAATAAGGTCTGCTGCCTCAAGAGACTCCGACTGACGTAGGTGGGAAGGATTGTCCTCACGGAGGGCAGTTAATTCAGTTTTCTGTCCAGTTTTATGATTGATCAGTTTATTAAGTCGTTTGATGTCCCTCTTGTTGTATGTGCTGTCTAAATAGACCACTGTGAAGTAGATGGGAATGCAACCACATACATATACTTAGAGGCTGGGGGTGGATTACCATGTGCAATGGAGAGATTCTAGCAAGACTCACAAAATGGTCATGTTTTAGTTTTGATTAAGCATCAACGGTTGTCGTCATTTTGTAACCTGCTTTGCCCTGATAGGATAACATTCCATTGGATGGGCAGTTACTAACAGGTTATTATTTACCAATACGTACCTGGTATTCATCTAAAAAGCCTGCCCTTTGCAATGGCTTTCTGTGGAAGCCCTCCAGAGGCTCTTGTACAACAGACAATGGGGTTAAGGAAGGAGAAACATATTTATAAGGAGGTAATGTCACAAAGTACTTCTCTTTCCCAGTGGGTGCTTGAGCATTGTGCACCTACAGTAGACACAGTACTGTACAAAAAGTCAGTCATTTTTATTTGTTTTATCTGTAAGGAAACAAAGTTGTTTCAGAGTTGCAGACTTGTAATTGAATCAGACTGTCAGTAGATCTTACTTTAGAATGCCAAAATATTTTATTACAAACCTACTGCTACTGATTTACTTTGTCTGTATGCTTCTAACAGAGCGTCAAACCTTTCCAAACATGAAAATATACTCAGCCTATGTCATATCTCACCTACTATTTAAAAATACATATTTTTAAAGCTAGTGTACAGCGTCTTTGGTAAGTGTGAAAAATTCTATTGGATTTCAGAGACAGGAGTTCGAGGAAGATAAAGTAGAGGTCAGAGACAGGTCCCAGAGCCAGAGTGTGAGCCAACTCCCTGTCCCGCTGACGAGGACAAACTGTCCTGACCAATCACAGAGAGAGGAAACAAGGAGCACAGCGAGAGAGTGTAAAGTGATACGGGGCGCTGACAAAAGTAATAATAAATAAAAAATCTATGAATGTTAACCAATGAAAGTCAGACATTGCTTTTCAACGGAATTATTTTAACAAATAAACTCATGGAACAGGCCTAGACAAAATTGTTGGTACCCCTAACTTAATATTTTGTTGCACAACCTTTTGAGGCTATCACTGCAATCAGACGATTCCTGTAACTGTCAATGAGACTTCTGCACCTCTCAGCAGGTATTTTGGCCCACTCCTCATGAGCAAACTGCTCCAGTTGTTTCCGGTTTGAAGGGTGTCTTTTCCAGACGGCATGTTTCAGCTCCTTCCAAAGATGCTCAATAGGATTGAGGTCAGGGCTCATAGAAGGCCACTTTAGAATAGTCCAATGTTTTCCTCTTAACCATTCTTGGGTGTTTTTTGCTGTGTTTTGGGTCATTGTCCTGTTGCAAGACCCATGACTTGCGACTGAGACCAAGCTTTCTGCCACTGGCCAGCACATTTCTCTCTAGAATCCCTTGATAGTCTTCAGATTTCATTGTACCCTGCACAGATTCAAGACACCCTGTGCCAGAGGCAGCAAAGCAGCCCCAGAACATAACAGAGCCTCCTCCATGTTTGACAGTAGGGATAGGGTTCTTTTCTTGATATGCTTCATTTTTCCGTCTGTGAACATAGAGCCTTGGCAAAAAGTTCCATTTTTGTCTCATCTGTCCATAGGACATTCTCCCAGAAGCTTTGTGGCTTGTCAACATGTAGTTTGGCATATTCCAATCTAGCTTTTTTATGATTTGTTTTCAACAATGGTGTGCTCCACTCTGGTCTCTCTCTGGTCTCTCTTCAGATCGCATGAATCTTTCGCCTTTTACTAAAGATTTCCGTGGAGACCGACAGCAAGAGATTGTCCCAAATTTTTGAAGCTCTACCTAACTGGGGGCTTACCTGGGGCGGCAGTAGCTCAGTGGTAGAGCGGCCGTCCTTCAACCGGAAGGTAGTAGGATCGATTCCCGCTCGCCCCACAGTTCATACTGTCGTTGTGTCCTTGGGCAAGACACTTAACCCACCTTTCCTTGGAGCGCTGTCCGGCAGCTGCACCGGTGTGGTCTGCAACCTTAGTGTGTCTGTAATAGGTTGCACCACCCTCTCACATTTCACTGCTGGTTATATATGCTGTATGTAATTTGGTATGTGACAAATAAAGTAATCTTAATCTTAATCTCCTTGGTCGTGTCCCATGTAGTCCACTGTGGCTCAAACAACGACGGATGGTGCGATCTTACACTCATGTTCCTTGAGCATGGAGTTCACCTTGGATCTCTTTAGAAGTCTTTCTGGGCTCTTTTGTTACCATTCGGATTATCTGTCTCTTTGATTTGTCATCAATTTTCCTCCTGCGGCCACGTCCAAGGAGGTTGGCTACAGTCCCATGGATCTTAAATTTCTGAATAATATGTGCAACTGTAGTCACAGGAACATCTAGCTGCTTGGAGATGGTCTTATAGCCTTTACCTTTATCATGCTTGTCTATAATTTTCTGTCTATTCTCCTGCGACAACTCTTTCCTTCACTTCCTCTGGTCCATGTTGAGTGTGGTACACACCATGTCACCAGACAACACAGTGACTACCTGAAGCCCTATAAATAGGCCCACTGACTGAGTACAAGATTGTACACACCTGTGATGCTAATTAGTGCACACACCTTGAATTAAAATGTCCATTTGGTCACATTATTTAAAGTCTTTTCTAGGGGTACCATCAATTTTGTCTAGGCCTGTTCCATGAGTTTATTTTTTTAAATAATTCCGTTGAAGCATGGTTGAAAAGCAATGTCTGACTTTCATTAGTTAATATTCATAGAATTTTTATTTATTATTACTTTTGTCAGAATAAAGTTTTTTCTGTGACCATTGTGAGTTTTTCTTTCATTGACCGAAGGGTACCAACATTTTTGTTCACGTGTGTATATATATATATATATATATATATATATATATATATATATATATATATATATATATATATTTCTCCTTGATAATCTGAGTCCAGATGCTTTTGCTTCAACCTTTTCTATATTAATACTTTGTCCTTAGTTGGTTTAGTTAGCATGAGTTAGTCTTCATTTAGCCTTACGTTTAATCCAATGTTCATTTTCGGATCAGTATGTTGATGCATACTGGGTTCAATCCTGGTGTGAATTCAGTTTCTTTTGTCCTTATTATAAAGTATGCTTCCAAAGCAAAAAAGGCCTACCACAGCACATTATACTTAAAAGCCTTTAAAAGTGTAGAATCTCAACTTCCATCGCTGTGTCTTTATTAAATACCTCTTACTAAAACAGATGCTTACGGGTTGGGTTTTGTTCAGTTAAAATGCCAGTCCGGGGGTGTCGCTAGGGGGCACAGCGTTCTCCCTGAGGGCTCTGCTTAAGTTCTCAGCCTTAAGCGGATTACTCTGCTAATTAACCTTTCAATGAGCCCAAAATGGAGCTGCAGGCTTATAAATAGGCTTCCAAACGCTAAGAGGAAGAGGTCAGACTTTTTAAATAACACAACGTTTATCCACTCATAAAACAGACAGGAACATTTAGAGACGTTAAAAGTCCCAGGGCTGGGTTAGTTTGTGAGTGAAAGACCTGAAAAATTAATCTGACCAACAGAAAGGGTAGATGGTAAAGACACAATAATGGGACAATGGCTTCTAAAAGAGATGTCAGAGATTATTTTCTGTTGTCTTAGCTGTTGTGGACAAAGTGGATAAGTTCCAAGGTTATACATTGAGCTGCCGTGAAGGGAACTCGCAGAAAAAAGCAATTTAGCACTTGATGTATTGGTGGAGCTCCAGCAGACGCTCCCCATTTAATTCTGACAAAGCCCTTGTGCAGTTTCCACCCCTGTTACTAAACTCACATTAGGAAAGAGGTATTGACGTCAAGTACTTTGGATAGCAATGGGAATTTAATGGGTACCTACTAGGTTTGTGTCTAGTGTAGCGGTAAGGTATGTGCTGGGTCAGTATGGATCTGATGTCAAAAGGGGTATGAAGTTTCCCACTACTTTGGTAACACCTTTACCTTGAACAGCAGATGAATTCTTGTGTGTTCACAAACTCAGTAAAGTCCATCTGCTTCAGGCAAATTTTGTGACCCACTGCCAGTTTGGACCAATGATGTGGAAGAACTGCATGTTTTAGGCATGTTGTAGATTTGATAATGAAAAGTTAGAAATTACCAAGAAATTACATTTTATGGTATTTGGAAACCCAAAAGGATGGAAGAAAAAATCATCATCTATTTTTTTTCTTTCATCCCCATCTCAGCCCCACAACTCATCACCAACAGCAGCATAATATCATTTAAAAAAGATTAAACCGGACCAGTTTTCCACCACAAAATACTAATAGATCACATTAAACCGTAGTTTTCTTAAACTTTTACCGTTAGAATGTAGCAAGTAGTACTTACAACTGTTCTTCTTCTAGGACAAATATTGCAGTTTTTTTTTCTCATAAGCTAAAAACAACAGAGGCCGTGTACATGAAAATGCGTTTTGCCAAATCTGCAATGATTCTGTTCCGGATAGGCTTCTTGTTTTCACACCTTAAAAATAAAAACTTTTGAATCTAGCCGAGGAGGTGTTTTTGTTTTATTGCAGCTGCCGTTCTTGTGTAAAGGGAAATGTATTCTCTGAAAACAATGACGCCATAGGCACAACACACATGAGCAACCAAAGCCTCTACAGAAAAGGGGGTAGCAGAAATAGCAAAAGAAAAAACACTCCTTACTGTTCAGAGGGCTGTTGCTGGAAGCTAGTCGAACAAATCTCAAGAGTTACTTCTGCTTCTGAGTTAATTAAACCAAACAAATCGTAACTGGGTAACTTTGGTTTAATAGGTTGTACAATGCTGGTTATCAACTTTCTCACTCAACTCCAGTTTAAACCTAACCTTGCACTGCAGCTGGATTCTTGCGAGTCAGCATGGACTCACCGAGCACAACAGTCTGTCCAAAACGATCAAGTGCTTGTCTAAAATGGGGCTTTATGCATTGGTTTTCTTCCCCGATTGATTGTGTGTTTTTCAAATAGCACTTGTGCTAGATTCCTAAATGTTCTTTTGTTCTCAGCCAAATACACCAAGCTTCTTGAGGTTTAGTGTTTAAGTTATTTTATGTTATGGATCAGAGTGGCACAGATCAAGAATTTAGAACAACACCTCCCAAAGAATATGCTTCCAAAACAAATATTAAAAATGTATACTGTTTTACCCTGATTTTGGCCTGTGTTTGTTCAGCTTTGGTTCGCTCAGAGACTGTACACTGGCAGTGGTCTGTTTCTAACCCCTCCCTATGTGCTGTATCCATCTCCGATAGATTCAGTCCCCGCCTTTGACCCTCACTGAACCACAGCAGTAAATATCAAAGACCTGAGCACAATTTATTATTAAATGTTTAAATGTCAGGTTTTATGTCCGTAAAATATAAAAAAAAATAATTTTTGTTTGGTGCGGTCACTTTTGGTTTCACACTGGTTTCCTTGACATTGTACATCCTACCACCAGAACACAGGATAAAAATTGTGACATGGCAAGTAAGGTTTCATTTTAGTTGGTTATCAACTTTTTTTTTTGTAATTGTTCCTAACTTGAAGCAACATTACCTTGAAAAAATTACCAACGTCATTGTGCCAACCGCACCCCCATCACCTTTTCTGCTTTTATTTTTAAAAGACATTATAAAATATAACACAAATAACACAACAGGAATCCACAGTTCTACAGAACACAAAATAAGTTTATTTGCAGACAACATTGAACTTTTTCTATCTCATTCCAAAACCTCACTATTGTCAGTCCATTCTCTGATAAATTACTTTGATAAACTGTCTGGCTACTCCATCAACTGGTCCAAGTCCAAGATTCTGCCTCTGGGTTGCTGAGATTGTTATCTTCCCCCCAAAAAAACTTTTTTTTAACTTTTCACTTTTCACTCATAAAATGAGTAATCTAATCTCATTTGACACCATTTTTTTAATACTGGCAAATCTATTAAATCACCACCATGATAACTGTTAACTATTGACAGTGTTCGTGTATATGTTTGCATTCTAAAAAAAAGAAATAGACATATCAAATCTAAGTGCTAGATTGAAACACTGTAACAAAGCATTGCTGATTTTAAGTTAAAACAAACAAAACACCGAAATGAATTTACTTGGCCTTTGACTTTTTGTGACTTTAAAGAAATAGTTTGAAGAAACTGAGTGCGTTGTCCCAGCATCCTTTTAGCTGAAGCGGGCCATTTTAAGTTTGGGCAGGAGCTGAACAACTTCATGTCAAAAACTTGACAGACATTATTTATAAGTTTTTCACTTTGCTTCCCATTTCTCTTTATTATAATCTACAGATAATAACCTTTTGCAAGTAAACTGAAGAGTTTTGATGAACCAATTGAACTATTGTGATGAATGCAAGTATTTTATAAAATAATTGTTGAATTGTTGTTTAAAAATTGTTGTTTAAAAAAAATAAGCCAAAGCTTTTAAGAAAACTGTATTCTGCAGATGAGGTACATTTGGTAAATTACAAGTGTTAAAAGATGTGTGAGTGCTCTGTGAAACGAAACGAAAACCATCCATCCATCCATCCATCTTCTACCGCTTATCCAGGTTCTCCACCTGGTGGGACATGCTCGGAACACCTCCCTAGAGAGGCATCCAGAACAGATGCCTGAACCATCTCAGCTAGCTCCTCTCGAAGCGGAGGAGCAGCGGCTCTAATCAGAGCTCCTCACTCTCGAGTGAACAAGCTCCTCACCCTATCTCTAAGGGGGCGCCCCCCACCCTGCGGAGAAAGCTCATTTCGGCCGCCTGTATCCGGGATCTTGTTCTTTTGGTCATGACCCAAAGCTCATGACCATAGGTGAGAGTAGGAACGTAGATTGACCGGTAAATTGAGAGCTTTGCCTTACAGCTCAGCTCCTTCTTTATCACAACAGACCGGTACATCGACCGCATCACTGCAGAAGCTGCACCACTCCTGTCAATCTCACGCTTCTTCCTTCCCTCACTCACTCATGAACAAGACCCCAAGATACTTGAACTGCTCCACTTGAGGCAGGAACTCTCCACCAACGTAACAAATACATAGTAACAAAATTATGAACTTTGCTCTGCATCCTTGTCCAGACTTCAGTTGTGAACTTTAGTGTCAAACAAAAGACCAGCTGCTTGACTGTAACCGCATTAATTTATTGTTTTACTCCAGCAAAAACAGGAGTTACTTTGTATTTATTTAAGTACCTGATGTGCAACTCTGCAGAGAACAACATGCAAACTCCAAGGCTCCACCCTGACCAGGAAATAAAATCTTGCCATGCTGCTCTTGCCATGACATGTAAAAAACTTCACACCTTGCCATTTTGCTACTAACAAATACTACTGATAACACTCTTGTTTTGTCTACATTGCAGCCTGTTTATGACAATCTATTAATAACTGCACAAGCCAACATAATACCCTCCAAATGCATATCCATGCATAAAGTTTTCCCATGAGTCTTGAGTTTGCCATGTATGCAATAAACCCGCTTTTATTTTGGTAGGATCAGTCTAAGCCTTGTTTCAACAGACCACTCTGGACGAGGGCCAATCCTTTCTACATTATGTACAGCACAACAAACAGTGCACACAGGTTCCGCTGGGACAGTTCTGAATAGACCGGGATTTGCTGTAACCATGGCGACGTGTACGATCTGTGGATTATTATTTTCACATATGAGCCCTTTCCTTGTGTTGGAGCTGCCGCAGGAGAGCCAGGATTCACTCTCACAATGTTTTACAGCTCCTACAGTTAGAAAAACAGTGAGTGTGACAAAGACGGAGCTGCAGCAGTGACTCAGCATTTTACCTCCACTCGCAGCTGTCAGCAGCAGCGTGGGGTAAAACGGTCACAGGCTTTCACTACAGAGCCGCTGCTGGGCTGCTTTGGTGGATTTTTAACCCACTCACAGAGAACTTCCATAATACTTTTTACACTTCCAGCATTTGGATGTACCAAAAATAACATTCACAGCACAGAATTATGTGACATCTTAGAAACAGGAGGTAGTTTGGGATGGTTGGTGGAACAGAAATTTTGGGCTGAGGAGACCCTAGTTCTTTTTTTCATAGATTTTTTTTTACATTTTAGTTGGAAAATAAAGTATTTTATATTATAAAGGGTTTGTTTTTGTTTTTGTTTTTATTGAAAGGATCCCCATTAGCTACAGCCATGCTGCAGCTATTCTTCCTGGGGTCCTGAAAAATCTATACATAAACAAAAAGAAAAAATAAATCATTAAAAATACAACAAATAAATGGAAAAGATAAATACACATACACACATATACACATATATATACACATATCAAAGTACATATGTACCCTCATACGGGCATGAAATATACACACATATAAACACATTTATACACATACGCCTATATATATATACCTACACATGTTCACACACGAAAATTAAATAAATCTAAACAGTCAGATGTATTATTTTGATAGATGCTGTTTTACATATAATTTAAATTTATTGACATTTTTAGTAAGTAATATATGTTGGTAGTTTATTCCATTCCTTCATACCTCTAAACATAACAGTGTTTTTTACGGCATTTGTTCTTGCTATGGGTAAGGTGAAGTTGCCTTTAGTTGCATGTCTGGTACTATACTGATGATTGTCTACACTAAAAGAAAGATACTTAAACAAAACAGAAGGCAATTTTGAAATGGAAATGTTTCTTATGAAAATCAACAGTGAATACAATAGTCTATCTTTGACCAACAACCAGTTTAGATCTTTGTGCATTAATATAATATTTCTCCTATAGCTGCACCTAAGTGCTACATGAGCAGCTCTATTCTGTATAAGTTGCAATTTATTCATATACTCACCAGTGGCATTCGACCAAACTGCTGGGCAATAGTCGAGGTACGTCAATATTAGTGCTTTCATCGCATAATTCATAATATTTGAAGTTAAAAAATGTGCGTGTCTTCTCATAATAGATATACCTCTTCCCATTTTTGCAATAATATTATTAATATGTTCTTTCCATGATAATCTTGAGTCAACTGTTACACCCAGCAGTTTGGTCAGTCTTGTGTTGTTGTCACTACTTGAACTTCTCACTGAGTTGGTATTTGAATGTTAGCTTAACTTCAAGTTCAAAACATACTTTATTCGTTTTTTGGAACACTCTGTGGATACTAATAAGAATGTCAAAAAGAAAGCATCCAAACCTCAGTCAATTTGGATTTATAAAACAAACGAAGAGGAGTGATGACAGCGCACCAGCTACAACTAGCTTGCCAGTGATACCGCCGCTAAAAGTTGCTGCTAGTGACAGCACCAGCACCGAGGATAGCAAGACTTTAGTGCCAGAAACCACCGCTGCGACCTGCAGCGGACCAGGCGATCATGCAACACCTTTCAACTGGACAAAAGCAATGGAGTGAGAGGAGAATCAGGAATACATGGCTCTATTCCAAAAATCAGAAGTTAGGATGTACAGTATGCATGGAGGCAAAAAGCCTCCATGCAAGGTAAGAATCATGGAATTACTTACTTGATCTGTGCGTTTGTGAGGATTGGCCCTAATCCTATTTAATATTGATGTATTTTTTTTATGATTGTTATGCGAGTTACTCTGTTTTTTTTATCATGATTTGCATAATGTAAGCCTAAGCGCGGTTGATTCAGAACCGTGGACAGAGCTGTTTCCCCAAACACTGACAACACTGACTGACGCTTGCGTTTTATAGTAAACAGTTTACTAAGTAAACAATAGGTTTACTGTAAACCTATTGTTTTAAATGCCCTAACATGCACCAAAAGCGTTAAAGTCAGTCAGGGAGGATCAGAAAATAGGGCTCCCCCGAAAGCCACTTTGTAATTTGAACCCTGGGTATCTGTCCATCTTAAGCCTCTCTCATGGAACCTCTTAAACGGTCCTTGAGTAAGGGCACCACCATACGGCAGCGAAATACAGCAATACACCTCCGTCCACCAGAGGGCAGACTCCAAAAGCAGAAATATAAGGAGAAACCCAATGGCGACTTTCATTCATTGATTCATTCATTTTCTACCGCTTTGTCCCGTCAGGGGTTACGGGTGACTGGGGCCTATCCCAGCAGCTTTGGGCCTGAGGCAGGGTACACCCTGGACAGTGGCCAGTTAGTCGCAGGGCTAACATTTAGAGACAGACAGTGACTGACAACCATTCACTCTCACTTTCATTCACTAGGGACACTTTAGATTTGCCAATTGATCTATACATTTGGACGGTGGGAGGAAGCCAGAGTACCCGGAGAGAACCCACGGTAACACGTGGAGGACATGCAGAATCCTCACAGAAAGACCGGAGTTGGCCGAGAATGTTTGAGTCGGCCGGGTTTTGAACTCACGACCTTCTTGCTGTGAGGCAGGAGTGCTAACCACTCTGCCACGTGCACCCTGTCATTATTTTTTTTTTTTTTTTTATTATTGCCCTGTCATAACGACAATATCGGTGAATAGGGGACCAATGGGCAGACTACATCCATTTTATTTACAAATTATGGTTCATCTCCAAAGCTGCAGTCAAGTCCAAACAAGCAGTGTGCCACTCAACATTATCTCCTGGTTTCTGATTATTTGCTGTCACTATTTAGGACTGACATGAATTTTATTGTGTGTCATGCTTGAAACACAAGCCCAGCCCAAATAGACTTACAAGACACCATCAGTTAAACCAAAAGACCAGATACTAACACGTGTATATACTTGTTCCCCACATACAAGGACGCAAGCAAAAATCGGACATCTTATGACACATACCTATTTACAAGAGCAGATCAGTGCTAGGTTAAAGTTTAGTTTAGTTAAAATCTGATTATTGAAGCATATTGCAAAGCATAACCATCTTCTGTCTTTAATTATTGTCATTATTGACTAGTCTACACTGACTCTTCTAAAGTTCCATTATTTTCTGATTGTAGGGTATATAGATTTTTTAAGTGGAAAAGGCCACTGAATGTTGTATGTTTCTGTTCATCAGGTGGCAGAGGGGTCGAGTTGACTGGCCACTGATCATTTCATCAATAAATCTGCAGAATGAAAACACAAGTAGACACCATCTGACTTAAAATAAACTGTATATCTCTGCAAGTATGTCCACTGCTGGCCCGATGCATGAACCACTGGGCTCACAATTTGACTTTATATGTGGTCACTGCTACCATGGTCAAAATTCCATTGACCTTGCGCAGTAAAGTTGACTAGGCGAACTGTACAACTTGTAGTAGGGGGGTAACGTAATGTGCTCAATACCAGAAGCAAACCGAGTCAGCCAGACAGAAAAAAATTGTGAATACAAAAATGTATGTATAAATAAGCAGACAAGAGACCTCTTCATTGGTGATTTTACTTTTCTAATTGACTTTACTACAGGGATTCTAGTGACATCATCCTGCTCCATATCTACATCTCACAAAATATAAAACATCACCAATTACCATGTATTTTAAAATGCACATGCCCTTTCTTCATTGTTATTTGATAACTGTGGTATTTAGCGGTTGGGTTTGGAGACAGTTCAAATGGCTCTATTTGTTCTCTGCGTGCGTGCCCTTTTAACAAGTTAAACCAGTGCCACTGACCTGTACTCCCATTGATTTATTGTTGTCTACAGCGAGAGGCTGCAGGAAAAAAAAAAAAAACAGCCAGTCATACTGCACACTTCACTCTAACACACTCACCCCAGAATCAAACTGATTCATGGCCCCGACACCAAGACTTGTAAAATATTTTTTATTCCAAGCTGCAAAGATTTAATAAAACACAACAGATGGTGCAATATGAACTCAAATAAATGTGCCAGAAAACAATAGACGTGGTCTAATAAGGGTTGTTAATTAAAATATTATAATATTAAGTTTATATTATATTATGTTGTATGTATAACAGTCTTGTAATTATCTTGTGACCTAAAGCCCATTTAGAAAGCAGAATTTTACTTTTACAGTTCACACAGCTCACACTACTGTCTGACTGGCAGGGGCGTAGGACTGCGGGGGGAAAGGGTCCTGTTTACCCAGGGTACTGAGTCACTCTCAGTACCAAGCTACAGACGTACGGAGAGTGACTGACAGCCCAAGGTACACGAGGTAGGCTATCAGCGGCAAGGAGAGGGAGAAAAGGTGTAATGAGGGAAAGCAGCTACTGACAAATTTCTTTGAAAAGAAGCTCCACCCCAAACCTGAGCTAGCGTAGTTTAAATTGTTGTATTAACAGCAAAATGAAAAGTGTAGACACATCTTTTACTACACTGTCACTCTATTTTAGTCTTGGTCTTACAAAGGGTCGTTTACATTGTTTTTGTGCTGGGTCGATCATTATCCTGTAAATGCACAGGTTTAGACGAGACTTAGCCCAATGATATGTTTGATTTCAAGACATAATATTTCCCTGTCTACACTGCTCTAGCGCCAATCTCTAAGATATGTATAATATAAACATTGTGTGTTGGGGACACAATTGGGATCACACATTATTTCTGAAGGGAGTAAAATTAGAAATGATGCAAATTCATGGACAACAAAGTGCCCCTCTATGTCTTCGGCAATTGATAAAGACTTTAGTATTAAAGTGGTACACTAGACATGAAGATATAAATACATACTAGGTAGTGCCCAGAATTGTTGTAAAGCTTGCTTGCTTTATTGTGGGCATAAACAAGCAAGCTGCCTGTTGATGGCTATTGTAAGCAATGTTGGCCGTTCCAAAAGTGTGATTGCACAAAATGAGGCTGTAATTTTCTGTCTTTTTAACAGGCTTTCTTGGTTTTAAATGTTATCTTTCAACACATGTGAAAATGACAGCATGGCATAAAGACAATCAATACATTTTCTGTTTCCCATAGATTTTTTTTCTTCCATTGATTTTTTTTTTCTTTCCCAAAAGCATAACTTCTCTCTCTATATATGTAATCTGTCAGAACCATATCTTCAGTTCTCCAAAAGCAATATTGGGTTTCAAAATGGACGTCCTCTTCATGTTTTGTCTTACAACCTTTCCTATGATCCCACATCCTGCTTTTGACCAAATTTCTATCATTGATCCAACTCTCAAATTCCAAATTAATCTTGAAAGCTGCTTTTCTCTGGCTGTAGCTGATTTTAATGCTTGGATCTTTGAGTTGAGCTCCTGAAAAGTGGGGGCAAAATAAATGTGCTGCGTCTAAATTTTTGTTCAGTATAATAACTGTCCGTAAGGTGGTCTTTAGGCATGTTCTCTTTGTACCGTGTCTGGGTTAGGATTTAAGTTAAAGACTCAAACAACACCTTATTGACAACAGGGATAGGATTCTTTATCTAATCTACTGCATTATTGTGGCTTCATTAGTTTTTTTTTTATTTAACCTTTTCCCATGATCCTCCTCAGCTGAGTGCAGCGTTGCCCTCTGGGCCAGTCATGACCTCCGTTATCTGAGCTGCTGATGCATGTGGCGATAGTGGTTTATCGCACCTCGCTCTCAAACTTGTCTTGTGTTCGTCCGATAAGGAGCAGCGCTTTAATTAATAAACAGCTCTTTGTGAATTCATTACGGCAGGAAGCTTCACTTTTCTGTCTTTGGCCTTGTTCCTCTTTTTACATTTTATACAAAGATAATGTTTAAATATCTTTGTCTCAACACCACAACTTTTTCATTAAAAAAAAAAAAAAGTATTGTTCTTAAGTCAACAAGACTAGCTGTGTTTTTATGTTTAATTTTTACAAATACATGTTTATCCTTCTTCACCAAGTACTAAAACTTGAGATATATAGTAAAGTCTGTGTCCCCTCCCTCTCTCACATCACTTGTGAGACCTTGATTTATCTTAAACCTTGTTTTTTTTTTTAATCCTAATACTTGAAACTAAATACATAAATTTGCTTAGAAAACCTCCTATCTCCTAAGGAATGACCCGGGCATACAACATGGAAAGGAGATAGTAAAGACATCCTAAATGCTTCCTTACTTATGTCCTTCAGGACATTCCTTACCGGTAAGAAAGCAACTCACTGGCTTCCCACAAACTAGACCATTGCATTACCCCAGCTTTCCTGAAAGCAAAGCCCACCCTATTTTAGATAGATTATTAAGATTGGACACATCACATTAGGTGAAGGGTTCCAGTTAGGTGTACATCCAAAATATGAATGCATTGCCAATAAATAAATTAAACAATGACCCGGCTGCTTTGGGCCTGAGGTGAGACACACCCTGGGAAATGTGCAGTTAATTACAAAGTACGCTGTTTACTTACTTACCTACGCATGTGTTTTGCTGGTTGGAGGCAGAAGTACATGGAGAGAACTTTTGTTGGCCTGAGGAGGGCATGCAGACTCCACACAGAAAGGCTGTGTGTCTGCTGTTCATGGAGTTTGTTTGTCTCTGCTCTCTTCAGTCCACCCTCCTATTTCTCCTTCTGTATTTGCTTTTAGTCTCCTCTTTCCTATAACAAGAGCACACTAGATCCCTACTCAGCTGGGTGACTATCATAGAGAAAACCCCAAAATTAGGTCTTCTAAAACCTAGCCCTTGTCTCCAGAAACAGATGCATGCACATCCTCTTACCATGTAATCACCATCCAACTTAAATTTTAGTTTATTCAACAATTGAACTTGTGTTAGCAAAAGGAAGGATCAGTGTACTCCTCCAGCAGTGCTCAATTTGCACAAAGTAATGGAACTTTCACCTGGTTCTATGGCACTTTAAATGCATTTTTTTTTAAACTGTATTTGATTTAAGGACAAACAACTTAACGCAATAAGGTGAGTCCCTGAAATGAGTTTTGTGTTTCTTTTCCAGGGCTTCTGAGTGGCAGGGGGCGGGGCTTGCTTCTCCCAGATCAAATGAGACATCTGCATGCAATCTCCTCAGTCTGACTAAAAAAGACTGAGGTGGATCTCATTTCTTTAAATATGCCTCCAATTGCACCGAAAGTTATTCTCCGTGCATCTTTAGTGCTGTCCCAAAGCTCTTAATGCTGCTCTGAGGAGCGAGGAGGGGAGCCGGAGGAAGCTTCTGAAAGGCACTGAGACAGAGAAGTTGCAATGGTTCATCTGTGAATGTTATAATAAGTCTTGATGTTTGTGAACTTTATATTTTTATAAATAAAGAGAAAGAACATCACGTGTCAATGTTGTTTATTTAAAATGCAGATTTTCTTGGCTAACATTTTTAACATACTGAATTAAAATTTTGAAGTTAATTTGAGAGTGAATGGTTGTCTGTTACTGTCTGTCTCTAAATGTCAGCCCTGCGACTAACTGGCCACTGTCCAGGGTGTAAAGCTGCTGGGATAGGCTCCAGTCACCCGCGGCCCCTAACGGGACTAAGGGGTAGGAAATGAATGAATGAAAGTTAATTTGAGCTCATGCTGCTCATCCAGTTTTAAATATCAAAAACGCTGCACGTCGCTGCCTGTGAGAAATGTCCCATTGGGCTAACTTTATCTCTCCTCCCCTCTCTCCGTCTCCTCTGTGGGCGGGACTTAGGAGAGGAGGGGAAGGGGAGAGATCATCAGCATAATCATTATAACATATTATAAATTTAAAAAAGCAAAGGCTGAAGGGACAAATACCACACACAAAGCAGCGATTGAAGATCTACACAGTCCCACACAGGGGGGCGATAGAGAGGACATGACCTCAGACCCCCCGTGCTTCTGTCCGTCTCTCCACAGCCTCTGAGGTGCAGCCAAAAGTCAGCCTTCATCTGCTCAGCCTCTCTATTGATCTGCGCTGGGATCCTAAAAATACATCCCACCTCTGAAAGTCGGAGGCGCTTTTCCTGCCAGCGGAGGCTCATGCTGGACACTCACTAGAGCCTTCATTTACATTTTAAGCCTCAGAAACCAAAGTCACCTGCTTTACAATGGGACAGTTGTATCACAATGCAGTGGACTTACTCAGATTCAAGGTCTTTGTCACAGAACTTCAGTGCTTCAAATACATTTGTGATTGATGTTTCAGTTTATTTTTTTTTCAGTGAGTTGTAAGTTTTTGCAATAACAGCTGCATTTGTCGTTAACACAGCAATAACATACAGCACTCTTTGGCCTCAAGCAAGCACTTCCAATAAATTCAGTAAGACTGTGGTAAAAATATTTTTTTATTGCTTTTTGTCGGATTAAATCAGATGCTAACGGTCTTAGTCCGAATGATATGGTATTTCACAAGTAGAGACTATCTAAACAACAAGTATGAACATGTATTTGACTCTACTGGGGTCCAGTGTATTGGCCTATTTCTGCAGCCCCTAGAGCCGACAAGCCTCACTCACATTAGTCTCTTTCCTTAGGACAGGAAAGTTATATCGGAGGGTTATGTCCAGCTGAGGGTACTGTGTCAGTGAGATAGACATCTACTGCTCTCATATCTATGATATGAACATACGTTTGAGAATATATATTTTTGGGTTGTGGTGCTCCTTTGAGGATTTAAAAAAAAAGGTAGCCTACTGTAGCTTATACAGTATTCTGTTGTTTCATGTTCATGTGCTTTCAGCTCAGATAGCTGGAATATTAAAATTGATTTTCTTGACCAAACAAAACAGGTTAAAGATGGGCTTTTTGAGTGAGACCTCAGATGCTTTTAAATACTCAGACCACATTCATACAGCATTAGACTGAGAAGCGCTGTAGACAAACATCTGCATAGAGTGAAGCCAAATACTCAACTCTAAAAAACTCTTAAAAATACCCCATGTGTCCCTTGCTATTAAAATTGAAGTCAGTAGTCAAATGGATTTGCATTAGCAATGGGTTTACCGTAAATATATCTTCTGATTTGACCAACAACATATGCAATATCCAACAGACAGCATAACACAGAGCAAACGGTGTGCCGAAACGGGCTACCCAAGCTGTAATGAACGCCCGGGCTACCTCAGCTGACGTAATGGAGGACAGGGGACACACTTCCGGCCACCTAGTGGTCCTGTCGACCATAGTGACGAGGTAAGTATAACCACGGGAGGGGGGAAGTGGGCCCACCAAGTCCACATTCACATGATCAAAACGCCTCTCCGGCACTTTGAAGGGCGCCAAAGGGGCCTTGGTATGACGAGTCACCTTGGCGCGCTGACACGCAACACAGGCAGCAGCCCAGGTCCTAACGTCCTTACGCAGGCCTGGCCAGACGAACTTGGCTCCCACCAGCTTGGTGGAGGCCTTCACCCCGGGGTGGGAAAGGCCGTGGATAGTGTCAAAAACCTTTCGCCTCCAGCCAGCAGGTACCATGGGGCGCGGCTGGCCAGTAGAGACGTCACAGAGGAGGGTCGCGTTGGCCGTGTCGAACGCCACATCCTCCATGAGTAGCGCCGTAGGGGCTGTTCTGTAGGCTTGTACTTCCGGGTCTGCAGCCTGCTCCTCAGCCATCGCCGCGTAGTGGAGGCCCAAGTGGACAGACCCCGTGACCGCCCGGGAGAGGCAGTCAGCGACGAAATTGTCTTTGCCGGCCACATGCTGAATGTCAGTGGTGTATTCAGAGATGGCAGAGAGCTGACGTTGCTGCCGACCAGACCATGGCTCCGAAGACTTTGCCATGGCGAACGTCAGTGGCTTGTGGTCGACGAAAGCCGTAAACTGCCGGCCCTCCAACAGAAAACGAAAATGACGAGTAGCGAGGAACAAACCAAGTAGCTCCCTGTCGAAGGTGCTGTATTTCCTCTCGTTGTCACGGAGCTTCCTGCTGAAAAAGGCTAGCGGTTGCCAGGCTCCGCCCACCCACTGTTCACACACAGCCCCAACAGCATAATCAGAGGCGTCCGTGGTAAGTGTAACGGGGCGGTAGGAGCAGCATTGGCCAGCGCGGTTTTGGCAGCGTCAAAAGCCTCAGCCATCTCCGGGGACCAGTCCAAAACCTTTGCTGGTTTTCCACCCCGCAAGGCGTCGTACAAGGGCCGCATGAGTTGGGCCGCGTGGGGGAGGAACCGGTTGTAGAAATTCACCATTCCCAGAAACTCCTGCAGGGACTTCACCGTGCGTGGGCGTGGGAACTTGGCCACGGCTTCCACCTTGGCAGGTAGGGGGATGGCTCCCTGCGGGGTGACGTGGTGGCCCAGGAAAGTGATGGACGCCCGGCCAAACTCGCACTTGGCCGGGTTAATAATGAGACCATGTTCACTGAGCCGGCCAAACAACTGCCGGAGATGCGCCCGGTGGTCGTCTGCGGACGCACTGGCCACCAGAATGTCATCCAAATACACAAATAAGAAAGGCATGTCCCGCAGCACAGAGTCCATAAGGCGCTGAAACGTCTGCGCTGCTCCCTTGAGGCCGAAAGGCATCCGTAGGAACTCAAAAAGGCCAAAGGGCGTGATGACTGCTGTCTTGGGGATATCCTGCGGGTGGACTGGCACCTGGTGGTAACCACGAACCAGGTCCACTTTTGAAAAAACGGTGGCGCCGGCCAGGTGGGCAGAGAAGTCTTGTATGTGCGGCACTGGGTAGCGATCAGGGGTGGTGGCGTTGTTCAGGCGACGGAAATCACCACAGGGACGCCAACTACCATCAGCTTTGGTCACCATGTGCAGGGGGGAAGCCCACGGGCTGTTGGAGCGCCGCACAATGCCGAGGCGCCCATCGTGGCGAACTCCTCCTGGCGATCGCGAGCTTGGCAGAATCGGCGTCCGGGGCGTGCGTGAGACTGGGGGCCCACCGTGGTGATGTAGTGCTCCACACCATGCTTAGCCACCGCCCGATGAGAGCGTGGGCGTGGTGATGTCAGGGAACTCAGCCAGTAGGCGTTGGTACTGGTCTCCAGTGGCAAGCATACTTGATAGACAAAGTGGTCCAGCCCCCCCTAGCGTGCAGGGGTACGAAGCAAAAGAAAGTGCATCGATCAGGCGGCAGTTTGTAACATCCACTAACAGTCTGTAGCGCAGAGGAAATCTGCCCCCAGCAAAGACGTGAACACTGCGGCCATGACAAAATCCCAGCAACGCCTCGCCGCGAAACACACTTCCACGTACCTGCGTGCCATAAATGCGAATGGGTGTGCCGTTTGCGGCATCCATCGAGGCCATGCCCGCCAGCCAATGTATCCACCAGTTTTGCTGGGAGGATGCTGCGCTGAGCCCCAGAATCAACCAGCAGCCTTCGGCCAGACAAAGCATCAGTGATGAATAACAGCTTAAAGTCACGGCCAGCACTCATAGCTGCTAATGAGCGCCGGCCCTGGCTTTTCCCTGGGCTCCAAAACTGCAGGGCTGACGACACTGTTTGGCCTTGGCCCCAAACCGTGAATGGTAATAACACCAGCTGTCCTCACGCTGCCGGCGGGCTGTTACAGCAGCTGCGGTACTCGGTTCGTCCACCGGGGGCGGAAGTAGGACAGACGTGGGCTGAGGGGGCAACAGCGCATGAACAAACTGCTGCCGGTTGGCAAGGAATATTCTGTCTGCTTCCACAGCCAGCGCCCGGTAGTCTTTGGAGGAAAGGAGGGGAACTGGCCAGTGCGGTGCGTACGGGGGCTGGAAGCTGCCGCAGGAAAATGTGAGCAAATAGGAATGCTGGATCCGCTGCTCCCAACACAGTCAGCATCCTCTCCATTAACTCCGACGGCTTGTTATCGCCAAGGCCATTCAGAGAAAGCAGGCGGTCTGCCTTCTCCAGTTCTGACAGTTCAAACAGGCGCAACAGGAAAGTTTTAAGTGCCTCGTACTTGCCGTCCGTCGGAGGAGCTTCTAATAGCACCATAGCTCTGGCTGGCTGTCGTCGGCGTCCAAAGCCGTTACTACGTGAAAATATTTAGTAACGTCTGTTATTCCTCGTAGCTGGAACTGGGCCTCGATATGCTTAAACCACGCTTGTGGACTGTTCTGCCAAAAGTCCGGCAATTTGATGGTGGCAGCGTAGATTGCACCAACGTTAGCCGCGCCGCTAGCAGCTGCGGGCGCCGCCACGGCATCATTTTCACCACCGCCGTTGTGTGACATAATTCCACTTATCCAACTCACGTCGGGGTCACCAATGTGGAGTGTGTAAAGTGATGAGACAGGAGACGGAGGTGAGTCGAGTCTTCTTTCTAAACACTTTTTAATTCACACACTTGTACAGCGAAAACAACAGTTAAGCCAGAACTTTCTAACGTCTCTATAACTGCCCGCGAACTCTGAAAAACCCGCTCCCTTAAAGAGACCGCTTCTGGGTGAATGTCTACTAACTCTTAACTTGTAGATCACTACAACTGTATCATTTAGCCCTGGCCCTCTTCTGCTATGGTAAATAGACAAATGCTTCACATACAGTATATAGTCATTGATACCTGTAGTACTTTCTACACACATCTCATTATGGATGTCTTTAAAAGGGACTTTTTGGGAAAGTATTCCCCTTTCTTTCACCTCTGAAGGTCAGTACTATTCCTTCCAGCAGCGGCCCTTTCTGGGTTCTCACTAGAGCCATCATTTACATTTACACTACTTCAAACATTTGCCCTGCATTGTGTCTGCTCACATTTAAACTAGTGTGAGCGCGCTGAGCCACATTTTCGTGTGCGGGTCCAGAGAGGACTCCGCTGTGGATGAGGTTCTGTAATGAAGACCACTTCCCGCCTCAGGACAGACTTTTAATTCACAGCCGGCGCTCAGTGGGAGGCCTTCATATGGAGGGCCCGCTGCCTGACATCATAAGGCTCTAGTGAGGAGTTCGATACACAGGCTGGGATAGAACCAACTTGCAACTTGGAACAAATCACTCAATTCCATTTCAAATTTATGAAAAATGTACATTTTAACTGGGGCTGAATGTGTGGCTGAAATGCTTCTATAAATAGATAAACAAAAGACTTATTGTCAAATAATGATTAAATTGTGCATATAAACCCAACTGAAGTTCTCTCCTCTCTTGGTTTATTCTGGAATTCGATTTTTAAGAAGGATTTTTACCTTAACACAACAGCGTCAGAGTCATTGGGCGCAGTGGCTTTTAGGTAGAGCGGTTGTCCCTCAACCGGAAGGTTGGTGGTTCGATTCACGCTCTCCCCACAGTTCATACTGTCGTTGTGTACTTGGGCAAGACACTTAACCCACCTTGCCCCCAGTGGTATTCTGTAACACTGGTAATTAGAAGCTTAATGTAAGTCGCTTTGGATAAAAGCGTCAGCTAAATGAATAAAAGTAAATGTAAATGTAATATTGTGGTAGATGGAGTCAGTTCCAACACCACCAGCGTGAAAAACCAGCCATGCAAAAAGACCACCCAGTGACCTTCTGGAAGACTCGGGTCTCACGAGAAACAAATAGCTTAACAACACTCACACATACAGTTGTGCTCATAAGCTACCCTGGCTGAATTTGTGATTTGGTCATTTTTAAGATGATATAAATAATAACACAAAAAAAATTCTTCACTCGTAGTTACAGTAGTCTATGGGTGAAGCCATTTATTGTCATATTCATCATAATGCCTGATAACATGCACACATGTTTTTACAAACAGGTTTGAAAGGTTACTAAAGGTTACCATCCTCACCTGGGATCTGTAATCAGTGTGTGTATAAAATGTCAGTTTCTGGGCTCCTGACAGACTCTTGCATCTCTCATCCAGTGCTGCACTGACGTTTCTGTATTCTGAGTGATAAGGACAGCAAAATAATTGTTAAAGGATCTGCAGAAAAAGGTAACTTGAACTGTATAAAACTTGAGAATTCCAATCAGCAGTGTTCAAACTCTAATTAAGAAGTGGAAAAAGAAAAGGTCAGGTAGACCGAAAAGAATTTCAGCCAGAATTGCCAGGTAAATTGTTTGGGATGCAGAGAAAAACCCACAAATAACTTCAGCTGAAATACAGGACTCTCTGAAAAAAAGTGGTGTGGCTTCCTCAAGATTCACAATAAGGAGGCCCCCTCCTTGAGCCACCATCTTATCGTGGTGGAGGGGTTTGAGTGCCCGAATGATCCTAGGAGCTATGTTGTCGGGGGCTATATGCCCCTGGTAGGGTGTCCCAATACAATAAAAAATTAAAAACTGCCCCCCAAAAAAAATCACAAATTCTGCCAGGGAATGTAAACCTATGAGCACAACTGTAAACACTCACCCCAGTTAGTCTCAGACATCCATTGTGGCAGGGCCGGCAAAAAAGAAGCAAAAGCAGAGAGAAATGTTGCTCATAGTCAAAGGGGGGAAGAGATACCAGCTCCTGGTGCCCATTGTAACAAGGGAAAACCTGTGAAGTAATGTTTATTTGAACAACAAAGCAATCTCAAACTGAACCTTTTTTCTGTTTTTCTTTTTCTGAATAAACACTCCGCACCTGTTTTTATATGCCCAGGAAGTACCAGAGCTGCTCGGGGCTCCACTGCGCAGTGGATCTGGATCACATCCAGTTGGCATGAGGTAAGCCTTGCGTTCACGAGAGGTAAGAGGTATGGGGTTTAGGGGTAAGGGGTAGAAATGAGATTAGGCCTTAGTCCTTGCAGCCATTTCCAGAACCGAATTGTCAATGATTAAGTTCTGCTGTTGTTCCTGTTTAGTAACTGATACAGGCCGGTACAGCGTACCACCGTTTAAGTGAGAGTACACTGTATCTGGAAGAGAAGACCCAAATGACCTGCCTGTCAGTAAAAATTATACATCATAGACACATTTAAAATCAAGCAGGAATACATTACAAAGAAACCCACCTATTAACAGTAGGCTACCTTACATTAACCATTATATTATTCTGAATAAGTTTTCCTAGGCATGGGGACAGTAAAAAAAAAACAGTTTAGAACGGTCCACATTATTCCTTGGGACTGCACCTGGGTGAAACACACTCAAGTCACCGTTTCATTACAGGAGATGGACATGCACCAGTGTAATAATATTGAACAGAAATACAGTAAAATAAAATGATTTGTACTGGATAGAGCAATGTTGACGCAAAACAATCCTTGCCGCCAAATGAAATGTAAAATCATAATTATCCTGTTGATGAATGGTGTGTTTAAGTAATAGAGCAGTTTTCCATATGTTAACACTGGGGTTTTATGAACGGCTGTTATTCTAAAGCGTGCAATATGTAACGGCTGGTGCTGTTGTGTGTGCTCTTAAAGTGACGGGGGCGCGGTGCTTAAGAGTGGGACAGGTGCATGAGCAGATGTTCCCAGCAGGTAGAGAGGCATCACCAAAACGCACAGATGGAGCCACTCGCCGCGGTGAAACACAGCAGCCAGGCACAAGACGAATGGCTCCATTAATGTGACGCTGTGGAAGAGTCAAATTTAATTAGGGATGGGCTGCAGTGTGGGATTTGTGCTGCAAAATACACGACCGTTACTGATCACATATTGTATATATTGTACCGTACACGTTCTTATACTGGAATTGCAGGTCCAAGATAAACAAAATCCCAGCTCAATGACAACTCAAAATCTGCCCAAAGAGAATAAAAACTAGTCCAATTCTTTTTGTGTCCAATAAAAATTGCACTATAATTATTGCTTTTTTTCTCACCGTTTTGAAAACAAAACTGCTTGTGCCAAATAATATTTTGTGGGTTTTACTTTACATTGGCAAAAGTGAGGACAAAATAGTATCATTTGATGCACTTGTATTCGCATCAGAAAGAAAGAACTTCCCTTAAAATAATAAAAGTAAGTCTGATACCTCTAACCTGGTTGGCCAGATGGTCTGTGTCTGTGGCATGTACTTGAAAAGAATTCCTAGTCAATGATTGGATTTATTATCTGTTTTTAACCACAGTTTTATTCAATCAGAGCAGTGCCATGTTGTTTATGTTAGTGATGGTCAAACTTACTCTAAATTGTAAAATGCACCCATTACTGTCCGTACGGTCACATCGACTTTCTTCCTCAAACTTTATATAAAACTCACATGCTTGAATTTAACCTCCAGGAAAAGGATCTACAGTCTCATGCATAGTATGGATTCACACTAACCGAGACAGAAGCTAGTGACCAACAGCCATTTATTTCCTATCTAGGCACAGGTATAGGTCGTGTCAAGCAGCATAAATCCAATAACCTCAGTATAGACTTGAAGTTATGCTTAATCAAACAAAGAGCGACCCTTTCCAGGAGCAATAGGTCCAAGCAAAAATGTGCCATCTACTGCCACATTTGAAGAAAGAAATTACCTGGAGATTGTCTTTAACCATTGTCCAAGAAAGATGTACACAAATCTTGGTGCTGAGCAAATTAAGGTATGGGAGTACCTGATTAATTCTAAACCGTGTGTGTGTATGAGGAATTTGGAATCATCTGTGGTCCACCCTTAGGTATGTTAAGGTCAGATCTCTCAGAATGTTGTATTTTGGTTTTAACATGAGCAAGTATGGATTCATTTTCTTTGTTTTATTTGGTTTGCCTCCATCTAAGCATTTATCAACATGATCTATTTTTACTGCACAACATCCATCCATCCATCCAGCCATTCATCTTCTGCTTATCCGGGGCCAGGTCAGCCGCCTGTATCCGGGACCTTGTCCTTTTGGTCATGACTAACAGATCACAACCATGGGTGAGAGTAGGAATGTAGATTGACTGGGGGCTCAGCTTCTTCACCACGACAGACCGGTACATCTACTGCATTACTGCAGAAGCTGCACCTATTTGTCTGTCAACCTCCCATTCCATCCTTCCCTCTCTCGTGTACAAGAACCCAAGATATTTGAACTTTTCCACAACAACTACGTATCTACAAATCTGTCAAATCAGTGGAACGTGGTTTTTACCAGTCAGTTTCCATAAAAAATAGAACCTCCGGGAACAGCTAAAGCCAGGTTTATATAAAGGTCTTTATAGTCCAGAGTTCACACCTGGATCTGCACTGGCCACTTGTGATGGGCATCATTGGCAGGTCTGACCCGAGCCGTTAGCGCTCACATAATGCTGCACTGTGAATGTCTGGGCCTGTTCTCATATTGTATTCTTACTCTTTGAATAATAAATTGCTGCACCTCTCACACATGAAAGAAACGCTGAATTTTTCATGCCGCAATTCTCAGGTGAGGACTCAGAGGTGTTTGTGCAGCCTGAGATACGGCAGGTTTCAGACCAATGCTGTAATTTAACAGTGCTTTGGTTGAGAACTTCATGAAAATATCATCATTAGAGAAAAGTGGTGTTCTCAGCGAGAGTTTAAACTTGTGTTTAATTTCTTTTCAAAGCTTTAAGCAGGTGAAGGACAAGCTTAGGTTTTTTATGACTAAACCTCAAAATATCAAGCTCTCATGTAAAAGTATTAATTTAAGCTTGGTGGCTTTTATAGGATTGAACTTTTTATTCCAACATAAATTTGTTTTGTTGAGTATCATACAATAAACAAAAAGGCACTTGAAAACTAGCAGCAGGTTCAGAGCTGGATTTTTTAGCTTAGTATGTTATGTTAGTCATGTTTTTGTTCACATAGTTCAGTTAAATGGGCTTATTGCACTTCAGAAACCGGCAAAATGTAAAAGTGAAAAAAAAAAAAGATGAATATACTCATTCAAATGGTGTAGAAAACGATTACAATTTTGCAGGAATTACTTCTTCTTCTGTGCCTGTGGCATGCTCGATGCATTACTGTACAATAAGGGCCAGATTAACTAACATTTTGGTGCAAAAATGCCGACAGGATAAGTTTTTTTTTTTACTGGTCCCAGTGCTTGTAGGAGAGTACTTAATAGAATCAAGTAGCCTAATTTACTAAGGTTTGAAATAATGTCAGTTTCAAGACACAACACACATGGTACAAGCATCATCACTGCAGGCATTTATTAAAATGCCAAAAGTGAATTATTATTCACTCATCCTTCTCTAAAGCATGTATTTCTTTGATTAACTCACCATCTATGGTTGAAGTCTTAAAATAGTTAACTGTAATACATTAAAAGATCTCACACTGCCTAAATTTCAGGAAATCTCTTAAACGCTGTAGTTGACTCTGAGTTGTGCTAATTGAATAAATGAATGATCTCAATTAATTTGGCACACTGAATATTGCAAATTTCCTTTGCTTTCTGCCTCATGCTTATCATGTGTCATGCCTAAACATTCGTTCTCTCAAAATCATTGCATAAACGTTTTTGTAAGTCTAGTAAGTTTAGAGGACCCTGAACTCAAAGCCCCTGTCGGCGCTCGGCCTGACTTTCCTGACTGGACCCCCTCACCTCCGTCCGTCTGTTAGGGGGATAGTGGGGAAATTATGGGCTGTTCTTCCCAGCAGCCATGTCCGACCCCTGTGACCTGTGAGGACACTGCCACTCGACACTCACCGGATAGCAGCTGACCACTGTCCACTTTTCCTTCTCCGACCTTCGTCCGGGTCATACCTTTGGCCCACAGTCCGTCACAGTCCAGCTGGGCAATGTTCGGGGCCAGTTGGACGGGAACACAAACCCACCAAGCTCCGGTGAAAATGGTCATAAGATCCTCTCTGGGGTGAGTGAAATGGAGTTGTAGCACCATGTGGATGCAAGGGGATAGAGAAGTGTGTTGCATACTTAAAAACACATTTAATTCTGTAATGTCTGAGATTAGACCATGGTCTATGATAGCAAAAAATAAACTGCTTTTCTCTCCAGGAAAAAAAAAATGTCATTCAAAGCTCCATAAAACCTGGTAAAAATTTTGTTCTGTTACCTCCTGTTCCTTTCCTCAGAGGACAAACTAAAGAAACACATTCATAACACATTCTTGCTGAAGGTTTAGATCATGTACTGAATGTCCTAAATTAACTTTGTTTCTACAGCGGCATGTCTCAGCAGCTCTTCTGTACTGTAGGTGTTCATTGGCTTCAGAAAGCGTGTGCGACGTGAATTGTTATTGGCAATGTAGCCACTATATGCTGCCATCAAAAACTATGCAGCACCTTTACCTACATCATACATCATGTTAATCTGTAATGATATATAATAACATATGGCTGCTATAAGAATTTTTTGTCCATATTATCCAGAGAGAAACACATAGACCGTTTACAATTTAAATGGCCTGGGGGCCATGTGCTGTCGTAAACAAGCATGATACACTACACGCCCCCTAGCCTAATATGGAAAAGCCGCACATCAAAGTACTCAACAAACACCTACCAAACAGCAAGCAAACAAAAGACAACATGTCAAGGTGTGAATAGCGAACAGCTGGCCTACTTCAACCAACAAACTCGAGCCAGAGCTCAAATAACACAACAGAAGCTAACGATTACAACGACAACAAGCAAGCTAAGCTACTTTCAAATATAAGTAAACCAGCAGTGAAAGAAGACCAAAAAAAACACAAAAAATGCTTCTGTACAGCTATGATCGTAAACGTTGCCTTACTGTTGCTGTTAAGTGTTGAAAGCTGTTTTTTTCTACCCAAATAACGCTGATTTTATGGTATATCCACATGTTGCACTTCATACATTTGTAACATGTACAAACATGTCACAAATGGTACAGGATGAGGTTTGCTTGGAAAAGTAAACAATACATGAGATTTTATATCATGCAGTAAAAGCTGTAGGAGGTGTATCTTTCACACACTCCTCATGACAAGTTCCCAGGTGCAGAATGGAGTCCGTGGCAAGTTATGTCAACGTCTAGTTATGTCTAGTTCATGTTTGGATTAGCATGAAGGGCATGACATGATCAGATTTGACATGACCTAAGAAGAGAACTACTGTACGAGCAACCAATAATTATTAAGCATAGGAAATTGGAAATTATTATAACAATGGCTGCTACCTTTCTGTCTTATTTTCGACAGAAGACAAGCTTTGTCTTATTGTCTTCTTCTAAATTTATGTATTTATTTATGTACACAGTGCCTCACAGCAAGCTCTTGAGTTTGATCCTCATTTCAGATGGGGCCTTTCTGTGAGGAGTTGCATGATCTCCCTGCACTCTGGTTTCCCTCAGCAACCTTTCAAAACTACACTAACGACTAGAAAAAAAACGACCCGCACAACCCAAACAATTGTTTTGATCTGCCAACCCAAACCAAAGCCTTTAAAAGAGTGTTATTCATGACTTAATAAAAGGTTAGTTTACAGACTTATTTAACAAAGATCAACACAAATTTTCAAACAAATAGCTGTTGCATAGCCATGCATTATTAACACAAACAATGCATGGCTCCTGAACAAAAACAACCAGCGTGCTTTATCTTCCTCATGTTTGAACACATTATTAGCTGCACTGTGAATAAACACAATAGTCCGGGTCCAGGCCAGAATTTAGCTTGTTCCTTTTGGTCTCTAGGTTTTAGTGTTGCATATGACGTGCATGTAGTCTAGATCACCACCCACTGCTTCTGACAGGTTGCCACAGCGACACTGGACGTGTACCTTAACTTAACCAGATACCAGGCTCTAACAGTTAACATACCACAATCAACTTAGTGCTTTTTTGTATTTTTATTTTTTTTTACATTCATTCTTGTGTTTTTTTTTAGTGACGCTACATAGTTTTGAAGCTGATGTACATGTATTAGAGTTGACTCCCTGACACTGTTCAGTCATGTTGCAAAAAACAATATGACTGTAATACTTATGATCGAATAGATGAGTTTTTAAATCATGTAGTCTGAACTCGGGTTTAGTCCTGACAGTAGTCTGCTGCAACCCTGGTGGTCTTAAAATCCCTTAAGTTTTAAGATCCCTTTTAAAGAAGTCTCAAACACATTTTTACTATTCTATGCAAATAAATACCACAACTTATTTGTCCACCACACTCTAAGAAAGAAAATGTTGGAATTAATTAAAAATGTTATGGCAACTTGTTCCATGAAATGCTGTTGTTTAAATGTAAAAAGAGGTTTCATGTAATTGCAGCCATAACTTGCTAATAAATCCAAAGTTATTGTGCTAATAAAATCTTAATAAATCCAAAGTAATGTGGTTACTTTAGTACTACAACTTAAGAGTTACATTTCCTAAATAACAGTATTGGTTTGGATTTACCTATATATAGTTTTATTTATATAGCGCCTTTCCAGAGCTCAAGGACGCTTTACATATCAATTATTCATTCACTTCACAGTCACACACTGGTGGTAGTAAGCTACATCTGTAGCTACAGCTGCCCTGGGGCAGACTGACAGAGACGTGGCAGCCATTCCGCGCCTACGGCCTCTCCGACCAACACCATCAACATTATAACACATTCATACGAGGCAAGGTGGGTTAAGTGTCTTGCCCAAGGACACAACGGCAGTATGAACTGTGGGGAGAGCGGGAATCGAACCTACTACCTTCTGGTTGAAGGACGGCAGCTCTACCACTGAGCTACTGCCGCCCCATACCTACATTATGATAATATAAAATGGGTCAGATTAATGAAATTGCTTGAAAATTTTATTACAAAACTGCTTTATTACAAACACTGTTAAAGCATTCTTAGAAACTGGAGCACTCCAAAAAAAAAAGGGTTGCACCAAATTGAGAGAGTTCTAACACTTTTTAAAACATTCTAGAATGCAATGTCCCCCTTGTAATTGTATGCAAAAAATAAAAAATAAAATGCAAAAAAAAAAAGGAATATGTTGACAAGCTTAACTTTTTATATACAATTAATTATTTTTATAACAAGCATACCTGTATTTACAGATATGCTCAGAACTGCTCAAACTGTCAACTGAAGCATGAAATGTGAAGTGTTTAATAATTGCTAAAGTCAAAAGTGTGAACTTTAAAGTTTGTTCTTAAGAAGTTGTATCTTGTTTGACAGTTTTTTGCCATCTAAGCCCATTTGCACTTTCTAGTAAAACTCAAATATATAGCGCAGTTTCTTTGGGTAGCTCAAATTGAGGCAGTAACTGAGTCTGAAAAAAAGTGAACATCCACTAGCCACACCTTGCAGATCCTGCAGAACATTGCTCAATTATAGTGCCAACATCCTCTGCATTGTCATCAGGGTTTGCTTCTTCATGGCAGATTTTATACACTCCCATGTCCACCTGCTCCAGGTCTTCCGTTTCCATCACATTTATATCCTAAAGGGAACAAAAGAAAAACAAAAAGTTCTACTGCACTTTTTACTTTTCTGCCTAACAAAAGGTTCATACACTATTTTGGTGTTCTAAAAACGACAAATGACCTAAAAGGTTAACAATACTTTACTATTTCTGTGAAGGTTCTCAGTCATCCAGGTCATCTTGAAGGAGAGGTCCAGGCATAGGCATCTGGACTAGTTTTGAAGGTGAAGACGTTCTGTCTCCAATTGCAAGACCTTTTTAATTCTGAAATCAACTGGTAAGAGAGCAGAGCTTTATTTCTAGAAGGAGGAGTTTGACCTGAAATAGGACCAGTCTGTTCTGGTCTCATAGTTGTTAACTATGAAAGGACAGTGTGACTCCTGATGTGAGAGTCGTTAAAAGCTCAGGAGAGTCGTTAGTGTCACTGTTCCATTCAGCTGTTGTTTTCCTCTCTCCTCTCGTCAGTCTTGTATCAGTCGACCTCAGAATTGACCATTGAATTGGTTTATTGGAATTAAGAGACAAAATGTATTCACATTAAAAAACTAAGTCCAGATGCCTTAACTTAACTGTTTTTTCAATACTTTCCTACAGAAATTTGCAGTGTATCCCTTGATATCAACTTGGTCTTCTAGTGGTAAGTCATTCAACTGCAGACCTTCAGAATATATTTGTCATCCCTCTGCAGGGAAATGCTTTGGCAATTACCACAAAGTTACATTAAGATTCGATTTTTTAATTCGTACTGTCAAGCGACGATGCATTTTGTTAACTTGTTTTTAGTAAATAACCTACCACTATTAAAATTACAATAAAATTGTTCAATGTGTGTAAAAACAAAACATAAAAAAGGCAAGATATTCAAGTTCCCTATCAAAAGCTACACTCGATCCTGAGTAGCATTGCGCCATGGAGAACATTCTTTGTGTGACCAGTTGTGAAGCACGTGTGTCAAACACGCCAAGAATTGACTTATAATACCTCGGTTGGTGACGCAGCACATTAGCGTTAGCTGTGTGATTGAGCGCACCTGCACAGAGGGTATAATAACACATGACGAGGAAGCGTCTTCAGGTTTTTTTGTCTTCATCGCATTGTGAAGTGTGAGCAAACCTACTCTCTGTGCCAGTACGAAAAGATAAGAAAGAAAGAAAGAAAGAAAGAGTGAACAAGTCAACCACTTTCTAAAGCAAGAGCAATACATATTAAACATATATATATATATATATATATATATATATACAGCACAGTTCTCATATTGGAGAGCATAAAAATAAATCTCATGGCTGGGCTCATAAAGAAATGGGGAGTGATAGCACTGCAATCTTTTGCCTGTTAAGATCCTACGTGCCCGGCTCGCTTTCTTTCAGAAGGAGCTGGCCGCCTCCCCACTCCGGTCGTGGGGTTCGCGTGTTGATCTGGCTGAGGCGCAGGGATTAGAGAGTCCTATGTCCTGCGCTCTCGCCAGATGAGGCGGACACCGGCTCTGTGCTCGGGCGTGCGCCCCGGCGCGTCCCGCGAGCATGCCAATTTTTTTTATCCCTGGCTTCTATGGACGCCACCGCCTCGGGCGCTCCTCCCGCTCTGACGTGGCGTTTGAGGAGCTGCTCGAGGTGGTTACAAGAGCAGTGGCGCGGCTGAATATTGAGTGGCCACAGGAGCAGGGCCCCCCTAAATACTCTAAAATAGATGACAGGTTTCTGTTAATTGGCCAGGGGAGGGGATCGCAGCGGTGGCCTCTCCCCTTCTTCGGGGATCTCCATGAGGAGCTGGCATGCTCATGGAATAAGCCCTATTCGTCCCGTTTTTGTGCCTTCGACGTCGATTTACTCGACTATCGTGGGCGCACAAGCACGGGGCTATGGGTCGATGCCCCAGGTGAAAGAGACGCTTGCGGGCTATCTCTCCCCCGGGACATCGTCCTCCCTGAGGAAACCTACACTCCCCAACAAGCCATGCCGGGTCACGTCATCACTGGTGGGGAAGGCTTTCCAGGTGGCGGGTCAGGCTGGTGCAGCACTGCACACCATGGCAGTTTTGCAGGCGTATCAGGCAGACCTGCTCAAAGACTTGAGCACAAGGGGTACTGTGGACGAGGACGCGTTTTCAGAGCTATGCCACAGACCTCTCTCCGTGCAACTCAGCAGACGGCTCGCGCTATTGGCCGCTCCATGTCTACTTTAGTTGCGACGGAAAGGCATCTATGGCTCAACCTCACGGGTATCAAGGAGAATGACCGCGCCTTCCTTCTTGATGCACCCTCCTTACCTACCGGTATTTTGGCGACGCAGTGGAGTCTGCCGACACTAAGTTCCGGGAGGCAAAACGCTACGAGGAGGCATTTGTGAGGTTCCTCCCTCGCCGTGCTCAGCAGTCGGGACTGTCAGTCACCCAGTCCCGACCAGGTCCGGCTCCTTTCAGAGAAAAGCGTGCCGCCCAGAAGGAGAGTGTGGCGAATCGTGCACCCTCTCGTAAGGACTGGGGAGCTGTTTCTCACGCTGCTCCAAGAGACCGGACCTGCGTGATATCATCTCCGCCAAAAAGTGGAGGTCCTGAAATTGGCGCGCCCAAGGCCGTGGGGTTGTACATCCCCCCCCGGTTGGGGCGCAACAAAATCCAATGGAAAATAAAGACTCCATGTTGGCACCCTCAGGAACCCGCTGTTTTTTCTCTGCCGCCACTGGCGTTTCAGGGAGCTGTGGTCTCCAGCGCAATGTTAAGTGTCTTACATCCCCCCCGCAAAACGACGTGCCGAAACTAGTGCCCCTTTCGGAGAAACTGGCAGCATGGATGCTACTGCCAAATATCTCCCCGTGGGTAATGAGGACTGTGGCCAGAGGCTACAGAATTCAGTTCGCCTATCGTCCTCCGCATTTCAACGACTTGGTCTCCACTTCCGTGAAACCGGGACAAGCACATGTTTTGACACAGGAACTGCAGGTTCTGCTGGACAAAGGGGCTACAGAACGTGTTCCCCCACCAGACAGACCATCCGCTACCTCAGGGCATTAAAATTCAAAATGCTCACAGTAAAAACTATTGTGTCCCAGATCCGATTAGGCAGCTGGTTTGTCACCATCGATCTAAAGGACGCATATTTTCACATAGAAATCTTGCCACAGCACAGAAGGTTCTTGAGGTTTGCTTTTGGGGGCGAAGCGTACCAGTATCAGGTTCTTCCGTTCGGCCTGGCCATGTCACCCCGTACATATACAAAATGCATGGATGAGACTCAACGCCGAGAAGAGCGTTTTCTCGGCCGCCCAGAGGACAACATAATTAGGGGTTGTTTGGGACTCAACCAAGATGCAGGCACATCTGTCTCCTGCACGTGTCGGGTCCATTCTAACTACCCTGAAAGCTATCAGGCTAGGCCAGAAAGTTACTGTGCACTTCTAGCAAATAATTTTGGGTCTCATCGCATCTGCATCCAAGGTGATAACTTTGCGCCTTCTGCCCTTTTAGACCGTATCAGCTGTGGCTCAGAGCCAGGGGGTTTCATCCAAGGGCCAATCCCCTGAAGCAGAGGGTTACATGCCGAGGGCTTCGTACCCTATTTATGTGGTTCAGACCCCTGGTTCTCACTTTAGGTCCCACTCTAGGTCTATGTTGTCGTCGCATAGTGCTAACGACAGATGCATCCCTCACGGGCTGGGGCGCGGTTGTAGATGGCCCTCCAGCCCAAGGGATATGTTATGATATGCTACCATGTCCTAGTACAAGTAGACAGCACGGCAGTGATCTCTTACATAAATCGTCAGGTCGGACTGCGTTCGTGCCGCTTGAACAAGCTAGCGCGGCAGGTTCTGCTTTGGGCTAAGGACAAGTTCCTGTCCCTCAGGGCGATTTATATCCCCGGGCGCATGAATGTGGGAGCAGATTTATTGTCCAGACAAGCTGTGACACATGGGTGAGCCAAATCTGGGAAAGATTTTACGAAGCAGAGGTGGACCTCTTTACTTCATAACAGACAGCACAATGTCCCCTTTACTTCTCTCTGACTCCTCCAGCTCCCCTGGGTCTGGACGCAATGGCCCATGCGCGCCTTTATGCGTTTCCTCTGGTGGCTCTGCTTCTGGGAGTCCTGGCAAAGGTCTGTCAACATGGGTGGCACCTCTTACTAGTAGCGGCCCATTGGCCGACCAGAGTGTGGTTCTCAGACCTAATATCTCTCCTCGACGGCTCGCAATGGGCGAGTCCGACCAGGAGGGATCTCCTTTCTCAGGCACAGGGGACAGTGTTTCATCCCCGACCCGAGCTCCGGAACCTTTACGTCTGGCCCCTGAGGGGGACCAATTGAGAGACGTTGGGCTCCCAGTCCCTGTTGTAGAGACCATTTTGAGTGCTAGGTCTCGCTCTACTAGGAGAGCTTATGCCTGGCGTGTCTTTGAAGCCTGGTGTGCTACACACCATACAAACCCAGTTCACTGCCAGATTGTTTCAGTGTTGGAGTTTCTGCAGGACAAACTGTCCTTGGGCACTAATCCTAGCACACTCAGGGTCTTTGTGGCCGCCATCTCGGCTTGCCACACCCTGATTGACGGGGTCTCGATAGGGAGACACCCTCTAGTTGCCAGCTTCATTCGAGGGGCCAAGCGGCTGAGGCCACCCACTAGAGCTACAGTTCCTTGCTGGGACCTAGCTATAGTGCTGGAGGGCTTAGTAAGCACTTCTTTTGACCACTAGAGTCAGCGTCTATCAAGTTTCTGACTTTTTTCTTTTTTCTGGCGGCCATTACCACTCTCAAGAGGATTGGAGATTTGCAGGCTCTGTCAGTTTCGCCCTCCTGCTTAGACTTTGCCCCTGGCCTAGTCAAAGCCATTTTGCATCCTCACCCTAACTATCTTCCAAAAGATCCATTCTTGACCCTAAATCCGGTCATTCTTGAAGCCTTCTGTCCTCCGCCATTTACAACACCGGAGCAGGAGAGCCTTCACTTACTGTGTCCAGTACGTGCCCTCCAGACTTATGTCCACCGCACTAGCCAGTGGCGTAAGTTCGAACAGCTCTAGCAAAGGGCGCCCCTGTGCAGCAAGTTTGTTCATTATTCATTCATTAGATTCTATAGTTTTGATGTTCATGCTACTCCGGGCTCGCATGTCCTTGAGTCATAATCCCAAAATCGTGTTTGAGACCTCTTTTGTGTTTGTGCACACTTCACAACCCAAGGGGTCCAGACACTTACAGTGCAGCGTTCGTTGTTATTCTCGTTCCCCATAGCGTAATGCAACGCAGCATCGAGTGTAGCTTTTGATAGGGAATGTCTCGGGTTACTTGACGGTAACCCTGTTCCCTTAAAAAGCAGGAACGAGATGCTGCGCTGCAATGCCGCACTGGGCGTGTCCGGACGCTCTTCCGACAAAGTTGACCTGAAGACGCTTCCGTGTCATGTGTTATTATACCCTCTGTGCAGGTGCGCTCAATCACACAGCTGCCGCTAATGTGCTGCATCACCAACCAAGGTATTATAAGCCAATTCTTGGCGTGTTAGACACACGTGCTTCACAACCGGTCACACAAAGAATGTTCCCCATAGCGTAATGCTACGCAGCATCTCAGGATCAACAGGGTTACCGTCAAGTAACCCGAGACGTTTTTCAGACATAACCTTCTTGTTATGAACACCATTTTGAGGACTTTTTACCAAAAGATAGAACAGCAATGTTTTGAAATGTTAATTGCTATAGCAATGGTCCAAGTTTTACCTCACTTAAGACCAATGAATAGTAACAGGTTTAGGCATTCAAAACTTACCAAATTCTCCTTATTGAGGGCTTTAGGATCTTCATTTAGGACTCTGGAATTCTGCATAAAGAAAGAAGGCACAAAAATATTGCTTTCCAATATTTGTTTTCTCACCATTTTAGGTAAATGTTAAAATATTAATTACAAACAGAAAAGATAACGTGTTATGTGAACTGCAGTATTTGTTTAGATCATTAGGTATCCATCTTAACCACAAGATTACAGTAGTTAAAAGGAAATTTGACATTTCTCAATTGTCAATTGAACCACCAGTAGGGTAGGCAAACTAGTGCATATTAAGTTTAAATTCATGTCTAAATTCATGTAAGTTTAAATTTTTGTTCAGACTAATATGTAAATATTTTTTTACCTTGACTTGTTCTGACTGCTGAACTGCAAGCCTTTCTCATAAGTGTCACCTGTTACTGGTGACACTTATGAGCTGATGTTAATCAGCTGATGTTTTTCCAAGGAGTGGTCAGTCTGATAGACCTGTCAGGCCAACCACGCCTTGGAAGAACATCTGCTGATAAAAGACATCAGCAGTAACAGGTAATACTTATGAGAGAGGTTTATAGTTCAGCAGTCAAATCATGGCAAAGTAAAAACTTTTATATTTGTCATTTAAAGCTTATATATTTATAAAGCCATTTAAAATTAAGACAAAATGAACAACCCTAAAAAAAATATGCTGTTTTCAATAAGCCTTTTCTCTGTGGGCGGCTAATAGTGAAGGAATCGAGGAGTTGAGGCTTTGAGAAGGTACTTTGAGAAATTAGATCAAACCATCATCACTGTACTCTTATGTACAATCAGCCACACAACCTGCTCTTCCTTGTGTGTGAGCCGCAGTGCATGCTGAGCGCTATATATAATTTTTATCTTAATGTTTAACTTAACTAAAATGTATGTTTTTGTTTTTAATGGAGACTAGAAAAAACCATGTCTTCAATCATGTTAATTCTTACAGCCAAGAACATTTTGTAACAATGTTGTTTAAAGAAAAAACCCACCTGGTCCATGGAAGACATGGCAATCTTGATGCTCTGTCCTATTTCCCCACCTTTTCTTTTTAGAACCTTCATCAGCTGATCGGAGTAATGATCAAGACGGCTCATGAATGTTGCAACAAATGGAACAGTGGCAATGCGAGTAAACTCTGCATTGAACTGCAAAGAAAAACAATTCAAGTATTTGACCATTTTACAATATAACATCATTTATATGCATATCCTCACCCCAGGCACACTGAAGAGACCCGGCCATCGGATTTTGAATTCTGCAGTGAAGGGCATATCTTCAATAACTTGTCTTTATGCAAAGGTTTTCTTTGTCTCAATTAGTTTTTCATTGTTCTTCACTTCTATAGTAAAGTGCTTGTCTTTCGTCCTCCAGGCTCTCTTTAGTTTCACCTGCAGGGTAATCAGGACAGAAGTTGACCTCTGCTTTCCTTGGCCTCTTCAACCAATTAGGGCATTAACTTACATCTCCTTGCTTGTTTGTTATTGCATTTATAGTGACCTCTCGACAGCCTATGTTCCTCAATATTGTATAAAAATTGGCAATTGTATACATAAGACTGACTTTCCATCCATAATAACCTGTCACAGATCCAGTCTCTTTAAAGCAGGGATGTTTCGTTATGTGAGCAAGAGCAATATCATCAAATCATCAAAATCGGCACTTGAGTGATAAACCTTGTATTTGACAATTTATGTTTTCTTTCTGCCAATGCATCCAAAATATCCAACCTTAGTTTGGTACTTGGGTCCAGAAGAGTGCCATTGCTGACATAGGCTTTGTTGGCTTTATCAAGCTGGCACTGTACACCAAAATTAAAGTCAGGTATTGGAAAGTCTGAGGGCCATTTCTGTGACCAAAGGTAGGAACCGGACGCACTAGATTCAGGAGGGGATAAAATGTTTGTGTCTGGCAAGGACAATAAACTACCATCCATTGCAGATGCAGGAGTAAGGCAAGTGGCTGCATTGTTTGGAATGTAAATAACTTTGACAGTGCTCTTGTTCTTAATTTCCTTTGTATCTGTCAAGTTCACAAAGTCATTATCAAGTTCAATGTCTGTTACTGCAGTCTGACAAATTTCTGTCAAGTGAAAGTGTGTCCGTATCTCTTCTTAAAGTGCTTCGACTGAATTTTGTATACCAGTGGGTAATGTCAACTTTGATGCATGGTCCACTCCAATTACCACTCTAAGTGTGGCAGCCATTGTTCTCTATGCTGAAAGAAAAAAACATACATATTGATGATTAACCAATAAGAAGTTTCATCCTAAATGAACTGTCAATTTTATTTACAACCTTTAGCTAAGTGAGAATTTATTGTATTAAATCAAACTAATTACCCATTATGTGAATATGTCTTTTTAAGTAGGTGTGGGTGTCCAAAGTGGTAGTCACAAAAAGGATACTGGTCAACCAGCTCTAACAATTGAACCACAGCAACATCAGTTGTTGGATGCAGTTCAAAAGCTCAGTAGTGTTCTCTGTACCAGTTTTTTTATTGATGAGGAATATCTCTTCTTCAATAATGAAATTCTTGAAAAATCTCAAAGACCACTACATGATCCATGATTTTCTAAACTGACTAAGTCATTCAACAGAGGCTCAAATATTTTCTTATAACCATAAGATTTCACAAACTCACTTTTACACAACAATGCTAGGTAGATTGAGGACAGGGCTGAACAGAAACCAGGAGGCAAGTTACCCAATATCCAATAAATATTTATTTTGTGTTTTTTGCGTGAGATTCCCAATGGATTACTCACCTCAAAGTCGTCAATGTATAAACAAAGGGAAATTATTAAATCTCCAATTGAAATTGATTGTTTTTATGACAATCAGAAAGTTTACAAACTATCTCTTTATGTGTAGCTGCTATAGAGACTTAAGCACCGGAACATACTGACATTTTTTTTTGTGGCACAACATTGAAATTCTGTTTATAGAACTGGTGGTTGAAAGTGGTCCTCCTTTTCCCATAGATTTAATTAAAGGATTTTCAGTATATAAAGCTATAAACACCTCATTCAACAGTGATGCACTGACCTGAATGTTATGTTTGTTCAAAACATTCACAGTTAAACTCTGTGACAGAGGTAGAGCAGTAGAAGTAAAAAGAAAACATAGCTCACCGAGTAAACTTAAGTAAGACAGTTTTTAATCACTGCCTCCTCTAAACCCTCACTTGCTTCACCAGATTCACTCAAAGTACTTAAGTCAAAGTAAGAAGACCCTTCATCTGCAGTCTCATCTGAAAACTGATTCTCTTTGATAAATTCACTCTTCTTCACTATTTTATTTTTTGAAGTCTCTTAATGTACACTGACAATGCTTTCTATTCTTGTATGTCCAGAAACACTAATACGCAATCGACTCAAATGACATTTAAGCCTATTCCATTTTTTATAAGTGCAAAGACAATGATGGTAAATGCATGGATATATGTGTCTTTGACCAAAATGGCCGTGTTTAATTCATTTACATTTACTCATTTAGCTGACGCTTTTATCCAAAGTGACTTACATTGTTCTAATAACCATTGTTACAGACACTAAAGGCAAGGTGTGTTTAGTGTAGTGCCAAAGGACATCTAGACGGATGGATCCAAATTAACTCGTGGCTGTAGTTAGTTGCAAACCTCATGGCAAACAGGAGAGGACAATGAACGTGAAGCTGACGTTGAAGAGCAGCATGTGCGCATGCTCAAGAACTTGCGTCATGTGCATCAATTCCTGGTTTATATTTAAATAAGGCTGGTACATTGAATTTAAACTATAGTCTTATATAACTTTAAAATTGTGAAATAGTAAATAGATCAAATGAAACTTTTTCATTTTCACCATAGAAATTAATACATTTAAATAAATGTACCATAATTTTGTAATGTAATTTGAAAAACCTGTGTTATTTAATGCTAACACCATCAGTTCTCGGTGTAAGACTACAATGTACCATTTGACATTATACACCGGTCTTGGTCATGACTTGCTTTTCACTTTTAATACACTTGAATACATTTTATTCAATTAGACTAGCCACATTTTTCATTAGGACCATTCAGAGATAATATTTAACACACTGAAGCAAACGGAACAGAAAGAGTTTGCAGAGAAAAGCCATTGCTTATTATTTATTAACTGAACCATATTTTCTGATGTGGTTTATTTCCCATATTATACGCAACAACAGTCGATTCAGTGGAAGCAGGACTTTCATCTCTCTGGGTTTTGTAATGTTAAACTGCACTAATGGATTCACTTGATGAAATCCGCAGATAATAAGAATACGGACAATAGATGCTGAATTTTTTATGAGCGGAAAGATAAAGAAAGGGAAAGAAATGCAGATAACACAAAACACAAACTGCTGAAAGAATAGGCCAGGTCAATAATTGAGTGTTTATTGTCGTTTGAAAATGGATTTTCCTCATATTTCCCCAGGAACATTTTCTGCTGGGTTTTGCTGCGGTGGATTATTTTACATTTGCAGCACTTGCAGTGGTGGTGGGTGCACCAGCGTTTGCATCAACAGACTCCTGGTCCCTAAACTCACTGCTATTATATTCTGCAAACCTCTTAGCATCATGTGCCCCTTCAACTGATTACACTGCACTCTCTCCAACTAAATGATTTCTTTTAACTGTAGATTGTACTGAGGTGGAGTACATACTTTAAATCACACACAGTTTTTTTTTAAATTAAGATAACTTCTACATATCACACAGACCACTTGAATTGGCTACAACCAGCACTAAGATTTGTGTCCCATTGCAATTAGGAAAGTTCATTCAACTGTGGGCAACAGCGGTCAGCAAGTGTCAATGCCAGTGAAAAATCTCACACAAGAAACACAAAAAACAAATGGAGTCTGAACAGGTTTGTGTTACAACAAAAGCTTTAGGGTAGGGTAACATTTGTTATGTTTTGCCTATATTTCTTAGGCTAACAGATATTTATTGCAGGCATTCTTTTGTTGTACGACTTTTGAAATTGGTCATTGTTGATATGTGTCACACAGTACAAAGTATGACCACTGTCACTGGTTTAAACAAAATGCAATTTTAAAAGAAAGAGTAGCGTTACTGCTCAGTAAAACTGTTAACCACAAGAGTTGTGGTTAAGCAGTGAGCTTAAAAACCATATGAATCTAGTCATCTAAACTAGCTTTTTATTTATTAATCAATGTGTGTTTTGTGTTTTTATGTGGTGCTGCAGCATTGCCCTTTTTTATACAAGACAAATTTCTCGCATGGGAGACAATTATAAGAACTTTGATCTTTTGAACTTTGGATTTAAGAACTGGACTTACTGCTGTTTTTTTTTTTTTTTTTTTTTTTTTTTAATAGCTTTATCGTATGGGTTCATAAATGTGGAATGTACTTTGGCACGTCAGTGTTGAAGTTACATAAGACTGGTCCTAAAACTTGTGTTAGAGCAGTTCTTGACAGTGATTTTTACTTGGTCGTGTCTAGGCACTAACCCCTTTGTGATTGCTTATACAATTTTATCTTAAAGCAACCCTGCGTAATATTTTGCCAGTAGAGGGCGCAAAAACCTCTACAGACTTTCTGTGTCATTACAAAAGCAGCATCATTTTCCCGTCGGACGTCATTTGTTTTCAAGTAGACACTATCCAAGCGGAAGTTTGGAAAAAATAAATAAATAAATAAATCTTCTCAAATGGTAGAGTAATTTTGTGTAATTGGTAGAAATATGATTCTGCTAAGGTCCAGTGTATTGGCCTATTTCTGCTCCCTCTGTTTGAGCCGTAAAGTGCCTCCCTCACTTAATCTCTTGCGATGAGACTGCTTCCCGGGGAAAAGAATTATATAAAAGTTGCAGGACGTTTGTGTCCAGCTGAGGGTACTGTGTCAGTGAGCTAGATATAATTCTACTAATCTCAAGGCTAAGAACCAGTAAAATGATTCTGAGAATATATGTTTTTGAGATTAAAGTTATGTGGTGCCACTGGTTAAATGTTATGCAGGGCTGCTTTAATTTGAACCACAGTGTATAATTTTGCCATGTCCACTTATTCACACGTTTGCAACAGTGATTAAGGGTGCGTTCACACTTGCCACGTTTGGTGCTTTTTAAGATAACCATTAGAAATGAGTAAATTGAGTAATTGTGTCCAAACTGAGGCCAAAGTTGAAGATGTAGCAAACGTTATAGCTGCTCTGATTGGATAGAACTGCAAATGTAAATCCACTCACCTCCAGGTATTCATTTAAAGTACCTGCTCTTTTTCAAATGCTTTCAATGGGAGCCCTCCAGATGGTACTGTGGAACAGGTTATGTTCTGTCAGAGTCAGGTTACCTTTAAATATGAAGGTGTTACCTTGAACAACCTATCTGGACTGAAATGGTATTAGCCAGTTTAGCTTTGCATGAGTTTCTGTTGGTTATTATTATGTGGTTATTACATGTTAGTGATTTTATGAAAAATAAAAAAATAAAAACATGAAATATGACTGGCTTTCAAATGTATTACCTCTTTATTCCATTTCCACACTTGTACATGCTTTTACCCAGCTGTAATAAAAGTCCACTTTATCTTCTCTACTGTTGCTTCCTACAACACTGTTCACTGAAGAACAACTTTGCACTGAGCTTTATTGCTTTGAGCAGTTTTCAGCTGAGACATTGCCGTTCGCTCTGCACTCTAAATGGCATCGCTCTCTCATGAGCTGCACTCTGCTCTCGCCTCTGGATAATAACCTGGAAGATGGCCATGTTTGCTGTGCCGGTGTCTCCGTGGCAACCTCCAAACTCCCACTCATCCACTTGGATTCATTACAGTGTTACTCTTGCACAAAACACTGAAGCTAATATGAAAAGGCTAACAAAGTCATGATTAAACGAGCGAGTCTGGCTTCGTCTCTGGGTAATTCTGCCGAGCGTCTCATATTGGCCCTGTTTCTCCAAATACATCAAAAGCCCCACGAGCTGAGGAGAGGTTATTATGTGGGCCTTTTTTATTTGATGTCAGACAGGTAATAAGAGACAGTCTGAGATCACTCATTCACCACGAGATAGCAAGCAGATCAAAAGGGATTAGAAGAAGTCTGAAGCTAAAATACAAGAAATATATAAAAGCACTTCAGGGGAGTGGGGCTCCATGTGCGTTCTCTTGTTCTTGTTTCAAAATGTTTCCTTGCCTTCTTTGTGTCATGAAACTCAATGAAGTTTATTCTGCCGGGGCGGTTTATTCCAATATGAAAAAAAAAAAAAAAAAAAAGTCCAAAAAAAAACGGGGGGAAAACCAGAGCTGCCTCATTACAGAAGAGTAGTCTGTATCTGGATGGCTTTCTAAAGCTGGAGAAATACAGCATTGTTCTTCAGGAGGGAGAGTTTGGTCCGCTCCATTTCCTGGAGGTTAAATTTGACCTAGGTTTAAATCTGCAGCTTAGGGGAAGGGTAAAGTCATGGAATGCAGAGAAAGAAAAGAGACAGTGCTACATCATTAAAAGGTTTCTTGTAAAAGGTCTGAAACATTGGGGCTCATTATCCATTGTGTTTATTCTTTGCAAGATATGGCATAGGATGGAAGAGCAAACACAGCTTGAGATCAGTTTTTTATCTTGTTTGATAACGTTTAGGCATTAATGCAATTTTGTGGTGTGGTTTGACAGCAAAGAGACTGTTATATTGTTATGTTTACGCTGAAATAACCTCGCTATTACTTAGAGTTCCATTCTTTTACTTTTTCCAGGTAAAAGTATAATTACTTGGGGACTTTTATCAATAAAAATTTGAACACATTCCAAGTACGCAAAATAGGGCTCAAGGTGCTTTAGCTGATTCCACCCTTTCCTAAACCATGATGGAACTGTTAGCCCCTCCTCCCAAGTCTCTCCTCATTCTCACAAACCCTCTCTTTTTCCTCCTACTTCACATGCACACGATCAAGCACGTCTCTCTTACGTCTGCACACTCCACCAATATTTATGCACGTTTTAGTTTTTCTTTGGTCTCTTGTGCGCTTTGCTTCTTTCTTATCTGTATCTGTTTTCACTTTTTTGGCTGTTTTTTCATGAATGCAGTAAGAGCCAGTGTAGGTGTACCCACCTTGCTGGTTGGATTTCCTTTAGCCAATTTTATTTTATTTTTTTTTAGATTAGATTCAACTTTATTGTCATTACACAAGTACAGGTACAAGGCAACGAAATGCAGTTTAGGTCTAACCAGAAGTGCAATAGCAGCAAGTGCAGGATATATACAATGGTTGCATACGTGCAGGGTATGGAGATGTACAGGATTTACAGGTAATATGTACAATGAATACAATGCCATGCTTCACTGTTTACAGGATGTGCAGGCGCTTTACAGCAGCAACCAATGGGGCTCATCCCCTTTTCTGAGAAAGGCTATCTGTGATAGGCTAGGAACGGACAAGCGCTCAGGAAAACAAAGCTTCTTGCTTCCAGGTTTTCCTAAAATAAAAAAGCACTCTAAAAAGGCGTACACAGCATTTAGAAATTTGATCTTTACATAAATGACTGCTTTTTACAACATACCCTATGGGATAAAATGATTTTCACACAAATACAAAGAAATATGGCTTTATTTTAGATTTTTTATTCCAGTTTAGTCCATTTTTATTTATTCTTATTTGATGTAACTCTTTCAGTGCACATAAAAAGTTGAATGCCTAATATTGGTGAAATCTGCCCAGAGAACCTGCAGAACCTTTACATTAAAATTGGCTGCCAGTTGTTACCCATGAAGGAGCCATAACATAAATTACCCAACATAACAAAATAAATGTAAAAAACAAAACCCTAAATAACTAAAGCAAAGTTAGTAAAATATTCATTCATTCATTTTCTACCCCTTAGTCCCGTTAGGGGTCGCGGGTGACTGGAGCCTATCCCAGCAGCTTTGGGCCTGAGGCGGGGTACACCCTGAACAGTGACCAGTTAGTCCCAGAGCTGACATTTAGACATAGACATGTGACAGACAACCATTCACTCTCACATTCATTCACTAAGGACACTTTAGAGTTGCCGATTGACCTAAACATTTTACTCAGTAAAATATATAGTGATCAAACTAAATATAAGCAAATAATTCATTTAAATAATACAGTTCCCCCTTCATCTTAAGCTCAGGCTCTGGTTCTTTGTCTGGAGGACAAGTATTAAGCAGTAACAAGTCCAGACAAATGTTAACTAAAATATGTGAAGAAAAATAAAAAGTAATAATGACCAAATTAGCATTGATATATGACTAAACATTTGATATTATTACAATGTGATTTTCTTTCACTTTTAAAAACGCTGCAAATGTGATATCAAATCTTCCTCTGAAACTTTGAAATTCCATGTTTCTGTGGTTTGGACAAGATACATTTGATTTGAGACTCTTAAGGGTTATGTTTAATCACAACACAGAGCAGAGTAACACTACCCACAATGCACCAGGCCTGACCAATCAGTGCAGTATGAATCCATTCATCAGGCGGTGGCTAACATGTGTGTGTGAAGGGCACACTCCGCAGACTGATGGCTGCTCCTACTGAATAAGGAGGAGGAAGTTTTATTGCAGGCTTAATGGGACGCCTCATCTGCTCTGATGTATTGTCACTGAGCGTGCTCTGTACGTCCCATCTGCGGCGACAGAGGTGTCCTTCAGTGAGATCTGAGGCCACCGGCATCACTCTGTCACGTTTGTCATCCATACACTGTGGCTTATTTTGGTCACATGACAAGAGAACTCACAGGATGTTGGTGAAACTTACTGTGAAGATGGTACAATTTTAAAGTGAATTTATGACTTGTTTGTTGTTGTTCCAGTGTTGTTCTCCTTTTTGAAAGAAAAGCCTTTATTTGCCCTGCAGTGGAGAGATTCCAGTTTGCAACAGCAAGGTACAATTCAAATAAAAATGTCAGATAAAATATGCATGCCGGACAAGTGAATAAAATAAAATTGAATAAGCATCTGAATAGACCAATATAAATACAATACAATATACTATACAAGCATACTGTGTTACGGGCAAAGTCTCTGTCTTAGTTCTGTTGGACTTAAGTGCTATGTTTGACGTATTGATTAATACTTTAATTTATGCTCTCTGAAAACTATTGTTTTACAATGCAGTAACAGCATAAAAGTCCGGAAGTAAGTAAGTAAGTCCGGTTCTAACCAAAACCAGGAAGTACAACCACATCACGCCAGTTTTTAAATCACTGCACTGGCTTCCTGTTGCTCAGAGAATAGACTTTAAAACATTTACATTAAGTCATTTAGCTGACGCTTTTATCCAAAGCGACTTACATTAAGCTTCTATTCACCAGTGTTACAGAACACCACTGGAGGCAAGGTGTGTTAAGTGTCTTGCTAAAAAACACAACGACAGTGTGAACATTGGGGAGAAAGGGACTCGATCCGCCTTCCTTCCGGCTGAAGGACGACCGCTCTACCACTGAGCCACCCGCTAAAGCATTTACTAATATTTCATTGATGATTAAACGCTGCATGTATTTTTCCTTCAATATTTTTCAGCAATTAGTTGATTACACTATACGACATGCTCCAAACGGTAAATAACCTTACTGTAGGGGCAAAAGAAACATGTTTTTATTGAGCATAAGTGAGTTCCATATGTTGGCATGGCCCTCCACAAGAGTTCCATGTTCTAACGTGGCCCTTGGGGAAAAATAATTGCCCACCCCAATTATTGGGTATGACAGGGGTACAACAGCAGTGTTAACAGTGCTTGTTGTACTATCTGACAGCAGCAGGAAGGAAAAACCTGTGGAACCTCTCCTTCATACAGCGAGGGTGAATCAGTCTGTCACTGAAGCTGCTCTCCAGACCAGACAGTGTGTCGTGGTCAGTGGCGGTTCTACATTGAAATACACCCTGGGCGAGACCCTTTTCGAGCGCCCCCCCTTCTCACACACACACACACACACACACACACACACACACACACACACACACACACACACACACACACACACACACACACACACACACACAGAGTTATATTTTATTATACACACACCTGAAAGCTCATACTGGGGAGAAGTAGAGGCAAAGAAGAGGTCTTCATCCTCAATATCAGATATTTGTGGAGACATGTGTAGCGGAGGAGGTGGTTGGCTCATCCTGAAGGGTCGAGACCATTCCAGAAGAGGCCTGTGTAGCGGGGGAGGTGGTTGGCTCATCCTGACCAGTGGCAGAGGATGCTCCAAAATATTTTAGAAGTGCTCCTGAAATTGCAATTGAATTGCATTTGAAATCAAACCCACCTTGCCTCCAGTGACTGTAACACTGGTAATGTAATGTAAGTCGCTTTGGATAAAAGCGTCTGCTAAATGAATAAATGTAAATGTAAATGAAATTGCAATTGAATTGCATTTGAAATCAAAAGACCATAGGATAATGTTTTAAAAAACATGCTCTTACACACTAATATGTATGCCATTACACATGCTCTTATATCCTCCTAGACCCGGAAAAAAACATTTATTTATTTTATTAGTTTTTTCCCCCATGTCATCACATTGTTTAGAGCATAGAAACAAATAATAATAAAAAAATAAATTATTGAAAAATTTAATTTTATTCATGTTATGCTATGGTCACTAGGACTCAGTTGTTTAAAAAATAAAATTACTTTAAATTATATGTATGGGCAAAAACAATGGGATTTTATTTTTTTAATCACCAAAATCTTTTTGGGTTTCAGGATATTAATTTGTATATTAATCTAACTTTCATGAAAGAACTATTAGCTCTTTGGTTACTGCCTCAAATTCTATGCATGACACACTTTTAGTTATGACTTGTAAAACTATACTTAGGAAACTATACTTAGCACACTGTGTAGCAAATAGCTACATAGCAAATGTTAAATCTTTAACCTAAAGATTTGAAAATGCCGTTGGTTATTTACAGAGCCTAACGTTAAACCAACAGATGGAAATGATACCTGAACTCTTAACAGTTTTATTGCAAAGCACAATATTATAAATTAGATCTCGTGATTGAGTTGAAACCAAATTATTGTTGTATAAGCATAGCAAGCATCATTAGCAAAAAGGCTAACAAAGAGTTATACCCACCACCAATTAACATTAGCCCTTCTTCATTCATGAAATGGATACTGTAATCATACAGAGAGAGAGAACATAGTTGCATACCTTTATTTTTGCTCGTTTCTCCTCCTCTTCTTTTCTTTTTTTTCGAAATTGGGCACCTGATGGCTTTGACCTTTTCTTCTCCATCTCTGTTTATTTGGCACTCGACAATCAACAGATTTCCCATCCCCCAACTGTCACTCACGACCAGAAGTCAAGACTAAACCAATTCACCTTGATGACCGCATAATTGTTTTGTATTACCTAGTTTCATTTGCAGAAACTATAGGCTGTCCGTTCCATTTGAGAGAGACCCAGAGGTGAAATGTCACCCGCGCCTCTCGCCCCACCCCCTTTTACACTTCTCTCACAACACACAGCTTCTGTGCATTGGACATTTTCAGCAAAAGCAGGGGCGCCGGCAGCTGCAGGGAGCGCCAATTCGCCAATTCCACACACAGTGAACTGATACAAATGATGAAAAACCGCTTCGCGACGCAGAGGAATTTTTTTTTTTTTTTTTTTAATTAATCTGCTCGTGCCGCCCCCAATGTGTCACGAAAAAATGCCGCCCCGGGCGGCTGCCCGGTTCGCCCGTGCCTAAAACCGCTACTGGTCGTGGTCCAGTATAGATGTCAGTTTTGCCAGGACCCTTGTGTCTTCCACATCCCACACTTCAGAGGAAAGACCAGGACTGAGCTGGACTTCTCGATCACTTTGTCCAGCTTCATCCTCTCTCTCTGTGATGCTGCTGATTGAGCAGACTAGGGTGACCAGATCATAACGAACCAAATGTGGGACAAAAAGCTTGTGATAATGGCCAAAGAGAGGCAATGCGAGACACCTTACTAATGCTGTGTTAATTGACATATGTCCCACAGACAGTGTGAACAGAGCATTTCCTCACAAAAAAACAAGTCTCCTCCAACAGTCTTACCCATGAGCCAAGATGAGTAGTCTTTATAGTCCTCATTGTAGCAGCATCTCCTTTTTTTAGCCGCATTTTTTCATGTTTCTTTCAAAATAAGACCAATTCTGTTTCCCCATTCCTGGCTTTGCATTGCGGGTGAAGCTGTTTTTGGCAGGTCACCGCCGAGTATTGGAGCCGTCAAACTGTGCACTCTACTTAAAACGGCTTATTGATTTATAACTTTTAGTTTAAACAATATTTTAGCTTTTTTATTAATATTATTACAAGTATACATGACAACATTCAATACATAGCTTCCAGAATTCTGTTAAAGTCACATTACAAGATGATGGAGTCCTAAGAAGACAGAAATTTGCCCATGGCCATAGATGCCATCTGTGAAAAATTTTCTAAGTGGGTTGAAAGCAAATGGGATGGAAGTAACCAAAGAAGGCTCCAATTAGACAGAACTAACCAAACGAGGTACAAGGGCAAGCTATAGTCAACAAGATTGGAAAACTCCTTAAAATTGTGCATCCTGAAAGAACCTTGTTAAAAAGAGAGGGAGATGGTTAAAGGTTGTGGGGTCATGTGACATGTGTTAGATTACAAGCTATGTAAAAAAAAAAAAAAAAATTCATAGGGCTTTACAGACTGTACAAGACATCAGAGGAAAAACTCAAAACCAGTTATGGGAAAACAGCAACTAATGGAAGTAGACAATATAATCTATACGTTGGACTTAGCAGGGAATAATCTCATAATATAATGATAAGTGTAAATTTAGCTATTTTAATCAAGATCAGTTTATTTCAATTTATATATACAGTCCATCGCCAACATTTCTCTTGTGGATCAATAAGGTCTAAGACTAAATCACAAGGTTGTGCCATGACACAACCCAACTAGCGAGTCTCTTTAAGAGTGTAAAGCTTAATTGCTTATAGACTTGAGTTTATTCACTTCCAACAGTTCATGAGACACGTCTGAGACTTTCTTTGTAACAAAACTTCACCTCAGATTGTAAAACTGAAGCCCGCAGAGTGAGGAGAGGAGACTCAGAGGGACTTTGACCGTGTTTGTATTCCCACCTCGCCGTGTCTCGGCTGTATCTGTCACATCGCGGCGTGCAGCCACCGAGCACTGACATGTATTGAGTCGCTCAAGTGAAGTGGACACGCAGGCGGCAGATGAGCCGCGGGTCAGACACCTCTGACTTTCCACTTCCCTGAACCCCTTAGACTCTGGAGTTTGTGCTCAGTTAACGTCAGGGTTGAATCAATTTGATGGTGGTTGTTTAAAACACAACTACATACTATATTGGTCATTGTACAGATAAGGCCTGACTTAAAAAAAAATCCTAGGCTCACCAACAAGGTTCAAATTATAGGTAAAATAATTTCCATCATGGGTACACTTCAACTATGCCCGTTGCCCGGGCCGTGTGTTTGGGATTATTGCCATGCTGAAAGACCCAGCCACGTTTCGTCTTCAATGCCCTTGCTGAATCAAGGAGGTTTTTGCTCAAAATCTCACAAAACATGGGCCCATTCATTCTTTCCTTTACACGGATCAGTCGTCCTGGTCTCTTTGCAGAAAAACAGCCCCTAAGCATGATGTTTCCAATCCCATGCTTCACAGTAGGTATGGTGTTCTTTGGATGCAACTCAGCATTCTTTCTCCTCCAAACACGACAAGTTGAGTTATATTTTGGTTTCATTTGACCATATGGCATGCTCCCAAGCAGGCGCCATAGTGTGTTACTGATGCTAGCCTTTGTTACTTTGGTCCCAGCTCTCTGCAGGTCATTCACAAGGTCCCCCCATGTGATTCGGGGAATTTTGCTCACCGTTCTTGTGTGGAGCCCCAGATCGAGGGAGATTATCAGTGGTCTTGTATGTCTTCCATTTATAATAATTGCTCCCACAGTTTATTTCTTCGCACCATGCTGCTTACCTATTGCAGTTTCAGTCTTCCCAGCCTGGTCCAGGTTTACAATTTTGTTTCTGGTGTCCTTTGACAGCTCTTCGGTCATGGCCATAGTGGTGTTTGGAGTCTGACTGTTTGAGGCTGTGGACAGGTGTCTTTTATACTGATAATGAGTTCAAACGAGGTAACGAGTGGAAGACAGAGGAGCCTCTTAAAGAAGAAGTTACAGGTCTGTGAGAAATCTTGCTTTTTTTGTAGGTGACCAAAACCTGATTTTACTGAGGAATCTACCAATTAATTCATTAAATATCCTACAATGTGATTGCCTGGACATTCTGTCTCTCATAGTTGAAGTGTACCTATGATGAAAACTACAGGCCTCTCTGGAACAAGATATTAACTCTGCAGGGTGCCCAAAACTTTTGCAGACACCATCTTTTTGTTTTCTGTTATTTTGAAAGTGTAAATGATGGAAAAAACTTTTTTTGACTTATTATAAGGATGTCTAATCTGTCATTTGATGCCTTTTGGAGATTTTTCCATCTTTTCTTGGCGTCTTTATGCACATTAATAAAAATGTTTACCTGGGGTACCCAAACTTTCGATCCCCACTGTATACCTGATAATTCACACGCTTCACTAGCATTAACTCACATGTTCTAATTTAATTGATAATATTTTTACAAATGTACTGGATTGGAGCATGAAAGTATTAGTGACCACTTAACATTTTTTCACATAAAACATAAAAAAAATAATCTATAACTTTGGTTGGCACACGTGTCTAGATGATACTCACCAAATTTGGGGCCATTTAGATTAAAACACAATGAGTTGCATCTTTTTGCGCAAGGGGTGCGATTTAGGTGGCCGCGCATTTCACCCCACATGGCGTACTTCCTGTTGAGTTTAGGGTGTGGCTGACTATTCTGTTTGCCCTGAGGTGTCCTATGGATGTACCAAGTTCTGTATTTCTACATTGGAAAAATTTATTTTCACTTTCCATAAGGCCAATGTATTTTGACTTGTCTAGGGGTCGCCACTGAGTCATTTTTCATATTTATGAACAATGATCCTAAAAATAAAAATATCACTTTCCCAAATGATATGACAAAAAACAATGGAAAAGGAGGTAATATGGAATACATGGTCAATTCATGATCAATATTGGGCCACTGGTCACTAAGATTGTAACAACAAATACACATTTTCTTAACAATATCATGGACAATACCAATACTTTTTTTTTTCTGACTCCAACAAACAAAAAAGAAAAGCCAAGGTAAAGATAAGCAATATTTGTAATTTTTCATTAAGCACAGGAAGATTCCTAAATCATATGAAGATGTTTCCAATCCATAAAAGTGGAGACAGCCACCAGTTTACAAACTACAGACCTATCTCCATGTTGCCCCAAATTCTAGAAAAACTTTACATCGCCCATATAGATTGTTTTATTACAAAATAGAACCTACTTAATGACAGTCAATACAGATTTAGAAATAATAGATTAACTGCACAACTACACACTCAATAGAATCAGGACAAAAAAAACAAACAAATAAAGCGCAATCATCATGTTTTGATTCGACTCCCATTCCTTGCAGTGTCATGCAGGGGTTGTAATTTAATGGTAATATTAATGCTTTCTGTGAAATTAAAACCAATCTGCTCATTTACAGACTAAAGTTATTTTTGATCTAAAATAAGGCTGTGCAAGATGGCTAATAAATAAAGGGGGCACATTTTTGCATAGAGCACCTGCGCAGGGTTTGGGGGGTGCGCTGACAACAAGTAGAGAGAAGCACTGATAGTGTGCAGGGTAGAACTGTGGAAATAGATGTTGCAGTTTTAGTGGGTCAAGATATTTTACAGTAGGTGTAGTTTGGCACAACTCATAAAACATGGTCTGCAATAGTCTGGTAGGCCATTGTAGAGAAGGTTTCAGCATAAAAGCTCCCGCGCTGTTTCAGTGGACATGACGTAATGCGCATGCTTGTTTAACTGGTTCTGATTTCCTGATTTGCCTCCACAAGTAAACTAAGCAACGCTAGCGGCAAAATTGAAAATGAAGGAAATACCTCCAGCACACTTGAAACTGTCAGATTCTTCTTTGTTTGTTGTTTGTTTGTACTACTAGGACTTGGATTTTCTTATTGGTGTCATGCCCGCCTTTAAAGCCCATTTTAGTATTTCTCCACCTCACTGACAGAAATTCAGGTTGCTCATCAACCTCACAGTTTCAGGGCCGAGCAAAGGTCAATATTATTTTTATATTATAAAAGTGAAAAGGCTGTATATCCAAAATATTCCTCATCTCACTGAGTAAACTTTTAAAGAGTGACCGTTTAACTCCCATTACCAACTCAAAGGACCACCCAATTACATCTATTCCAACTTTAATCTTTCATTTGCTTCATTATCCCTAAGTTTGAAGTCACTGCTTACTTTGGACATCTTCCTAAAACCCTGGATAAAATGTTAAAACCAGGATGTCTCTGTGTAATCCTCTGAGAGCGTGTCCTGGCCTGAATCTGTCCAGGGCTGAGCTTCAAACCAGTTTCTCCTGAGTCACACCGGTCTCTGTGGTGTTGCGGCGGCCAGTTTTTCATTTTCCTGATAAAGTGCAATAAAAAGAGTAAACTATTTTAATGATGTAAATGCTGGAGTGTGCTGACCTCTGTTAAACTGTCGGGACACAGAGCCTTTGGGTGACAGCCAATGAATGTTGACACTGTGTCCCAAGTGGATTATGCAATCACACTGTAAAGACAAGATAGTTTACATTAACAATGATGTAAGCAAATGTTTTATTTCTTGACGTTGTAGTTATTTTTTTTAACCTTTCATGTATAATTTGTTCCAATCACAGTACAAACAATGGTGTTAGTTTTTAACAGGACTAGCTTGGAATAGAGGCACTATATGGCATGTTTCTTTCTGTGTTATTAGGACACAAGAACAAAAGGGTGAGGGGGACGAGTCAAAGTACGTCGAAAACCTGTGAACCATGTCATGCCAGTAAAAAACAATTGATTGAAGCAGCATTGATCTCCCAGAACAATGAAAAAAAAAGAAAAAAGCTTTATTCTTTTAAGTGTTATTTTTTTTGCAAACTCTAAGGTGTAAGCATAAATGTAAAAATAACTAAAAAATTGACACTAGAATCTGGAATAATAAAACACTTTTGATTGTCAGATGACTGCAATGTGACACCAATGTCACACATCTGAGATATTTTCACATATTTTGAATATGGCTGACAGGTGTTGGTTGAATTGCTCCCTATGTACACATACATATCAGGGGCTATAGCTTTTTACTTTATGCTTTAAATAGATGTTTTATGGCTCTTGCATTTATTACAGTGGATGAGTGCTGGACAAGTCTTTTAATATGAAATGTTAAATTTTCATGTCTGGTCCCTGAGACCCACAGGAGTGTTGTGTGCATTAAAGCATGCCCATATAAAGTGCTAATAATGAGCTAATGCTGGTGAAGCGTGCGCTGAGTGTATGCGGAGCCGTCTGCTCATCGTTACGCTGATGACTCTGCTGGGAGCTCCCTCTGAAGCTATCTGTGTCCGACAGCAGCAGCAGGTGGACCGTCAGGCTGACTGGCTCCAAAATGCCTCCGAATATTCAAGACAACCACCGTTTTTAATCCAGATGTCAATTAAAATGATTTGGTTTTAACTATTGGGTAAATTGACGTTAAAAGTATGGTTTGACTTCAGCAACTTTCCGAACTCTTGACACCACTGACGGAATTTTTTTTTCAAATATCTTAGCTCTGTATCTTGGAAAAATAGTGCTTAAAATCGATGAAGGTGGATAGAAGCTGATTATGAGCATTGGCTGCAGAACAATAAAAAAAGAAACCTAGGAATTATGGGAGACAGTGACACTCTAAGTGTGTTCATCTTCTCTTCTCATCTCACGTTCATGTTATGTGCTTTTGTAGGGATTCAGAGAATATGAAGGTTGTAAAATGTGAAGTAGTTTCAAACATATTTTAAAGTCATTGCCATCATTTCCAATTAAAAAGCAGTTGGGTCATATCAATCACCTGTTGAGATAGTGCCATCACTTGTGTAAGGCTGTTGGTATTTTTTGTTGACAGCAAATATTGTTTTATACATTTTTGCTCGGTTAGCATGTAGCAACAAATGGAAATCTAAGGGAGTCAATTTTTCTCTAAATTATTCGATAAACTGAGATAATCTCTAAAACGGCAGACCAGTACCAAACAATCCATGGCCCTTGACTGGTCTACAGACCAGTGGTTGGGAATCCCGGCCTAACGAGCGGAAAATAAATAAATGAAAAAGTGACGATGCACACTAAACAGCAGCTGTTATGTATTTTTTTTTAGCAAAGACTAGAGCCATAGACAGACAGAAGTTTTTTAAAACTGATATTATGCTCTGCCAAAACTCATTGTGTAGGACAACTGTATAAGAAAAAGAAAAATACAGTACTGTACATTGGCCTGAACTCTTAGATCAGACTTGGTCCAGGTGCGGAGTGAGTTCATTGGATTGAGTGATTCGGGGCTTGAACGTTTTGGACGGTCAGTGTGAGAGTGAGACAGCGCTGGGGGGGGACACTGTGATGTCTGTGTGATGGATGGCGGGGAAGGAGAGGAGTCGAGCTGGGACGAGCGTGCATCACATTTCAGCCTGAGTCATCCACACGGTAAATATGATGAATATTCAGCCAGGACTCAGTGGGGAGAACAGAGGAGCCCTCTCCAGCCAGAAACAAAACTCTATACTCTATGCACCACAGTCCTGTCTAGTCCTGAATTTGGGATAAAGGTTCTCAGCTGTAATTTCTGTAGTAGTCAGGTTTCTGTAGTTTATCTCAGTCTACAAAGTCACAAAGAAGTACACTTTGTTTTGTTTTATTTCCAATATGCAATTGAATGTAATTTAGTACTATAGCAATTTGTATTCAGCAACCTTTAGTTACACTTTTTTTTTTCATCCTTTTCATGATAAGGGTGTGAATTTCTCTTACCCATCTCCCATCACATCAACCTTTCTGGTCCATTTATGCTTACAATATACGACACGCAAAAAGCCAACAGACTCTTTCCTTATGGGCTCTTTACTCAACATGGCAAGTAAAAACATCCTGATCCTTTTCTTGTTTTTTTTTTTTTATGTGAATTTACTTTACATCTAATATGAGACAGAAAAAAAAAGAAAAAATTAAAAAACACACAAAAATATATATATTTTGGGTGGGATGGAGCCTATTCTAGACATCCAGTTGAATAAACCCTGAACGATGCCAGTTAATGTATATATTACCCGTCACCTCATTGACCAGTCCAAGCATCTCTGAAGAGTTTATTTGTATCCTTCCCTATTTCTTCTTTCTTCAACAATACCATATTTTTACTTTACTTTAAAACTGTCTCTTTTACTCTTAGACTACCAAGGAATACATGTACAGCTTGACAAACATAGTACTAACCTAAAAGAACAGTAGAGAGTGTTTTTATCAATGAATATAAATGAGCTTAGATTTGTTGTGCGGGATCTACAGTTTGGCCATTTTTAAAAAAGACACATTTTTTATAACAAACTGGAAATGTTTCTATAAGTTGATTTCTGGTTGTTCTACATTGCAAACAATAGTGTTGTTAAATTACCATTTGAAAGAACAATTGAGCGGTTTTCTTCATTAACTACAACCAAACAATATCACAGAATGCTGTTTAGTGCCCGCGTCAGCTCATAACCTAAAATAACCGCCATCAATTTGTTGCTTTTTCCTTCCTCATAAGGTCATGCAGAGTTTGTCAGATGCAGCAATAACAAACAGTTTTTAATGACTTTCATGGCTGAAGTGTTTCTAACGATGCACTCTCGCTGTGAAGGATGGCTGTTATTTGTCTCCATCATATCTGCTGCTCGCCGTGCCCACGAACACATCTCCATGATTACAGCTACAAACTGGTCGTGTGTAATTATACTGCACTGTGTAACGACGCTTTCCCCTCTAATAACACGTCTGTTTGTCTGAGGAAAGATGAAGCGGGCAGGAGCAGCACAACGAACAACACAGCCTTCTAAACAAAAAAACAACAACATCATAAATACAGATTGTGTGGCAACTTCAACAACACCTTTCTTATTCTAGGAATATAATCACATAGAACACAAAGATGAAAAAAATGTGAACAAATCGGATGAGAGAGGTGTGTTCAAAGCTTTTAGAGAGCCAATAGTTGTGAGAGTGAGGCTTTCATAACTGTTTTCATTTGGTTTAAATCAGGATATGCCAAATACAAATAAAAAGTGCAAAAGAAAAAAAAGTCAATCCAAACAGTATTATCAGGAGTCTATAAGTGTGTAGACTAAAAATTATTTAACACTTCTCTTTTTTTTAAGAAACTCTGGCTTCCTCCCACTTTCCAAAGACCTTTAAAACTGGCCTTTTAGTGAATGAATGTGAAAGTAAATGGTTGTCTGTCAATGTCTGTGTCTAAGTGTTAGCCCTGCATTTACCTGGCCATTGTCTAGGGTAAACCCTGCCTCAGGCCCAAAGCTACTGGAATAGGCCCCAGCCACAAGATAGATAAGTGGACTAAAAAAATATTTTTGTGTAAAATTATTCTTGCTGATAATAAACTAACACCAAATAAACTGTTATCTCTTTAACTTGCTTTTACCACAGTGGGTCATATTGAACATTAAAATTAAAATTACACATTTTTGGTTGGCATGGTGTCAAAGTTTCAAAAGCAACAACAGTGACTGTACAGTAATATGTTTCACGAGTGGTGGAGATTTAATATATATTTTTTAGATTAGTTTGTTATACTTTAGGACAACGTACAATGTACATTAAGCCAGAGAAAAGATGCTTGTACCAGATTATATCTTAGCAGCTAATTTTCATCTGTAGTCCTATATTGTACATGTTTTTGGTGGTGGGGGGAACCAGAGCACACGGAGGAAACCTGTGCAGTCATGGAGAGAACATGCAAACTCCACACAGAAAGGCCCTGCCCTGGATGGGAATTGCACCTAGGACCTTCTTGCTGTGAGGCAGGAATGCTACATGTTATATACAGACTGCATTATATAAGCAGTCTCACAGAAAGCCGGTAAAGAAAGGCACTGTTTGTTATTATATTCAAGGACAGTTGGAGACTATCAATGATAGTTGGAGAGGTGTCTGGAGTAAAACAGTAAATATTAGACATTATTGGTAAAAATGTCTAATGGGGCTCCATGTTATTTGTGGCTCCTCGTTAGTCTAGAGGTGTGCACCCCCGCCTGCCAAGCAGCGTAAAAACTGTGCCACACTAAATATTGGAACCACCAGATGATTTACTGTGGGCCCCACTAGAGAAGTTGTTTCCTGAAAATGCCTCCATTTGACCTTTTTGGCTTGTTGTAAATACCTACTACAAATCATTCCAAAATTCACTATTTATGTTGATAGTTAGAATAATTGATTTATGTAAGGTACTTGATATAGATTAAACTATGTTAAGGACAAAATGTCTTAAACTCCCACAGCTTTTTACAAGAATATTTTTAAAACACAATTTTAATGCCTGTAATCTGTTTAGTCAATTTTTCCATAAATAAACTATATTTAAGTTTCTATCTCAACTTCTAAGCATGTGTTTTGTCACTCTGTAATAATGGTATTCGCTGCAGCAACAATAGGGGAATTATACTGTTTTGAAGTGGATATATTGAATGAATATTTATTAGGTTCTTTATACAGCCGCGATCAAAGACACCCGAGTTAGAGAAGATGAGAACTTTGAATGAACTGAGCAGAAACCCAGTTGAGGAATTAATGAATGCATAAATAAATGGTGACTCACAAACAACAACAACAGGCTGAGAGAAGTTCGAACTTAGAGATGTTCGAAGCTAGAGGTCGTCAGCATAAACACAAAAACAGAAATAGAGCTTGAACAAAGCTGACTCCAAAGGTGAGTCTTTTATTTTAAATATATTTTATGGTATTTCAAAGATAAGTTGTAGCTGTGAAGCTTTTTCCAATTGATATAATTTTTGTTACTGGACCTCTGGGAGTATGAGGCCCGGGGACCTCTGCTATCCGGTCCCTGTACGACCGGAGCAGGAGCTTGGTTCATTGCCGGCAGTAAGTCAGACCTTTTCCCGGTGCATGTTGGACTCCTGGAGGGCTGCCCTTTGTCACCGGTCCTGTTCATTATCTTTATGTTCAGGATTTCTAGGTGCAGCCAGGGGCCGGAGGGAGTCTGGTTTGGGGACCACAGGATCTCGTCTCTTCTTTTTACAGATGATGTTGTCCTATTGGCTCCATCAAGCCAGGACCTTTAGTGTGCACTGGGACGGTTTGCAGCCGAGTGTGAAGCGGCTGGGATGAGGATCAGCACCTCCAAGTCTGAGGCCATAGTTTTCAGTCGGAAAAGGGTGGCTTGTCCCCTTCAGGTTGGTGAGGAGTTCCTGCCTCAAGTGGAAGAGTTCAAGTATCTTGGGGTCTTGTTCACGAGTAAGGGAAGGAAGGAGCGTGAGATCAACAGACAGATTGGTTCAGCTTCTGCAGTTGATGTATCAGTCTTTCGTGGTGAAGAAGGAACTAAGCTGTAAGGCAAAGTTCTCAATTTACCAAGAACTTTGCCTTACAACCCTGTAAAAGACATTTGTAATCTCAGTGGGACTTTCCTGAATAAACAAAGGTTAAATAATGTTCCTACTCTCACCTATAATCGTGAGCTTTGGGTCATGACTGAAAGGACAAGATCCTTTAGTCCTTCTGGCCGGATACAGGCTGCCGAATTTAGCTCCCTTAGAGATAAGGTAAGCGGAAGAAGATGGATGGATGATTTTTGTGTTTTTCTTTAAAACTGTGAACACAATAAAGTTGATAAAACTTATAAAACTTTAGACTAAAAATTGATGTGATGGCTCATCTATTAAAAATAAACATGTTTAAATATTGTCTTTTATTATCATTGCACATCTGCTAAAACTACTCAAATTGACTTTTACTTATTTTTTGTATATTCTCAGCAATATCAGATATTTCTGCAATTTTGCAGTATTACTCCGCAACGAAAATAACCTGCTCCTCAACACCACCAAAACGAAGGAGCTCATCGTGGACTTCAGGAAAGAGTCTAGAGGCACACACGACACCATCCACATCAATGGAATGGACGTTGAGCGTGTCTCCAGCTTCAAGTTCCTGGGGACCCACATCTCGGCTGACATGACCTGGACAACCAACACCTCCAGCCTGGTCAAGAAGGCTCACCAGCACCTCTTCTTCCTGAGGACACTGAGGAAGAACCAGCTCTCCTCGGCCATCCTGGTGAACTTCTACCGCTGCGCGATAGAAAGCATCCTGACGAACTGTGTCACAGTATGGTATGGGTGTTGCTCTGTCGCGGAGCGCAAGGCATTGCAGCGGGTGGTGAAAACTGCCCAACGCATCACAGGGACTCCACTTCCTGCCATCGAAAACATCCAGAGGAAACGCTGTCTGCGTCGAGTTCGCAGCATCCTTAAGGACTCCTCTCACCCAGCCCACAGACTGTTCTCCCTCCTCCTCCGGCAGGCGTTTCAGGTGCCTCCGGACTAGAACCAGCAGACTAAAGAACAGTTTCTTCCCCAGAGCTGTCTCTTTACTGAACTCTAACCCTTGCTGACCCCACACCTCTCACAGACTCCTCTCTCACCCCCCACCATGCCACTCCCCTCACAGACTCTCCTCTCACCCCCACCATCCCACTACCCTCATAGACTCTTCTACCCCCATCATCCCACTCCCTCACAGACTCTCCTCCCACCCCCACCATCCCACTACCCTCATAGACTCTTCTACCCCCCCCACCATCCCACTCCCCTCACAGACTCTCCTCTCATCCCCCACCATCCCACTTCCCTTGCACTACTGCACCTTTGCTACCAACTGTTCATACAGTACCAACTGTTTACATTTCACTGTTTGCACTACCTTAAATCTACTGCTTACCTTAAGCTAACATACAATTGTATACACCTACCTGTAAAATTCTGTTTATAGTTAGAGACATCTGTATATTACATGTGTGTGTGTGTGTGCGTGTATGTTTGTTTGTGTGTGTGTGTGTGTGTGAGTGTGTGTATGTGTGAGTATGTGTGTATGTGAGTGTGTGTATGTGTGAGTGTGTGTATGTGAGTGTGTGTGTATGTGTGAGTATGTGTGTATGTGTGAGTATGTGTGTATCTGAGTGTGTGTATGTGTGAGTGTGTGTATGTGAGTGTGTGTGTATGTGTGAGTATGTGTGTATGTGAGTGTGTGTGTATGTGAGTGAGTGTATGTGTATGTGTGTGTGTGTGTATGTGAGTGAGTGTGTGTGTATGTGTGTGTATGTGAGTGAGTGTGTGTGTGTGTGTTTGTGTGAGTATGCGAGTGTATGTGTATGTGTGTATGTGAGTGAGTGTGTGTATGTGTGTGTGTATGCGTGTATGTGTGTGTGTTCGTGTGTGTATGTGTGTGTGTGTGTGTGTGTGTGTGTGTGTGTGTGTCTGTGAGTGAGTGTGTGCTTGTGTGTAGCGGCCTTGTATGACACGCTGTATTACATTACATTTAGAGTACATATTCACCTGTAAATGCTGTTTATAGAAAAGAGACACCTGTAATTATATTTATGGTACACACTCACCTTTTATAGTAATAACCATCTGTATATTTATATTCATTGTACATATTACCTGTAAATCCTGTACATCTCCATATCCTGCACGCAAAACCATTGTATATATCCTGCACTTTGCTGCTATTGCACTTCTGGTTAGACCTAAACTGCATTTCGTTGCCTTGTACCTGTACTTGTGTAATGACAATAAAGTTGAATCTAATCTAATCTAATCTAGAAATGTGATTCCGGGAGAGATGTCAAGCTCTAATATTTCCTGAAATTACATTTTTCATAACCTCACCCAAACCAGTTTTTGTTACCAAATTTGTTCTTTGTTTGCAAAGTGCTTTTTTATATTCTCCATCCACCAATCCAGGAACATCTTTTCTACAAAGAAAAATGTATTAATTAATAAAAAAAAGAGAGAGAGAAAGATGTAGAGAGCAAATGTATCTGGGACACATAACAGAGACTTTATAAGCATAATATTTGTCACATTCAAATTCAAAATAACTTAATCCCTAAGTGGAAATTCAGTTGCTTCAGTCTTTAAATGAATTCCCAAGCACAGTTATAAAACTTAGGATGCTCAGTAAAATGAATTTTAGTATAAAAGAGTATAACAACGGATACAAATTTGATTGTAGTCTGCAGGCAGTGAAAACGCCAGCCTTAGATACAGTCACTGAATTTCTACAGTTGGATATTTTAATATATACATGGTTTCTATGAGTTCAAATTATGTACTTTATATTGTCAAAACAAATTGTCTTGACTGTTTATTAAAAAGGTCCACTGTTGCTTGGGCTTAAAAGTGGGAAATAATCAACTTTGCCGCTTTAATGACTTTATTCAATAAACGTGTGTAAATAAAGACGAGAGCCTGAGTAAACTAAATTAAAACTGTGCCTTGGAGCTGTTAGTTTTTCGAAGATTTGACACATTTTTTTGGCGCTTTCATATCAGGACGAGGAGAGGGGAATGTATGAGCCGCGGCAAGTGCCAGTCAGGTTCAGTGGTTCATTTAATTAAAGCGCTTTTTAATCTCCAGAGGCGGTTGCACCACAATAATCACATCTGGTTTAACAAAAGACAACTGTCACACAGGCCACAAACCAATAGGCTTCCATTCGGTTGTCTGCTAAGATTTATTGACTTTACCGTAATCATAGATAGAAACAAGACTTGATTATTTAAATACTGGGAAATTAAACAAGATGTATGATGGGGCAAACTTATGAAGACATAATGCATGTGAATGGATATAGATTGTGCTCTTGAAGTGGTAGTTCATTGAGGGACAATAATTACTAGATGTAATGCAAAGAGGGTTATCTACAGAGGGGAGGTCTAATGTAGAAATTAGGTTGCCTTTATTGCCGCTTTCTTTAGAAAAAAACCTGAGAACGTATTTTAGATCAAGGGTTAGCTACAGCTGTTGAGCCATTTCAGAAATCCAGACTTTAATAGAATCATTGACAATAAAATAAGGAAAACCTATGTGGTCTGTTAAAACAATAAAAGTGCTTTTCTCTGCTGGCAGTTAAGCACTTTACATTAAGTGTCCACTCACATATTCTTAATAAAAAATAATCTCAATAATTCCCCAACGTCAAGAAGCTTGAAGCAATAGGGCTGGATGCCAACCTTTGTACAAACCTTCAAGATATGAATGCAAACTATGATTATTTATTATTATTGGAATCAATGAAAGCTAAAGCTATGGAAAATATTTTGTCACTGTCATAGTATTCAGGGCTTTCTTCAATCAACTGTCAAATGGCAGAAAGCTTGTAGAGAAACAGTATACAGTATAGGAAGTTCCATAGAGTTCTATTGAACTTCTAGAACAGTGTTTCCCAACCGGGGTACGCTGATCCCTAGAAGTCTGTGATGAGATTTCAGAAAGACGCAGAATTATTTGATAATTAATTACTTTCTTGTGCCGTACTGCTGCATGCTAGTGTGCCTTGACTGGTTGTCACTTGTGCTGTGGAAAATTTGATTATTAAAGATTAAGATTATTTAGTTACTGGAAATATATTGCCATGTCAGCTAGGATTTTAGCCCTTGAGAGGTTTCAAGAAAACACAGAATTTCCTCTTATCAGAGTTTAGTGTTTGCATGTCTCTGAGATTTCCAACTTTCACTTTCTGTTGACAGTGTGCATCAGGAAATGGGAGTAAGACACTCGTTTATGTCTGTATTAGACACTTATGTTATACAAAGTTAAACATTAGAGTTTTGTTATGGTTATGTAGTGTTTACAGTCCGTTATCTGCCTCTGATGCAGGTCCCAGAGCAAGCCTTCAGTCTGCATCAGTCTCTGCACAAATAATAAGATTTATCTAAACAAATGTTGGATAGCAGTGACATTAATCAATTCAACAATCAAAAAAAGCTGTGAATAGTTGCTACTTGTTCTCAGAGAAATTATTGTTGTTATTTAGTTCTTTCTGTGCAATAATTCCACTGAAGCTGAACAGCCCTGGCCTTTGTCATGTAGTCACTGTGCCATAATAAAAATACTCCTCCAGTTTTAGTCGGTAGCACAATAACTACATTATTGATCATGTCATTAGAGTCTCTACAAACTAGTTGGTTTAGACTTCACTTTTGATTTTACAGTTTTATGGCAGTTATGTTACTAACATAATTAATGTATTTCATTCTGTTGTTTTATAGTATCCCGGCAGACATTGTTGGCTACACACTAATCAGATGTCATACCTTTTATATGACCACTTTTTGAATATTCATCGACACGTATGAGGGGGTACTCAAGGTATGACAAAATAGCCCAGGTACACAAGACAGAAAAGTTTGGAAACCACAGTTCTAGAAAATTTAGTTTCTGTTTTAAATTTAATTGCTTCTGTCTTCAGTGTTTTTGAGTATTATACCTACTACATGTTTCGACTGCTAAGCTTTCTGCAGTCTACTTCAGAAGGGTCACGTGATGTTACAGTGCTCCCTGTAGTCCGACTTTTTTAGAACAGCATCCCAGTTATGAGACTGTATGTACGCCCCCTCATCCCGGATTACTATCCTATGGGCGTGTTTCCGAATATCAATCATCTTCTTCATCCGACAAAGGTTGGTCAATCAATTTTTTATGATCTTCCCTCCTCCTGTGGTCTGAATTTGCAAACATCAGGAAAAGTAATTTTTTGTGAAAGATCAAATGAACATTTTTTGACCAACCAGAAAATAGATGGTTGGTATGAGAGGGCTAACTAAAGATGGTCGGACTTTAAACCTACTAAGTGGCAATAAAACAAGACAGACCCAGTTACCATGTCAGTAAATCATCGATTGTTCACCAATGAACTCTTTATGGCAAATCCAACAAGAATAGGAGTTACGTGACTCTACCCCAATCTCTTTACCTAATTGTAGATTTTCGTATTTAATAGTTAAATTCGCAGTGGCTCAGTGGTAGAGCGGTCATCCTTCAACCTGGAAGGTAGGTGGTTTGATTCCCGCTCTCCTCACAGTTCATACTGCCGTTGTGTCCTTGGGCAAGACACTTAACCCTCCTTGCCTCCAGTGGTGTTCCAGCTGTAACACTGGTGAATGGAACCTTAATGTAAGTCGCTTTGGATGAAAGCGTCTGCTAAATGACTAAATGTAAATGTGAATTCGCAATGGGCTGATGTCAGAGGCCAATGTACAATGTTGGTGCCATATTCACACCAGGGGCGTAACCATGGGTGTTCCAGGGCCAACCAAAATGGCAGCTGGCAAACCCAAAATTTTGATGCAGAAATATCTTATAAGCTTTTTCAAAAGAGTTTTAGTTGAACTTTATTGTTTACGTTGTATAAACGGACTTAACTGGTAAAACATCCCCAATGAGGGAGAGCTCCCAGCTCGGGCTCGATCTGATGTAATTAGCTTTAAGTTGTTTAAGAGCTGCGTCCAGCCCTTTGACACAATCTGTCCTAAAGTGCACTATAGATTGGTAGTGTTAACATGTGTTATTCTTCTTAATTTATTTTTTACAAGTGAGACCAGCCATATGTTTGTACATGTTGTAGGGAGATCCAGATTAAAGGGACTATTAAAAGGTCTATCTGAGCATGTCCCAGACCCTCCCTTATATAACAAAACACATTGGGTATGTGATTGAAACAATTCTTTCTCTAGCATTATTGATTTCTTTACAAATGTGACTGGATTTTACAAAAAAATAAAATAAATTTGGGTGTTGTAGAGCAATTAATTCTGGCACACCCAGTTTTTCTGGGGCACACCCAGAAATTTATTTGCCCCTGATTCACACACTACAGAAAACACTCTTTAATAACTATGGACAGATGGCAAATCATGTGGCAGTTTACCTTAGACAATCATAATGACAGCAGTTGAAATGTAATCAACCAAAATCAAGCAGGAAGTTAACAAGTGCAGGAGCACAGGTTGGGCTAAATTGAAATGTCTGAATGAACAACAATCTTCTGTAATGTGTCACAGCAGTCTTATAATCCAGAGGTCCTTGGGGATGGCAAGTGGATGTTCAAACTAGTGCACAACTGTCTACTTTTACTGTGCCCCTAGCATCAAACTAACACACTGAAGTCCCCAAAAATCATGTGGCTTTTGAAACAGGAAGTGGTTTCTGAAAAATTGGCGTAATAAATAAATAAATAACATTAAGGGGTTAAACTTTTAAAATGTATGTATAGCTTTTAACTAGAATACAGTTGTGATGCAAGGTAGCCCTGTGGTGTGTCAATAAATCCCAACAACAACACAGAGTTCAGAGGATTAATGCAGAACTTTGTGGACTGGTCGCGGCAAAACCACCTCCTGAGGACACAGAGAAAGGACATTGAGAGAGAGGGCTCTGAAAAGTACCTGGGTGTTCACTTGAACAATAAACTGGACTGGACCATAGATTGTTTATAAAGAGGATGTTATCTGCCCATTGGTCCCCTATTTACCGATTTTGTCATTACGACAGGGCAACAAAATGGCCGTTACATCCAGGCTTTCCCGCTTTTACTCTATAGTAAAACAATAGTTTTTAGATAGCATAAACTGACATATTAAACAAAAATTCCCCCCCTCAAGAGTCACGTAGTAAAAACTTAGCTCTAGGGACCGGAGTCATCTTTTGTACCAGGCTGTAAACATGATATTTATACTTGTAAAGTCGCCATTGGGTTTCTCCTTATATTTCCGCTTTTGGAGCCTGCCCTCTGGTGGATGGAGGTATATCGCTGTAAAATCGCCGTATGTGGCGCCCTTACACGAGGACCATTTAAGAGGTTCCATGGGAGAGGCTTGGACTGGACTCATAACACAGATGCACTGTACATAAATGGCCAGAGCAGGCTCTACCTCCTGAGGAGACTGCAGTCTTTTGGAATGAAGAGGACACTCCTGTGGACCTTCCATGACTCTGTTCTGTACGATGTGGTCTGCTGGAGCAGCAGCATCACAGAGAGGGAGAGGAAGAATCTGGACAAGGTCATTAGGAAGTCCAGTTCTGTCCTAGGCTGTACTGGGGACTATAGTTCAAGAGATGGGTGACAGAAGGGTCTATGCTGGACCATGATGCCCAGCCCCTGCAGGACGTCCTGTCAGCTCTGAAGAGCAGCTTCAGTAACAGACTGCTCCAGGCTTGGTGTGTAAAGGCGAGATTCTGCAGGTCTTTCCTTCCTGCCGCTGTCACAGAATTCACACAGAACACTGCTAACACATAAACTCTTGTTACTGTGCAATATTTCCACAATCATCCTCATCATCTCACCGTTCAAGATTTATGTGTGCAATATGTTACACAACCTGCAATCTACACTATCTATTCACATCCATACTGTACATACAGTATTGTTCAAAATAATAACAATGTGACTAACCAGAATAATACAGGTTATTAGTATATTTTTTATTGCTAAATGGCAAACAAGTTACCAGTAGGTGCAGTAGATTCTCAGAAACCAAACAAGACCCAGCATTCATGATATACACGCTCTTAAGGCTGTGCAATTGGGTAATTAGTTGAAAGGGGTGTGTTCAAAAAATAGCAGTGTCTGCCTTTGGCTGTAGCTGTAAACTCAAATGTTTTTGTTTCTAGGATTTAGCAACAATCCTGTGAATCACTAAACTAATATTTAGTTGTATGACCACAGTTTTTTAAAACATCTGTGTGGCACCAACTTGTGGCACCTCTTAGCTGTTATTCCACTCCATGATTCTTTAACAACATTCCACAATTCATTTACATTTCTTGGTTTTGCTTCAGAAACAGTTTCTCAATTGGATTAAGGTCTGGGGATTGGGCTGGCCACTTCATAACATTAATTTTGTTGGTTTGGAACCAAGACTTTGCCTGTTTACTCATGTGTTTGAGATCATTGTCTTGTTGACACAAGCAATTCAAGGGCAAGATCCCTGATAAATAGGCCCAGCACCATTGTAGGAGAAACATGTTCATATCATGATGCTTGCTTCACTGTCTTCACTGTGTCTTGAATTCAGAGTTTGGGGGTCGTCTCACAAACTGTCTGTGGCCCTTGGACCCAAAAAGAACAGCTTTTTTTTACTCTCATCAGTCACAAAATGTTCTTCCATTTCTCTTTTGGCCAGTTGATGGTGTTCTTTGGCAAATTGTAACCTCTTCTGCACATGCCTTTTTTTTAACAGAGGGACTTTGCGGGGGATTCTTGAAAATAGATTAGCTTCACACAGACGTCTTCTAACAGTATTTACAGGTAACTCCAGACTGTCTTTAATCCTCCTGGAGCTGATCATTGGTCTTTGCCATTCATGTTATTCTTCAATCCAGTTTGATTGTTGTCTTCCGTTTTCTTCCACATCTCTCTGGTTTTGCTCTCCATTTTAAGGCATTGGAGATCATTTTAGCTGAACAGCCTTTAATGTTTTGCACCTCTTTATAGGTTTTCCCTACTCCAATCAACTTTTTAATCACAGTACACTGTTCTTCTGAACAATGTCTTTAACGACTCAGGCGTTCAAAACATGTTCAATAAGTGCTGGTGGCATCATCATTAAATAGGGACCACCTTTTTTTTTCACAAAATTGATGACCTCAATGATTGAATGCCACACTGCTATTTTTTGAACACACCCCTTTCAACTAATTACCCAATTGCACAGCCTTAAGAGTGTGCAAATCATTGTTTGTTTTCTGAGAATCTACTGCACCTACTGGCAACTTGTTTGCCACTTAGCAATAAAAATATACTAAAAACCTGGATTATTCTGATTAGTCACATTGTACTTTTCTGTGATACTTTTGAGTCTCTCCTGTATTTGCAAAATGCCATTTCCCCATTGTGGGACTAATAAAGGTTTTCTTATCTTATCTTATTTTAAATAGGGGATTGTTAACGGTTTATTTCTAACTTTCTGAACTTCAGAGAGCATTCTGCTCATGTGTATTATAATGTAGACAGACTGCAAAGTTTGAATTCATGGACGATGTATTTAACCCACCTAATACCATACTATAGCTGAAACATTTAAAAAAAGGGAAGAGAGAAAAAAAGTTTTGACAATGAACAAAAATTTTAACACTTTTGTTTTTTTCCTCATTTTTCATTAACTGAAGATTTAAGATTCTGTCTATGAACACAAAAGGCCTACTTCTCTCAAATATTGTTCACAAATCTGTCCAAATGAGCATTTCTACTTTGCCGAGATAATCCAAAATTGAGATAATTAATATGCCAGAGGTGTGGCATATTAAGATGCTGATTAGGGAGCATGATTATTGCACAGGTGTGCCTTTGGCTGGCCACAATAAAAGGCCACTCTAAAATGTGCAGTTTTATCACACAGCATAATGCCACAAATGTCAAAAGTTTTGAGAGAGCGAGCAATTGGCATGTTGACAGCAGGAATGTCTTCCAGAGCTGTGGCCCATGAATGAAATGTTAATTTACAGCGATACTGTGATGAGATTATGAGGCCCATTGTTGTGCAATTAATCCATGACCATCACCTCATGTTGCAGCATGATAACGCACTGCCCCATGTTGAAAGGATCTCTAGACAATTCCTGGAAGTTGAAAACATCCCGTTTCTTGAATGGCCAGCATACTAATCGGACATGTCACCCATTGATCACCCAACTTTGCACAGCCATTGAAGAGGAGTGGATCAACATTCCACAGATTACAATCTACAACCTGATCAACTCTATGTGAAGGAGATGTGTTGCACTGTGAGGCAAATCATGGTCACACCAGATACACCAATACAGTGAAACTGCACATTTTAGAGTGGCCTTTTATTGTGACCAGCCTAAGGCACACCTTTGCAATAGTCATGCTCTCTAATCAGTATCTTTATATTCCACACCTGTGAGATAGCAAAGGAGAAGTGCTCACTAACACAGATTTGGACAGTTTTGTGAACAATATTTGAGAGAAATAGGCCTTTTGTGTTCGTAGAAAAAGTCTTAGATCTTTGAGATTAGCCCATGAAAAATGAGGTAAAAACAAAAGTGTTGCATTAAATTTTTTGTTCAGTACAGAACTCAAGTGTGAATGTAGTCTTTGTGTTATCTGCTTTCCCCAGTCAAGTTGTATTTTTATTTTCCAAGGAATATAAATTTGCTTCACTCCAAAACCACTCTAGCAGCAGGAAACTGGCTCTACATTTTGTCTGAATAAGAATGAGATGGAGCTTCAAAACACCACTGCCAATCTGAACCAAATGTGCAAAACAACTCTGCAGAAATAACAATACATGGAAATAAACGGAAGGGAACAGATAATCATACAGTATGTGCTTTTGAAAACGCCAAATCTTCACCTTAATACAAGTCTTGTGTGTTCCACAGAAGCTTCTATTGATTAAAGTTTGTGTTGAAGCGAGCATCTGGCCGCCTGCTTATTTGCCCAGGTCCCATCTGCAAATGTGAAAGTGAATTATGTATTCTTCCCAAAGCTTTATAAAAAATGTACTGTATGTGTTATCAGCGAACACATAAACATGAGAATTTGCAGCGAAAAATAGCCTGGCAGATATAAAACCGGAACATAATTGCTTTCATTGTTTACCGAAATGCTCCAATAGCTAGTGCTGTGTGAAGTTTTATAGTCTGTGTTCTTAACAGCAGGCTGTGATTGGTGAGAAACAGCGGGAGACTGGAAGTGAGAGACGAGGTGAATCTATCATTAAAGCATGTGTTCTGAACTAAATGTTCCTCTCATTAAATCCCGTCTGTTCAAACAATTAGATGTACAAAGTGATGCAGTTGTGCACCTAGAAACTTAAGAGACAATGGGCAATGAACATAGTCTTCTTGTCATTTAAAGTTGAACAAGTAAAAGTTTTAAAAGTTACAATGTTTCAACTTGTAATTTTAACCCGACTATTTGTTTCACTATATACAAAAAATAAATACTGGTGGTATTCATTCTTTGGCACTGCTGCTATTGTTAATACTGTAACAGGTCTTGGTTTGGTGGAGCCTATCCATTCTGATTTGGGGTTGAGGAACAGTTAGGGCTGTGCCAAATATCAAATATGTTACATTAGAATAAAATTAAAAATGGGATAATATATTTTTATTCTATACAAACACTTGAGGCTAAGGTTTAAGGTTCCTCAACCTCTCTGTTCTTCATTGGAGAGCAGATACATGTAAACTCACATTTAGTTTTCAGATTCTGTAATGGTTCTGTAATGACTCTCTACTCACCGCCAAAGCGATGTAAAGATTAAGTTTATGTCTTTACATTTTCTCTAAGACCCAGATGACTAATCACACTCACACTATACACCACCACAATGGATTTGAAATGAAACAAACAAGATGTGCTTTAACTGCAGACTTTTAGCTTTAATTTGAGGTTATTTACATCCAAATCAAGTGAACGGTGTAGGAATTACAACAGTTTGTATATGTGCCTCCCACTTTTTAAGGGACCAAAAGTAATGGGACAGATTAACAAACATAAATCAAACTTTCACTTTTTGGTTGCAAGTCAATTACAGCCTGAAGTCAGGAACGCATAGACATCACCAGGCGCTGGGTTTCATCCCTGGTGCTGCTCTGCCAGGCCTCTACTGCAACTGTCTTCAGTTTCTGCTTGTTCTTGGGGCATTTTCCCTTCATTGCATAACATTCCACTTCTTTCGCTTAAAAAACTCTTTGGTTGCTTTCGCAGTATGCTTTGGGTCATTGGTGTCCAATGAGTTTTGAAGCATTTGGCTGAATATGAGCAGATAATATTGCTCGAAACACTTCAGAATTCATCCTGCTGCTTTTGTCAGCAGTCACATCATCAATAAATACAAGAGAACCAGTTCCATTGGCAGCCATACATGCCCACGCCATGACACTACCACCACATGCTTCACTGATGAGGTGCTATGCTTTGGATCATGAGCAGTTCCATTCCTTCTCCAGACTCTTCTCTTCCCATCACTCTGGTACAAGTTGATCTTGGTCTCATCGGTCCATAGGATGTTGTTCCAGAACTGTGAAGGCTTTTTTAGATGTTGTTTGGCAAACTCTAATCTGGCCTTCCTGTTTTTGAGGCTCACCAATGGTTTACATCTTGTGGTGAACCCTCTGTATTCACTCTGATGAAGTCTTCTCTTGATTGTTGACTTTGACACACATACACCTACCTCCTGGAGAGTGTTCTTGATCTGGAAAACTGTTGTGAAGGGTGTTTTCTTCACCAGGGAAAGAATTCTCCGGTCATCCACCACAGTTGTTTTCCGTGGTTTTCTGGATCTTTTGGCGTTGCTGAGCTCACCGGTGCGTTCTTTCTTTTTAAGGATGTTCCAAACAGTTGATTTGGCCTCACCTAAAGTGTTTGCTATCTCTCTGATGGGTTTGTTTTGTTTTTTCAGCTCTTTGGCTCTCATATTGAGAGTTGACAGCAACAGTTTCCAAATGCAAATAGCACACTTGAAATGAACTCTGAACCTTTTATCTGCTTCTTGTAAATTGGGATAATGAGGGAATAACACACACCTGGCCATGGAACAGCTGAGCAGCCAATTGTACCATTACTTTTGGTCCCTTAAAAAGTGGGAGGCACATATACAAACTGTTGTAATTCCTACACTGTTCACTTGATTAGGATGTAAATACCCTCAAATTAAAGCTTGTCTGCAGTTAAAGCACATCTTGTTTGTTTGTTTCATTCCACTGGGAATGTGCACTGATTGGGCCACATGACCTCTACATGTACAATACAAGAAACAAGTATATTTCCCGACTGAAGGTTATTCATTAAGGAAACTTGATGACATTGTATATCGGTTGTGGTTAAGGGATCATCTTCTAACTTTTTGCTGAAGCATTGAATGTTAACAATCCCATAAACCTTCCCCATGGAGAAAATCGTGGAACTTGTTACATTATAAACACAGAGAATATAGTGGGCTTGTTAACACATTCTACAAAGTGTTACCATCACAATCACAATAACATGCATTTACAATATTCTGAACAACTCATTCTTCAGAGAATAAAGTGTGGTTTTCAGCTGTTTTAAAGCAGAGACATATATTTCCGCTGCTCTGAACCACAGTTTGGCTTCACTTGCCATCAGGCAGGAGTTTCTCCAACAGTTTCACAGCCGATCAGCTTCAGAAACCACTCCGAGCCGACCGCGATTAAATCCACGCAGGGCCATAAATTCTGATTTGTCATTCCTGAGGCTGGGCTGTTTCTCTGGGCCGAAAGGTCAGCACGGCACTTTCGGCGAACAGATATAGTGGCGTATTTGCATAGTGAGCATTAATGAGGTCTTGTACAGCCGGCTGCCTCCAGAGATGTCGAGTGAATTAGGAGCAGCATCCGTGTAAATCCTCATCAGCGCCAAGGAGATTGTGATTAGAGGGACCGTAAAGAAGCAGCTTCCACTCATATGATGATCTTTTCTATAATCACAAGGGAAAACTGCATTTAAGTTTGAATTAGAATGTGGCAAAACAACATCTCCCAAATCAAATGGCTCAATATTTTGAAAAACATGAGGCAAAATTATGATTTGTTACAATTAATTTTATTTTTATAACAAAGAACACTGGGTTCTTAGGACTATGTTAACCGTGAACTAGTATATATAACCTCAAATAAAGGTGCCAGAGTTGTAGACGGAAAGTTTTAGGACCTGTGCTTCATCAACAACTGAGCTCTGCCTAACCAGATTAGCACTGGAGCAGCATAGCTACATTTGAGGTTAATGAAATGCAGTTAAACTTGGCTCATGGATCGGGATTGGACACCATGATCCTTAAATCCAAATTGCCTTACTACCTCTCCACCACCATATCAATTGCAAGTTTGTAAGTGCAAGTATTGCAAGTATTTATTTCACCATTGGTCTAATTTGGCATAAATTTGCCCATAAACATTGTCCTCATCAAGTGACAGATTAACTGTTAAGGCATAAGCCATAGATGGGGATGAAACCCATGATCTTACAAGACCAAAAGCCTTGACCACCACACCCATTGATTTATGCATATTTTAGGCAAAAAGTAATATTGAGTAGTCCTTATTGGACCCTCAATAGGATGGGGACTTAATTAAACCCAGAAAAATCTTGGCAAACATGAAAATAGATTAAAAAAAATGTTGTAGTCATTACTATGACGAAAGTTAGGTGGACATTATATACCAAACATTTATTCATACCCCTACATTATTAGTCTGACTTTCCAGGTTTGTAAATGTATGTATTTCAAATCTTCAAATTGATACAATCTATTAATTATTAAACTATCAATTAATTATTGTAACTATATGGACGTAGTGAGTCTATTGATATAAAAATCAATTAGTTGAAGAGATGGGTTCAGTTTATGAAGGCTTGAGGTCACCATGTTTTAAGTGCTGATGAAGACACTGCTCTGGAAAACCATTAAAGTGCGAATAAGGCAGCGGGGAAAATGACCTTACTCATCATAAATAAGTCTCTTCATTGTGTGTCTGGTGGGAGGAATGGATTATTACCGCCTCTTTTCTTCTAATGTGTTGAATTTTCCTTTTTCTTTTCACAGCACACCTCACCAGAGACCGTTACCTTCAACATTATCATTTTACTCATTAATCACAACCTGAGTGAAGCTCTTAGGTAAATCAGGCCTCATTTGTTCAACACAAAGCCTCACAATAGCAAAGGGAGTGCGCTTATTTATGCTAATTGAAGACGGCATTTGCATTTCAAAGCCAAGGTTTGCAGTTTCTTTGCACAGAGGTGTTTCTCGGGTGAATAGCGCTGAACTCGTGGTTAAATGAAGCTCATTAGTTTTACTTTGTCAAAACCAAACTAATTGAACTGTGTTTATATTAAGGAAACACGCGTTACGGCTAAAAATAAGTCCCTGATTGAGCCGCCTCATGCAAGAATTTAATTATTACTCTGCAGGTATACAACTAATATAAGGCTTACAAATTTACTCTGGGATAAGGACACAAATATATTGAGGTAAATATGATTTCATTCAATATTTGTATTACCTTACACCGGAAGAGGTTTATACCGTTGCAAAGACTGTGGGTCATCTGCAAATGAATGTTAAAAAGGGATTGGTCATCTTAGTATAGCTTGAAAGGAGAAGAGGAAATAAAAATAAAAAAAATGATTTGGTCATTTTTATGTGTTATTTGACAAATTAAAAGACAAGTGTTGAAACACAGAAATATACTGTATGGTCCACAAAAGTTCCGTATGTGATGACATCACATTCCCACCACATATCCTCCTGACATATCTTTCCTTTCAGCAGTTCCCCTCTTGGGTCACTACAGCAAATCATTGTTAATGGCTTGCAAATATAATTTGGCAAGGTTTTTAGACCGGATGCCCTTCCTGATGCAACCCTCTCCATTTATCCCACAGTAAAAAAGTAGACCCACTGTGGCTAGATTATACCCTGCAGACATTTACTGATGCAAAGATCCATGAAGAAAAATTTCATTCACCAAGCCTCATCATTGTTCCAAACATCTGACATTTTTTGATGCAGCCATGAAGAGATGAGTTGGCTGTTAAAGCTCCACTACTTAATTTTCTGCTGGAGTCACGGTCTCCACACCACCACTCACCCCTAACAGCAAAGTAGTTACCTTTCCAATTTTTCTTTTATTAAATAAATGTAAAACTGAACCAATTTTCCACCACAAAATATCATTGCATTACTCTAAATTATTCCTAAATTTAGAGCTTACCTTTGAAATTCTAAAAAGTTCAGCAGTATTTTCTCTTTTTTCTTTTTTCAAAATTAGAATTAGTCCATATGTTCCATGAATTTTGTTGTTATTTTGTTGTCTGAGTGAGGGTTAGGGAACTTAGGGCTGGGTATGGTTAGGGGCAAAACACAGTGCTGTGGGAATATAGACACACTCCCCTTCAACCAAAAAGAAAAAAAAATATCTCTTTTGAAAATATCTCTTTTTTAGTTACATAACTACGGCCTGACTGTGCCACTATCTTACTAAATAGTCTGTGGAATTTTTTTTTTTAGTTTATGCATTTTATAAATTAAACAATTAGTAAGTGTTTTCCTAGATATCTATCCTGTCAGGACGTTGCCAGAAGAAATGTACTATTGATCAATACTGTTCAATATCAAACTGTGTCTGAAGCAGACGTCCAGTAAACCCTGCTGCTGAACTCCCCTCACTTTTCATCACAATAATGAGCAGCAAGCCACATAATAACTTTTCTATATTGGGGGTTATTATAAACACAGAAGTGGCATTAATTTTCCCTGCAGGCTTGATGTGTTTTCTCACTCATTTGGTTTGGGAGAGAACAACAGCAGAGACTCCTGCCGCCATCAAAGGGAAGTCATTTACCTCCTCGCTCGGCTGTGTCTCCCTGGGATCTATTAAGTTTTTAAATTAATGTGGGCCCTGCTAAAATAGTCAGCGCATAAACACGGCCATGGCACAGCATAGTTTTTGGGATGCTCTAATTTGCCCTCGGAGGGAAAGTGGTGCGCTGTACGTATACATTTACAATGATACTATAGAAGAAGAAAAGAGAGAACTGCCTGGCATCGGAACGAGTCAACAACCCGTCATTCTGATGGTTCTATAACATCATTTCTTCAATATGAAAATTTTGTCTCATAGAAAGGCCAAAGTTGTCAGTCCACTTTCAGAAGACTCAATCTATTTTTTTTCAGAAGACTATTTCTATTGTCAATGCACATGTGCAGCAGAAAATAGATACAACATGACAGTGTATATAATGTAACCAGTAGTATTATACTATACCATACTATACCATACTATACTATACTAAAAGACTTAAAAATAAATTAGATTAACTGTTTTGATTAACCGTAAACTGCAATTATTACTCTATTTTGAATGAATTCACTTGGGCAAAACACTTTTACCAATGTCAAAACAAATTTACCTTTTTAAAACATTTAAGAGTGTCAAACAAATTTTCATGTAACAAAACATTTTAAAAAGAAACAAAACAAATTTCCTAAAGGCCCATCCGACTGGAAAGAAAATGCCCATTGACCAATGGAAACACTACGCTTGGTCCCTTTGATCAGCCACACGTGAAACCCAAGGGTGTGACCTCACAATGTTTTCAACTAAATAGGCAGAACATTTCTAAAAAATAAAATAGATCCTTTCTGGATTTGACCAAGATGTGGAATTGTTTTCCTTTTTCCTTCTCATTGGCTGAACATGCTTTCACTGGGAGCATTCTCATTGGTCAATAGGCCAACTGGTTGTAAACCTCTGCCTTTTGGATCCCCACTCCCTGTCCAATGCTTGGTGTTCAAATTAAAGCTCAAATTGAGTTCTACTCTGACTCTTGCTCTGTACCCATCACTAGCCACAATACTTTGTGCCAAAGCAGAGATGCTTGTACCAGATAATAGTTTAATAGCTAATTTCCATCTGTAGTCCTATATTGTAAGTCTTTAGTGGTAGGTGAAACCGTGGGAAACCTATGCAGACAAGGGAGGAGAACATGCAAACTCTGGTTAAATAACCTGCTGCATCAACCGTGGTCATTGTATTGGGTGTTTTTTTTTATTAAATCTAATTTGTAAAAATGCTATAACAAAAACCACTATGCAGTTTAAAAAAAAAAAAAAAAATTTAAGTACAAAAAGTAGTCAATGGGAAAAGACTATTTTAAAATTTCCTTTGTATCATATTGTCATTTTTCAGATTAGGCATTTAATTCCATGAAAGTCTCTAATTTTCTTAAAGACAAAATTTATTTATTTATTTAAAATAATATTGATTAGGTTTAATTGGTTTTGGTGAACTGTGTCCTCACATCCATATTATTTGTGCCATTAATGAACCATCAGAACATTTGTGGTTCATTTATGTATTTATAACTGTGTCTTATGTATGTCATAAATTAACAGAGAATTATTTTTGTTTTTTTTTATTATATATAAAAATAACCCCACTCAAAAGGGATTATGGCCAAAATACTGGTTTGCTTTAGATTTGGTGTAACTGCAAACGAAACTGAATCATAATAAATATTACAGAATTTGTACTAATACATTATTTACTGGTGCATTCATATCTCCACAAGGCTCCTAATTAGCAAGTTTAATCCGTATGTTTAGAATTTGGTTGTGATACAGTGAGGTTTCATTCCTCGTAGCTCTTTGGAAACATCAGGAGTGTTGCTGAAGATTAAACATCAATTAATACCAAGCATCAGCTCTGTGTCTCAGCTGTTGTTTTGTCAAAATAATTAATTTACACTGAAAGCGGTGTGTCTCTGTGTGAACTCCAACTTGGGCAACTGGCATTTATGCGCCAAAAAATAATCTTAATATGCAATTAAGACTGAAACTTATAAAACAGTGTGTTAAGTGTTATTGAATTATCAGATTTTCAGGACAGGTGTACTCAGGGCCGTAGCCAGAGTTTAGAAACTACAGAGGTCCAGATCTTATTTACATATATTTAAGTTTCATTTAAAGAAAATCTTCAAATAGAAGATTGCACATTGAGTCTTTTACTCTTTGCCCTTTGTCCTTCTTCTCGACTGTGTTCTTTTTTAGCTGTTTTTGTTGAAGAGTATATTTAGCTCTGTTGAACAGCAGGAGAGTCTATGTTAGAAATTTAGGTGCTGGGCCCCTCATGAGGCAAGCAGCAAAAGCAAGTTTATCCAATTTAGTAGAAGGGGGTTTTGGGGAAAATTTTTAACAAAATAGGTGTCACAAGTCATGTCGCCAGCACCACCCGGTCCTGTAGATTCATCCTCTACAACATTAGGAAAATTAGACCTTTCCTATCAGAGCACTCTACGCAAATTCTAGGCCAGGCTCTTGTCTTGTCCAAACTGGATTATTGCAATGCCGTACTGGCTGGACTCCCTGCCTGCTCCTGACACACTTACACTGTTCCTGAGACACACTCACACTGCTCCTGAGACACTCACACTGCTCCTGAGATACACTGACACTGCTCCTGACACACTGCTCCTGAGATACACTGACACTGCTCCTGAGATACACTCACACTGCTCCTGAGATACACTCACACTGCTCCTGAGATACACTCACACTGCTCCTGAGATACACTGACACTGCTCCTGATACACTCACACTGCTCCTGATACACTCACACTGTTCCTGACACACTTACACTGTTCCTGAGACACACTCACACTGCTCCTGACACACTCACACTGCTCCTGACACACTTACACTGTTCCTGAGACACACTCACACTGCTCCTGAGACACACTCACACTGCTCCACTCAGACTTTTAACACAAATTATCACTCAGTTTAATCAACATTGCCAAAAAAGATTCAGATTTATGTATTAGCTGTATTAGCTTAAATGTTAGCACTTTTTAGCAACGTACCTTACTTTCTGCTGTAAATGGAGCTAAAGTAAGTATGTGAACAGAAACCAATGATAGCTTTACTTTGTTTCATTGTGCTTATTAAACATTTATTATTTTTCTTGACTTCAAACTATTTATTTAATGTCTGCTGCCTATATGTTCTGTGTGCTCTGAGCTGCTAGATGTGATGTCTATGTAAAAAATAACCAACTGCTTTTTGTCCACAACACTAGTGGAAGTTGGTTTAGAGCTTACTTATTCAATTCAAAGGACTCTGTATTACAAATGCACACATTGTTTGGTTTAGTTTTGATTTTACACTATAATTTTTAAAAGCGACTTTCTCTGACACTGTGTTTACAGCTGTCATCACAATACAGTGTGCAGTCATTGTGGTGCCATATAAAAGAAGTCAAATGTGTCTTTAAACCTTACCAGATATGTTTACTATTACTATTTGCCCATCCTCCATTTGCTCTGTTTTGGTGTGTTCAATTGTATATGACTTGCTCAATTGATCCAAACTTTTCTGAACTATCGACAAAGTGCCTTCACAGCACAAACAAACCAGACCTTGGTGCAGGTTGTTTTTAAACCAGACCTCTCTTTGCTGGACCAGCTGCTTGAACAGTTTAAGATTTCTTAAAGTATTTTGTTTGGATTTACTTTTACAGGGGATTAGACTATAGCGACTCCGCTATGTTTGGTGTGTGGGGAAAAATTATCCAACCATGCCATGGTCCAAAGTAGCTTAAGCGCCACACATAGAGATTGAGTGCAGTTGAGAAAGAGCTTTTTTCCAATTGCTGCCAGGATATCAGTTTTGTGTTTATCCAAGCAGGCCCAGCCCCCAAGACATTAAGAGACTAAATTGTCATTATATATACTGTGTTAGGTCACAGTGTGCCATATTGTAACATTTTTGGCTATTGGTGTGCTGTGCGATTTTTTTTTTTTTTATGTAAAAAATGCACCTTGGCTCAAAAAAGGTTGACAAACACTGGACTAGTCAAACAATTAGTCAATAAGGTCACAGTAAACTAAAAAGCTTAATGCTCTACTGTTAGGGTACCACTGCAACAGCTCTGAATGGAGAAGGCGTTGCTGAGTGACTTATTTACTTTGACTGAGGATAGCTCTGAAGTAGTTCAAATGAACAACAGGCTGTGGATAATAATGGCTTGTAGCATTTTACATTCACATTTAGTAATTTAGCAGACGCTTTTATCTAAAGCAACTTACTTTCAATTGTGTTACATTTTTTGTTGACGCTTTCATTTTAAGGCGATTTACGTTAAGGTACCATTCACCAGTGTTACAGCTGCAACACCACTGTAGGCAAGGAGTGTCAAGTGTCTTGCCCAACAGTATGAACTGTGAGGAAAGCGGGAATCGAACCGCCTACTTTCCGGTTGAAGGAAACTTGTTTACCTGGCAGAGGGTCATCTCAGGTACAGGTACGGACTTTGCCTCGTGAGGTAACCAACATACAGGCCTGTTGTGTGAGATCTGTGCTCTCACCTGAATGTGTCCTTGGATGTGGAGTGAGGAGGCGTTTTTATTTTTTTTTATATATATATTTTTGCGGTGACTCAGCTTTTACTGGAGGTGAGCTTTCTGATTGCGAGTTGTTAAAATGTTCAGTGTGCTGTGAAATGAGCCCCAGCGTCGTCTTTAAATCAGTGTCTGTCAGCAGCGGAGAGGAGCCGACATGTGTGGGTTCACTCAGAGGGACAGCAAGCTCCACAATGAACCTAGTGCCCCCAGACGACTCCAAATGTCTCCCGTCTACAAAAAAGACCTGTTTTTGTAAAAAAAAAAATTGGACAGAGCTTTTAAATGCTCTACAACAGGAGAAATAAGGGGAGGATTTACAAAGAGAGGTTTCAAGACGTTTACTGAGCAAACATAAATCAATAACGAATACCAAGGCTAAATCAGGTCTAAACCTGGAATTAAGTAGGATTAGATAGAGGTCAAGGTCGGCTCTAAAAAAGGACAAAGCTATGCCAGAGTGCTATTTCCTAAAACTTAGAAAAGCGTGGCTTACAGCCAAGCCTCTTCCATGGAACCTATAAAATGGTCGTCGTGTAAGGGCGCTGCCATACGGCGATTTTACAGCGAAATATACCTCCGTCCACCAGAGGGCAGGCTCCAAAAGCGGAAATATAAGGAGAAACCCAATGGCGACTTTACAAGAGTAAAACTCATGTTTACAGCCAAACAAACACAAGATGACTCCGGTCTCTAGAGCTAAGTTTTTACTACATGACAACTCAACAAACAACAATGTTTGATTAATATGTCCATTTATGCAATCCAAAAACTATTATTTTACTATGGATTAAAAGCCGAAAATCCCGGATGTACAGTAACAGCCATTTTATTGCCCTTTCATAACAACAATATCGGTGAATAGGGGACCAATAGGCGGATAACATCCATTTTTTTTTTACAATCTATGCTTACAGCTCAAGCTTGCATTAGTGTAGTCGAGGCTAAAGCGGTTCCATGAAGACTAGTCTGGACTCTTGTAGAATATTTAAGCTGTGTGTTGATTTTAATCAAGCCTCAATGAGAAAGTAACACATCCAGGATCAAACCCAAGACCCAGTTTAGTCTGGATGTTACCATTCTTGGTAAGTTAGTTTCATAAAGCTAACTTCCAGACCACACAAGAATATTTGATTCTTAATTCAAAATTCAGCGTTTTTTGCTTTTCCTTGTGCGTCCTTTGTTGCAGTGTTGACATCTAGTTGAGTGGATGACAGGCAGCGGTTTAGTGGCTTTGTTCTGCTGTCACAGGAAGCCGACCTGTCAACGAGAACGCACGGGGAAATGGGAAGAAACACCTCCCATCAATAAAAATGTCTCCTCCGCCTCTTACTGCTCCTGTTCTACAGTCGACAGATGTTAGGTCATATTAGATATTAAATGTGGAGGTGAAGTCAAGTTTTGATTGAAAGACATTTGCACAGGTCTCATTTCCTAGTTTTAATTTAGTCTGTTTTCTTTATAAAGCATGCACAAAGAAAACAAAATAACATTGCCAATAAACAAGAATGAAATCATTGCAAGAGTGTAGCTTAGAATCCATGGATATGTTGAATTACTTCCTGTTCTGTTTTTACACGGTGCTTCTGGTCTTCTGTTGAGAAAAGGTCAAAATTCAACACCATAGTCAAATGGGCTTTTGATGACAAGAGCCTTGAAAAACAATTAGAGAGATAGTCCTCAACAGGAAGCTCTAGTTGAGGTAGTGACACAACAGACACACAACAGGGCGGATGTTATACTGAACAACATGGACAGCCCCCTGTATGGGGCTTTTGAACAACAGAGAGCAGCCAGTGGACGTCTGAGATCAGTGAGCCGCAGGACGACTGTACAATCAGTCTGTGGAAAATCAAGTTTGAATCAACTCATTTGGCCTTTTAATACGAGGCTTCCTCACTCAGTGTAGTCTCTTTACTGTGCCAGTCACACAATGCAAACATCACCAACAGCATGTAAAATAAAAAAATAAAAGTATTCAAGGTTTTAGAACTGAGAACCTTAGTGACAAACCTAACCATCATTCTTTAAAGACTTTGTCATTATTTTATTTAAACTTATTCTTTATGTTTATTAGAAATGGATATACTGTATACCCCTTGTTGTCATGGTGTGTAGGTCTTCCTTGTTTTCTCTTTTCCTCTCTCTGTCTGTCTCCACCTAGGCATAGCAACTCCTGGCTGCGGAGACCTGGCATTAATTCACAATCTACTCTGTTTAAGATGACCAGTTTTTCTGCCACTCGTCGCCAGTTTGTTGTGCCTACTACACCAATACAGCCTGGTAAGAGTCTGCAACCCTACTTCCAACACCAGTTCCAACATTGAGTAATTATGGCTTGCCCTTGGGTCCTTTTAGAATTTTAACACTTGTGCAATCTTTATTTTTTTTAGCTCACCCAGTCATACTGCATCCCATAAACCCATTTCCCTAATTTATCCGGGGAAACTATCTCAAACTAGACTAAAATACTCTGGAGGGGTAGAGTAGCACCCAAAGCCCCCGGGGTGTGTAAGGAACCAGACTCTGGACTCAAATGCTCAGCGGTAAGGTCATCATTTACAACAACAGCAACAGGAAGAGAGGAACAGGACAGGACTGTTGTAGTTCTGAAGATTGAAACAGATGATGAAGCAGGAGAATATGATGTAAGCCGGATGAGGAATGTGGCAAACAGACTTGAGAAGAAAGCAGGTAAGAGGAGTCTTGCAGGTAAGTTGAAGCAGGTAACTCGATCAGGAACAAAGTGACTCTTCTGCAGCTGGCTGGATCTTCCTCTTTAGGTCACAAACGATCTGGCAAAAGCTTGGTAGTGGAGCAGGGCTTTTATATCCAGCTTGAATGGAATGGGTCCCAGGTGTAGGAGGAGAAGCAGGAGGGAGAGCTGATTGCAATCTGCTGCAGCTGTGAGCGAGATGTGACCAGTGTAAAGAGTGCAGATGGGAGGAGCTTGATTTCAGGGAGTGAGAGAGGACTGCTGTCATGACAGGCTGGCAATGGCCTTTCTGTGAAGAGTCGGCATGTCAAATTGTATTGGAGTTTATTCCTTGCTAGTAAATTTTCTGTGTGCACCCTGGGTTCACTAAGACCCTTAGGTCTATGAAAGTTAACCTGCAAAAGATGTTGCAAATTTGATTGAAGTAGGCCAGTAGTAAGTAAGTATATTATATAAAATGTTATTTATTTAATTTAAGAGTTAACACAGTCCTAGTGGTTTGTAGGCCTACTAAACAGGATTTAATATCTCTTTTAGTGTCTCTAGTCTCTTTAGTACACCAGGGGTGTCAAACATTCGGCCCGTGACCCAAAATCAGACCACCAGAGGATACAATCTGGCCCGTGGAATGAGTCTATATTCACTTTATTCACAGAGGTAAATGGGAACCCTGTGTTTGATGTGTCAGTGCTCAAGAAATATAATTTTCAGTGTCACTATGACACTCAAGGCAGAAAATCTGACAGCTTGCAAGAAAAATGAGAAGAGAGAAGATAAATTAAATGTTAGCAAGTCTGGGAAAACAACTGTTTTTACCTGTAGCTCAAAGGTCAGTAATGTAACAGGGAAGGTACTTACCTTAGTGTTGGCAAAATAGCATTAGCATCAAAGACATATTGTGAAGGCATTGGGTGGATCTCTGTTAGGGAGCCAAAGGTAGGACTAGGGACACAAGACAACACACACTGGGCTAGACCATAACAGATCTCAATTCTCTTAACATGCTTCATTGATGCCTAGACTCCTAGATTGCACCGGAAGTTATTCTGCCTGCGCCACCCCGCATCACTAACGCCGCTTCGAGCAGAGACAAGGGGAGCTGGAAAAGGCTCCTGAGAGGAGGAATAAGAGAGATACACCGGAGCTTCCTACGCAGAAGGAAGAGGAAGGTTTTTTTTTATTTTTATGAAGAACTTCAGCAGAGACAGAGAAGTGTCTCATAGATACAATAGTTCATCGGTGAAGGTTATACAGTCCTGATGTTTGTGAACCTTTATATTTGTATAGATAAAGAGAAAGAACCTCATATTATTCATTCATCCACTGTCTTTTGCCTAGTCCTATTAGCGGTCGTGGCAGCCTATCCTAGCAACTTTGGGCCTTAGTACACCCTGGACAGTGGCAAGTGAGTCGCAGGGCTGACATTTAGACAGTGTCAGACACTCTCACATTCAATTTACAAGGGACTCTTCAGATTAAGCAATTGAACTATACATGCATGTATTTGGACAGTGGGAGGAAGCCGGAGAAAACTCACGGTAACAGACCTGCAGACTCCAGACAGAAAGGGCGGAGTTGGCAGAGGTTGTTTGAGTCAGATGAGGTTTGATCCTTATTTATTAATTAGATAGTAGATATTACTTTATTGGTCCCCAAGGGTAAATTCATTGTGTGTGGATCATATTACATATGTGTGGATCTATACATAAATTGCCACAGAAATAGAGTATTAATGTACAGACATAACAAGTAACATAGGCATACAGACATCAAGACAACAACAGGATAACAGTACACGTGGTCACGTGATGGGATTTTTCAGTGGCTTATTTACAGGGGGGTGGGGGGGTTAGAAGAAAGAGTTAGACAGATGTCAAATGGCAGACGGGTGGTTAGGGATAGGATAGGATAGGAAGGCGTCTGTGGGATGTTTAGGAGGAGCTGTTTGTGAGAGCCCCGTGACCTTGTTCTTGATGGGAGTACGGGGAGTACCAGGAGGATAAGATAAGACCCAGCTGCTGGCCAAACTTCTAATCGAGAGAAGGGACTTGGGCAGAGGAAGGGAGACAGAAATTTGAATTAATCTATTTTGATCTTCGGTAATTTATCTGGATCGCAGTCAATCAGTTATGGTTCTCAGCGTCAAGTGCGTGCGTCCATCTCGTGGAGTAACTTTGATGTTTCCATTCTGTATGTCCACTATCCGTGCTGAGATGTCGCGAGTCAGCTCCTCGGACTGTGCGTCTCTCTGTTCTAATCCCTTCAGCCTGTCACTAACGCCACAGAAGCACTGTTTAATTTCAGCAGACAGCGGCTGGGTAACTTTAAAGGCAGCTGTCTAACAATTTTTTCGATAGACCAATTAGCAGCAACCCCACTCAGAAATCTAAAGATAAATACGTCCTCAACGTCCTCAATGGACAGAACTTCTAAACACAGATCTTCCAAGCGACCTGTGTGTAGCCTACCGCAAAGGTCCCGCCAGGGCAAAGGGGTTCTCCCGGTGCACCCTTCTTATGAGAAAGAATTGTGTCAATCGTGCTCAGAGACCAGGTAATCAGATCCATTTTCAGTTCTTAGGAGTTTAGCAAGCAGTAAAGCAAGAGAAATAAGAGTATGACGAAACAAGACTAGACAAAAGAAGCATACACCAGAGGCAAGAGGAGCAGGAGGAGCAGTAGGAAGGGAGTTGAGGAATTGATAGTGCATATTTAAAGAAATGAGAAGGACCCTTTCTGAAGGCTGCAGAAATCATGTGTCTGATAAAACAATCGTCTTTGTTGTTATTATTTACAGGTGATTATGCTATTATGTTAACGGTCTGGCCCACTTCAGATCAAATTGGGCTGTGACCCCTAAACTAAAATGATTTTGACACCCCTGGGTGTCAAAATCAGGCAATGCACTATATTTTTATATGCATATGATTAGCACAAGACTAGTTACAGTAGATAAAGCCTCCTCAATGTTATAAGTGCCCTTAAGACAGGGATGGATTATACATCTGTGCTAATACTGTTATTTTTACATTGGCATTGGCCTGATGAGGAAAAAATGTCTGATGTTTAATTCTGTCGACTAGTTTGTGGCTGTAACACCGTAGTGCACTTGAAAGCAGCGGTGCTCCCTTTTAGGTATATGCACTTTGCCAAGCAAGTAAGTTAAATGCTGGAGCCGTCACCTTGTCTGCCGTCTGGACGTATTTTGTGGTGTCAAAAGAAGACTGACTGAAATATGCAACACATGCAATGGTAAAGTTATGCAGGAGGATCCTGCCGTCAAGTTTTTCTATACCACTTGTTTGAGAATAACAAGCTAGTGTTAGCAAGTGTTGATCCATAACACAAGAAGGAAGCACTGCTAAAGGGAGCCCCACAACAAGAAAAACAAAGACATTCCGCAGATTCTGTGAAAGCCAAATCTATTACCAAGAAAAAAATAGAAATGATTGAGGTACAATGTGATTGCACAAGGAAAATGTGCATTTTCAATAATAAAAATAAATAAATAAATGTGATTTTTTTTTTTCCAGTAAAGAAATGGCTATCAATATTTTAAATATCGACATTGGCCAATATCGGATATTAGCCACAGCAGCCAGATAAATAACGGTATCGGCTTGAAGAATTCATACCGGCCCAACTCTACCTTTAGACATTTTGTTGGTGAAACAGCATGTTTATGCTCCAGCTAGCGATGGAAATTTTGGCTCTTTTTAGTGAGCCGGATCATTTGACTGAGCTCACCAAGAAGAGAAAATGGATGAATGGTTTATGTCTTTTGGTGTAGCTCATGTCTCTGCTTCATGTCCAACACATGTTCTTTTGGCTCCCAAACGGCTCTCCATTTTACCACTTATACCTTTTATAATTCTGTCATATTTGGGGCTGTTTTGTCTTAATTTATATATGAACATATATATCCCTAAATGTTTTAATATATCATTTGTACATTACTATTAGAAAGTTAATATTAAAAACAAAAATTTTAAAACAATTTTCTAATATCAATAAATTGCTTGATATGCCTTAATCTTGTAAATTTTGCATTCTGCCTTTGTGTTTCAAATGCATCCTAATGCTCTGTCACTCATTTTCATATTGGCTCCTCTCCCTCCTTCCAGTTCAGAGCACCTGTGCATGAGCACACTCCCCGCCCCTCTCTGCTTGATGGTTTGATCCTTGCCTATCCTTACAGGATTGGTTACACAGCAGCACGTGACATTCAGTCGCCTTACTGCAGGAAGTGCTTGTAGCGCGGAGATCATATCATTTAGCCTTGTATTACTTTAAAAAAATAAAATAAATAAAATGGCTCCTGGATGGGAGCTGGCTCCCATCTTTCACTTAAAAGAGCCTCTTTGAACCGGCTCATTCTCGACCGACCCAACACTAGCTCACACTCCCTGTGACCCCTAACAGGATGAGTAGTAGAAAATGGATGAATGGTTTATGTATTTTTGTGTAGCTCATGTCTCTGCTTCATGTCTCAACACATCTATTATTAATGGATATAACAATAGGTGATCCTAGGTGAGCTATTTTTACAAAAGGGAAATGATTCAGACAGAAAATTGTGGTCAAAAATGGGCAGGACGGGCTTGATTACTTTCAATATGTCTGTGATGTAACTTCGACCTCAAAACCTAAATTTAAATTTGATTTCATAGGGACACGTATGTTCCATTCACATATAGTATGTCACATACTGCAGCATTTCTAGCTAAAGCAAATGTGTGATGCTTGTTACAAAGCCTGAAACGCAACAAAATATTTAAGAGATTAGTTATGGTCTTAGAACTAAACTCTTTAAAAAATAAAATAAACTCTTAAGTTCATATTTAAAATTACTCCAGTCTCAGTCCTGTTTTAGTTAAGCAGGCAAAGAGTCTGACAGAGTAGTGCGCTAAATGACAAAACCGACTAAAAGAGGTTTTTCTCAGAGGCACTTTCATGATGAGGTAAGACTGCTTTTATTACAATTGCACCATATGCATACAGGAGCGTACACTGAACCGTAGCATTTACCCCCGCAGCAACGTGGTGCCTTCTAACTGTGACCGGGAGTAACTATAACTAATAAAGCTAATAACTATACTATAGTAGCCTTACATGGATAATAAGGACAAACCTCACAACATCTTCCCTCTTTGAAAGACTAAAGTAAACATTGTCAAAAGTGTCAATATCAGTCACTTGACTTTCAATCTGTCCATATTCTGAAAAGAAAAGAATTGAAGTAACCTGTTTGTTATTATCTGGCCATGTAAACACATAACATGCATTTCTGACATAACATTGTCTTCTGTTTTTGAACACAAACTTTTTTTTTCTTTCACAAAACAACATCCAAATAGAACAGTGTAGGACATCACAGGGGTAGACTGCCCTCCATCCTGAATGGAATTATTTTGTCCAGCTGAAACAGGAATAACTTTGTTATTTCTAAACTTTACTCTGACAGGAAAGGCAGATGAGGGGGAAGACCCTGGAGTAGGTCCCTGAGATGGCTGGATCATGGGTGGTTCAGTTGTATCAGCCATGTCTATAACCACTGGGTCAGCACACTGTGGTTCACAGGAGTCTCCTCTCTGAGAACAGGTTGCAGGTGGCGCCTGTTGTGCTACGGTCCCACTGGCCATCTTTACCAGGAAGGATCTTGGCTCTGATGACTTTGGCAGGTATTGTCCAACCTTTGTCTCCATTAAGCTTCACTCTAACATTCTGACCTGGCTGAAGCTCAGGTAGTGGACGGGCAGAATGTCTGCGGTCGTAGAAGAATCTGTAGGAGTCCTTCTGTTGGACTTGGTCCTGGATGACTGGACATAGTAAAAATGTCTTTTCAAAGACTGGGACAGTGGTGCTGACCTGTCGCTCAGTCATGTTCTGTGCTGGACTTGCACCGGTAGTTGCGACGGGTGTGTATGGCTGTTTGAACTACACTTTTAGCAGCTCCATTTTATTGTGGGTAATGGGGACTAGAGGTTATGTGAGTGAAGCCGTTCTGTTGAAAATCTTGGAACTCTGCTGATGTAAAAAAGCGTCCCTGTCACAAGTACACACTCTTGTCAGGACTGGCAGAGGGACTCCACAAGTAGATGATTCAAAAGGTTTTTTTCCAAGCCCCCCCCCCAAAGGCCGACCTCAGATCCTGTGAGCGGTGACAGAAAAAGTCCAGGATGAGGTCTGGGTCCAGCAGCAACACTAACGGAGCTCCCCACACATGATCCGGAGGGGGGTGGCGGGGGTCAGGAGGCAGGGAACAAAAGGACGGGGCACTGGCAAGGGCTGCAGGAACAGGAAACTTGGGAACATAGGCAGTGCCGGAGTGCCGGGACTGGGACTCTGGCACTCTGGCGTCAGATATGCAGGTATGCAGGAGTCAGGTGGAGCAGAATCAGACGGAGCCGGATCCAGGTGACAGGTTACAGGACTGAAAACACTGTTCACTGCATCTAGGACCCCAGGATAAAATATTGCTGGAAGACCAGTCAACGTGAGGGTTATGTTGACTAAGCCATGAGGATTCAGACCTGAACCTGAACCAAACCTAAGGCTACAATTCAGCACCAGACAGGGAAAAACACAAAGACTTTATTGGGGACATAATGAGGCACAGGTGGAACACATTAGGGGCGGAGCAGGTAATCACAAAGGCTGGAAAGACACAAGGGCAGGAAATCAATCTAACAAACAGACAGGGGTGACACACATCACATTAAAACACAGGAAATGAAATACATTACATAAGCAGACTAACACATAACACTAGGATGACATGACAGTCCCGTTGTCACTGACCAGTTCTAGCAGGATGCCCCATCTCACAAACATGTGTTTGAGCTTGTTAATGACCTGCCTGCTTGTGCTGGTAGCGAGCGAACCGAACTTAATGTCTCTTGAAAAATTATCAACAGTAACTATGTACAGTAGGTCTTACTATCTAACTCACACAGGTCAATTGCAATCCTTTGCCAGGGGTCATTGGCCCGGGGAGTTGTAACTAGTGCGTTTGTCAGTCCAACCGGGGTCTGGGGTCCTCCCCCAGAAAATCTTTATTAAAAACTGATGTCTTCAAAAATGCACCAGAATTTAGGGAATTACATTTAGCTGACTTTTGTCAAAACATTAGGAGTAAATCTTTTTGATTTAACTGCCTCCAAAATACCAGACTCAAAGGCTTTATAACAGAAAGAATGAAGGCCAAACATTTTTTATAAAACCCTCCCACTACTCTTTTGAACTTGAGCACTTTCAACAAACTACATGTCAGTAGCATGTTTGCAGATTGTGGGGTTATATGAGTTCATTAAAATAAGACGAAATCAAATTTCCAGCCCTGTAAACAAAATATATAAAGTTTTAGCAATTTTTCTCCTGCTTACTGCTCATACTTTTCGTTTTTTACTGTTGGTGGTTAATTTAGTGAATGAAAGGTAAGTATGTGTGGCCAGGTTGTAAAATAATGGACCACACACCAGCAGCTCCAAAAAATAATGTGGATCTTTTATTTCCCGACTGTCCCCCAGCCGGAGAACAGCATTAATTTTGGTTTGATTTGGCTTTTCCTTCTGAACAATCTTATACAATGTCAGGACCCAATATTCAGCTTATAACATAAATCAGTTCTTTTAAGTTTCTAACAACCAAAAATGTAAGACCTAAGACAACAGTAGTGGACTTATTCTATAACAAAATAAAGAATAACAACACTTAGCGCACATTCAAATGTTTGTATACCATGAAAATCGAAACACATTGAAATTTAATTCACATTGTGTAACATTGAACTTAAACTCACTTCAAAATGGCCGACAGACTGCCCAGACCAACCCCAGCACACCGAAAGACCCCGGACAGTGCAATCTCCCCTCTGCATTCACCACAAAATGTACAAAATTGGTGAATAAAAAAAACAATACACTTATGAACCATAAGAATTATAACCGAGCACTCACGCCGTAGTGCAGCTCAAGTTCTCTTCCTCGTGAGCAGCAACACACTTCACAGGACGAGCGATACTCCACAACAATCCTTGCCTCCACAAATTCAACCAAAGTATAATCCTAGACTAAGATGCAAATTAAAGCAATGTTTAACCGTATCAGAGATTATTTTTATGTTTAAACTTCTTATTTTTACACCTGATACGCACAGTTCTCTCAGTCTCTTTCCGAGGCCTTTTGCTGTCGCACTGTAGTGATGTCACGCGTGCGACTTCAAGTCATCACTCGAGAACTATGTCGCTAGAGTGACACCTTCTGGCTAAAGGGCGAATTGTAATTACTTTTTGAGAAGTTGCATTTTCTATTTGACCCGGCTACATATGAGTTTATATTTTACCAGCATGGGCTCTGCTTTAGCACTGGGTCACATTTAGGGCTGCTAAACCCCTAAAAATGGGCTGGCAACTCCAATTGTAAATCAGGCTCTTGCCCTGAAAACCCATCACATTGATCTGCCTCTAATATGAGACAAACTCTCCTCAACAAACTCTTTACAGGCCTTTGTATGAAATTGGGCAGTAGCTTTGACTGTCTCCGCAGCCCTTTAGCTAGTTTGGTTGAAACAGGCGCAATCATGGATAACATTCCTTTAGGGGACAGAGTACTCATCAAACTTTGCCATAACTAGATTAAAGTCTAACTCCGGATGTGGTATAGCCTCCGTTGCAATAGGGAAACCAAACAAGCTTCTCTTCCCATAGAATATAGGAGCAAATTCACCTGAACTTCACTGCTATCTTTGCCAAGTTTTTATGCAACTCGGAAGCAGTGAAATCTCTGCCACCATGTTGTCCACTCGGACGGGTGTGCAAAATGAAATGGCTTTGAGGTCCAGACCTAGTCATCTCGTCCTCTTCAATGTTGGCGTGAAGTTCTTAACACCATGTTATAAAATGAGGTGGCTGCAGAATGTATTTGTTACGAACTGCTTTTAATACACCCGCACCATAGGCATACAGGAGTGAACATTGAACTGCTTTGCACTCATTCAAAACCCCAAAGGCCACGAAGTGCCCTCTAACCGTGGCCAGTAGTAACAACTCTAGAAGCCTTATATGGACAATAAGGTCACATCTCACAACAGGTACTTCACAGTTTCCATTAGTTGCTCCTCGTGTGATGGAGCCCGTAGCTTTTAGAGGACCTATCAGCTCACTTAGAACATGCATGCCTCCTGAAACACTTATATATGAGGTTTTACTAAAAACTAAGGATATTAAGCTTTTGCAAATCTTGACAATGGTATAGTCAAATATTTTTTTATCTAGAATCTTTATGGTTCTATTTTAATCTTTATGTCTCTTTTGTAGATCATTCTTAGTGGTTATGGTGGCTCTTGCCTGAGACCAGGAGGTTACACAGTAGCTCAAGTGAGAAAAAGATCATGGCATGCATGACTAAGTTTGCTGCATGAAATGGGAAAAAAGTTTCTGATCACTCTAAAATTTGCCACATTAGAAGTCCATTCTCACATATGAACAGACACTGGACTCTGGTGTTTACATAGTTCAGTGTTGAAGCTGGTGTCTGAGACAACCTGCAGGCTATAAATAGTTTCTTTGGAAAAATTCAGACCAATTGTGGCTTTCGTTCCCGATTATCATCAACGAGACGCGCCCACATTAAAGTTGCATTACATTTCAGCTCCCTGTGTTTCAAGGTGCACTTAAGGTACGTGCCCATAGCTGCATTAGTAAGGCTGGGGCTGCGGGGAACTGAATGTTAATGGTGGGTCCAGGTCGAGTGGCCCCGCTGAGAGAAAACCTTTTATTAAAGCCTTCATCACCGCTCTGCTGCTAACTCACTGCACAGTGCATTCAGGCCAACTCTGCACAAATAAGAAGCTAATGGACAGATGTTACAACAGAGTCTCAGTGAAAGAGAGAAAGAGAAAAAAAGGGTGTTCTAGAAGTTTGGATGTCAACATTTTTTAAATACTCAGGTAAGTAGGTTTATTGAACACTTAAGTCTGTCTTTTTTGTTACATGTTTGGTTATTCTTACAGTAAGAAAAGTTAAAGTCTAGGGAGGCAGTAACATTTACTTAAAGCTGCAGGACCAAAATTTAAACGTGTGGATTTTAAAAAATACAACACTATACCTTCCTGAAAGTGACTTAATTTTAGCAAAATGTGGCCAATTTGTTATGTTTTTATGTCACCAAAAGTCTAGGAAATTGTTAAATTGACACATTATTGCGAGTATTTCAAACATTTTTTTTTTGTGTGTGTTCTAAAAGTTCAGAATTGACTGTTCATTTGTTCATAATCAGTCTTCTGTGACATGTTAGCCAGAACATATATAAAGAACCAGCTTTTACTCAAGATGATTGTAGGGCGGCAGTAGCTCAGTGCAGGGGCGCAACTACCCAGTGCTGGAGGGGTATGCAGCATCAATTTTGGCGCCCCCCCCCAAAAAAAAATAAAATAAAAAAATGTTAGCTACGAAATGTTTGCTACCACAAAATCTAGAGCAGTCTGTAGTTCATACCAGCCTGTATCATGAGCCATGTGTATATTAACTACTTACACACATAGCAACTGGATAGCTCAGTTGGTAAGCAGTAGGCTTTACATTTAGTGTACCCAGGTTCGAATCTACCTTGGGACACTATGTACTGTATATTAGTTGTTTTCCACGTTTTTGTAATTTATTGATCATGGCATGCTGTCTTATATTTTCCAGTTTTCAGCTCAGTAACCTCAGTTTTGCATATAAGGCTAGCCTTAATTTAAACCCCATTTGGCTGCTGCATTCCCAGTGTTAGCAAACGCTAACGCTAAGTCTGTTAACATGAATATTGCAAGCCTCCAAGCACAGACGTCTCACTTTAAGTCCTACCTGTTGCTTTTCACTATCCACTTGTTTATCAGCTGTCCCATAGATTGACACCATCTCCTGCCATCTCCTTTTCCCTCTTTCTTTATTTTATTTTTTTGTTTTATCCATCTTTTAAAGACAACTGTGTGCATACTGTGACAACTAACACATAACGTTACCTGCTCGCTCAGCGCGCTCATGGCGCCCCCGCCGCCCCCGCCGGCCACGCCCACTCGTGATATTATATTAATTCTATTTATGGAATCTAATGAGGGCGTCTATTGAAGCCTGTTAGTCCTATAAAATGTTATAGTATTGAGGAAATACTGAAATGATTTAGAAACACATAACAGCAGCTAAGCTACATTTAGGAAATACAAAAAAAAATAAAATTAATAAATAAATAAAAAGTTTTTTTTTTTTTGTACCATCGCTTTGGCGCCCCCCAAGGTGCTGCGCCCCTATGCGCCGCATATGCTGCATACCCCCTTTTTGCGCCACTGGCTCAGTGGGTAGAGCGGCCGTCCTTCGACCGACGGGTGGGCGGTTCGATCCCCGCTCGAAATATCCCAAAACATCATAAGATCCCGCTCTCTACACAGTTCGTACTGTTGTTGTGTCCTTGGGCAAGACACTTAACCCACTGTGCCTCCTTCCTCCCAATACACACATTGGGGGGCCAGGACTCCCCTGCAAAAGAGATTTGTAATCTCAGTGGGACTTTCCTGGTAAAATAAAGGTTTAAAAAGATAAATAAAAAAATAAATAAAAATCTATATCCTTTCATTCATGTTCTTCCACTTTCTTCCTGTTAGGGTTTGTGGGTGACTGGAGCTTAGCCCAGCTGCTTTTGACCTCTGGTGGGGTACACACTGGACAATGGCCAGTTAGTTGAAGGGCTGACCATTCACTCTCACATTCATTCACTAGTGCTAACCCCTCTATCACTGTGCACCTATCATGTACTATACCTACTGCAGGACTGACTCCTCACTATGTGTGTCTGACCTTGTTTTTCTCCTATTCCGCTCCTTGTCCTGTCTATAGATACGGAAAAACTCCAGCCTAGTTGCACTAGTTGGACCTCCTAGTTGTGACTATAAAAGAGTTTGTCGTTTAAAGAGTAGATAGATATTCGGAGTGGTATGGACACATATTTTGTCAGAGGTCGACCTCATAATGGGATGGGGTTGTGTTTAGGGTCGCTGCATATTGCAATTTTATATACAGTTTAAAATTCTGATTCAACTTGTGCATTGCTGACTGCCGCTGTCTTACTCTGTCTATCTCTACAGACTGACAGAGGGCACTACCAGTCATTCATTAGCGCTAACAGATGCTTTAAAACTTCCTTGTACCAACATAATCCAACTGTCACTTTAAAATGTTTGCCTTCAGTCCACTTGATAGTTGCACGCAGACACTTAACTAATGGCTTAGAAATCCTCCAATGTGATCATCATCCAAATAACACTGAGCCATCACCCATCGCTTTTTCACAGAGACATTTACATAAAGCATCTGCGAGTCTCACTGAGCTAATGGCGTCCATTACACACAGCTGATGTGCTAATCAAGTGGGGGACAGTTGATGCGAGTTAAACGAGGGATGATTCCAAGCGTTATTAAAGCGTCCCCGGGCGCGTCCTCTCATCTGCCACTCTGCTTCGCTGACAGTTGGAAGCAGGCGCCGGCCGAACTGCAGATAGCGGAGTTGGTGGAAGGCTGTGTTAATTCTGAGCGCGCTCGGGGGCAGTGGCGCTTAAAAAAAACTGTCAGCCGCCGGAGCAACACGACACCTGAAGCTAACACAGACAGACAGTGACAGCCTCTCCCAGGTGGAGCCGTGTGAAAAACATCCAGAGAAGAAGAAAAAGGAGGAGAAAAGTCTCGGGTTGTATTTGAAAGCACCTGAACAGCTTTTGCATACAGATGTTGACACTCTGCATCTCTCTGTAGGGCTTTCTGCATCCCATCATTTATTACAGTCATTCATATATTTTAACAAGGGTTGATTCATTAGTACGGTGGCCCTGAGGTGCATAATCAAAATAGTTTTTCTCCAATAAAAAAATAAATAAAAACACAAAAGAGACATTTTTTTAAAATATTGCCTCAAAAAAGAAATCCATCCCATAAAAATAAAAATAAAATGATTCAATAAAAAAATTTAAACCATGTCTAATTTAAAAAGCATGTTTGAAAACATTCCCCAATAAAGAATAAGACACCTTGCTATTTAAATAAAGTATATCTAAACGGGGCGGCAGTAGCTCAGTGGGTAGAGTGGTTGTCTTTCAACCAGAAGGTAGGCGGTTCGATTCCCACTCTCCCCACAGTTCATACTACTGTCGTTGTGTCCTTGGGCAAGACACTTAACCCACCTTGCCTCCAGTGACTGTAACACTGGTAATTACGTTAGAACAATGTAAGTTGCTTTGGATAAAAGCGTCAGCTAAATGAATAAATGTAAATGTAAATGTAAATGTAAACAGATAAAAAAAAAGGAAAAAAACATCCTCAAATTAAAATGGGGTGCTGTTTCCCCAGAATGTCAACCACTTGTTCCACAGGGAATATGGTTTTGTAATTAAAATGTAGCTTTGGTGGACGCTATAGCACTACTTATTAAACAAAATAGCTTTGCTACCAAGAAACTATTTGATTCCGAAACAGCGACGCTGCCACCACGCTACTGCTTGTAGTGTTGCTACTGACTGACACTGAAGAGTTTGTGCCGCTGTGCCTCTACAGTCTGTGTTGGTCATGTGACTGCAGGGCTATGTCTGATTGGTGAAACACAGTCATGTGGAAGATCCACTGGTGGCAAAAATAAAGCATAGAACGTTAAAATAAATTTAATGGTGGTTAAAAAAAAAGTAACTGTTTGAGAGTAGCCCAATGTAACTGAGTAAGAGCAGCGTTACTTCTTCAGAAATCTACTTAAGTAAAAGTAAGAAGTATTGTGCAGTAAAACTACTCTTAAAAGTAAAAGTAAATTTATTGGAGTAAATGTAACTTGTTACTACCCACCTCTGGGCATAACACTATTAAATATTGTTCAGATGACTGTAGTTGACCATACAGTATATCATTAATTAATTACAAGTAATCACACTGAATATTTAATGATTTACTGATTGGAAACAAATGGACAGGCAACTTTAATAGAGCATTAGTAGTTGGTCTCCTGCAGGAAATCCTCGTACCAACACAAGGCAATAGGTCATCAAATGGGGGTTGGCTCCGTGGGAAGTAAGTTGAGGTCATCCATTCACAGCTTCTGGAGGAGTTGGTGAAACTCACCAGTGTGTATTGTGTTAATTTACATGTTTTATTTGTGACAACCAGACACCAAGAAGTGTTTACTCTGTTACTTAGTAAACAATATGACTCCACATTAGCTTAGATACTGCATCTGAATCTGTTTTTTTCAGATTTTAAGATAATTTCTTCTTAGAATGACTCAAAAGTGGCAGTCACTGATTCATGAATCACTGACATCAAATGATTTATTTCTCTGAGAGGATACAAATCCTTTGTGATAGGCAGTTATTAGCAGGTGCACAAAATCCCAGCAACCCAGTATTCATCTGAAAGTACCCACCCTTTCCAAATGCTTTCTCTGGTAGCCCTCCCGAACCAACTGAATCTAGCAAGTCAGTTTATATAGACACTGGAGCAACAACAGTAACTGACATAGCAGTGTCCATTGCTGGTCACAGAGGCAAAGAACCAAATGACAAAATTACCCTTAATCTGTAGGAGCTTAATTTTGAATTGCAGACCATGCCATGCTTTAACAGCCTACATTGCTAATCCTAACATTAGCAATTTAAGCTATGTATTACTGAATGTTGCTTTTAGAGTAACAACTCAACTACAACTAATCCCATTTGGAGAAAGAAAAGAACCAACAAGCCATTTATTCTTCCAGTAAATTCAGCTGGCTCACCTTGTAGAGTCTGGTTCAGCTCGAGACTGATTTTTATTTTGTTCGCCTTACTTTTTTTTTTTTGTTGTAAATTTTCTCAAGACTTCTTAGGTCGTTTTCTCACCTGAAGGTCTGAATCATGGGCCGCACTAAGGCCCTGGCTACACGGGTATCTTTATAAACGCATACTTTTCTATGAGTTTGTGCCTTTCGTCTTTGTTTTCCAGCCGCTTTTTAAAAACTGTGGATGCAATAGAGACGTGTGGAGAGACAAAAAGGAGATGTAAGTATCTGCGCTGACGTTGCGGTTGTTGATGTTTGTATAGAGCGGTGGTACTCACACTTTTTCAGCACGCTTTTAACATAATCAAGTCAAAATGATCTACTCACTACAAAAATGCAAAACATATATTTATTTACAAATATATTGAGGATTCTTAATATGTACAATGTATGTTGATGTAATTTACAAACCGTAATACTGCACAACACAACATAATTAACTATGTACATTTTTTGTCATTACCTGAGTTTACTCTGATGACTTGCACTGCATAGTCCGGACAGTAGCTGACAGATGAGGAAAAAGCATTTTGAAAGCATATTTGTGAAAAAAAGGGCCTCTTCCCATTCTGTATGAAAGCGATAACATTTTTGTCTTCTTACTTGGTCCTGTTCACCTGTGTTTTATCTGTCTGTGGATTACAAACTTAAATAGCAATTTTTACTTTTATTTACATATTAATTTGTAATTATCTTTGTCATGCTCAATTCAGTTGCAAAAATGTCACAGCTGCTGAGTGTGAGTAGTTTCTTCAAACCACCAAATAGTTCTGATATTGTTAATAAAGGTGAAAAAAGAGGAGATGATGCAGTGGAGGATGAAGAAGGACAAACAGACAACACTGAACAGAGCAGGCAGACAGCTCTACAGAACAGTAATTGAATTAAGTTAATTTTTGTTATTTCCTTTTGTAGTTGGAATCGAATTGTGTAATATACTGCATTTTATATCTGTACCTTTTCAAGCACCAAATATCCTTCCGCTGTCAGTGCAGAGAAAAATTAAGTCTGCTTCGTGTTGAACATGAAGTGACGTTGTTCATACACAGAGGGAGAAATTCTAGCGTGACCTCTGGTACAATAGCTGCTCTTGGTTGTATTTTACCTTACACGCATCAATCAGAGGATAACTTTGATGTTGTATTTTGCATCCGATCATTTGGTTCCGAATGCGCAACCACATAGGAGGCTGGAGCACCTTGACTACCTCAGCAATTTGAAATTACTTGCAAACCTCAGTGGGAAGAGCTTTGAGATCATTCTAAAGGATGACATGAATCAGATAAGAGAACATTTGGAAACAGTAGATCAGCGTAGTGGTGAAGATGGTTCTGTCCATATTGTGGAGTCTGCAATTCTCTGCCTGGTCAGCAGGGACCACAGTTTGGAAGAAAAAATGAGACAACTATGCCTTTGCTCTGATCTTTATACACCTGACCAAAAGGAGGCAGCCTCTGTACCACACAGAATTCCCTTGATGTTTTGGAACCTAAATCCTCCTAAAGTACAAAAGTTGGGAGTCTCTGGAAAAATTCCTAAACTAGGAAATGAAGAAGATTATAAGACGTGGCGGTCTCATATTAAGCTTATGTTGGATGACACCGATCTACTCTGCATGTTACCAGAAAAAATCCTTGAAAGCCTGCTGTCTCTGGTGGCTGATGTAGGCTTAGATAGAGTCCCAATACTGCACCCCTAAAACAGCAAATGAAGAAGTTGCAGCACCAAATGTTGACCCTGCATTCCTCCAAAGCTCCCTTTAAAAATAGATGCACCTCAACCAAATTCGCAGAAACACAAATTTGGTGCAAAAACCGGGAGCCACCCATTGCAAACATTCAGACCCAGATCTAGGTTTTGTTTCAGATATGGTGAAGATGGAAACATATCATCTTCATGCAAAAACACAAGTGTAAAGAACAACAACAGGAGCGGCCGTCCTTCAACCGGCGGGTGGGCGGTTCGATCCCCACTCGAAACATCCCAAAACATCATAACATCCCGCTCTCCCCACAGTTCATACTGTGTCCTTGGGCAAGACACTTAACCTACCTTGCCTCCAGTGGTGTTCCAGCTGTAACACTGGTTAAGCGCTTTGAGTGGAAAAGCGCTATATAAAAAAAAAAAAAAAAAAACAGGTGGACATGCAGATGCTGCAAATTGGCTCACAACCAGATGTCAGCAACTCTTGACTTCACTGCCAAAGCGACTAGTGGGTACAAAGGGTCCAGCACAGGTTACTGTAAATGGTACAAATGGTACAACTTTCAATTGTTTGCTGGACACAGGTTCGCAAGTGACCACAATACCCCTTTCATTCTACAACAATGAGCTTTACAGTCATGACATCAAACTTTTGTACAATCTTCTTGAGGTCTAGGGAACACATCGACAAACAGTGCCATATCTGGGATATGTTGAGCTGCTTATAACTTTTCTTTCTGACTTTCTTGGAGCAGAAATGGATGTCAGCACACTTGCTTTAGTAGTTCCTGATTTCAACAACACCCAGCCATTTGTACTTATTGGTACTCATTGGTACAAACATACTTGATCTGGTCTACAAACAATACCATGAGAAAAAACACTACTTTTGTCCAATCCCTTATGGCTATTGAGCTGTTCTGAGAATTTTTGAACAGACACAAGATGACAAAAATCTTGGCATTGTACGGCTCCAATCCAGCAGTCCTCGAATCATTCCTGCTGGTCAGACAGCAGTTGCCAAGAAGGTTGGCTTCATTGCCAAGAAGGTTAATAGTGAACTATTGTCTTGTTGACCTCTCTAGCCACTCACCATGCCACTTACCTGTCATTATCCATAATGAATCTGATTCTGAATCTGAGCTTCCATCGCTGAGATAAGTGCCTTTCAGTCTGTCTTGGCCAAAAAGCTAAGTGTCAAATCTGTGCCCTACGATGCTCCACATCCAGCATTTCAAAGATTCAAAGATTCAAAGATTCAAAGATTCAAAGTGTTTATTGTCATGTGTACAGACAGAAAGCATGTTTCCCTATACAATGAAATTCTTACTTTGCCGTCCACAGTAAAATGTCACACAATTAAGTAAAAATAAAAAAAAAATAAGACAAATATACAAGTAATAATAATGGAAGTATACCAAAAAAAATACAAATATACAAAAAGTGTAAAGTGTAGTAAGGTGAGGTAGTGCAGTTGTGATGGTGTAAAGTGACGTGTAAAGTAAAGTGACGGTGTAAAGTAAAGTGAGGTAGTGCAGTAGGTAAACAATTGTTCATGTAATGTTGTGATTGTGATTGTAGACTCCTATCTGCTGTTTAGGAGTCTTATGGCAGAGGAAAGAATGAGTTCTTCATTCTGGAAGTCCTGCATTTCACACTTCTGTACCTCCGTCCTGAGGGTAGAAGTGTGAACAGACCATGTTGTGGGTGGGAGGGTCTTTGAGGATGGAAGCAGCTCTTCTGTGGACTCTGCGGTGGTAGATGCTCTGCAGAGAGGGCAGTGGAGTCCTGGTGATCTTCTGCGCAGTCTTCACCACTCTCTGCAGGCGTTTGCGGTCCATGACAGAAGTGCTGCCGTACCACACAGTGATGCAGCTGGTCAGGACACTCTCAATGGTGCAGCTGTAAGTTGCTTTGAGGATCTTGGGCGACATGCCAAACTTCCTCAGCCTCCTCAGAAAATACAGCCGCTGTTGAGCCTTCTTGACCAGCTGTGTGATGTGATGTCCAAGTGAGGTCCTCATTGATGTGGACACCCAAGTATTTGAAGTTGCTCACCCTCTCCACTTCAAGTTCCCGGATGAACAGTGGCTGAGGCGTTCTCCTCTCCCTCCTCATGTCCACTATCATCTCCTTTGTCTTGTCCGTGTTGAGGGTGAGGTTGTTGTCTTCACACCATGACACCAGACTGGCCACCTCCCTCCTGTAAGCTGCCTCGTCACCGCCAGCGTCGTCCTATCACTGCGGTGTCGTCAGCAAACTTCAGGATGATGTTGTCCTTGTGAGAGGCGACACAGTCGTAGGTGTACAGGGTGTAGAGGATGGGGCTGAGTACACAGCCCTGTGGAGTACCAATGTTTGTGATGGTGCTGGCTGAAGTCCTATTACCAATCCTGACAGACTGAGGCCTGCCAGTCAGGAAATCTAGGAGCCAGTCACAGAGGGTGGGGTGCAAACCAAGTGTGGACAGTTTGTGGGTGAGTTTGTGTGGGATGACCATGTTGAAGGCGGAGCTGTAATCTATAAAAAGTATCCGTATGTATGAGTCCTTGTTCTCCAGGTGTGAGAGGGAGTAGTGGACGGCAGTGACAACCAGCCGTTTGACTACAACTTTGAAAACTCTCCAGAGTGGAAAAAATAATTATTGAAAAGCTTAACAGCATCCCTGAAGTATTTGCTAAGCAAGATCTTGACTTGATCTTGACTATTTGCTAAGCAAGATCTTGACTTTAGAAAAACTGACAATATCAAATAAAGTCAGATCGAACCACATTTAAGCTAAGACCCAGGCCTATACATCCCAAAGATTTGGATGCTGTCAGGAAAGATCTTCAAGAACTCATTGATTCTGACTCAACTTTTCCTTTACCAATTGTTGTAGTTAGGAAGAAAATGGTTTCAATGGTTTTCAGTTCTAGACCTCAAGTCTGGTTAAATGATCACAGCTCTTGCTTTTTTGTTTTGCTACTTTGAGCACAGGAGGGTTGGATTCTCAAAAAGTTAAATTAAATGATCAATAAACAAAGTTTTACTATAACCCTTTGTCTCCTGTGTCCTTCATAAATATGTTTCACCCTTGGGTCGTAACAACGAGTAACATGATATATTTTGTTTTTAATTAGAATGTTAAGCTGTGTACGCCCTCCCCTCACTGACCTGCGATGAGACGTCTGAAAGATCTGTGTACAGTCTTGAAGAGCATCTCTAGTGTCTAACCCTCTGCAACTATAGTGTATTACAAATGGTTTACATTGTTTACATAATTTAATAATAAAGTCTGTAAATGTGTTACCACCAGTTAAAGCTTTGTATATTTCATAAATATCTTCATAAATCTTCATAACTAAACATCTGTCATTATCACAGTATGCTTTGGAGTCATTTTACACAAGGCATGGTTTGAAATATAATTCTAATAAAAGTAAACATACAGTCATATGATGAAAACAAATCAGAGTTTTGTAAAACATTCATTCATTCATTTTCTACCGCTTTGTCCCGTTAGGGGTCGCGGGTGACTGGAGCCTATCCCAGCAGCTTTGGGCCTGAGGCGGGGTACACCCTGGACAGTGGCCAGTTAGTCGCAGGGCTGACATTTAGACATAGACAATGTAAAACATTACTTGTCTAAAGCAAAGACATATGCATCATGAGAGGGTTAGTATTCATAAAACCCACAGGTCAGCCTCTCCTGCAGAGTTCCACCTGAGGGGACAGTGGGGAGGAAACACAGTTAGTTTATGATCATACAGGAAGGATTATTTCTAATTCTGAGGACATCTGGAGACTTGCTGCATGCTGTGCAATTAGGCAATTAGTTGACTGACATTGACTGTACAAACTATTTTGTACAAATGTTTTTTTAGCAATCCTGTGAATCACTAAACTAATATTTAGTTGTATGACCACAGTTTTTTAAAACTGCTTCACATCTGTGTGGCACCAACTTGTGGCACCTCTCAGCTGTTATTCCACTCCATGATTCTTTAACAACATTCCACAATTTACATTTCTTGGTTTTGCTTCAGAAACAGCTTCTCGATTGGATTAATGTTCGGGGATTGGACTGGCCCTTCCGTAACATTAATTTTGTTAAGACTTTGCTTGTTTACTAGTGTGTTTGGGGTCATTGTCTTGTTGAAACAAACATTTCAAGGGCATGTCCTCTTCAGCATAAGGCAACATGACTTCTTTAAGTATTTTGACATATGCAAATTGATCCATGATCCCTGGTATGCGTTAAATAGGCCCAGCACCATAGTAGGAGAAACATGCCCATATCATGATGCTTGCTTCACTGTCTTCACAGTGTACTGTGGCTTGAATTCAGAGTTTAGTGGGTCGTCTCACAATCAGTCTGTGGCCCTTGGACCCAAAAAGAACAATTTTACTCTCATCAGTCCACAACATGTTCCTCCATTTCTCTTTAGGCCAGTTAATGTTTTTTTTTGTAACCTCTTCTGCACATGCCTTTTTTTAAACAGAGGGACTCTTGAAAATAGATTAGCTTCACACAGACGTCTTCTAACTGTCACAGTACTTACAGGTAACTCCAGACTGTCTTTGATCATCCTGGAGCTGATCATTGGCTTTGCCATTCTGGTTATTATTACGCCTCTCTGGTTTTACTCTCCATTTTAAGGCATTGGAGATCAGCTGTTCTTCTGAACATCGTCTTAAACTACTCATTTTCCTCAGGCTTTCAAATGCATGTTCAACAAGTGCTGGTGGCTTCATCCTTAAATAGAGGCCACTTGATTCACACCTGTTCTTTCACAAAAGTGATGACCTCAGTGATTAATGGCTGAATGTTTTTTTTAACACACCCTTTTCAACTAATTGCCCAATTGCACAGCCTTAAGAGCGTGCATATCATGAATGCTGGGTCTTGTTTGTTTTCTGAGAATCTACTGCACCTACTGGTAACTAAAAACCTGGATTATTCTGGTTAGTCACATTGTACTGTTATTATTTTGAAAAATACTGTATGAGCTGCTCCTTGATTGACAGATGAATGGGCGCCTACAGAAGAAAGATTGGTCCTTTAAAAAGAGGCGCTGTGTAAACTCCCAATCGCTGTAGAACCAAGAGGAGGGACTTATGGAAAATAATATAATATACATTATATCAGTGTACCTACTTTAGACCATAGAATCAGACCAGATGGTCAGTTTTAATAATTTTAAACATTTGTCACATTTTTCCTGATTTGGAAAAGTAACAAACTCCTGCTTTAATCAAGTGCTCTCAGTCGGTAAGGTGTGTGTGCGCAGTCTTACGACACCGGGCATAAGACCAATGGAGCTTACACCAGCTCTATTGTAAATAAGTTGCTATACTCTTGTCTAAACAGAGATGTTTTTTATAAATATATTTATATAATATATATACATTGACAAAAAGCATGCGTTTTTAAAATACCCGTGTACCTGTAGCCAGAGCCTAAGTACTCAAAAATTCATTAGATTCCGGAACTTCTGCTTTTACACTACAGTTTTTAAATGCAGACTATCCCTTTCTCTGACGCTTTGATTCCCGCACTCCCCAGTTCAGACTGTTGTTGTGTCCTTCGGCACTTAAGACACTTAACCCTCCTGGGGCGTCCTCCTGTAGACGGCTTTTACAGTAATGATTGTGTTTTCTCTTCTGAGGCTAATTTTACAGTTGAACTGGAGAAATACAATAATCAGACTTGAGTTGGGCCTATAGAGACATGTTATTAAAAACCCAACCGACAACTGTGTTGCCTGTTTCCCTCGGTTTGCTCTTCTTTGTGTGTTTAAGTGGCTGCATTTGATCCGAAGGTTTCAACTATCAACAAACGAGCATACCACTGTTTTTTCCTCTGAAAATTTGGTTTGAACCAAATGGAAAAGTCCAAAAGTCTGGACCAAACAATGAAAGTATTGTATAGGTAGTATACAGTACTCAAGATATTTTATTGAGTATGAACCATGCTGTATAATTTATAAAACTAGGGCTTATTAGATTTATTGTGATTCACATATCTCCAATCTTTGATCTAACTGTGAGCTAGGAACTAGCAGGACTTGAGGTTGCACTTTTCATATTGAAGTATCATTTAGTCTTCAATGTGAAAAATGTCAATACAGCAGCTTGATGCTAGTATATAATTCATATTCAGAGAATATAGTACAGCAATCTCTGTCCATCTTAACAAAAACTTGCTCTACACGTATTTACATGTTAATATTGCACAGAAAGTGTGTAGTCTTTAGTACAAAGAGTGTGCAGAAGGGCATTTGGGAACAAAGAAGCACTAACAGGACGAGCTCCCGAGGTAGCGCTCTGTGAAAGAATGTGTTTTTTTTTCCTGAGTGAGCAGTTTCCTTGTGCTATGCTGCAGGATTAGATGAACGCATGAATGTTGGATGAATGTGTGCTGTGCTGATAAAATCTGCATGGCTTTTATTTCAAAGAACAATGGGCGCCAAGAAGAAAGAAAAATTGCAGACTATAAAAAAGAGGTTAAAACCTGGGACAGAAGAAAGAAAATAACAAAAAAAAAAAATTAAAAACAATAAAAATGCTACTGCTTCCATTGTGCAAAAATGGTCAATATTTTCATTTACATTTAAAATAGTAAATCAGATGTAGTCTATACAAAGCTGTAATATTGTCAAAAACCTTTAAATGCTGGCTTTAGATGTTTATTTTTTTATTTTTTTTTATGAAATTAGCATTTATTGAAGAACTCTCTATCTATGCAAAACTAAAATCCATCCATCCATCCATCCATCCTCTACCGCTTATTCGGGGCCGGGTTGCGGGGGCAGCAGTCTAAGCAGAGACGCCCAGACTTCCCCAGACACTTTCTCCAGCTCTTCTGGGGGAATACCAAGGCGTTCCCAAGCCAGCCGAGAGACATAGTCTCTCCAGGGTGTCCTAGGTCTTTCCCAGGATCTCCTCCCGGTGGGACATGCCCGAAATACCTCCCTAGGAGGCGTCCAGGAGGCATCCTAAACAGATGCCCGAGCCACCTCAGCTGGCTCCTCTCGATGTGGAGGAGCAGTGGCTCTACTTTGAGCGATTCCCGAGTGACAGAGCTCCTCACCCTATCTCTAAGGGAGCGCCCCGCCACTCTGCGGAGAAAGCTAATTTCGGCCGCTTGTATACAGGATCTTGTTCTTTCGGTCATGACCCAATTTGGGCAAACTCCCAAAAACCCTCCAGCACCCTGGAGAGGGTATAGAGCTGGTCCAGGGTTCCACGACCGGAACGAAAACTGTTCCTCCTGAATCCGAGGTTTAACTATCGGCCGCATTCTCCTCTCCAGTGCCCTGGCATAGACTTTCCCGGGGAGGCTGAGGGGTATGATCAATCTGTAGTTGAAGAAAAAAAAAGTGAAAGAAAAGAAAAGAGGGACCACCACCCCAGTCTGCCAGTCCAGAGTTACTGTCCCAACTGCTACGTGATGTTGCAGTGTCAACCAAGACAGCCCTTACAACATCCAGAGACCTGAGGTACGCAGGGCATATCTCATCCACCCCCGGTGCCTTGCCACCGAGGAGCTTCCCAACTACCTCAGTGACTTCAGCTTGGGTGATGGACGTGTCCACCTCTAAGCCTTCGGCCTCTGCTTCCTCTATTTTTTCCACAAACACACTATTTGTACTTCCTCTAGGACGTGTCGGTGGCGTTGAGGAGATCCTAAAAGTATTCCTTCCACCGTCCAACAATGTCCCCAGTTGAAGTCAGCAGATTCCCACCTCCACTGTAAACAGTCTTAGCAGGAAACTCCTTCCCCCTCCTGAGGCGCCGGACAGTTTGCCAGAATTTCTTTGAGGCCGACCGATAATCCTTTTCAATGGCCTCACCAAACTCTTCCCAGACCCGAGTTTTAGCCTCCACAACCTTCTGGGCTGCAGCCCGCTTGGTTTGCCACTACTTACACACGTGGACAAAATTGTTGATACCCTTCGGTCAATGAAAGAAAAACTCACAATGGTCACAGAAACAACTTTATTATGACAAAAGTAATAAATAAAAATTCTATGAATGTTAACCAATAAAAGTCAGACATTGCTTTTCAACCATGCTTCAACGGAATTATTTAAAAAAATAAACTCATTGAGAAGGCCTAGACAAAATTGTTGGTACCCCTAACTTAATATTTTGTTGCACAACCTTTTGAGGCTATCACTGCAATCAGACGATTCCTGTAACTGTCAATGACCTCTCAGCAGGTATTTTGGCCCCTCCTCATGAGCAAACTGCTCCAGTTTTCGGTTTGAAGGTGTCTTTTCCAGACGGCATGTTTCAGCTCCTTCCAAAGATGCTCAATAGGATTGAGGTCAGAGCTCATAGAAGGCCACTTTAGAATAGTCCAATGTTTTCCTCTTAACCATTCTTGGGTGTTTTTAGCTGTGTGTTTTGGGTCATTGTCCTGTTGCAAGACCCATGACCTGCAACTGAGACCAAGCTGTCTGACACTGGCCAGCACATTTCTCTCTAGAATCCCTTGATAGTCTTCAGATTTCATTGTACCCTGCACAGATTCAAGACACCCTGTGCCAGATGCAGCAAAGCAGCCCCAGAACATAACAGAGCCTCCTCCATGTTTGACAGTAGGGACAGTGTTCTTTTCTTGATATGCTTCATTTTCCGTCTGTGAACATAGAGCTGATGTGCCTTGGCAAAAGTTCCATTTTGTCTCACCTGTCCATAGGACATTCTCCCAGAAGCTTTGTGGCTTGTCAACATGTAGTTTGGCATATACCAGTCTAGCTTTTTTATGATTTGTTTTCAACAATGGTGTCCTCCTTGGTCGTCTCCCATGTAGTCCACTTTGGCTCAAACAACGACGAATGGTGCGAGCTGACACTGATGTTCCTTGAGCATGGAGTTCACCTTGGATCTCTTTAGAAGTCTTTCTGGGCTCTTTTGTTACCATTCGGATTATCCGTCTCTTTGATTTGTCGTCAATTTTCCTCCTGCGGCCACGTCCAGGGAGGTTGGCTACAGTCCCATGGATCTTAAATTTCTGAATAATATGTGCAACTGTAGTCACAGGAACATCTAGCTGCTTGGAGATGGTCTTATAGCCTTTACCTTTATCATGCTTGTCTATAATTTTCTTTCTATTCTCCTGCGACAACTCTTTCCTTCTCTTCCTCTGGTCTATGTTGAGTGTGGTACACACCATGTCACCAGACAACACAGTGACTACCTGAAGCCCTATAAATAGGCCCACTGACTGATTACAAGATTGTACACACCTGTGATGCTAATTAGTGCACACACCTTGAATTAACGTGTCCATTTGGTCACATAATTTACAGTTTTTCTAGGCCTGTTCCATGAGTTTATTTTTTAAAATAATTCTGTTGAAGCATGGTTGAAAAGCAATGTCTGACTTTCATTGGTTAACATTCATAGAATTTTTATATATTATTATTTTTGTCAGAATTTTTTTTTTCTGTGACCATTGTGAGTTTTTCTTTCATTGACCGAAGGGTACCAACATTTTTGTCCACGTGTGTATTAGCTACCTCAGGAGTCCCACGAGCTCTCCTTCTGGAGCTTGACGCAATATTGAGTGTGTTATATCCTTTTTTTAACACAACCTAGGGAATCTGATGGAATGATTTTATTTTTTTTTTACTATAGAAACACACCTGAGCAAAAACAACTCAAATTTTCAAATTTCCGTTTGATTTTGAAATTTTAATTTTCTACAATTAAAGATCAAAGCTTTTTCAAAGCTTGAAATTGTAAAAACATTTATTTTGACACTGAAAACCTAAAGAAATATATTGAAGCAGTATCTAAAAAACATTAAAACCCATAATAACAATAATAATTTCAAGATATGCCATTCCACTAAAAACTCTCATATATCTGTCCTGAAAAAAGATTCATATTAAGTCAATAAATTAAACCTTTATAGTTTTAACCAACTATATACACAAACCTGAGGAAGAAAATATAAAATAATTAACCCAGTGATGTTTTATTTTTAGATTATTAAAATATCATTATTATCATTTTTGTTTGACCACAAAAATAAATATTCCAATATGCATTCAAAAATATAATGAATTTAGGCTCTCAATCATGTTTTGGTGTGGGTGATGCAGTTTTAACGTATTATTGCTCTTTACCCTGCAATGAGATTGTGACAACTCACTAATGTCAAAGGTCAGAACAGGTTAATTTGGCTATTTGTGGTGCATCTGTTGCTAGACCTGTGGCAAAAAGCTGTCTGTGAGCCACTTTGCTATTTGACAGCACTAATATATTTTATATATAGGGGCAAAGTAACAGATTCAAAACAACAAAAATAAGTTGCAGCATTTAAAAACAGGGCAGACAGAAAAACCCACACACGAGAAAGCCAGCAAAGAAAGTGTCAGAACAGAAATTGAAACATGTGGAAACACCGGCGCTGTCAGTGCTGGCAAATGATGGAGCACTTAGAGCCGGGGAAAGCCATCACACTTTTAATGGGGTCATAATCATTTCCACTGAATCATTTCTGCTGTGAAAGTCACATCAATTATTTACAAGTATGCATATAAGCCAAGCACAGTCAATTAAATATTGAGAGGTTACACATAATTAGCACAGTCGCTCTGCTGCTAATTCATTATATACGTATCCGACACAGTAACAACAAAGGCATGGAGATTACACCAGATCAACTGAATGCTTGCCTTCAACACATGATAAAATCATATAGGGATTTATCCAAGATGAAGTTATCACATTCAGAAAGTAGTTCTGTAGACAAAATTAATTGTGTTGTTGCTTTAACAATTGCTGAATGTTACAATGTCTGTGGAGGTCTGCTTATTGATTTAATTTACACAGGATAAACTTATTCATAATTTACCTGTTTTTTTATGTGTCCATATCCTGCAGATGTAATATATATGTTTGAGGTCATTTCTACTTCTTCCATGCTCTTGATTGTGTCTGCTGTTATTTTAAAGAGCACTGGGTACTCTGGTTTCCCCAACCAACATCAAAAACATGCTGGGCACCCCCTGGTGGTGGCTGCAGACAATGAATTTCACCACAAAGATAATGAAGGGGTTAAAAAACAAACAAAAAAAACTACTACTCATCCAATGCACAACAAAAAACAATAATATGACCAGCAATTGTCCATGATGTCTTATAGTTTCTACGGTGCAGCTGTTGAATTTGATCTACTTATTATTAATATCATTCATTATATGAACATCCTCTCAAACTCCGGTTTGAGTCTGCATGTCCTCCTCATGTTACCGTGGGATCTCTCCAGGTACTCCAGCTTCCTCCCAACCCCCAAACACATGCATGTATAGATACCCCGCCGACTAAAGCTTCTGGTATAGGCTCCAGTCACCCCCCAACCCCTAAAAGGACCAAGCAGAAGAAAATGAATGAATGAATCATATTATCCCCAAAAGGAAATGTAATTCTCTTGTTCGGTTAAGTCGTTTTCACAACCTGTGCCATTAAATCCAGTTCGGTGTTATTTATAAAGTACTTTAAAAACAACACTAGGTACATGACTAAATTAACAGCAACTCAGACATCTTGTTAAAAGAAAATCAAAAGGTTTTTTTAAGAAACACAAAGCTTTGGTCTTTTTTTTTTTAAGAAACAAAGTTTTGGTCTCCCCTCCTTGAACCGCCACTTTATCGGTTCAGAACTCTTTATGGATATAAAAAAATCAAGGACCGTTACGTCGCCCGGTATGGCGCAACCAGGGCCCCAGCTTGCTCCAGGGTGGGGAGCCCCCTGCGAGCGCCTGCTGGCCGGGTCTTTCCCCATGGGCCCTGGCTGGGCTCAGCCCGAAGGAGTGACATGGGCCCACCACCTGCAGGAGGAACCTTAAGGGGCCGGTGCAAAGTGGATTGGGTGGCAGTCGAAGACGAGGGCCTCGACGACCCAATCCCCGGACACAGAATCTGGCGCTAGGGACATGGAATATCACCTCGCTGGTGGGTAAGGAGCCAGAGTGCGGGAGGTTGAGAGATACCGACTAGAGACAGTCGGGCTCACCTCCACGCACAGCTTGGGCTCTGGAACCCAACTCCCTGAGAGAGGCTGGACTCTCCACTATTCTAGAGTTGCCTGCGGTGAGAGGTGGCGGGCTGGCGTGGGCTTTCTCATTGCCCCCCGGCTCAGCCATTGTTGGAGTTCACCCAGGGAACGAGAGGGTCGCTTCCTTGCCCCTTCAGACCAAGCGGGCTGCAGCACGGGTGGTTGTGGAGGCAAAAACCCGGGTCTGGGAAGAGTCTGGTGAGGCCTAACTAAACATGGTGAAGCAGCGTTTTATGTTTTATGCAGCAAAAACCTGGGACAGCCTCAACTTTATCAATGTTCAAGGGGAGGTCATGGAGAAGGACTATCGGTCAGTCTCAAAGAAATTCTGGCAAATCATCCAGTGCCTCAGGAGGGGGAAGCAGTGCCCTGCCAACACTGTTTACAGTGGAGGTGGGAATCTGCTGACTTCAACTGGGGATATTGTTGGACGGTGGAAGCAATACTTCAAGGATCTCCTCAACCCAACCGACATGTATTCCATTGGGAAAACAGAGGCCTAGGGCTCAGAGGTGGACTCGTCCATCACCCAAGCTGAAGTCACTGAGGTAGTTAGGAAGCTCCTTGGTGGAAAGGCACCGGGGGTGGATGAGATACGCCCTGAGTACCTCAAGTCTCTGGATGTTGTGGGACTGTCTTGGCTGACAACATCGCGTGGCGTTTGGGGACAGTACCTCTGGACTGGCAGACTGGGGTGATGGTCCCTCTTTTCATGAAGGGGGACCGGAGGGTGTGTTTCAACTACAGAGGGATCATACTCCTCAGCCTCCCCGGGAAAGTCTATGCCAGGGTACTGGAGAGGAGAATCCGGCCGAGAGTCGAACCTTGGATTCAGGAGGAACAATGCAGTTTTCGTCCCGGTCATGGAACACTGGACCAGCTCTATACCCTCTCCAGGGTGCTGGAGGGATTATGAGAGTTTGCCCAACCAGTCCACAAGTGCTTTGTGGATCAGAAGAAGGCATTCAACTGTGTCCCTCGTGGCACCCTGTGGAGGGTGCTCTGGGAGTATGGGGTCCGGGGCCCTTTACTAAGGGTTGTTTGGTCCCTGCACAACCAGAGCAGGAGCTTGGTTCGCATTGCCGGCAGTAAGTCAGACCTTTTCCCGGTGCATGTTGGACTCTGGCAGGGTTGCCCTTTGTCACCGGTCCTGTTCATTATCTTTATGGACAGGATTTCTTGGCGAGGGAGTCTGGTTTGGGGACCACAGGATTTTGTCTCTGCTTTTTGCAGATGATGTTGTCCTGTTGGCTCCATCAAGCCAGGACCTCCAGTGTGCACTGGGGCAGTTTGCAGCCGAGTTTGAAGCGGCTGGGATGAGGATCAGCACCTCCAAGTCTAAGACCATGGTTCTCAGTCCGAAAAGGGTGGCTTGTCCCCTTCAGGTTGGTGGAGAGCTCCTGCCTCAAGTGGAGGAGTTCAAGTATCTTGGGGTCTTGTTCACTAATGAGGGAAGGAAGGCGCGTGAGATTGACAGACGGATCGGCGCAGCTTCTGCAGTAATGCAGTCAATGTACCTGTCTGTTGTGGTAAAGAAGGAGGGGAAGACCTAGGACACACACCCAGGAGCTGGGAACGCCTCGGTATCCCCAGAAGAGCTGGAGGAAGTGTCCGGGGAGTGGGATGTCTGGGCGTCTCTGCTTAGACTGCATCCCCCGCGACCCGGCCCCCGGATAAGCGGTAGAAGATGGATGGATGGAAAGTTTTGGTCTTATGTGCAGTGTTGGCTAATTTCACAGTATGACAGCAACTTAAACAGTATGACAGTAAGACACTGAGAGAGACGCAGGGCAGCGGAGGCTGTGGATTTGCTCTCATTGACAACAACATTTTTCTTATTTTTAAAGCCCAGAGTATTATTGCAAGAACTCTGTACTCTGTATATTTTAACAACACTTAGTCTATATAATTAACTTTAAATGTAGGCAACATTACTAAATCTAGGCCTTTTAAATTTATGCCAGGTGATCTTAAGAACACACATGGTAAATGAAATGCATTTATATAGCGCTTTTTTGCACCCTTCTCGGGCACCCAAAGCGCTTTACATTGTGCTTCCACTCACCCCATTCACACACATTCACACCTGGAGCAGACAGAGATGGGGCTGCCATACAAACGGCGCTCAACCTTCTCCTACCACCACCAAACACACCTACAGTCACACACATTCATACACCAGTGCTACAGACACTGGAGGCAAGGTGGGTTAAGTGTCTTGCCCAAGGACACAACGAAAGTATGAACAGGGCAGAGCGGGAATCGAACCGCCAACCTTTCGGTTATAGGACGACTGCTCTACCACTGAGCCACTCTGTCGCACATATTATTCCAAGCTGAATTTATATTGTCACATACATTTATTTCATTACTTATTTTACATAATAATTATGTAAATTATAACAAATTTTGTAATTTTAAGAATAAGGGGAACTCATTATCAGTTGCATAAGCCAATACTGTGCATACTGCATGTGCAGTCCATAAATATTTTCCCCTACTTTGAATATCAAAAAACACAGGTTTTTTGGCAACAAAACGGCAGAGAGGGAATCAAAAATTATTTTACTGCTTCCCACTGATTTTCAATCATTTACATTTACATTTAGCTGACGCTTTTATCCAAAGCGACTTACATTGTTCTAATGTAATTACCAGTGTTACAGCCACTGGAGGCAAGAAGGATTAAGTGTCTTGCCCAAGGACACAATGACAGTATGAACTGTGGGGAGAGCGGGAATCGAACCGCCTACCTTCCGGTTGAAGGACGACCACTCTACCCACTGAGCTACTGCCGCCCCAGAATTTACTTTCTAACGTGAAGACTTGCTTGGTCTCCTTCTGCAGGTTGCAATAGTTGAAAGTGGAGCAGCCTGAGAAACCCACTTGTTCAGTAGAGGTACCTGCAAATTCTATACAAAAAGGCCAAGCTCTTAGGGGGGCTAAACACAAAGCATTCCTGTTGTAAGACATGGCTCATGAGGGCATCAAGGCATTGCATTCATGATTTTTTTAGCCCAAGCAATATACTGTAGCATGTAGGCAAAGCCGTGATATTACAACATCTTTGTCAGGCCAGTTCTTCTGTTGGGTTTCCACAAAGTTATGTCTTTGGCGAATATGCAACATCTTTTGACCTGTAAATCACAAATGAGGGGCACCTCTACAGGGGGAACGTCTCGGGTTACATGACTTAAAAAAGCGGGAACGGAATGCGTAGCATTACACTATGGGGAACATTCTTTGTGTGAGCGGTTGTGAAGCACGTGTGTCAAACACGCCAAGAATTGGCTTATATAACCTCTGTTGGTTACGCAGCTCTCTGATTGAGCGCACCTGAACAGAGGGTATAAGAACACATGACGCGGAAGCGTCTTCAGGTCAACTTTGTCTGAAGAATGCCCGGAGACGCCCAGTGCAGCATTGCAGCGCAGCATCTCGTTCCCGCATTTTAGGGAACAGGGGTCAAGTAACCCGAGACGTTCCCTATCAAAAGGTACACTCAATGCTGCGTAGCATTACACTATGGGGAATGAGAAAACCAACGCCACCGCACTGTAAGTGTCTGGACCCCCCGGGTTGTGAAGTGTGCACAAACACAAAAAAGGTCTCAAACACGATTTTGGGATGATTGCTAGAGCTGTTGAAACTGCAACTACCCTAGTGGAATAAGTCCTTACACCTATGGGCAGAGTTTGATTACGCGTCTCATAGGCCAGGGCAATGACATCCCTCACCCAACGTGATATAGTTTGCCTGGTGGCTGCAGCCCCTAGCTTGCAGCCCCTGTACCATATGAACAGCTGTTCGGACTTACACCACTGGCTAGTGTGGTGGACATAAGTCTGGAGGGCACCTACTGGACACAGTAAGTCAAGTCTCTACTGCTCTTGTGTTGCAAATGGCAGAGGACAGAAGGCTTCAAGAATGACCGGATTTCGGGTCGAGAATGGAACTTTTTGAAGATAATTAGGGTGAGGATGCAAAATGGCTTTGACCAGCCCAGGGGCAAAGTCTAGGCAGAATGGTGAAACTGACAGAGCCTGCAAATCCCCAATCCTCTTAAGAGCGGTAATGGCTACCAGAAAAAAAACATCTTTAAAGTCAGAAGCCTGACAGACGCTGACTCTAGTGGTTCAAAAGGAGTGCTTTTGAACCGCTAAGCCCTCAAGCACTATAGCTAGGTCCAAGGAAGGAACTGTAGCTCTAGTGGGCGACCTCAACCGCTTGGCCCCTTGAATGAAGCGGGCAGCCAGAGGGTGTCTCCCTATCGAGACCCCGTCAAACAGGGCGTGGCAAGCCGAAATGGCGGCCACAAAGACTTGTGCGAGTGTGCTATGATTAGTGCCCGAAGATATTTTGTCCTGCAGAACAATCTGGCAGTGAACTGGGTCTGTATGGTGTGTAGCACACCAGGCTTCAAAGACACGCCATTTGCTTTGTAAAATCTTTCCCAGATTTGGCTCACTACCTCAAGCTAGGTGGAGTTTCCATTCCATGCTGTGTGTCACAACCTGTCTGAACAATAAGTCTGTTACTACATTTGTGTGCCCGGGGATATAAATCGCCCTGAGGGACAGGAACTTGTGCTGAGCTCAAAGCAGAAACTGCTGTGCTAGCTTGTTCAAGCGGCACGAACGATGTCCGCCCTGATAATTTATGTAAGAGCAGGGCCGTTTGAAGGAATTTGGGGGCCCCAAGCAAAATGGACATGGAGGCCCCCCCCAACCCCCCGCACACACGCAAAGCCTACAGGAACCACAGCATAGCCATACAGTTTAAGTTCACCCACACTTTATATAAATAAAAAAGGTTCACAGTGCAAATACTGCTGTTGCATATACTGTGCATAAATAAAAAGGTTTACAGTGCAAATACTGCTGTTGCATATACTGTGCATAAATAAAAAAGGTTTACAGTGCAAATACTGCTGTTGCATATACTCTACATAAATAAAAATGTTTACAATGCAAATACTGCTTAAAAAAATATTTGAAATTTGAGCATTTTCAACCATTGAACATTTGAAAAAAACACCACTGTACCATAAAATCAAATATACATTAAAAAGTGCACAATAACTAAATACAACATACTTACACTCACACACACACACACACACACACACTCACATTAACATTTTTCAGTTCTCACAAACGTGCAAATTATCTAAAACTGTTGTTTGCGAGCCTTGTTTTCTGCAAAGGCAATCACAATGTCCTCCATGTCCAAAGACTGGCGAACATCACACTCAATTGACATAAGTGCCAATCCTGTGAGCCTTTCTTGGCCCATGGTGGACCTCATGTAATTTTTTATCAGCTTCAAAGCTGAAAAGCTCCTCTCACCAGAGGCCACAGGGATAGTCAGGAGTAGACGCAAAGCAATGCTTAAATTACTGTACAAATCCAGTAGGTTCTCACTGTATATGGAATTAAGCATGTCAAAGGGGGAAGTGGCTACATGGTCTGGAAAAGTGTAGAGAGATGAATTGATCTCAAGTGCAGGCAAAACAGAACACAGAGTCTGTTCTCATGGAATATAACATCCATGATCGAAGAATTTTTTCACCATTTTTCATGCTTCTCATGTAATTGTCATTTGTGAATCTTCGAGGTGGATTCTCAGAATTTTGGGGGAAAACAATGTTTGTGACTTGTAATGGTCCTTTTTTAACAATTTGACAGCGCACACTATCAGTCAGGACTGCTGGCCACTGCGCAGGGTCATCTGCTATAATGACAGTGCTTGTGGTACCTTGAGCTGTAGAGCAAACCTCAGTGTTGGGAAGTGGTGCAGACTCAATTTCTGTTCTGGATGCAGTGTCTTCCACTGTGAGAGATGGTATTGATGGTGTAGCTGGGGAAAAATAAAAAATAATAAAATAATGTTTTTATTAATATAATCCATATGTTCAGGTACAGAACGCATCAGTGAGTGTCTGACACCTGGAAATTTGACAAGCACTACTGTATATTAAAAATTCTGAACTGTCCATGGGCAAAAGTGACTGGTATTTACACAGTTTGGTGGGAATTCAATAGTGATTTGCACTGTTTTTTTTCTAATAATATGACAGCACACTTATCAGTTTAAACTCTGGGCTGTGCAAGATATCAACTATAATTATAGAGCTTGTGGTACCTTGTGCTATAGAGGAAACATCAGCACTAAGAAGTGATGCATCTGTTGATGTTGAAGATGAAGTTGATGGTGTAGCTGGAAAATATTGAAAAAAAAAAAAATTTTCTGAAATTACCGGTGGAGTATGTTTTACCATTTCACTGTTAGCATATTGAAAGAGGTCACTATTAACAGGTCAGTGAGAGAAATTCACTCTACCTTCATCAGTGGAGGTATCCTTAGGAAGAGCCTGAGGTCTGAGAAATTTAAGCAAAGCACCTTGAGGGAGAAAGAAAACATGGTAACACTTTATAATAACAATCATTAATAGATGGTAAATTGATAGTTAATTAATCTTTAGTTAATTGTCATTTAACTGTTAGCAAACAGTATTATTACTTATTATAAAGTTTACCGTTAGCAATGTTAGCATTTCCATATTTTGGTATTAGAAGGGAAGGGATGCAGGCAGCTGCTTATCATTGCTTAAAAATATCCCAAGCTAATGTTTGATGCACGGAATTTATTGTGTGGTTTTCCTTTCCTAACCCCCATTTGGTAAATAGATTATCACGTTGGAAAAGTATAGCATGCTATTTGCTATGCCACTTTCATCAAAACCTATTACAAAGCTACAGCAATGTCATGTCATTAAATACGATAAACAGTGATTCTGGAACAGATCTGCGTCTTCTTTATCCCGTTAAAAACATATTACAGTAACCATATTCCGTCCATTCGGAAAAAAAAGTTGCACTAACTGTTCCTTACAAGCAGCATTTGCCGTCAGGCAGGTAACGTTAGCTAACATAAACATATTTTTGCTAGCCTAACCTGCTGCATAATTACACCATTTGTACAAGACTGACAAGTAGAGCTATTTTATCCAGTGTAATTTATCACTTACCACTATCTTGTTTTTTCTTATCCTCCTCTTCCTTTCTCTTCTGGCTTCCTGAAGCATAATTCCTCTTCATTACTGCCGAGGAGGTTTTGTATTTTGCCGTCTGCAGAGATCTCGTTGGCAGGCTGCTGTCAGCGACTACTGAGAGGGGCCCCCTTGTGGGGGATCCCGATAATAGTGTCATTGCACTTTACAGCATTGACGATCAAAGGGGCGCTCACACAGTGTCGTTGCATTTATTCTTAACCGGTCGTTGTCCTGGGGCCCCAGACCAGCTCGGGGCCCCAAGCAATTGCTTGGTTTGCTTGCCTTGTCGCGACGGGCCTGTGTAAGAGAACACCTCCATGCTGTCTACTTGGACTAGGACATGGTAGCCCTTTAGCTGCTGGAGGAAGTATTTCAGGGCCAGAAATACAGCCTTCATCTCGAGGCAATTGATGTGCCATGCGAGAAGATGGCCTCTACATATCCCTTGGGCTAGCTAGCTCCTGAGACTGAGCTAATATAAGCCAGTCGTCAATGTAGTTCAAAATGCGGATGCCCTGGAGTTGCAAAGGAGCCAAGGCTGCATTCATTAATTTTGTATATGTACGGGGTGACAAGGCCAGGCCGAATGGATGAACCCGATACTGGTACTTCCCAGTTTAACAGAAGTGGAGACCATGCTGTTGAAACGCGGAGGACAATAGGTGAACTGAATTCTAATATTGGCAGTAGCATCCACGCTGCCAGTTTTTTTTTTTTTTTTGCCAGTGTGAGAATCCGCCCCACAGTCCTTACTGGGGTGAACACAATTTGCCACACTCTCCTTATGGAAGGGGCCGCTTTTCTCTGGAAGGGGCCGGACCTGGTCGGGACTGGGTGGCCGACGGTCCCTACATCTGAGCACAGCAGGGGAGGAACCTCACGAACGCCTCCTCGTAGCATTTCACCTCCAGGAACTTAGTGGCGACGGAGTCCACCACGTCACCAAAAAGACCGGAAGGCAAGACTCTTGCATCTAGGAGGAAGGCGTAAATGCACCCCCTGTGCTCAAATCTTTGAGCACGTCAGCCTGGTATGCCTGCAAAACCACCATGGTGTGCAGTGCTGCACCAGCCTGACACACCACCTGGAAAGCCTTCCCCACCAGCGATGACGTGACCCGGCATGGCTTGGTGGTGAGTGTAGGCTTCCTCAGGGAGGACGATGTCCCAGGGGAGAGATAGCCCGAAAGCGGCTCTTACACCTGGGGCATTGACCCATAGCCCCTCGTCTCTGTGCCGACGATAGTTGAATAAATTGATGTTAAAGGCACAAAGACGCGGGACGAATAGCGCCTACTCCAGGAGTATGCCAGCTCCTCATGGAGGTTCCCAAAAAAGAGACCGCCGCTGTGATCCCTGGCCCCAGCCACCCGACAGTAACCTGTCATCCAGTTTTGAGTGTTTAGGGGGGCCCTGCTCCTTCGGCCACTCAATATTCAGCCGCGCCATTGCTCTTGTAACCACCTCGAGCAGCTCCTCATACGCCACGTCAGGGCAAGAGGAACCCTCAGAGGTGGCAACTCCCACAGAAGCCAGGGATGAGGCGTCATTGATATGCTCCCAGGAAGTGCCAGAGCACGCCCACCCGAGCACAGAACCAATGTCCGCTTCATCTTGAGAAAAGGGACATAGGACTCTCTGATCCCTGCGCCTCAGCCAGATTGACAAGCATTCCCCACAATCTGAGTGGGGAGGTGGCCTGCTCCTTCTTTTTGAAAGATGTATGTATGTATGTATATATATACATATATATATATATATATATACATATACATATATATACACATATACATTATATATATATATATATACACATATACATTATATATATATATATATATATATATATATATATATATATACACATATACATTATATATATATAATGTATATATATATATATATATATATATATATATACATATATATATATATATATATATATATATATATATATATATATATATATATATATATATATATATATATATATATAACTAATACAGACCTATATATACCAGATCCCTATATGCAAATGATACATATACTGGTGGTACCATCCCAAAAGGTACAAAATCATACATATACCTTCTCTGGCTCTGTTACATTGGTGGAATGATCTACCTGCTGCTACAAGATCAGCAGATTCTGTATATATACACCTGAAAACATATATTCTGTCAACACCTGACTATATATACACTGAGTTCTATATATATATATATATATATATATATATATATATATATATATATATATATATATATATATCTTATCCTTAGCATTGTATATATCATATATAAACTGATATATATATATATATATATGCTTTTTGTACCTTGTGTTGTTAAAATTGCTTCCATTGTTATATATCACTTGTAAGTATATAATATATATATATATATATATATATATATATATATATATATATATATATATATATATATATATATATATATATATATATATATATATATATATATATATATATATATATATATATATATATATATATATATATATATATATATATATATATATATATATATATATATATATATATATATATATAGACACTGCAATTGTTGTACCGCTGGTCCCCTGTCGTGCCTGCTCTCACCCACATCATCAACTCATCTCTCTCCACTGGGTCATTCCCCACAGCTTTCAAAGAGGTCCACATCACACTACTACTGAAAAAACCCACTCTCAACAAGTTAGAAAACTACAAACCGGTTTCCCTACTTCCCTTCATTGCCAAAGCGCTGGAGCAAGTTGTGTTTACTCAGCTCTCATCCTTTCTCACACGGAACAACCTCCCGAACCAGAACCAGTCAGGGTTTAAGAGCGGACATTCCACCAAAACTGCACTGCTCTCAGTCATCGAAGCCCTGGCAAAGGCAACATCCAAGTCATCTGTACTCATTTTACTGGATCTGTTTGCCGCTTTTGACACTGTTAATCATCACATCCTCCTGTCTTCTCTCAGTGCGATGGGTGTCTCTGGAATGGCGTTGCAATGGTTCAAGTCTTACCTCTCGGATAGGTCATTCAGAGTATCCTGGAGAAACGAGGTCTCTGAGTCCCAACATCTCAATACAGGGGTGCCATAGGGCTCAGTGCTTGGACCGCTACTCTTTTCCAAATACATGGCATTCCTTGACTCGGTCATTCAGAAGCATGGCTTTTCCTATCACTGCTATGCAGATGACACTCAACTCCTCTTGTAATTTCAACCTGACAATCTGATGGTCTCTGCTCACATCTCGACATGTCTGAGTGACATCTCACTTTGGATGAAGGACCATCACCTGCAGCTGAACCATGGAAAAAAAGAGAACTGCTTGTGATTACGGCCAACCAGGGACCTGCCAAAAAAACCTCTCCATTAAAATAGGCTCATCAACCATTACACCGTCCAGCACTGCCAGAAATCTGGGAGTGGTAATTGATGATCAGCTAAACTTCACAAGTCATGTTGCCAGCACCACCCGGTCCTGTAGATTCATCCTCTACAACATTAGGAAAATTAGACTTTTCCTATCAGAGCACTCTACACAAATCCTAGTCCAGGCTCTTGTCTTGTCCAAACAGGATTATTGCAATGCTCTACTGGCTGGACTCCCTGCATGCACAGTGGTCTTTAATGAACCGAAGAGATCGCACGTAACTCCTCTCTTCATTAGGTTACACTGGCTCCCTGTTGATGCCCGCATTAAGTTCAACGCTATGCTCTTGGCCAACAAGACCACCACTGGTTCTGCACCCTCATATCTTCACTCACTAATACAGACCTATGTTCCTACCAGATCCTTGTGCTCTGCAAATGAACAACGTCTGGTGGTACCATCCCAAAAAGGAAAAAATTACTTTCACATACCTTCTCTGAATGTGTTCCACTTTGGTGGAATGATCTACCTGCTGCTACAAGATCAGCAGATTCTGTAGCCATCTTTAGAAAATGCCTGAAAACACATCTCTTTCGTCAACACCTGACTGACAAACACTAAATTCTACTTCCTTTCTATCAATTCCTTCTCATTTAAAAATAAATAAATAAATAAATAAATAAATTCTTTCTTATCCTTAGCTTTGTATACTGTGCTGAGTTTTTGCTACCATGTGTTGTTAAAATTGCTTCCATTGTTTTCCTCACTTGTAAGTCACTTTGAATAAAAGTGTCTGCTAAACGACTACAATGTAAATGTTTATTGAGAAGTGGTGGACATATATACTTTTCTCTTACTGGCACAGAGAGAAGGTTTGCTCACACTTCACACAATGCGGTCTGAAGACAAAGAAACCCGAAGACACTTCTGCGTAATGTGTTCTTATACCCTCTGTGTCACTCGCGTTCAGGTGCGCTCAATCAGACAGCTGCCGCTGATGAGCTGCCTTCACCAACAGAGGTTATGCCAAGGTTAAGCCAATTCTTGGCGTGTTTGACACACAACTGGTCACACAAAGAATAGTCCCCATAGTGTAATGCTACGCAGCATTGAGTGTAGGTTTTGATAGTGAACAGAGAGTTAGTCAAGAGTCTAATATCAAACACTCTGCTGCCTAGGCCATTTTTTCAAAATGCACAATTTTATCCCTAATATTGCCCGTACATTGATGCCAGCTGGTCTGGTGAAGAAAAACTGCCCTTTTTCATCCTATACTAAGTAATTCATAACTCCACTTACAGTTCAACATCCGTTTGGTGTCTTTTTGCAATAACTCTAAATGACATCTAACAGTAACACTCAAATTCACATTTTAGTTTTAATGCAAACAAAATAGTTTTAACCTTTGTGGGATCTTACTATTGATTCATGCTGGTATAGATTTCATAGATGTCACTCTTTACTTTGTATTCAGTGGCAAACTGCCAATATCCATTCACTGTTAAAAATACAGGTTTGATGAAGTGAGGCCAGTGACTCTGTTGGTGACAGCAGTCGTCAGCACTTTGCATTGGACATGGACCAAGGCCAATTCACTGATGTGAGTTGGTATGTTTGGCAGATGACTTGTTGTTTGCGGCAATAGAGAAACCTGAAAATTTATAAAATCAAGTTTTGAAACTACTGATATAAACTCACCTAAAGGGTTATTAGGAACACCATACTAATACTATGTTTGACCCCCTTTCGCCTTCAGAACGGCCTTAATTCTATGTGGCATTGATTCAACAAGGTACTGAAAGCATTCTTTAGAAATGTTGGCCCATATTGATAGGATAGCATCTTGCAGTTGATGGAGCCACCACCACCAGCCTGCACAGTGGTCACAAGGCATGATGGATCCATGTTCTCATTCTGTTTACGCCAAATTATGACTCTACCATCTGAATGTCTCAACAGAAATCGAGATTCATCAGACCAGGCAACATTTTCCAGTCTTCAACTGTACAATTTTGGTGAGCTTGTGCAAATTGTAGCCTTTTTTTCCTTTTTGTAGTGGAGATGAGTGGTAAACGGTGGGGTGTTGTAGCCCATCCGCCTCAAGGTTGTGCGTGTTGTGGCTTCACAAATGCTTTGCTGCATACCTCGGTTGTAACTAGTAATTATTTCAGTCAAAGTTGCTCTTCTATCAGCTTGAATTAGTCGGCCAATTCTCCTCTGACCTCTAGCATCAACAAGGCATTTTTGCCCACAGGACTGCCGCGTTACTGGATGTTTTTCCCTTTTCACACCATTCTTTGTAAACCCTAGAAATGGTTGTGTGTGAAAATCCCAGTAACTGAGCAGATTGTGAAATACTCAAACCGCTTGTCTGGCACCAACAACCATGCCACGCTCAAAATTGCTTAAATCTCCTTTCTCTCCCATTCTGACATTCAGTTTGGAGTTCAGGAGATTGTCTTGACCAGGACCACACCCATAAATGCACTGAAGCAACTGCCATGTGATTGGTTGATTAGATTCTTGCATTAGTGAGAAATTATAATGGTGAGTGTATTTATCATTGTATGAAGCCTCATGCCATGTTTGTTTTGCTGTTCATTACATGTCTTAGTTTAATCTTCTAAAGGTTTGTCAGAGAACAGGATATGGTGGCTACATGCTACACAACTAGTTTACATAGGGTAGTGTTGTGTAAATACAAAACAGGAATAATCAAATCCATCTAAACATAATGCCTGCAGTCTGTTTGAAGTAAAAATTAAGGGTCATAGAAAAATACTACAACAATAAGAGGCTACGAGCACGTGCCTTAGTTAAGTTTTGCGTGTCTGGAAAGTTTGCAAAAGCATTGGCTGAATCAGAATGGGCTGATTTTACTTCAGTGCGTTAATGAATGTGTAAAATGGGGCATTGTCTCCACAGTGCACACAATCAAAGGCAGACAAAAAAAAATATTAATTTAGCGTCCAATAAGTTTGTAATATCAGGAACTAAACTTGCATATAATTTGCATGATGCTAGCAGAGAAAAGACTACTGCTGTTTTTGCAAATTAGAGGAACAAGAGATAGAAGAACCACACTTTAATAATTGTTTCTTGTGTCTTCCACATTGCGCTCCCACTATTCCTGAGCAATTTGTATTTTTATAGTAAATCTCTCCTTGGTCTTGTCTGTTTTTTTTTTTTTTTTTTATTGCCACTGCTTTTTCACTTTTACTAAAAACTGCTGACTTAAGTTACATAACAGCCTTTTGCAGCTTATCTGTGGGAGGTTAACAACAGCTCACCTCTGAAAACAAACTGCTGCTGAGTGAAGCCAGGGCAGGTAAAATCAGGAGAGTGGGCCTTTACTGCTGTGGAAGTGGGATTGTCTTTGCTCTTACTTTGGAAAAGAGGTCAGCCCTCAGAGGTGGGACCGGAGCGTAGCCACTGATCCATTCAGTGTAGGTTATTATTACCTCCTGCCTCTCGCCTTGGGCTCATTTGCATTATTGAAGGTAGCCAATTCCAAGGGTTGCCAAGGTCTTGTGCTGCTTAAAATTACACATTCTCATGAATATTAACCCATTGGAGGTCCCCTGGCTCAGTGGGCTTACTCCTGGAAGCCCCGGGCAGTTTGCACCTCGTCCTGTAGCTAAGAGCTGACACCAGAGGCCAATGTACGCTTTAAAGCCATGACATTAGCTAAATATGACACTTTAATGTCATGTTTAGTTTCTCTAGGGTCAGACTTAGAGTTTAATCCAACCAAAATAACTTGTATTTGTGGGGATATAGAGGCAGATAACTCTACCAAGCATCTAAACAATTGTATGAATTGACCTTGTGTAGAATTCTTTATTTTCTATATAAAGAACATAAAGTCTGGAGAATAAAATATCACATGCACTATCCTCCTGACTATCAGGGGCCCCTGCTTGTGTGAAGATTATCCCACTCATATTTCTCACCTGGAAAGTATCCTGCACAGCCCTGGTTTCCAAAACCATGTCAGCGGGCCAAGACCAAGATGGGCTGATCAGATGAAGTGTATCCAATGTGGCTGGTGCTGTAAGTGGAGTGCCCTGCGCAAGTTTGTTTGTACTTTTCACTATTCCCTAGTGTTCCTTACATGTTTAAATAAACATATAGAGCATCAACCCCTATCACTGCAAAGGAGTTGGCTCATTCCCTTTTAATTTTGAGTTGCAAACCATCACTCTAATGTGGCACCATCATTGTTTTTTTCCCTCTTTGCTCAGAAAAAAACTCCAGACCATCTTTGTTAGCTTGACCAAGAGAATTTTGAACTGAATTTGTCAGGGGCATCATCAAGTCTACACTCACTTCCTCAATCACTGCATGGTAGAGGTGGGCAGATCGATACTAATATCGATAATATCGATACCGATGTTGGTATTGGTATTGATCGATACCAACGTGAAAATATCGATACTTAAGTTTCAGTTTCTCTCATTTTGCGACCTGGCCGTGTTTGTCAAAATGCTGCTGCTGTCACAGAGCAGAGCAAGCTCTCCAGAGTGCTGCTCGTGCTCGACACTGCTCTCCTCCCCCTCTCCTGTGTTGTACCGTCAAGTGACTCACCACTAGCGCTACCACCAGCAGTCAGCGCGCGCCGCTCAGCCGCGCATGTCTAACAGCAGTCAGTCACAGTAATTGGTTTTTATTTATAAATTTTTTTTTTTTATCCTGAAAAGAAGTGCACTAAAGAGGAGAAACGTTATTTTGTTCTCATTATATCGTATTACAAGGAGAATTTGTTTTACATTTTTTATATTTATTTTGAAGTAAATCTTTGTGACTTTGTTTATTTAAGAAAAAAATCCTGAAAAGAAGTGCACTAAAGAGGAGAAACATTTTTTTGTTAACATGCTACTTGAAAAGAGAATTTGTTTTTACATTTTTTATATTTGTGAAGTAATCATTTTGTAACTTTGTTTATTTAAATAAAACAGAAGTAACCAAAAGTTGTTTCTGAACAAAAGCTTTTGTAGTACTGATTAATAACCCAAAATGCAAATCACAAAAACAAATTAAAAGTCATGAAAATTCATTTAGATTTAGGTTGAAGACGCATCCACCTTAATTATTAAAAAGTATCAGTATTGGTATTGGTATCGGTATCAGCGATACTGGCCCTGTATTTACTTGGTATCGGATACCAAATCTAGCGGTATCGCACACCTCTACTGCATGGTATGGGCCAACAAAGAAACACACAGCAGTGCATTGAATGCACTGTTGAGAAGGTGATCAGCTCCCCAGGACACCAAGGGAAACAGTAGACCCCCCCTTACCCTAGAAACAAGTTCAGTGTGAATCCTTATTGTTAAGTTCTGATAAGTGAGGTGACACATTTTGATATGATATAGTTATTAAAGTTATTTGAAAAAGAAGTTTACTTTAGTGTTTGGTCTGACTGTAGTTTTTCTTTGTGAGGACAGGTTTGTTGAAGAAAACTGCTTTTAGCAGTGCTCTCTGAAGCTTTGGCTTCATTATTTTGGGTTTGTTGGTTCCACAGAGCTCCCCTAAAGCCTCCTTGCCCCCGATGTGTACTTCTGTCTGTGTATTTACGATCAATACTTGTTCGACCTTTTCCTTTTCACTGGGGCTTATGTTCTCTGTGTCGTCTCTGAAGACCAGCGCAAATACCTCTGACATCTGAAGGCTGAAGAGTCATTCTAATATTCTGTCAAGTCTGTGATGTGCTCATTGACTGATCCGTTTGGCCGAGCCCACATTCCCTTTTATGTGAAGGTGGCGGGTGGAAAAAGTAAACCGATAAAGTGTCTGCAAAGAGACCACTGTACCCCATGGGTCCTTTCATACACAGCCTGGATGTAAAAATAATTGATAGTGTTGTTTACAGATCAAAGCTTGTAAACCCCCAAAAAAAAAAAAAAAAAAAAAAGAAAAGAAAAGTTTATTGGACTGGACACTTGACACAGGAGGCCAGGACCTCAACTTATTTCTCAGTATGATTGGTGTGATTGGATCAATAACTATCTTTAAACACAGACATCAGTGATAACCCTTCCTTTAATAAGCTCAAGCAAACCTCTTATGTCACTGGTGTGAGGTTAGACTTAGAATAGATGGATTTTGGAATTGTTTCTCTTCCCATATATTGGATATTGTTGTTCTCAGTCACTAGTCTTGGTAGCTTTTTGTCTCGTCATGAATTGCTCTCATGTCAGAGCGTTTCTGCACACATCTTATTTGCACATCAGGGATCTCTTCTGGTTTTAGAAAGGTTAAGCTGTTAAATAAATCTTTGATTTCCTGTGACCTAGCCAGCATGTTACCGCGTTTACGCTCTTGTATTACACTAGCACTTTGATCAATTGCATTTCTGCTCAAAGCTGTTTAGACATTCCTAATTTAGCCTGGTATTAGGGCGTAATTACTGGGTTAACTGGATATAATTAGAAGAAACTAATTCCATTTAGAAAATGAAATGCATGATATGTTTATTAAATCCACATGGTCATTATTATTGCTGTCTTGACAGATTGCTTTAAATGCCTATTCAGTGTGTTCAGGGTAAAGCTTTAAGGACTATGTTATTTAAAACATGAATTTGAGCAAGAAATTAAATTATTAAATATAACTATACAAGTTATTGAACAGGAGCCACAGTGACAATAAAAAGGTAAAGTAAGAAAATGGAATGTATTTGCAGGTTTTATTTTGTTAGACTAAGGCTTTCTAAATTGCGGCCTGGAAGCCAAAAGTTTGAGCTCCTTTTTGGACTGTTAAGAGTAACATTTAGATTGTTCACTTGTGCTAAATGCCTCAAAATTTTATACCAATTTAATATATTGTTTATTTATATGCAAAACTGTAGAAGATAAAGTATTTTGCATGTTTATTATCTGCAAGAAATTGATTTGAGGCTGACTGATAGTAGATGGATATTGTGCTAGAAGTTTATTAGAGATACCTTTCAGTTTAAAAAGCTTTACACAAGCAAATTTTTCCTGCTTCTGAAATTAACCATATGTTTTTATTCATGTTCCAGTCAGTTTCAGTCACCAGATAATTAAAGCTATTCAATTCAGCTTCACATGTTATTGTTGTTGCTGATCGGTGAAAAACTGTCATTTAAAAGGCAATAATCTCAAAGACAAGTACAGATGATAGAAAATGCCCCAGGACCCACCAACGTTTGCCTGAGCTGTTAGAAAAAGCAGGGTTTTTGTTGCTGTAGAGATGTAAGGTTAATCTAAAGGTTGAAAGCATCGCAGAGGTGTGTGTTCAGCGTTTTCTCTGCTTGTCGTCTGCTCTGTTTTGGTTTCCATCTGCCTCGAACTCAGCCTTCAACAGCCGCAGCAATCCCGAGATCCAAATGTCAGATTACCATTTTTAATTAAGCGCTGTGTAACGTGTTGGTCTTGACAAGTACAAGGTGACTGCTGCTCGTTGTCCTTTGGGGGACCGCGACCTTCTTGTGTTCGTGGCCGCAGATGGTTGCAGCTCCTGCCGCAGTCGGAGCCCTGTCCTCCACGACGGGGGTTTCACCATAACAAATCTATATTTTTGTTTTAATAAGACTGCACAGGGATGTGTGTGCTGCATAAGGGCCATTTTGTACAGTCATTTTCAACTGCTTGTTCAAAGCTAACACAAGTTGAATATTGATCTCAGAAGGAAAACCAAGGAACATATTTACATTCCATTTGAATGTCAGGTGTGTTTTTTGTTCATCTTGTTTGTGCAGTTATCAACATTTACAAAAGCTAAAGTTAAAGTTCTCCAACCTTTTTTCCTCAGAGAGCTACTTTTACAAAATGAAAATTGGCAGAGAGCTACTCATGTTTGTAAAATTTATTCCCATAGCTTATTTCAACACAAACACAATTTATTTTGTTTTGACAGAACATTAACCCTGAAACAATGCAACAAAACAAACGCATTTATAATATTATAAACAATGCAATTCCAAACGTACAGATACTTGTGTATTCAGTCAGATGACTGGCACTGATGTAGTCAACAAGAGAGGTGTAGCCTCAGTTTTACTTTTATGCCATCCATCTTCTACTGCTTATCCGGATCCGGGTCACGGGGTAAGCAGTCTAAGCAGAGACGCCCAGACGCCTTCTTCACCACGACAGACCGGTACATCGATCGCAACACTGCAGGAGCTGCACCGATCCGTCCAATCTCACTTGAAATCTTCCACTTGAGGCAGGAACTCCCCACCAACCTGAGGGGGACAAACCACCCTTTTCCGACTAAGAACCATGGTCTCAGACTTGGAGGTGCTGATCCTCATCCCAGCCGCTTCACACTCGGCTGCAAACCATCCCAGTGCACACTGAAGGTCCTGGCTTGATGGAGCCAACAAGACAACATCATCTGCAAAAAGCAGAGACAAGATCCTGTGGTCCCCAAACTAGACTCCCTCTGGGCCCCTGGCTGCGCCTAGAAATCCTGTCCATTAAGACAAAAGACTAAATGAACAGGACCAGTGACAAAGGGCAGCCCTGCCTGGAGTCCAACATGTACCGGGACCAGACTGCCCTTAGTAAACGGTCCCGGACCCCGTACTCCCAGAGCACCCCTACAGGGCGCCACGAGGGACACAGTCAAATGCCTTCTCCAGATCCACAAAACACATGTGGACTGGTTGGGCAAACTCCCATAAACCCTCCAGCACCCTGGAGAGGGTATAGAGCTGGTCCAGTGTTCCACGACCGGGACGAAAACCGCATATTTTGTCCTGAGTCCGAGGTTCGACTATCGGCCGCATTCTACTCTCAAGTACCCTTGCATAGACTTTCCCGGGGAGGCTGAGGAGTGTGATCCCTCATCAGTTGGAACACACCCTCCGGTCCCCTTTCTTAAAGAGGGATCACCACCCCGGTCTGCCAGTCCAGAGGTACCACCACGTGATGTAGCAGAGGCGTGTCAGCCAAGACAGCCCCACAACATCCAGAGACTTGAGGTACTCAGGGCGTATCTCATCCACCCCCAGTGCCCTGCCACCGAAGAGCTTCCCAACTACCTCAGTGACTTTGGCACTCTGCTTCCTCAGGGGAAGACGTGTCGGTGGGGTTGAGGAGATCCTCGAAGTATTCCTTCCACCGTCCAACAATGTCCCCAGTTGAAGTCAGCAGATTACACTCCTCCACTGTAAACAGTGTTGGCAGGGCACTGCTTCCCCTGCTTGAGGTGCCGGACGGTTTGCCAGAATTTCTTCGAAGACGACCGATAGTCTTTTGCCATGGCCTCACCGAGCTCCTCCCAGACCTGAGTTTTTGCCTCCACAATTACCCGGGCTGCAGTCTGCTTGGCCTACCGGTACCTATCAGCTAAGTCAGGAGTCCCACGAGCCAACCAGGCTCAGTAGGTAAGCAAGCCCACATGAGCCCGCCGCCTCTCACCGCAGGCAACTTACTTTTATGGACTCATTATGCTTCTGAACTTACGTGTTTATCCTGAATTAAGTTTTAGCCATCACAGGCATAGCCTCCTTTACAACACAGCCATCAGTGAATGTCTTTTTGTGCTTTGTTAAGATCTGCGCCACATTAAACAACTTTTGATTTTACCGTTGACCCCCAATTTACACTGCATGCGGCTCCGCCCCCATTTCACAGCACTTATGTAACATTGCCTTAAATAAGACAATTTACACTCCACACTGATCACACAATTAAGCATTAAATGCAATAAAATCTGCAAAAACAATACTTTTTTGTGCCCAATGTAATGAGGAAAGTGTAGCTGTCCACCAAGGACCTTCCGTTGAGGGTGGAGTCTCGCAAGTTGTCTCCGAGGTTTGTCGGACCATTCAACATTCAGCGGGTCATCAACTCCTCCGTCGTACGGCTAAAGCTTCAAACCATGAGGATCCATCCCACATTTCACGTGTCCAGGGTCAAGCCGGTATGATTGTTCAACTGACTTCAGACGAACACATCCAACATTACTTGATCCTGCTACCCTGTTCCTGCTAACCCAATCCAGTAACCTGATTCTGCTACCTGCTCCTGCTACTTGTTCCTGCTAACCTGCTACCTCTTCCTGGTACCGTAACTTTTTCTTGCTATTCTGATCCAGCCATATGTTCTGTTTCCTTTTCCCGCTACCCTGGTACCGTCACCTGTTCCTGCTTAACCGATTCAGCTCTGCTACCAGTTCATGTTAACCCAGGATCGTCATCTACCTACCTGTTCCTGCTCACCTGTTTACCGGGTCCTGAGTCTTCCTGCCTCATCTCTTGTACCAGCTCGTCGCTGAGTGTTGCCAGCCATCCTTCAGGTCCAACCGACCATGTCCGGTTAATCCACACCTTCTGTGTTTGCTACTTCTGTTGTTCATTAAATAATACACAGTTTGACATTCTGAGCCTGGTGTCCTGCATTTGGGTCCTGAGTCTGCCATTACACCTGTGTATGACCTGTGTATTAATTCAGCTGCAGATTGTCCACATGTGTTTTTTAAGTTATGGAGTTTTCCATGAAAATGCCCAGATATTTGTATGACGTTCAGTTGCCTGGATTTGAATAAGCATAGGCTTATGTCACCCACTCCCCAAGGGTAACACCATCAACTTCTCTCTTAATAACATTATGACCAGATGTTTATGGTCACACTAACTCATAAATCTATTTCAGGGTAATTGTCTGAAATTGATTTTTAGCCCCAGAAGGGTTGCAATCGTATTTGTTAGGGTACAGACTTTTGTGTATCTGTGTATAAAATGTTAGACTGGTGAACCAACACATCCCTGGGGGGCTCCTGTGCTCAAAGTTCTTGGTTCATATTGTTTTCCATTAACACTGACTTGCTGTTGACACTTAGTGACACCATTTTATAATAACATGGTGGATTTTAAAATCATTTAATCTTTCAATTTAAGGTATGGTTTGTAGCGTAGGAGGGTATGTTTGTATAAACATATATAAGATTAATTTTAATAATTTTAACAAATAAATTTTGATATTAATATTAATTTATTAAAATTAATTTCTGATTAAAAGGGGCACCACCCTGGTTTTCAACAGGTCCAGAGAAACTGGTAAGCTAGTCTCATTAATCTTAAAGAAAGATAATTCTTCTTGTTTTCAAACATTTCTTAATATAAAACAGAAACATTAATGTATTGTATGGGATTTTATTAAAAATTACACAAAAATATAATGGTAAATAACATTGGAACAGGGAAAGTAATTGACAAGACACAGGAATGAACACAGGAATAAACACAGGGATAAATATTTGCTTTCAGATGGTTTGTGAACCAAAGGAATGTTTAGACATGTTAATCTAAATGATGGAAATTTAACAAAGTGGCTTTTAACGGAGGAGGAGATGGCGATTTTGGGCAGAGGACCTTTAACGACACCAAGGCTGTTGTGTCACGTGCGGACTTACTCTGTAGTCAGCGGGGCTGGCTCGGTTAGGTGGGTCGCTATCAGCGGTCCGAGCGTCCTGAATGTTCTCCAGAAAGTTCGTCGCTTACTGATGAAGCGTTCCACACCAAGGATGCCGTAGCGTGCACGTCTCATCCAGAGGGTTTGCAGGGATAGAGAGAGGCGTCCGGTTGTTGTCCAAAGCACTGCCTGGGCCTCCGTGTACCATGTAAAAGTTTGAGTTTGTGTAAGTTATTGCAATGTCCATGAAAGATTTTTCAGCTGTTGCTTTGCTGGTTAAAACTTGCTTCTGCCCGCGCTCTTTTGGGAAGAGCAGACACTTTAGCAGGCACGGTCTTTAGAACAAAGAAAATTTTACTCGTGCTAACAAGAGGCTCGAAGCTTTAGCTGGTGATCAAGCAGGAAGAGAGGGCGGTCCCCGCAGGGAGCGGACTGTCCGTAGACATGATCCGAGGAAGGATCCGGGAGCCAAGAGAGTGATTTTTGGATAGCAGCCAGCTTTTATCACCTTTGAGCCGGGGGCGCTCTTCCGGCGGAAGAGGAAGTCGCTTGGGAACATTTAAACTGAGTTAAACTAAAGTTTTTAAAACATTCCTTTTGTTTCACCATATTTTCATAACACACACCAAAAACATTTATACTTGTAGGATTATACAAAGAACAGGTGGAGTATTATGAATATGTAGAATATTGTTGAAACATTCATTACATTTCATTTAAAACAAAACGGAAACCATAAACTGGGGTAGGGAGTTATTTGGTCACAACTCCATGTCCTGGAAGAGAACAGTATAAAAACACAATATCAAAAATATATTTTCCTTTAATGTAATAATTACGAAATTGTCTTTTGATGATTGGATAGAGTCACTTGTCCATTTGACCACCAGGGGGTGGTGTTTTGACCATTGTAGAATCTGTTTTCAAAGACACTTTGACCATCTTTTTATCTGAAAGAAAACAGTGTTAACCCAGTCCTCTTTCAGACTTTAGATACAAGCTTGTCTCTGAAGGCCTCTGGCAATGAAAGAAAAGACAGGACAGTTAATCCGTGGGGATTCCAAGGGCTGATCTGCTACAGGTTTCAATTGAATCTTCTAAATGTTAAGTGCTTCTATTTGTTCTACATGCAATCCACAGAGAGTCTAGCAAACTGCTAACCTCTGAATTGACCAGGTCTGTGACTGTTCTTTCAAGACACTTGATTGCTATTGAGTTAAGCGCAACTGGAGTGTGAATAATAATAGAACTAATTTGATGGATCACACACAATGACATGTGACTCAACTCAGCGGGGGACGTGCATTTTTATGGCCCTCACTCAGACTTCCTTGTGTATTTTTGCACACAATCCCATGTAAATGTGCGGCAGATGCAGCAAAGTGGTTAGCACTCCTGCCTCACAACAAGATGGTCCTGGGTTTGATTACCAGCCAGGGCAGGGCATTTCTGTGTGGAGTTTGCATGTCCTCCCCGTGTAGGAAACCTACCGTATCCCTGCCATAGTTTCTGTTACATTACTTGGCTATAGATTTGACTGATAAATGACTAGTTTGGATGGAACATATTAGTTCAGTAATTATTGAATTACTACTTTGAAAGTAGTAATTCGTCCCATGCATCATCAGCTCGGAAGCTGGGGATGCATGGGACGTACTTGGACGTTCCAACATGACAACAATCCAGAGCACAAAGCCATCCAACCACTAACTATAAAAAAAAGTTTCATATTCTCTGAAAATTAGACAAAACAAAATCACAAATTCTGCCAGGTCACTTTAATAATGCAAAATTTAAGAACCACACTAGAAAGGACAACATCCTCAGCAGTCAATAGTGGTTTATAGTTCAGACACTAGTATAGTTCTTTCTTCTTCCTTTGCAGAGATTGTTTGATTTATTCTAAGGTAGCTCTCAATAATAAAAATCAGTCCAAGGCAGCTTTGCAAAAGGAAACTTTCTGTTGGGAAATTTCAGTAGATTTTTGTATGAGTATAAGTTTGAGTGAAATATAAATGTCTTGAATTCTGGAGTTTCTCTGCTAAGCCTCCGCGTCTCTGCGGACCTCGGCTGTCCCAGAAGATAAATGCTTGTTTGGGTCCATTTTTATCCAGAATTGCAAGATGAATTATGGATGTCCATGGATGGAGTCATGTTTTCTTTCTTGCAGCTCGGCGAGGCAGTTACTGTAGAGACCATTCAGCGCTTCCCTGTGGGACTGATCATATCCGAACATTGTCCAGATGTGACGCAGAACAAACGGAGGTCACACACCATCTGTTGCATGTAGAGCCTTCTTCTGTCTGCTTGTTTTCCTCCAGACAATAACCGTGGGCGAGCCACTTTTCAAATGCCCCCGGAAGGTATTTGTGGTCGTCTGGTAGCGGCTCTTTCACCTCTCGAGCAGATGGCGTGCACAGAGGGGATTGTTGACAGACGCAGCTTGGACGTCCTTGACTGTCGATTCTGTTGAAGCTGCTTTTCATTTCATAATCTGAGAAAACAAAGATTTCTGTGGAATTTAGGATTGGCCTGCCAGGGAAAAACAAAGAATCTAAGACAGGGTGAGGGATCAGTCTGTGTTTATTTGATAACACAGTGCTAAAAAGAGATGAAATTGATTTTCCTCAGCTGCCACTTCTGAGCAAACAATGCTTCTTCTTAAGAATACAGCTCATTGTGGATTTGAATTGATTTGGCTTCTCTTTATGAAACCTCAGGTGCTCAGTGAGTGCTACACTACTCAAACTATGAAATACCTTTACATTTCTTCTGGAATAAAGACTGTAAACGAGTTTGCATCAAATGTTCTTGATTTCTTTCAAATTCATTGTAGTGGCTCTAAGCCCACAGTATCAAAATGCTTTTTACTACCAGAAGTACCACAACATTACCATTGAGAATGAAGTGACTCCTTAGGGATGTTTCCTCTGGAGCGGTACAATTCAGGTTGATACAACTTTTAGTAGCAAACAGCCCTCCCAAAGAAATGTACTACACAACTTTGGCAATCGCACGGCTGGGTTTCCAGCAGTGCACTATTGTTACTAAAAACTACTGAAAATTAAACAGAAAATAAACAATGGCAAAAATGTTTTTACAGTGAGCCATGCAAAGAGTCATGTGCCGAGAGGAAATAATGGCTTAGCTTCTCCAACAACCTTTACATTTAAACCAGTTCAAATATGTTTTTCTCTTGAATTTCCATTGCACCATCATAACCTATAGTTATGAAATTCAGTAGTTTTCCCTTTAAAAGTATCAACTAAATTAGGTTATTCGATTAACGGTCTAGGTTTAACTTTCACGTGTTGTTTGGTCACATGTTGTCTGACCCTTACCCCAATGCAAATATGGCAAAGTTCAAACTGTCTCTCATAGAATGATTAATGGCCAGATTACAATAGTGGTTTCCCCCATAAGATACTTCACTATTACTCCACTGGTATCATGCCTGAACAGATCTGCAGTGAAGTAAAAAAGCCTCAACTTCAAACCACTTCCCACTAGCTGTTTCCCGTGGTCTCTGTCCTACATCTTTAAGTCTTTAAGTCTTTAATAAATCAAACTTGCAAGAAATCCTGTTTAAATCGCCCCAATAACTGGCTGTATTTGACTGAGCTGCTTTACTTGCAAAACTAAATCTATTTGCCTTCTGTCACCTCTTCCCACAGCGGTTCTTATATGTTGAAAGCAACACATTTGTCACTTCGACTCTCACGGTTTTTATCATCTCCTCAGTAAACTCTGCTGCCTTTTATTTGTCTGTCTGCTGTAAACCTCCACACAAACCGCTTACATCCTCCTTAGATTTTTCATAAACCGTGCTTCACATTGACTAAAGCTCTTTTGGCAGATGTTGCTGGGCTTCTGCCCTCTGATGTTTTTTAACCATAGTTTGTTGACTAAGATGTCCATAAGTTTAGTAATATAAAACTAATTTATCTTAATGTGTCAGCAGTATCTGGGTCTTGTTTGCCTCTATGATCCAGAAGGTCATTGCAAGTTATAAAAAGCAATATTACTTTTTAATTTTCTTAAAGTGACTATTCTTACATGCACAGCTTCAGATGAGCTAAACTCAAAGTCTGACATAAACTGCTTAAAGTAGGGGTAGGTTTTTGGCCTTTTTGGTGATATATATATATGGTAACCCTGCAGGGACATACTGTTGTCTATGTCACAGTGCAAAGAACCTATAAGAGTCATTGAGACTTTTCTCAATTAGTGAATGGTTTTGGCACTTCATGCCTGTTTTCCTTATAGAACTCTGCGGATAATAATCAAGAAGATAGGGGTTTCTCCTGCAGCTGTGCTCAGTTTGTCTTTTCTGGACAGCTGCAGACACATTTCCACTGGTTGTCTGTGAAGGTTCTCAGTCATCCAAGACATCTTGAAGACTTCAACCTTTTTTTCATTTCCACTGGGTATTACAAAGCTTTAAATGTCAGTCAAGCCAAGTGTAGTTTTGACTGATCGTTTTAGTCTACTTCATGTGTTGACCAAAATTCAGCTAATTTATAATCTCTAAATGCAGCAATTTTTCATTCTGTATGTACAGTGCTAATACATTTACGCATTTTAGGAACATCTTGAAATGGAAGTAATTATAATATGTAGGCATGTTGATGGATAAACTTGTTTGATTTGTTTCCAGAGTAAAACAATGAAGGAACCCTCAGGAAACTAATTTCAAAAGACTAATATCAGGTGTGATAAATGACATACACACCACACAAGGTCTTGGTCTGATGTAGGTCTTGTTCTGAGTCAAATCAAAACCAAAAAGGGCATGGCCAACATTCATAAACTGCTATAAATTATTATACACACACTATTACATATAAGCATATAATAAAGACAAAATTAACACATGGACCCAGTCCCACATTGTTAAATCTACTGCAGAAGGACTAATGCTTCAGGCACACGCACATTTTTCACCCTTTTGAGACCATCCTCATGCACCACGTCCTTGAGTAATTGTGCCGAGTGTCCAGGAGGCTTAGCTCAGCCTCAGGAGAACATATGGACCAACTCTTTACATGGAAATATAGGACGTTTTTTCAGAAAGAGCCAAGACATGAAAATGTATTTCATTTGCAATGTTTGGGTGAGTAAAAGCAAAGAACAAGACTTAACAAGTAATATCGTAACAAGACTGGTGGGTTTATTATGGCTGTATGTATTTCTTATTTGGTGTTTGTGCATAACTTGGCACAGTCCATCACCGTGCCACCCTGTGCTGTGGCTATGTTTTGTTGTTGAAGCCTTTTGGCCTAACTCAGATTTTAAGTTTTGTCTCCTTTCACTTAAGCTTATCCCTGAACTTTAGATCTTGGCTCTTTTTATTTCGGTCATGACCCAAAGCTCATGACCAGGTGAAAGTCTATGCCAGGGTACTGGAGAGGAGAATTCAGACGATTGGCAATCCTCGGATCCAGGAGGAACAATGTGGTTTTCACCCTGCTCGAGGAAGACTGGACCAGCACTAACCCTTGTGAATCTGGAGGCATTCAACTGTGTCCCTCACGCTGTCCTGTGGGGGGTGCTCCGGGAGTATGGGGTCCTGGTCCCTCTGCTCGGCACTGTCTGGTCCTTGTTCGACCAGAGCAGGAGCTTGGTTCGCATCGCCGGCAGTAAGTCAGACTTGTTTCCGGTGCATGTTGGACTCCGGCAGGGCTGCCCTTTGTCACCGGTCCTGTTTATTATCTTTATGGACAGGAGGGTGTCCTGTTTGGGGACCACAGAAGCTTGTGTCTGCTTTTTGTGGATGATGTTGTCCTGTTGGGTTCATCAAGCCAGGATCCCTAGCTGAACTGGGATGTTTTGCAGCTGAGTGAGAACTGGCTGGGATGAGAATCCTACTGTTCACAAGTGAGGGACGCATTAAAGCGGGAGATTGCAGTTTGCAGGTGCAGTTTCTACAGTAATGCAGTTAATGTACCGGTCTGTCATAGTAAAGAAGATGCTGTAGAGTAGTGTTTCTTGGCAGTTTGGGACAAAATACCTTCCAATCTAAGTGACACATAATGTCTTGTCCTGGGATAACCTCTGGTAAACAATACTAGCAGGCTTTTTTTTAGATGACTTATGTCTGAAAGTCTGAGATGTTTTGTGGAAGCATGATGAGGCTTTGATGGGTTCAGAAGCTTTAAACTTTGTACACATCATTTAAACCTATTGGGAACAGTAATATGCATTTATTGGTAAGGATGGCATTTTGGATGCACACTGTGATACACACACACACGCACAGAAATTTCTAAACACACACGTCTGCAGTGGTGAGGCTTCGACCAGCAGCTGTGGTGAATGATGTATATACAGTGGTAAGAAAATGTATGTGAACCTTTTGGAATTTCATGGTTTTCTGAATAAATTTGTCTTAAAATGTGATCTAATCTTCATCTAAGTCAATGGTATTGACAAACTGAAAATCCCTCAGTTTTGGCTCTAACTGTGTGGTATGGCCACTAAAAGGTGGAACTTAAACAGAGGGAAAACTATTTAATCATTACCATAAGATGTAATTAGGACTATAAAGCATTTTAATAGATATGAATGTTTAACACATACAGAAAGCTATGGGTAATCATATTCTTACACAGTTAATTAGACCCGAGCCGGTGATAACCGGAAGGGTCTATTATTTCTGATAGCGTCCGTTATTATTATTCTGCTCTTTGAGGGCAAATTTGACCCCCTGAACATGCACGAAAAGTCAGGAAACTTTGCCCAAAATTCAAGCCCGGCGAAAAATTTATAGAAATGAAGTCCGCAAGAAAAATATGAAAATGACTCAGTGGCGACCCCTGGAAAAGTCAAAATACATTGGGCCTATGGAAAGTGAAAGTAACTTTTTTCCAACGCAGAAAAATGAAACTTGGTGCATCCATAGGACACCTCAGGGCAAATATAAAAGTCTATGACAGCCACACCCTAAACTCAACAGGAAGTCCGCCGTGGGTGGAACGCGCCACTAAAATAGCACTCCTCGCGCAAAATGATTCAACTCATCGTGTTTTTATCTAAATGGCCCCAAATTTGGTGAGTATCATCTAGACACATGTGTCAACCAAAGTTATCACTTTGTTGTTGATATCTTATCGGGTATGGGTGTGGCAAGCCTGTAACGAGGTGGCCATTTTTGTGAAAATAAAATGTCTTATCTCAAACGCCTTCTCGGATCAAGTCGACCTAAAAAGGCGTTTGTGCACATTCATGACCTGAACACAAAAATATGTAAATAAAAGGGTTATCTTTAGAAATGGCTCTCCAGCGCCCCCTACAAACTTATAATGGGACCCAAGAATTTAGTTTGTCATAGAGACATAAAATTTGGTACACACATCTCTTATGTCATGACGAACATAAAAGCCAATGACAACCACCCCCTATCTATAAATGTGTTGCCATAGCAACGCCCCAAATATGTGGACAAAGTCAATAGGAAGTGAAAATTTTAGTTTGTCGTAAGCAAATGAAACTTGGTACACACATCCAGTATGGGCTTATAAACAAAAAACCCAATGGGGACCACACCCTATCACACACGGGAAGACGGCCATTTTGAATTGAATATGTGAATCTTCTTAGAATACACCTCTCTTTTAAAAAAACAGTACTTTGATTTTCTCGCCTTAGCCCAAGCATAATCTATTATTTTCAAAAGTTCAGACAGCTCCCAGGAAAACCAGGGATTGTGGAGGCCTTTAACTCTAAATTACAAGGTGGTGTAGCAGGCCCCAGCAGTAGCACAGGCCCGGTTATTTGACATTACTGTGAAGTTTACGCTTTAAAGCACAAAATGCAATCCTCCGAGTACATGTGTCCCCGCGGTCTCAAGGGAGGCGAGGGTCTTTATCGCCGCTTGCGGCTTTAATTCTATTTCTATTTCAATTCAAACAATTGGTCTAGTATTTTTTAGGTTTTTGGGTAATGCAGTTTTAATTCTGTAGTTTGTTCATTAAGCAATAGAAAATCATCTCACTGCCAGAAAAAAAAAAAAGAAATATCATACTGCTAAAGAATTTCCACTGAACAAAAACACATTTATAAATCACTACCACATTACATACAGTAGATATGATTCACATTTTTGATTCAACCAATATATTCCTCTCATTTTTCCCAAAAAGCACCAAATGTTCACTTAATTTGAGCATTTTGCTGTGGTCTGAACAACAGCCAAACTTCTGTTTATCATAATGAACAGACTGAGAAACCTGCCGGAAAAGCTGACACCAGTGGATTTTTCAGCTGGGCAGACTTTACCATATTGAAAAAATGAATAGAAATCTCACCAATTAGCATTCGGCTCAGCTAACGTTTGAGCTCTAAGGACAAAACCTCAGCTGCTTAATACATTTCCCCTGCACTAAAACCCCACCTCATTTGAATTCTAAACTGCTATTTAAATGCCCTTTACATTAGCCAACCATTTATAACCAACAGAGATGTCACCGCATCAAACACGGGCTAAATTGAATATGCCATAACTTAGCATTATTTTCATGCTTCTTTGGACACTAAGTGACCATTTCCCTTTAGGCTCCATTACTTAATAAAAACCTGCAGCCGTAGCTTTCCCGCTGTTTTTCATTTTCCCTCGGAGTTTCCTTCCAGCAGACAGGAGCGCTTGATGGCACAAGTCATTAGGCATCTATCATTTTTGAAACTAATGTGGGGCTCTGGCAGCGGGGTCGGTCCTCCGCTGTTCAGCTGCAGAGCACATGTAGTTAAGATAAATCAACTCGTAATTCGCCTCCCACCAGGTCAGACACATGAACATGTCATTACGGACCACAATTTAACCTAGTAAGTTTGGTAACTTTTTATCAACTGTTCTGCCTAACAACATAAAGAGATTTGATGAATGGAACTACTGTAAATGTAATTTATAAACTGTGAAAAAAATAAAATAAAATCTGCTCTAATTGAAAAATGAAAATAAAATAAAAAAAAAACAACCACAAAATTCATTAGTGTTTACATAATCTTGACATTATTTGCTTACCTTGCAATGCATTAGGAAACTCACAAAAATCCATCTTGTACAGCTCCAGTCAATGTGTTTGGACCAATAGAGTAGCAGTACTGGTAGTCATGGGCGTGTTTTATATTTGACAATGGCATTGAAAGAAGCTGGAGTTTTGGATAAATTTTACTACTTTTATTACTTTATTATTACTTTATTATTACTTATTATTATTACTTTTCGAAAACTTTCTGTGGAAACCCTCTCAAATGGTCCTGTGAAACAGACTGGTTAGGTTACGTTTTGTACATGCGCGTCTGCATTACAAATACGTTCTTGTCATATTCTCGTGAGAACCACTAAACTGTTGCCCTCATTTTAACTAAATACATTTGTTTTTTGGTACTTTTTAGGTTTCCTGAAGGGGGCCTGTGTAAAGTTGACCAATGTACTACAGTAATGTAGTATTTTGTCTTTTTACAAGTAAATACTTGAAGTGATAATCTAGACCAGTGGTCTCCAACCTTTTTTCTCAGAGAGCTTCTTCTTCTTCTGTGCATTTTGTACATTTCTTTCCTGTGTATCTCACACTATAAAATTAAAACATAAATGCTGTCAAAACTAAACAATGCAATTCCAAATGCCAGGAAACTTGTGTATTTAGTCACTGATGGAGTCAACAAGAGAGGTGTGGTTTCAGGTTTAATCGTATAGACTCATTTAGACGTTCATCTGTCAGTCTGCTTCTGAACTTACTTTAATGGTCCTCAATAAACTTTCAGCCATCACAGTCATAGCCTCTTTTACAATCATGTCCATCAGTGAACGGCTTTTTGTTAAGATGTGTGCCACTTTAAACAAGGCTTCTGTTGCTGTGTTGGCCTACTTTGTAGGTTAAGATTGCTGTAGTTGAAGCATTGTTTTTAGCTCTTTTATCTTGTCTTTTCTTAGACTGCTACCGGCAGGAAAGCCGGACTTTGGTAAAGTAGTGCACGTTACATTGTTTACCAATCAACACGGCACCACAGATCAGACACACATACTTCTTGTTAACATTCGTAAAACAAAACTCTGTTCTCACTCTTCATGAAAATAGTATGTTTTTAGCCTTTTAGTCATGGTTGCCCCTGAGCTCACATCACCACTGACTCATCAAGCTTGACTGCAGCTCAACTGTTTGATTGACAACAATTTGGCAAATAAACATTTTGTGCCAAGTGGGGACGGGCACCTATTAATTTGATTGGATATACATTTCTGTTGGTTTGCTAAATGACAAATTAAGTTTGACTAATTAAGTTAATGTAGTTTATTAAGTCTTTGGCGAGCTACTAGCTCACAATAACGTGTTGGAGACCCCTGGTGTAAACTGAACAGACAAGACTTTTTTGCAAACAAGTGGATTGCATTTATTTAGCCCCTCAAGAGGAACTCAAGAGCAAGTCTTGAGGATAGAGCATGTAAAAAAGGGGATGTGTAAAAGAAAGTCCTATGGCAGTCCACAGTTAAAGTCCTTACATTTCTATTTTGACAGAAGCTCTCATTTTAGAGAACCTTACAATAATTTAATGAAATTAGTATTATAATTAATAGAATTATTTCTAACATACACATAAACTTTACAATGGTTTTAAAATTCACACCTCAGAAGTTCTAATCAGTAGAATAAGTTATCTTCTAGGGAGGTATTTAACCCGGAGGAGTTCAGTCGACTCACTGCTTCTTCTCTTAAAGAGCAGCCGATAAGGCCATCCTCTGGGCCCTTTGGAGTCAGATGTGATGACACAGGCCCTAGGTGACAGTAGGCTCAGGGAGAGTTTATCGTACAAAGCCTCGGAGCAGATCCCTGAAAAAACCTGGTGGTTTGATAACCCTGAAAGGGACACATGGGTTTGGCTCCAACTGTGTCCTCGGAAATCACTTTTTAATGCATGTATTGTCGATAAAACACCTCTAAACTCTTCCCAATATCTGCTGCTGCTTGTAAATTGTAGCCTGTAAATTGCACAAACAAATGAAAGCTTAAGTAAGTGACATTGACTTTCTCGAGTGTTTCTGCTCTTTTACACAACTAAAAGCACATGTAGCTACTGATAGCATCACATAATAAGTCTTAGACTCCAATAACATATCAGGTTAATCCTTTCTAAAAGACAATTTTGCATGTTTGTCAAGCCTGATGGACCAGGCTTGGTAATAATATTGTAGCTAACCCAGTAAGAAGAAAAAAGTAGAAAAGTCCAAATTTAGAAATGGTGCACAAAGTCTCTAAAATGGAGGTATCCCATGTATGAGTGATTTGCAGAAAGGTACAAGGTATGGTTCAGGTGGCTGCTCTTACTGATGGGAAGGTGGGCGGATGGAGGTGGATGCACACAGTGAATGGTATTCTTCCATTCAACCCTCTTTCTGAGATTTAAAGAGATGCATTCAAGCAACACGCAACACATGAATTCACTTCCAGGCTGTTTCCTTAATGACGGCTGCCAGAAAACGACCAAACGGTGTCACCGAAACTTCGACATGCTCTACTGGCTACACTTCAAATGTAGATCTGAAGCCGCTGTTTCTTCCCCGCAGGTGTTTTCTCATCTCCAGCCTCGGCTTTAAGGGAAGGTGGTCTATTACAGGCCATTGCTCTGTCAGCCACCGAACCAGCTGAACCTGCACTTCCCGCTTTCACAGACGCATTCTATTTTAAGAGCCACACAGTAAGTATTTTACAGCAACATGGTCTCCCAAATTGTACTGATGAATAATTCTCCAACTACAGTAACTTTTGGCAAGGAATATTTGTTAAAATCTAACATAATATATTTATCTAGAGATGTTTTGATTTGTTGTTTTTTGATTTGATGTTTTTTTTTTTTTTTTTAGTTCAGCTTAAATTATTATTTTGTTTGTCTCTGTTGTTAATTTGCCTATAACTAGAGTTTTCAATCAATTTCTTACATAACCAATTGGAGTTTTTTTCTACTTTTACATTTATTAATTTAGCAGACGCTTTTATTCAAAGTGACTTACATTAAGGTTCCATTCACAAGTGTTACAGCTGGAACACCACTGGAGGCAAGGTGGGTTAAGTGTCTTGCCCAAGGACACAATGACAGTATTAACTGTGGGGAGAGCGGGAATCAAACCACCAATCTTTCAGTTAAGGGACAACAGTTCTATCACTGACCCACTACACCTCTTTTGGTTGTTATAAATGTGACAGCAGCACAATAATATTGTGATAATAATATGTGATGGGCAATGGAAAGGACATTTTATAATGGAAGTAACAGGTGCCCAACTTTTCTAAAAAAAATGGAAGTTGTTTTGTATAAACAAAAGGTTTTTTAGGTCCATTATCCTTTCCTTTACATGTTTTATGACATCAGTCAGGTCAACAAGTGATGGAAATGACTGTAGTGGAAATCACATTTTGTCACATTTTTGGAAGATACTTGGCATGCATCATTATTTTTTTTGGTCTCTTATATGATAGTAGACTGTAGATAGACAGGAAACAAGATGATGAGGGGAATGACATTGAGCACATGACCCAAGTTGGAATCAAACCTGGGTATGCAATACCATGTGAGCCACCCTGGACTCCGTTTTTAGTTTGCATTAAATTTACTCAAAATACACAACAAAAAAATTTAATTTTGTTATATTTTATACATTTAATGTAGGGATTTCCCTACATTCCATGAAACTAAGCCTCCACTGTAGCCTGAATGTCCAAATTCTGGTACAGGGACAAGGAATGTTTTCCTTAAAGGGGGAGAGCCAGGGGTTGGACAATATACATTTTTTTTTTTACTCTCATTTAAAAATAATTTATGACTTTGAGTTTTTGACACCTGAGTGGGACCTTGTGTTACCACCACAGACACTCTCTCACTCTCTCTCTCTCTCTCTCTCTCTCGCTCTCTCTCGCTCTCTCTCTCGATATATATATATATATATATATATATATATATATATATATATTAATTTATTTATTTATATATATATTTTTATATTTATTTATTTATATATATATATATTAGATATTTATTTATATATATATATTTTTATATATATATATTTATATATATATATATATATTAGATATTTATTTATATATATATTTATATATATATATATATATATATATATATATATATATATATATATATATATATATATATATATATATATATATATATGTATGTAACGCACATCCCGTGAGAAAGCTAAAACAATTCACAATAGTTCACATTTAAGCAACTCATAAAGTTGTAGTTATATTCTCTATTCAAAACCTCCACAAACTCTAAAAACGCCTCCTTTTTTATAAAACATTAACAACAAATACTGTCAAAAGGTATGTAGTGCTGACACACAAAACCTTCTATTAAAACCCAGCAGAAAGATTTTCTTTAGCGGGTCTTCATACATCAATTTGATACAGTCAGCTCAATAAACTGAGCCAACCCTTCATCCGCAAATCGTAATGACTCATGTGAAGGTGGTGAGGCTCCTTAATTAGCCACTCACTTGTTCTTATGACTTGTAAGGCTCTTCTATCACTTATAATATTATAGTTTTGTCTTTAGTTTTCATGTCACTCAAACCCAATAAACCCCCTGAAAGCATTAAATTATCTCTTTCAGTCAGCAACACATGCTGACTGTAAGGGATAATTTAATGCTTTCAGATAACAGATTATTAGGTTTCCTTACAAAGGCTCCTTCTCTGTCTGCACATTTACATCAATGACAATTGTCTATGAGTTAGGCATTAGACACAATTTTTGTTCCAATGTGTTGGTTTTTGGAGATTGTCGTACACTGTGGAGAGTTTAAGAACAGAGGGTAATATTATGTACAGTCTTTATACTCTTGAGGCAATTATGTTGTGATAATAGACTGAAGAGATACATTTCATTGCATTATATTTTACCCATAACATTCTGACAGAGTCACGAAAGGTTTCCCAGCATGGATTTGTTATTGGACCATGATCCTTAAAGTCATTGCCACTGTTGCTTACGGGCGCCCATAGAGCAGGTGCGCTGTGGCCATTGTGCAAAATGTGTCTTGTCCAAACTGGATTATTGCTCTACTGGCTGGACTCCCTGCCTGCACAACCAAACCTCTGCAGATGATCCAGAATGCAGCGGCAAGAGTGGTCTTTAACGAACCGAAGCGATTGCACATAACTCCTCTCTTCATTAGGTTAATGAAGCTATGCTCTTGGCCTACAAGACCACCACTGGCTCCGCACCCTCATATCTTCACTCACAAATACAGACCTATGTTCCTTCCAGATCCCGATCCAGATCCGCTCTGCAAATGAACAACGTCTGGTGGTACCATCCCAAAAAGGAAAAAAATCCCTCTCATCCAGGCCAACCGAGAGACATAGTCCCTCCAGCGTTTCCTAGGTCTTCCTCGGGTCTCCTCCCGAAACAGATGCCCGAGCCACCTCAGCTGGCTCCTCTTGATGTGGAGGAGCAGCGGCTCTACTTTGAGCTCCTCCCGAGTGACAGAGCTCCTCACCCTATCTCCAAGGAAGCACCCTGCAGAGAAAGCTCATTTCAGCCGCTTGTATCCGGGATCTTGTTTTTTCAGTCATGACCCAAAGCTCATGACCATAGGTGAGAGTAGGAACATAGATTGACTGGTAAATCGAGAGCTTTGCCTTACAGCTCAGCTCCTTCTTCACCACGAAAGACCGGTACATCGACCGCATCACTGCAGAAGATGCACCGATCCGTCTGTCAATCTCACGCCCATTCCTTCCCTCACTCGTGAACAAGACCCCAAGATACTTGAACTCCTCCACTTGAGGCAGGAGCTCTCCACCAACCTGAAGGGGACAAGCCACCCTTTTCCGACTGAGAACCATGGTCTCAGACTTGGAGGTGCTGATTCTCATCCCAGCCGCTTCACACTCGGCTGCAAACCGTCCCAGTGCAAACTGAAGGTCCTGGCTTGATGGAGCCAACAGGACAACATCATCTGCAAAAAGCAGAGACGAGATCCTGTGGTCCCCAAACCAGACTCCCTCCGGCCCCTGGCTGTGTCTAAAATTCCTGTCCATAAAGATAATGAACAGGACCGGTGACAAAGGGCAGCCCTGCCGGAGTCTAACATGCACCGGGAAAAGGTCTGACTTTCTGCCAGCAATGCAAACCAAGCTCCTGCTCCGGTCGTACAGGGACCAAACAGCCCTTAGTAAATGGCCCCATACTCCCAGAGCACCCTCCACAGGGTGCCACGAGGGACACAGTCGAATGCCTTCTCCAGATGCACAAAACACATGTGGACTGGTAGGGCAAACTCCCATTAACCCTCCAGCACCCTGGAGAGGGTATAGAGCTGGTCCAGTGTTCCACGACCGGGACGAAAACCACATTGTTCCTCCTGAATCCGAGGTTTGACTTTCGGCCGCATTCTCCTCTCCAGTACCCTGGCATAGACTTTCCCGGGGAGGCTGAGGAGTGTGATCCCTCTGTAGTTGGAACACACTATGTGATACGTTTAGGTGAAATTCTAGATGAAGCCTCAGATGCTAATTGTGATCTATACTTCATCGGAGATATGGATATTGATTGGAATGAAAACAATTCTTACACAAGTGTTTGGAACCTGTATCAGATTGTTAAATTGCCAACACAATTTTTTACCAACAAGATGGGCTGTACAACTGCAACATGTATTGATCATATTTATACTAATGTGCCTGATCTGTGTAAAGACGTTGAGTCAATACCAGTTGGGTTCAGCGACCATAATCTTATAACTGCCACAAAGAAAGTTAAAGTCCCTAAAGCGAAGGCTAATCTCGAATATAAAAGTATTTATAAATCGCCTGCTATTGAAAATATTGTGAGAGAAGTAAGTACGGTTGATTGGAATGTTGTATTTAATGCTCACCAAGCAGAGATTTCCTTGGATGCTTTCATGAATTTACTTTTGAGCATCATTGATAAATATGCACCAGTAAAAAAATATAATAAAAATAATAATCAACGCTAAGATAGAAGAATAATTAAAGCCGCAAGCGGCGATAAAGGCCCTCGCCTCCCTTGAGACCGCGGGGACACATGCACTCGGAGGATTGCATTTCGTGCTTTAAAGCGTAAACTTCACGGTAATGTCAAATAACTGGGCCTGTGCTACTGCTGGGGCCTGCTACACCACCTTGTAACCTAACTTTAGAGTTAAAGGTCTCCACAATCTCTGGTTTTCCTGGTAGCTGTCTGAACCTTTGGAAATAATAGATTATGCTTGGGCTAAGGCGAGAAAAACAAAGTACTGGCTGGAGATTTGAGATGACTCAGGAATCGCTGCACCCCCTTGTTTAAAAAGGCAAAATGCAAATATAACTTGTCTAAAAGTACAAGGTTACAAGTTCCAAAGGATTCTGAGGAGTTTTCTAAGACTCTAGCCTTGGCTCTGGAGGGGCCTCCTCTAAAGGAAGGATCCTGGCAATTGGGAAATGGCATTTATTTCCCAAAGAAATGGCTGCCTCTTCAGAGACTCATTACGACCACAGCCACAAATGTATCAAAAAACAAATTGATAATTTTTTTGGCACACGTGTCTAGATGATACTCACCAAATTTGGAGCTGTTTAGATGAAAAGCCTTTAGCACAAGGGGTGCGATTTAGGTGGTCACGCATTCCACCCAACATAGTAGTTGGAAAAAAGTTACTTTCACTTTCCATAGGCCCAATGTATTTTGACTTTTGTAGGGGTCGCCACTGAGTCATTTTTCGTATTTTTTTGCGACTTCAAATACATAAATTTTTCGCCGGGCTTGAAGTCTGGGACCAATACAAATGACTTTTAGTTGTACGTTTACTGGGTTAAATTGAGGATCATTTTGCAGAAAAAATATGATAAAAAAATATATACCGAATTATAATAAAAGAAAATATAACTCGAGCAAAAAAGTCTAGAAAAACACTTGTCTATTTTACATACATGTGTTTAGCTCATTTTGCCCAAGTTTGGTGTCTGTGGAATGAAGCAGCTTTTTCTGTGTACTTTTAAAAAGAGGTGTATTTTAAGTCGGACCAAATTTTCAATTCAAAATGGCCGCCTTCCCGTGTGTGATAGGTGTGGTCCCCATTGGCTTTTTGTTCATAAGCCCATGCTGGATGTGTGTACCAAGTTTCATTTGCCTACGACAAACTAAAATTTTTACTTCCCATTGACTTTTTCCAAATATTTGGGACGTTGCTATGGCAACACATTTATAGATAGGGGGTGGTTGTCATTGGCTTTTATGCTCGTCATGACATAAGAGATGTGTGTACCAAATTTCATGTCTCTATGACAAACTAAATTCTTGGGTCCCATTATAAGTTTGTAGGGGGCGCTGGAGAGCCATTTCTAAAGATAACCCTTTTATTTACATATTTTTGTGTTCAGGTCATGAATGTGCACAAACGCCTTTTTGGGTACAACTCGATCCGAGAAGGCGTTTGAGAGTTAAGAGACGTTTTATTTTCACAAAAATGGCCACCTCGTTACAGGTTTGCCACACCCATACCCGATAAGATATCAACAACAAAATCACAACTTTGGTTGGCACACGTGTCTAGATGATACTCACCAAATTTGGGGCCATTTAGATTAAAACACAATGATTTGCATCTTTCTGCACAAGGGGTGCGATTTTAGTGGCCATGCGTTTCACCCCACATGGCGGACTTCCTGTTAAGTTTAGGGTGTGACTGTCATTGACTTTTCTGTTTGCCCTGAGGTGTCCTATGGAAGTACCAAGTTTCATTTTTCTACGTTGGAAAAAAGTTACTTTCACTTTCCATAAGCCCAATGTATTTTGATTTTGTAGGGGTCGCCACTGAGTCATTTTTCGTATTTTTTTTTCGGCGACTTCAAATACATCAATTTTTCGCCGGGCTTGAAGGCTGGGACCAATAAAAATGACTTTTCGTTCATGTTCACTGGGTCAAATTTAGGATCTTAGGTCGACAATAAAAAAAAAAAAAAAAAAAAAAATAATCCGAGCAAAAACAATAGGCCCTCCCGGTCATCACCGGCTCGGGCCTAATAATATGATGAAATTGAGGGATGAAGCTAAAGTAGTGTTTGCCAAATCTGAATTATTGGAGGAAAAAGCAAGTTAAGGAACCAAGCGAAACCGAACCAATGATAGGTGTTTCCCCACTCTGTGGAAGGAAGGTAAAATCATTCCATTAGTCAAAGATCAGAAAATGCCTTTCAATGGCCAGAATTGTAGATGTCGGTGTGGTGATGTTGGACTTGAGCGCTGCTTTTGATGTGATAGATCATCACATTTTGATAGAAAAACTGAAATGTTATGGTTTTATTGTTTCTGCTGTTGCACTAATGCAAAGTTATCTTTCCCACAGAAATCAAAGAGTTTTTCATAATGGGTATTCATCAAACAGTAAAAGTCTAGCATGTAGACTTCAGCAAGGAAGATGCTTAGGACCTGTTTCTGTTTTTATTAATGATTTACCTTTATGTGTGAAAAAAGCCTCAATGACAATTTATGCAGACGACTCAACTGTTTATTATGCTGCAGATTCATGTGACAAAATTAACTCTGTGTTGTCTAGAGAGCTGGACCTGCTGCAGGAGTGGATGAAAGGACACAAGCTAGTTCTGAACATTACAAAAACTAAATGTATGGTAATTGGGTCAAAACAAAAGGTGGCACGTGGATCCAAATTAAAATTAAAACAAAAGCAGCAAGACTTATTCTTGTTCGATCAGAACAAGCAAGGAGCAGATGTACTCAACGCTGTCCTGGCTTAATTTAAATCAAAGAATACAAGTCACATTGGGCATCTTGTTAGATATAACACTAACCCTAAAAATGCCTGCTTATCTATTAAATCAAATTGTTTTCTGTGATTCTGTGCATAAGCATAACACCAGAATGGCAACGAATGGTCATCTCATGCTGCCACATCCTAAATTCAACTTTATGAAAAAAACTGTTTTGTACAGAGCAATATCCATTTGGAACCATGTTCCTATTTAAATTCATCAACTAAAAAGTAAGCAATCATTTAAAAAAAGTGTCTAAAGTGTCATGTGTTAGATGGATTTTGATATGTAAATGTGCGATTGTATAAAATATGGACTGATATTCTTATTTTCAATGAAGTGTGAGATTGTACCTGTAATAATTGATAATGATTATATATGATATTTTATGTGCATGGTTGAAATAAACAGTGCCTTTTAATGACAATGGACCCAGGAAGATTAGCTGATTGCACAACTTTCAGCTAATGGGTTCCATTTAAATAAACAAATAAACAAATAAATAAACACATTCCTGCAATTTGCTCAAAGCTGTGATGCATTTAAGGCCCTGGTGTTAAGAGTTCGACCTCTGTCTTTAGTTTGTCTGAGGTTGAGTCAAATGAGTGCTGATCACTTACCTGTGCAACTGAACTGTGAGATGAAATTATTCAGCTGTCCTACTTTAAAGAAGGTAAGTAAGTGGAGGACGTGCCCATAGGCAGTTGCGTGATAAATGGGCAACATGACCTGAGCAAATAAGAAGAGCAATTTTACACTGTCTCACACTGCATTAGCCCTCTTTTAAACAACACCTACCATTTTCTGCGGCTCTTAGGTGAAAAAAATAAAAATAAGGTCACATTATGCCCACTGTAAATCAGATGAAGTGGAAAAGTGCACTCAGAGACACTCTAGCGGTGATTAGAGCAGCACGGGGCTCCTCGTGTTATCAAGGTGCTGTCAGCTGATATGATTGTGTCACTGCTCGTCGCTGATAGGCTCTTGACAATAACATTGATGTATGGACGCCTCGGAGAGAAGAAGATCCATCAGTCCGTCCTGTTTATCCAGGAAAGCATCACTCGCAGACAACAGCATGGATCAGTCACGGCGCCAATGGGAACTGGAGAAAAATTACGTATTATGTTTTAGTCAAAAGCAAAGTCTGAACTGCAGATTTACCACGTTTCAGACACTCCATTGTCTGGGAGTGTCATCAACTTTGCTTTAAATTTCATAACATTTAAGTAATAGCAGATTTGTGTGATCATAATAAGTTGATTATTACTGATGTCACGATCCCAACCTTGTGTTGAGTTATGTAGTGTATTTCATTTCCTGGTTCTTATTGTTTAGGGTCATGTCCCTGTCTGGTATTTCTGATTGACTTCCTGCCCTTGTGTCTTTTCCTCCTTTGTGATTGCCTGCTCCGCCCCTAATGTGTTCCACCTGTCCCTCGTTGTGTTTCCTTTATAACCAGTGTGTTTTCCTCAGTTCAGTGCCAGGTTGTCTTGACCCCTGTTGTGAGTTTGCTGATCTGGTTCCCTTGTGGTCTAGTGTATTTTGTTCCAGTATATTCTGTGTGTTTAGTGTCTGGTTTTCCTAGTGTTTTCCTGGTGTTTTGTGTATTGGATATTTGTGTGCTTCGACCCTTGCCTTGTTTCACCTTGTCTTGTAGTTCACTATTCTGTACAGTTGCCGGTTAAATAAACCTTTTGCACCATCTGCCATCGTTGGGTCATGCATTGGGAGTCCTCCTGCCTGTTCGGCACAGTAGCTCCTTGACATCTGAGGCATATGGCTTCATTTTATAGTAACTCATTCTTAACTATCTTCACTATCATTCATAAAAGTCATATTTTTATTCCTGTTAGTCAGTTTTAGTTATTTTTTCTCTTGTTTTGTAGACATTTAAGTCCTTTTTTATTACTCCTGATTTACTCCTGCCTTTAAACCTGTTACTAGGTCTAGGCCTAAATAATTCCAATTTTGACCCAATTTACAAATTTACCATTGGGTCAAAATGGGTCAATTTTAATAAAAAAAATAAGTCTTAATGTTTGACCTCATTTAGCCTTAATTTTGATACATTTTTAGTTCTAATATAATTGTAGTTTCATCTTTTTATATTTTTTGTTGATGGCGAAGGTGAAGTTAAGGGTTTAGTTACCCTCTTCATTTAGACAATGGTTTAGTCCTAGTTAAGACCTGATAGTAGGTGTGTTTTTCCTTGTCCCTGTGTCCCTTCAAAGGTCTCTCAAAAACTCTTTAACAATTGTGTATGGCAGGTGTAAAATAACATTGGAGACTGTCAGTGGTCCAGTTGGGATCCACAGATGAAGACCCCTTGCCATGATTGTGTTGTGTTGGTGCAATCATTTAATAAACACTACTTTCTCTGGAGTTGCTGGAATAAAAGTTCCTGGAATCATTTCTTTCAGTTCATGTTTCTGTAAACCACAGATAATGGTATTCTACTTCAGGCCAATACAAACATTAATGCTTTGCCAGGACAATTGTTTTAAGCTACATACAAAAACATTCATGAATGAGACCCAATTATCCTGGCCAGCCGGAACAAACTCTTTTCCTATTCTATACAAAGAAGTTAGTCTGGGAACTGTTGCTTGCATTTGTTTGTCAACAAGAACACCACGTTAGTGGCGCTAGTTAACATGGCCAGCAGTAGAGCGGACACCAGAACGGATTAGCAAATCACTCCCTGCTGCAGACGAACGGCTTGTGATTGGTCCGTACAAAAAATCGCAGAGAAAGGGATTTGCTGTGAGAAAAAAAAACAATAATTGTTTTTATAATGCCTTATGCAATAAGCATAATGCAAACCTTAATGCATAATGCAAACCAAAAACCTGTTGTTGGTGTGAGATGAGTTTGATTTGGGAAAAATAAGATGATTCTGATGGATCCCTCATGCTGCCCAGGCTGAAAACATAGAACAACTAAAGCCCCATTTTTATTGGTCCTTTCCAGAGCTCGAGAGACAGCGGCGTCCTGGGACTCTTTACTTCGACAGTAAAAATGAAAATACCTCACTTTAGATCTTAGTATAGGAATAAATCCGGTAAATTGTCAGATTTGTGGCTCCAGTGGGATGTAAAAGTCACATTTTAGTTCTGCTATTTTTGCATTATTCTAGTCATTTTGCCTTTTTTCTTTATTATACACTTCCTATCTTATGTTGTTTTCTATCTGACATAACTCTTTATAGAGCACAGGATTCTAACAGCACTTTATGTTGGTGTGTTTCAGTCATTTATTCAGTCTAATTTAAAATTGAACAGTCAGAGGATTGGGTTTTCTGTGGCACTGTGCTAATAGAGCAAAACCTAAAACTTTCACATTTTCACAAGTCGCTGAGCTGCCAATTTGGACAACCGCACATATATAATGTCATTATATTTGGTGCAGTTAGTTGTAGCTTTATGCTTGATCCCTAATAATAGATTTTTTTTTTTAGTTTCACAACACATTTTGTGAATAATCTAGAGATAGGAAATCGAGACTTGCGAGTCGACTGAGACTCGGGATGTAAAGACTCAGGACTTGACTTAGACTTGCAGTTTGAGACTCGTGGACAATGAATCTTTTCTCCAACCTCCCATGGGCCCACCACCTGCGAGAGGAACAGTAAGGGGAAAAGTGGATTGAGTGGCAGTCGAAGGCAGGGGCCTCGGCAACTCGCTGGCAGGGAAGGAATCTGAGTTTTGCAGGAGGTTGAGAGATACCGACTAGAGATAGTCAGGCTCACCTCCACGCACAGCTTGGGCTCTAAAACCCAACTTCCCGAGAGAGGCTGGACTCTCCACTACTCTGGAGTTGCCAGCGGTGACAGGCGGCAGTCTGGTGTGGGCTTGCTCATAGCCCGCCATGTGTTGGAGTTCACCCCGGTGAACGAGAGGGTCACGTCCCTGCGCCTTTGGGTCAGAGATAGGTCTCTCACTGTCGTTTGTGTTACGGGCCAAATTCAGAGTCTCTGGGAGGGGTGCAGGAAAGTGCTTTGACCAGGGACTCCGTCGTTCTACTGGGGTACTCCAACACTCACCTGGGCAGCGACAGTGACACAGCGTGATTGGGAGGAATGGCCCCCCGGATCTGAACTCGAGTGGTGTTCTGTTAATGGACTTCTGTGCTAGTCACAGATTGTCCATAACAAACACCATGTTCAATCACAAGGGTGTCCACCAGTCCATGTGGAACCAGAACACTCTTGGCCAGAGGTTGATCCCTCGTGGCGCCCTGTGGGGGGTGCTCTGGGAGTATGGGGTCCCTTTTTTTAAGGGCTGTCCGTTCCCTGTACAACCGGAGCAGAAGCTTGGTTCACATTGCCGGCAGTAAGACCTGCTCCGTGTGCATGTTGGACTCCGGCAGGGCTGCCCTTTGTCCCTGATCCTGTTCATTATCTTTATGGACAGGATTTATAAGCAAAGCCAGGGTACGGAGAGAGTCCGGTATGGGGACCACAGGATCTTGTCTCTGCTTTTTGCAGATAATGTTGGCTCCATCAAACCAGGACCTTCAGTGTGCACTAGGACTAGCCGAGTGTGAAGTGGCTGGGATGAGGATCAGCACCTCCTAGTTCAAGGCCATGGTTCTCAGTCGGAAAAGGGAGGCTAGCCCCCTTCAGTTTGGTGGAGTGCTCCTATCTCAAGTGGAGAGGTTCAAGTATCTTGTATGAGGGAAGGAGGGAACGTGAGGTTGACAGACGGATTGGTGCAGTGATGCAGTGAAGAAGGAGCTGAGCTGCAAGACAAATCTCCCAATTTACCGGTCAATCTACGTTCCTATTCCTGGATACAGGCGGCCGAAATGAGCTTCTCTGCAGGGTGGCTAGGCACTTCCTTAGAGATAGGCTGAGGAGTTCGGTCACTCGGGAGCAGCTGAGGTGGCTCGGGCATCTGTTTTGGATGCCTTATGGACGGTTCTCCAGGGAGGTATTCCGGGCATGTCCCACCTGGAGGAGACCCCGGGGAAGACCTAAGACACGCTGGAGGGACTATGTCTCTCGGCTGGTCTGGATGGTTGAATGGATGGACAGGAAAATAAATGTATCAATTGAAAATATGCATGAAATAAAATCTAAAAGGGAATATTAGTGATCCCTTTCATTAACTTTTTAGAGTGTAGTGTAATAGGGTTACACTTCTCTATTATACCAGTCCACTAATATTGATACTAATGGCCATTTATTGTATGGACCTCATGATAAAGGTAGTTTGACCATCTTTTTATCCTAAGTAAAAAGTAAAATTAGAGATGCCATAATAATTAATATATTGAAACAGGAAACCGGAAACTAGCTTACTGCTAATGTTGTTTTTATTGACTTATTGTATCTTCACTAGAGCCTGTGTAGATCTGGTCAGTCTTAATTACAGTAAACCTGCTGCTCTCCAGACTTACTGCACCTCTGCTGCCTGATAATAAATTCTGCCCCGTGTGCGTCCAGCAGGGGGAACAGATGGGATCGACCTGGAGGTCAGTGTCTCCTCGTGGGCAGGACTCAGCGGGACGTCTACCACCTACCTCCAGAGACGCTCCACTGAGCAACACAACACCAGCTGACTGTTTGGTTGTTTTTGTGATTTTAGGCTCCATTGAGAATAGAAAGGTTAGAGCCCTGCTGACAGCTCTGTGATGCCAACCGCCACAACGGGTCACAGATGCTTAACCTTTCTCTTCATACCGACGCCTCACCTGGACAGGAGATGAGTTGGGCTAAGAACACAGCTGGAAAATGACCAATCAGATGCTGAGAGTGCTGAAGTGAGGCAAGTGGAGTGGGAAGCTTTAAAGAGACTACTCGAATTTTGAATTACAGCATGTCAGTAACTCAAAAAGCCTCATAGGCAGCCATGCTTTGTAAAAGTTTAAACACATGCCATAAATACAATATATTGTATGATGCTCACTTAAAAGCCCTTGCAAATGTTTATGCATGACACACATATCCACGCACACCAAATGCACACAGCAGAGACACATTTTTCCAAGTCATCATGCATTTTTTACTCGGATCAGGTCACATGTCACAATCACAAATATTTTTTGCATTTGTCTGTCTTAGAAACAATAGACATGTACTGTATGATCACAATAGAAAGAGAGTCAATATTGAAGAAACAATTATGTACATTACTTCCTGTTCTTACTGCTTTGAGAGGACAAACTGAGCACAGGAGGAGAAGCACAGTCATGGTTCTTTGCTGAACTCATGCTTAGGACAATTATGTACTAAACAGATTCTAGACTTTATGCAAATTATCTGACCTATTTTCACATAATTTGTATATGGACAACATTTTGTCCCTGCAGGGCTACCGTCTGTGCTCAGAATGTAGGAAAGAGAAGTAAGTTTTAGAATAAGTAATGTAAATGAATGAAATGTTGAGTGGGTGTCCTTCTCTTCATCACTCTCTCTAATGGGGGCTGTGTGTGGATTTAACACTTCGTGACACTGCTGAGAACATTATCGTACTAAATTAAACATTTTCCACAAATGTCAGCCAGAAGCGGCCCGATGAGCGCGACCAGGCCTCATTTCACTAACAAACCAGGCCGGCCTTCATGACCATCATTATACAGCTGCCAGCACGTTAATGGTCACATTATGGCGAGTGTGTCTGATCTGGCTGTAAATCCTTCTCAAACCCTCATTATGCCTGAAGACGATCAAAAACGCTGACTTTATACGATAAGTGCATTTTAAAGATGTGGATTTAAAACAAGACCCACCGCTCCGCCTCCTGGCTGCGTCATTAACGGGATATTTTATTGAAGAAGAAACAGATGAGAGGTGAATAATTCTCTAACATGTTTCTGGGGATGTCTTAGTAAAAGGGAAGCAAAGATTCATTGGAAAATGGAGTTTCATGGGCTACTATTTTAAATATTTATTACTTGCTGACCTATACAGTTATAATGAATGCATTTGTGGAAAAAAGGTTTGTTCAAATCAACTACAATGCAACACTGTCTCATCGAGAAATGCAATGAATGTTGTAATATATACGCACTATTTTGACCTTAAGATCTATTACATCAATTTTGGGGAAACTTTAAGAGCTATAAAAACACATTAAAATCCCCCGAATCAGTCTAAGCTCAGTCGGACTGTGCTCATAGCTCGATTAAAGAGCATGCACGAGGAATATGAGATGGTGTAATAAAATATTGATATTAATAAAGATCTTTTTACTTTGAAAATCCGGATGTTATGCTTGTATGGTTTCCAGTCTGGTACAGTGTGATCAGTGCATATTGACCCCCCCCCTGCTCCCTCCGCTCCTCCTCCTCTCTACGGCTCTCAGTCCCTTCTGCCCGTCTTGTCACCATGGGAAGACACACTGCCACATTTCATGTCCAAACTCAAAACTCATCTGTTCAGACTGGCCTGCTCACTCCCACCATAATTGCACTGTCCTGTGATCAATTTAATTGTTGTATCTATTGTTGTTTTTTAATTGTTGTTTTTAATTATGTGCTATTGTGTTTTTTACTATTATTGTAAGGCGACCTTGAGTGTCCAGAAAGGCGCGTTATAAATAAAATTTATTATTATTATTATTATTGAAACAAAGGGGTAAGTTCCTTTACTCCTGAACTTGTTTATATACTGATCCGTTTTCCAAACTGGTGGGGTCATTTTAGTCAATTTAACAAATCTGACTTTGCTAAGGTCGAGTGTTTCTGTTTCTGCACCCTCTATTTGAGCCGCAAAGTGCATCACTAACAATGTAACGTTCCTGTCCCAGTGACAGGAACGTTACAGGAGGTTTCTGTCCAACTGTACTGTGTCAGTGAGATAGGCATGATTCTACTGTAAATGAACAAAACGCTGAGTGGGTGTACGTCTCTTCATCACTCTCTCTCTAATGGGGTATGTGCATGGATTAAACACTTTGTGGGTGTTGGCCAAGCTGTCAACATGCAGCAATTGTAAAACATTATCCAGGTGTGCTACCCACATCTGAGTAAGACTTTTGCATGCAGCTCCGCTTAAGGCAATAATCTCTCAATTTGGTGTTTGATGGCTTTTTATTTAAACTCTCTTTGAAATACATTTGATGCTTTCATCCAACAAGAACAGTTCTCTTATAACCAAGTTTAGTTTTTTTTTGGTTCTCAAGATCAAGTCTGAAAGATCCAACATTTGATCACAAATGATGGGTTGGTGACCCCTATTTTACATCCTTTGACTGATCAAATGATGTTTTTCTGTTTTTTGCCCTTTTCAAACTATATTCAAACAGTTGGATAATGCTGTTGTTCATGTGGAAACAGTTCAAATGTGTTTCTGTTTTTTTTAAGTCACTGTAAATGTGGCACAACAATCCAGAGGGATTTTTTTTCCCAAGGACACCTTCACTTTGCCGTTTGTGGAAAAGGTCACATGGTGTGCAGTAGCTTTCATCAGCGGCGGCGGTCGGTCCGTCGCCTGAGGGACGAGCGCCGGCTGAAGCTGAGGGCTGCTGGGAGGTCTCACACCCTGCCCTTCATTTCTGCGACTGTGCCCTTTTTAAAATACAATGACAGGCGAAGAGCGAGTGGCCGGCTGCGTCCGCTGCATGGCCTCATTGCCGCGGCGTTTTCTTTTCTTTTTTTCCTTGGCTCTTTCTCCAGAGCTTCATTTGGACGGCTTCAGGGCCACAATGTGACCTTCAAATCCCTGCTCTAATCAGGATTTTATTTCTACGGATGCAGACGCACTCTCGTGGCATGGTGGAGAAAAAGTTCACGTTGTGATTTGTGTTGCGTATGAATTATAGATTTGTTTAACTGAGTGAAATATGTGGTAATTTCACAATCAAATGAACTGTTGTTGTCCCACGGTCGGCCGTGGCTTAAAGAGGCTTATTCATCAGCACGTTAATGGACAAAGCATCCAGAACCAGCTCTAATTATGAACAGTTAATTATGCAACAACAATATGTTCAATAAGTGAGTAAATGTTTTTAGGTTTCAACTTATTTTGTTTCACCATAATTGTAAGGCTTTGAAAATATTATTTTAAATAAAACAGATTTTTGCAGTGTAACATTTTTGCATGTAACAGTGTTCACATTATGACACTTTGTTCTGAGTGCAATGACAAAACTTTATAATAAACTTAGCAAACTATGGTACTTAAATTTAAATGAGGTTGCTTTGTATTAACGTTGCAAATTTCTTGAAACGCTTTATTAGTGTCATTATAAAATGGTGTTTTTGAACAATGCAAAAAACAATCCAACACTAGGCATGCAAACGCATACTAACATGCTAACTGTTGATAAATTGCAGATTTGTTAAGCCTCATCAACCAGACAGGGGGTTTGACACTTGACATTTGTGATCTGAAGCCGATCTCTCAGCAGAAATGTATATATAGTCTTTTTATGGTCTTTCCCATGACATTACTGGAAATTTCTTCCACCAATTTAAAGTTACACTGGAAAGACAGGCTGGAGACATTCTGGATGATATTAGGCAGGAGAAGCTGATGAAGCTGAAGCCAGCACTTCATGCAATTTGCTTGTTTTGTTTTTGTTTGTCCATTTTACTAAAAATGTTTTATTTAGGCCTTTTTTGAAAATGTAAAACTTTTTTTGAGCATTTGAGTTTGACTTGGATAGATTTGTTTAATCTGTGTTTTTGTTCTGCTATGTTGAAATATTGAGGTGTTCAATTTCTTTTCTATATTAGGAAGTAAAACCATAAATAAACTTTCTTATTTTTTACTGACCTACAATATATAATAGTGTTGAGGTCTAGTGCATCTTTGAGCCAATATTCAGTACGAGTAAAATACTTAAGTACTTTTAAAATGGGATACTTTAAGACTTTTACTCAAGTCGTATTTAAATTGGTGACTTGTAACTTGTAGTGGAGTAATTTTACAGGAAGGTATCTGTACTTTTACTCAAGTATGGCTTTTATGTACTCTTTACACCTCTGCAAATAACGGTGTTATGCATTAGCAAATTAAAAGTTTAAAAACTACAAAACTGTAACCTGCCAATGTGACACTAACGTTAGCAAACAGCAATTTTACAAGGAGAAAAACAAGTTCAAGATTAAAGGAACATAAAACAGAACTATCATTTATTCATTCATTCATTTTCTACCGCTTAGTCCCGTTAGAGGTCGCAGGTGACTGGAGCCTATCCCAGCAGCTTTGGGCCTGAGGCTGGGTACAACCTGGACAGTGGCCAGTTAGTCGCAGGGCTGACATTAGAGACAGACAACAATTCACTCTCACATTCACTCACTAGGGACACTTTAGAGTTGCCAATTAACCTATACATGCATGTGTTTGGACGGTGGGAGGAAGCCGGAGTACCCGGAGAGAACCCACAGTAACACGTGGAGGACATGCAGACTCCTCACAGAAAGACCAGAGTCGGCCGAGGATGTTTGAGTCGGCCGGGTTTTGAACTCACAACCTTCTTGCTGTGAGGCAGGAGTGCTAACCACTCTGACACATGCACCCCGAAACGTGGCAGACAGACCTATTGTCTTTTTTAAATCTTTAGTTTTGCCAAAATTTCCATCACAAGTAGCCTTGTGTCCCATCTATGCTTAACATAACACAGCAAAAAGAGAAGCCACTTTCCACTGTAAGCTGCACCCTAGCCTTCCACACAAAAACACAAAAGAAGCAGGAAAGTTCTATTTAAAAACTAAATAACACCAGGCTAATTAACGTTAATAAACCCAATTGCATTATTAATTTTATTTATTTATTTTATTTTTTGTGCATTTACTGCTACATCAATTTCCCAGAACACAAACTTTTTCATATATCCCAGAAAGCCATTGGCTGCTGACAACACACAGTGAGTAGATTGGCAAAATACTTCAAGTGCCTCAAAAACTCTGGCAGACTACTACAATATTTTCAAGAGCTCAGAGTAATTGTGCAAATGTAGATTGTTTGCATTTTAGTGGCTCCTGAGAAAACCTCTGTTACTACCTTTCTCCCATAAAGATGGGACCACCTCGCACTTCTCAAGCTGGAACTGCAGCATTTAGGACTAGAAATGAAGTAAGAATATACTGCAACAAAACAAGGCTGGAAAAAAACATTAACATTTTCTACTATATACAGAACCACAACATGTGTAGCACTTGTATGAAGTTGTCATGCTTTTAATGACAATTTCTACTTACAAACCTTTCCATCCCCAATTGTCAACCAACAGGCCAGAGTTCTTCTAATCCACAATCAACCAATGATGTCTGTTGAGCATAGACACATATTCTTCCATTTCTTCTATAATAAGCATTATTCATGAGACTCTTGTGGTGAGTTACTGTGAGCTCACTATACATGTATATAATCAAAGCCATAACTGTAAACACATAACTGTATTTACATCTTCTATCCATTTGCAGGACGACAGCCATTAGCATTTCAAAAGTGACACTGAGCTGTTAGCTTCTCCGCAGCTAATTGTAAGGAGTGGTGGCATCAAAGTCCAATGAGAGTTATTTGATGTAAGAACTATTTAAAGATCTGTTTGAAATGCTCTCCACGGATTTTATCCTCACTTTACATTTAAATGATTTTCTGAAGTAGTTGCTGAATGAGCTGCTTTGAGTGTAGATGGTGCTTAGCCGTCAGTGTGCTTAGGCCCTGGAGTCCAAGATGACAGCTGTTTATATACTGTATGTTATATATAAACTTCTGCCTGGACTACAAAGTAGGAAGTACTGACCATTTTGAAAGGCCTGGTACAAGATGCAAAGGTTGCACAAAGGCAGGATCATGTGTTATACGACCTGGATATGTCAGTGTCCCAAATTTAATTCCATGCTACCCAGAGCCGACTGGGCTTAAAGGGAGGGGCTTAAAGACATGCTGTCTTTAATCATATCATAGAAATGGTATTATAGTACATGCATAATTTTTATTTTTTTTATAAAACTGGAATTTCTGCAAAAATAAATACTACTGCATCATGTTGATTGTGTATTGCTGTGGGGCTTTTTGCTTTGGTGTAAACACAGGCCCAATGTTATGAATCTTGAGAAGTGGTCGCTGTGAATGGCCAGGTGGAATCATCCAGTTGTATAAAATTGCACCTGTTAAGGCACTTTTTATAGACCTTCTTTTTAATCTTTTTCAAAAAAGATTCAGTTTAATCAAGTACGATTATTTTTCAAGCATACAGAAAAAACTGCTCAAGTTAGGAGGTCAGCGGCTCAGGCTGCGCTCCATAGGTCTTTTCAGAGTGTTGACACTTCTGACAAAACAGCTGAGATGACACGACCCTGGGGTCACACTTTCAGACCTCAAAACCTGAACTTTAAACTCTTCTTTATTGTCACAAATGGCTGTTCAGCCCTCCTTCATTTGCGTAACCACCAGCTCAGGTGTAGAATTCTGTTGGACAGCACTTATACTGTACATCAACACTGGGCAGGTTTGTCATTCTGATGTGCTCTCTGAAACATCTTATAGGCAACAGATGTTTCAAGAAGACAATCAAACTTAATATTTATTATGTGAATTTAAGAAACTGCACGCCTGTAGAGATTACTTGCAGAAGGCAAAGGGACAAGGACAGATCTCTAGCATCATTTAACTGTAACTGCACTAAACAGGTTGAAATTAGTCCATTGAAATATATTTGTGACTTAAGCTTTTAACCTTTTGCAGAATTATCTGACTCATTACTAGTTGTCACTGGAATTCTCTTGCGTGGTACATACTTTAGCTGTACCTGGTGCCTTTTCCTTAATAGATTGTTGAATTGAAAATTTAATCGTGGTCTTCGAAACTGCATTTTTACTTTCTTCAGAAGTAGGACAGTCTGCACAAAATGGGGGCAGTCATTCAGTTTGCAGCCCACTTTTTGGACACACTTCTTACAAAGAATTTAAAAAGTGAGCATATTTTACATTTAGATTTGAATGCCCTTTGTGAAATAGGACAACGGTACAAACGTAGCCACAGCGTCAAGTCCAGTCTAAATCCTCTCAATTATCGCTGTGAAAGTCTTCTGTAACTGATCTGAAGTCGCGTTTGAAGTCGTGTCCTTGTCAGCGCGCCACATTACACAGTTTCTCTCCACTTCTAAAGAAAGCAAATAAAACCTGCAGCGGTGGAGCGAGCGGCAGAGTCTTCAGGGACTCGCTGGAAACTGCCTGAACAGAATACACACATCAATCCTCACTTCCTGTTTTCCTCTGCGGCTGCTCTTCAGGCTCAGCTTCATCAGTGGCCCACCCCCCTGTTGCTCCTCTATTTTCAGCACTCAATTCTGGAACAGAGTTTATTTATCTTGAGAAAAAGTATATTTTTTTCCAACTTTAGATTGAGCAAGTTGTAAATACACTGTCTGCGGTGAAGAAAAAGTACGGCATATGGTAACATTCTCTTCAAGGCACGGCTCAATTCTCCAAGCTCTCTCGGCTCACAGTAAACCCTCATTTACATACCTGCTATTGGATTAGTTCATTTGTAATGGGACAATGCAATTTCATAAAACACATGATTAAACACAAGGCTATTCTCTAGTCCCCCTGGCCTTGGTGTTAAAGTACGGTGGCCCAGAAAGCTCAACAAAATACAAAAGCCAAAACACACTGAAACAACCAGAAATAGTTACACAGCATTACAACATATAGCTGCAAAACATGGCTTTGAGCACATTTGTTTTACATTTGTGAGAAACCAAACTTAAGCCGTGGCTCATTAGCATAAACTCACAAGGACATTCACCATGTGTCATTAATGACCACTAATAAATGAAAAGAACTTGGTTTTGTGGATTATTTGGCCAGACCAGGACTAGACCAAGACCAGGCCAAGACTATTGATGCATTACAGCTGTTGGAGATGTTGCTGTTGGTGAGTCTTTTATGTATTGAATAGGCTACATGCACACACTGCTTATTGTTGTAATTTATTTTGGCTATTTCCAGTGCAGCTTTAGATTGTGATGCTGTGCCGTTATTTCTGGTGCAATTAAATGTTGTTGTAATTCTGTTTGGCAGTTTCTTTTTGTAAAGTGTGTTTTGGCTTGTGTATTTTGTTGAGCTCTCAAGGCCACTGTATTAAAGGGATTAAAAATAATTTACGCAATTTCTCTTTGGAAGTCACACACAACAGGCCCACTAAAGCTATTTTTAAAACTTTACTTGTTAATAGTAAGTTTTGTCTGTTAAAGGTTTTTAATTTAAATTTTAATTCATTTTTATCCACATTACACATTGTTGTCGCTCCCTACAAGTTATCCAAGTAAAGAGGCTAAGAAACATTTAACTTATTTTAACTTTATTCATCACCAGTTCACTGATCTCAGACGTCCACTGGCTCCTCTCTGCTTTTCAAAAGCTGTATGGTATGGTCTATGTTGTTCAGTATAGCATCCATCCTGTTGTGTGTCTGTGGCTCCACTGCTTCAACCAGAGTCTCTAAACCAACCACCCTCTCATTTATCAAGGAGCCTGCAATCTCTTTTTCTGTGACAGTGTAACATCAAACTAAAGTTTAGAGCCTACTTTAAACTTCCTCCAGAATATCATTCCACAAGGGATATATTTTTATTGACCAAAGCCAATGGGAGTGTTCCTAACTCAAAGTCTTTGGTCTGAATGCAACCTTTGGTATGCCCTGAACATCTCATATATATTAAAATCCTTAATAATAAAGCCGAGGAAGTGCATTTTAGTGTAAATACAATCATCTTTTCACAATGACGATGATTTATTTGTCACGTTTTGATGTTACAGCCACACTGCTGTATACTCTTACTTGTGAAGTGTTTATTTGCAAAGACAGACAGCAGACATTTCTGAAAATAAAAATCAATAAAATATGACCTTAATTGAAGTTATTTTTATTTAAGCAAACATCCAATTATTTTTGACGCGCTGTGTTTTTCCTAAAGTTACATTGTGTTGCTTCAACTAATCCACTTTCCTGGAAATGTTGAATGGATACATAGCCTACTGTAGATTTGCCTTTTCCTCCACAATAGATAAAAGCGTGCTACCAGAGTCGGTGTGAGAAAAGTTTGAATTATTGTGGCAGGAATAATCCGGCGTTCCTTTTAAAAATCTCGGAATGATTGAAGTGCCTTTGTGATGCGATCCCAAAACTCAAATAAAGCCCTGCTGCTGTTTCCTGTTATGGGTTTTGGAAAGCAAGGTGGGGGTCGCGCTGATTGGGTTCCTCCGGGCTATTTTAATGAACGCGCTGTTTAAACTGTAAATAACAACGCTGATGTAATTAAAAGCAACATAGATCAAGAGAGCTTTAAGTTATTTATGTGGCTCCCAGAGGACTTACAGCAGCTTCAAGGGAATAAATCATGAAGGCGACACTGGAGAGACGCGAGCGAGAGGCACCCGCACATGGGGAGTCTGCTATTTTAGTCCGAGACGAAGAAGAAAACAGGACAGAGGCATATTTTACACTAATCATACAATTAAGAGTAGTAATATAAGCATAATTTCTCTCATTTATTTCTTTTATTCAGTCTTGAAAAAGAATGTAATGATGCAGCAGGTAATCCGTCAGAACATAATCCTGATTTGATTTGGTTAACATCAAGGCAACACAGAGTCAGAAAAAGGCCACCCCTCGGCTTAGTTTCCAACAGTGAGTGCAGTCATGGCTTTAGCCTACTATGAGGTCCCCGAGGTCCGGACCTCAGTAAAAATTAAACACTGAACAGGGGTGCACATAACTGGTACGTACACAGGTACAAATGCAGAGAGAAAATCATTATTAATTATCTAATTAAACGTGTCTGAGTCAAACGCAATCAAACCTGTTAATTCTTTCTAATCACTGGTTTGGTTTGTGCTTCAGCGATGCCTCTGTCTCTGTTCTCCCTCCTCTGCCCTGATTATAAAACTAAAAACTGTTTGGACAAACTTTAGCCTTAATGAAGAAACTGAAAAGCAGAAAGCGAGGTAGGCTACATTTCTAAACAGTGCTAATATTACAGCTAATTCTTTTTCCACAGCGTTGATAAAACTACTTGTCTGTCAGACAAAGAGAGCAGGCAGAGGAGGAGAGACAGGAGCTCTCTCACCTGTTCGAGCCAAATGAGCAGGTTACATCCACAGTCTGTGTAAATCTGACTCTTAAACAGGCGCATTTCCAAATTACACACAGCTTTTTCTCAGCGCTTGTAGATCTTTGTAGTTTTGTTTAAAACACAAATGTGAGTGTGAGAGGTCAGTGGAGCTGACACTGAGTCAGAAATTAAACCAGGAAAAACAAACATGGGAATAAGCACTTTTCTACAATATGTAAAGTAATTAGTAAGTCTAATATTGCCCTCTCCTTCAAAATTCACAGTGGGAATGCAAAAATCTTTCCTATTTTTTTTTATTTTTATAAATCAAGTCAGATTACTGTGTTTGCATTTTTTATTAGATTTTTAGCTGAAAGAAAAGGCACTTGTCTGATTGTAGTGAAACTGTGTAAAATGTGTTTAAAATTAAGATGACTAGATTTTCAAACCTCAAACCTGGGACACTGATTTTATAAACGCACCTTAATGTAAATTCCTTAATGGAAAATGCTGCACAAAATCAATATACCACCAGTAAAGACTAAAAAAATGTGAACTGATTAATTTATTTATTTATTTGATTGGGACAGTGCATGTTAATGAACATATATTTGACACAACCACATGAATGTAAACATGCCAGATTGTAGTCGTAGGCTAATTTCCATCCGTTGTCCCAACATTCTCACACCATTCACCAGAGCAACAATCACAGACATTCATACACCAGTGCTGTGTCACTGGAGGCAAGGTGGGTTAAGTGTCTTGCCCAAGGACACAACGCCAGTATGAACTATGGGGAGAGCGGGACTCGAACCGCCTACCTTCTGGTTGAAAGACGACTGCTCTACCACTGAGCCACTGTCACCCCAATTGCAGTAGGGAACTTTTTTTTTTCTATTAACATGTAGCAACATGTGCTTTCCTAAAAGCAAACAGTTGTATTATTCTTTAAGCTCATTAGTAAATGGCAACTTTCTTTTTGGCTGATGACAGACTGAAAAGGTCATGTAAATGGACTGATCGGAATTGAGTTACAGACAATTCTGATTGGTCCATACTGTATATGGAACACATTATCCAATTGGTTAATATTCATGTAACCATGGCAACACCGATTGACACACAGACAAGCCAAGTGCGCTGCTTTGGCTTCATGATTGCCAAACGGGACAATTGTTAAACAAACAGGACAATCAAGACAGGAAGTGGGGAAAACTGCAACATTTTAGTGTCGAAACACGGGACAAGTGGCTTAAAAACAGGACTATCCTGGTTAAAACCGGGACGTATGGTCACCCTATTTAATATTGGAGAGCTCTCCCTCCTAACCCTAAATGTGACCCAATGATGATGTAGACCCTATATGCCTCTACATCAGAATAAAGCCATTTATAGCCATTTACAGCAAATATCTGAGTGATAGGTTCATGGATTCAAAAAGCTTTTTTTGTGTTGCAAGAGTGGAGCAGTGTAATGTGGCTCAGGAGCAGAGGAGAGAAGATCTGTGATGCTGAGCCCTCAGCAGCAATAAATGACTCATTAGAGTTGACCTTTAACCTGGGAACTGTCAGCAAATATAAAAATATAAAAAAGGTATTATTAAAGGTGTATATATATATATATATATATATATATATATATATATATATATATATATATATATATAACAACTTTGTCTAGTATATAAAACTATAGAACTTTCCTTTACAATGAGCTAATTACAGAACTTTCCATTTAAGTTCTTCCACTGACTGCTCCATTACTATTTTATATAATTTTCCAAATATACTGTAAGCAAGATTCACAAAGTTTGCATAATTTTTTGTCAAGATTTAGCTGCTAGACCCTCCTCAGTCCATGCATTTCTACCTGTCTCCATCTTTTGCCATGTGTGTTTTATTGACAACTGGTATTAGCCTGTATCCACAATAAGCTATAAGCTGTTATTCTACATTTTACCTAGATGTAATTAGGGTAATTTTAACGGGACAAGTAGAGACGTTTTAGACAAAAAAAAAATTGGTGCATTTTTCACACAGTTTAATGTTGTAAAGGTAGGACTAAGACTGTGGCAAATGGTAAGTTTATTGGGCTGAAGCTGTAATTGGAGCTGGTGATCCAAAACTGAGTCCAGGAGGAGTGCTACAGGCACCAGGGAGGCACTACTCCAGGTTGGAGACTTGGGAAACTGCAAACAAGGAAAAGGAGGTAAGTGCAACGGTCACAAAACTCAAACTTATAAAGCCAAAAACATGGCCCACTGAAAATTTTACCATGAAAACTGAAGAAACAACTTGGCACTGACAGGCTGGAGAGCTGGAGAGGGCTTAAGTAGAGGCTGGGTTGATTGGAGATTGGAGGCTCAGGTGTGTCTTAACAGCAGATGCAATGCTGTTTTATGTGCGTTGACTTCTTTGCCATCACATTGTGGCCCTTGTTAAAGTCTCTTAAATCTTAAGGCTCATTTCTCCTTTTTTTTTACATGTCACCTTGAAGAAAGAATATCCTCAGCTGTGAACCTGACAGCTTGGTGTTAGCTGTGGTTATTCTCTGATTACTTTCATCTGTTTTTAGACCTGCATAGGAGCTGCATGTGACCGGTTTATTTGTAAAGGTGTAGTCGTTCTGCGGGAACATAATAGCGTGTTCTATTGTGGACAAAAGCGAGGGCTGGCGTTCAGTGGGGTGTCTGGCTTTTATTTTTGACGCTGGTTCATTTCATCAGTGAGACATCCAGCTGGCCTTCTTTTTTCATTCTGGCTCCAAGTGTGAAACATGGAAATGAAATGGACAGAATTGATTATTTTTTTTTTTTCAGCTTTGTTCGACGCCTGAATGAACTGAGATGAGATCGACAGTGGGGAGTTAAAGGTCTGAGGGAACGGTCTTTGTTTGTATGAACTGTAATAAAAATGCAGCTATAGCATCTACAGTTAGTGGTGTTATAAATGTTCCAGAAAAGAACTTGGGTTTAGTTTTTCTTTTAAAGAGAATTCAATAATTCCTTTGTGTGTGTGGGGTTTGTATGTTCTCTGTGCTACTGGGGTCCTCTGCAGATCCAGTCCTTCTCTTGATGTCCAGGACAAGGAGTAAATGTTGACTCTGAACACTAGAACACATAATGATCTGTGTTGAGGACAATATAATGCACTAGGGGCGGCAGTAGCTCAGTGGTAGAGCGGCCATCTTTCAACCGGAAGGTAGTAGGTTCGATTCCCGCTTGCCCCACAGTTCATACTGTCGTTGTGTCCTTGGGCAAGACACTTAACCCACCTTGCCTCCAGTGTCTGTAGCACTGGTGTATGAATGTGTGTGACTGTAGAGGTGTGTTTGGTGGTGGTCGGAGAAGGTTGAGCGCCGTTTGTGTCTGCCCCAGGTGTGAATGTGTGTGAATGGGGTGAGTGGTAAGCATGATGTAAAGCACTTTGTGATCTATATCTGTGAAAGGTGCTATATAAATAATACTTACTTACTTACTTACTTACTTACTTATGCAAGTTGCATAGAGCCCCACAGCTCAGATTTAGATTTTATTTTTAACAAATCACAGAAAAGTGTGTGAGGTGTTTTGGGCAGAGTTTTAACACACACTGAACACAAATAATAGGGTTTATGGAAACAAATGAAACAGTCACAACACCTTACTTAACAGCATCATAGTGCCATGTTAGTGCACTCATGGGATACCACACTTAAAAGTACTGTTGGATAACACTAAACTGCCCTCAGATGTTCAGTTCCCTCTCGTAAATCTGTGTGACTTCCTTTGGCAATAATAACACATCAACATGAGTCTTTTCTCAGAGCCCAACATGCTGTCTTTGTGCAAATGGAAATATGTTTGCTCTCTTATGAAACTTTTAACCTTTAGCATTTAATTTAGGGAGAACTTTTAAATTAAACAATCAGATGTCACTAAAACTCAACTACAGAACCAGTGCTGTCTTTGTTGTGGTTGTTTTTATCAGTTTTTTCCACTTCTTGATGTCAGTGCAAAGAATAAAGCACCACAACATGGCATTTGTGGACTCAATATTTCATTAGACCTTTTATTTTTTGAATGGGAAGGTAAATAAAGTTTGACTTGAGTGTGGCCTGTCATCTGGTTTATTTATGGAGTGGGTCTCGTTTCTCAGTCTTACATTAGTGTTTCAGAGCCTCTCTTCTGTCAGATCCAGAGAGTGGAGCATCAGATCTCACCGAGCCTGTTGCCGCCTGTAGCGACAGCCTCTTGCGCGAAGTGTCAGAAATTGAATTAGCACCGGGGGCGTGGAGTGCGAATGCTGACACCCCTCGTAGCGTCTCTCCGGCCTTTCATCCGTCTCTCTCAGAATAGAACCAAAGTTCGTGATCACACCTCTTTACTGTTTATGCCTTACTCCAAACCCCCCCCCAAAAATAAAACAAGCCGTGGCAACGCTCAGGCTGACACAAGCGCCGACTGTTTATGAGTAAATAAAGCTGTGCCGAGCTGTAAACTAACACCGTCGACTCCTCTCAGGATTCTCATGAACCAACTATTGATTAAAACTCCTGTGTCCTTAGTTGATCTTGAAGTTATTTGGAAATATTAGCACTAGAATAACTCTGATCACAGTGAAACCTGTGGGTCATCTTATTTCCATTTAACATCATTATTATGCCAGTAAATCCAAGAAGAACGGCCTGAGGTCAGCAAAAAGGTTAAAGTTGACCCTTAAAGTAAGGCTTTGTTCTAAAGAGGACATATTTACATGACACATGAGAAATTTGAGGCATAGGGCCTGATTTACTTTGAGTGTATTTTGAGTGTACTAATGCTTTAATAAATGTGTAAAATTATTCTCCGGAGTGTGCAAACTTAAAGGCAAAATTTTTAAATTACAGAATAATCACATGTTTTCTGTGATTAATCATATTGTTATGCACAACGTGAAAAAATGGTGACCTTTTAAGAGCGGGTGAGGAACATTTACCTGCAGACATTATAGTCCACCTATTGTAGGCTAACGGTAGCGAGACATCATAGTACCACAGTTTTCTTAATCTGTGCTCAACAGCAAAGGCTCTCTCAAAAACCCAAACGTGTGGCTCCAAAATCTGATTTTTAAAACTGAAACTGTAGGTAATGTAGAACTGAATATTCAACTCAGGAAAAGCAGTTCCAAAACAAATTAATTATATTTCAAAATATTAATTCATTTTCAATTTAATTAATTTACAATAAAAAACATTTAGTTTCAGATTATGCTTTTTAAATTTAGTTCAAAAGCATTCATTACATTTGAGAAATTTAGATTCAGTTTGAGCACTTCAAATTCAAATAGGACATATTCAGTTTCAGTTTCTGGTGGCCCAAATATCAGCCCTTACATGTCTCCCTATGCTCCTCTGAGCCACACTCACACTGAGTCGAATTATTAGGCTACTTCCATTTTTGTTGTAAATGTCTCATAAACCCTAGCTTTATTCTGACTGTAGACTTTTAGCAAAAAATAAATACAGCTTTCCCAGTGACTAGCGCTAAAGCAGATCAAAACATAGCCCAAACACTGAGCATCTGTCACAGCAAGGATCTGTGGGAGGGAAAAGGGAGGGGCTGAGAGCGAAGGCACAGACACATGGAGAGAAGGTTATACATTAACTTCCATATTGTTGTGCATGTTTAATGAGTTTGGATAAATCCAGGACAATTTATGTGAGCGCTGCAGCAGTCTTAGCCCAGCCCTGAATGTTCTCATTGGTTGAGATTTTGAAGATAATAATTTCATGATAATATTTTAATGGACTATATTAACGCATTAATTTAATTAATATAATCCATTAAAATATTAATTGGGAGGTCTGTAAAACTCATATTAGGTGGTTTAGTTGTATTATTTTCTATGCCAGCTTAACTCCTTGACACATGCTAGTTCCACATGTTAGTAGCAAAGACAATGCTGTTTAAAATGATATGCATTAACATTTCCTCACATGAACAGTTTAGACAGTGTAACAAAAAATATATATTTTCTTTGCAATGAAATGTGATTCTTGTAGAACTAATGGTCTAATGTGGCTGCTTCTTTTTACCAGAAAGAAAGATTAACTAACTAAATGTGTTAAATGAATATAAGATAAGATAGGACTTTATTGATCACTTGTACAGCAGCTCTTTGAAACAGGTAAAGTGCAAAAAGTAAAAGAAAGGTGTGCCTGCAACAGAATAAAAAAATCTATATACAATCTCAGCAGAATATAATTGCCATAGCTCATTTCTTATTTGAGTTGTTAGCAATGTTGCAACTGTCACCACTCTCCAAATATTCTTAAATTCCCTCCACCCATTTAGAAATAGACTTAATTTAGACTTGTCCTTAAGGGAAATTTCTTTAAAAGGCAAACTAAGTCCTGTTTTGGTTTTGGAATGAACTGTTGAAATTTATTTAAATGTTACAAATCATTACTTCTTCTGAAATTTCCTTAACATGGCACTGCCTCTGAATCTGTAGCTCTTTCACTGGATTGCAGCTCCAAAACATCATCTGCAGCCCTCTTCTTGACATTGATTTGTCTGGATAAGAGTTTAGTAGAACAGTGCTTTTTTCCTTGTGTAATAGCAGCCCTTGATACATTACTTGACACAGAAGTCTGACCTTAATAATTCCTCCTCATTGACCATATTGTTGTGAAAAGCCTCCGTTTGTGGATGCTACACAGAGGTTAGCGGCGTGGGCGGATAAATCTGAACCATGGCGCGTCCTCGGCTTCAAAGCAACAACACACATGCATGATTCATGAGCAGCTGCCTTTGTTTGCACTGTGTTGAGGATAGCAGGGCCAAGCAGCTTTTTTTTTTCTCTCAGCACACTAACAATGATGGCGCTCTCATCTTGGCGACCCAAAGGAGAGCAGAGGTGACCGCGACCCTCACAAACCTGTTGGGAAGCAGATTCACTCACAGATGGCAGAGAGCTCCTCAAACCAAAACTTCAAAATGACTGGGCTTATTCTTCCGCCGCCAAGTGACAAACACCCACAACTTATTAAAGATATTCCGTACTTACACTGTCCACTGCTAAAGTGTAATCAGATTCTGGTCTTTCATCAAGTTCACTGCACAATCCATGTATAAAAAGTATAAAGGGATAATATAAATTGGCAAAATTGATATGAAACTTCATATAAGATATCTGTGGGTGGTGTCGGGTGTGCATTTTCAGCACAATATTATATTATAATGATCCAGTAGTCTGACAATTTGATTTTGACAATTACAGTTCAATAAATTTCAGTGGCCCATAATCAATACATCAGTGTTATATGTTGATATATACAGATATTTAGAAAAGAAAAATATTAGACATTTGTAAGTTTATATTGTTGTAGTAAAATACTAAATAAATTTTAAAATATAACATTCAAGGAAAGCATTATATTCCTATTTACAAAATTTTAGTTTGCCATTCTATAGGAACATATTTTCAGTGCTGTGAAATTGTGCACAAAGCAGTTAAGACATGCTTAAGACAGGTTAAGAGGTCAAAGATCACATATCCCAGACATCAGGGATCCCCAACCAATGGGGTGAGGACCAACCAGTACTTGGCCATGGATCATTTGTTACTGGGCTACAAAGATTAAAAAACATTTTATAGAATCTCAAAAGTTTATGGGTATTTAATTTTATACCTTTTCCCAGACATGACTTGACAGTTCTACTATTTACCACAACACACTAACCTTGTGCTGCAGCTGGAGTCTCGCAAGATTTGGACCAATGTGACCATTGGGTAGAGTAGCCTAAAATTGTACTCAAGTAAGAGTAGTGTTACTTTTACTCAAGTAGAAGTAAAAAGTAGTCCTCTAAAACATTACTCAAGTAAGAGTAAAAAAGGAGTATTTGGTTTAAAGACCACTCAAGTACTGATCATACTGCCTGATATCTTTTTTTTTTTTGCTGCTGCTGCGTGTGAAGAGCAGTGTTTGGCAAGTTATTTGGAAAATATAGTGAGCTAAGCTGCCAGTTACTCTACGTCAAATGAATCTTCACTAAACTAAAGCTACCCCCCAGAGAAATGTAGCAAGCTAAGCTACAGCATCACGGCAAAAGTAGTTTACTACAGTTCTTACTAAACTTATCCTCGCTTTTGTTCACAACTTATCTATATATTATTTTTTTATTTGTTTTTATATTAAACCAACTGCATTCCAAGTCAGTGCTATCAATGTTCAGTTAAGCTGTTAATTTAAAATAAAAAAAAGCAAAGCAAATGTAGCATTTGTCTGCATTAGTTCCTGCAATTTTTTAGATGATCTGTAAAGTACTGAGCCCTGACCATGTTGTTACGGGATTCTGTGACCAGTCCACTTTGGAATTGACAAAGTCTCTTGAATGAGGAATGAATAGTCTTCTGTTTCCAAACAGAAAACAAAAGGTACAGATGCCTTCTTTTTTAACCTTGTAGCATCTCTGTGGATGTTAATGCATCTAGGCATAGGACGATAATATAACTTTGTCACAATTACATTTTTTACAATTTTAACCAACTAAGTCCAGATGCTTCTGCTTTAACCTTTTGATGACCTTCAAGATGACCTGGATGAGAACCTCCACAGACATACAGTATAATAAATATACAAAATAATTTGAATATTTTCCACTCATGGGTCTGACTTGTTTTCATTTTACGAGATATTTTTATTTAAATACTTTGCTTATACTTTACTTAGCGAGTTTGTAAACTCATAAATCTCACAAGAATCAAGTTGCAGTGCAAGGTCAATATCTTATGGAATTATCCTGACCATTTCTCTCTGCTTCAGTTTAAACTCCCTTCCACAAGCTACAGCAGCCTTAGGGAGTCTAACTTCAAATTCTCATGGGTCTACAGCATTGTTAATTAAAAACCAGTAGAGTTTGTAACTAAAACATGAGGCGCTAAAAAAAAAAAAAGAAAATTGTGGCAGTATGCATTACTGCCAGGACATTTTGACTTTTTAATATTTTTCAGTAATTTCCTTTGATTGAAAACTACCCTGTTCATTTTTAGGTTTTTCAGTATCCTGACATGATGCAGTGGCATTGAAAAAGTGACCAACTTAGCTTAGCTGCAACTCTTGTATATTCCCCAGAACTTTTGATGTTTTCCAACTGAAGCACTCTCATGTAAACGGCAGCTTATATAATTTCTTTATTGACTTGTCTGACAGGTGTAAGCTTATAGACCATTGACTTTGCTCTCCTGTCAGTGCCAACATTTATGACACAAAGCTGTAAATCTGAGCAGGTCTTTAGAGTGATATGTATTTCCTGGTTTTGGTTTTCCAGCCTTTGATCTCCAGCCCCGGTGCAGTTTACTTTGGGTTTAAAGCCGCGTGACTCACCTGAGTTCAGATTATTAGAAAAGCACAACAAAACAGCTGTCGGCGGATCAAACCAACTCGACTTCAGTTTGTTCCTCTTGTGTTTTTTTCAGTTGTTTGTGGGGAACTGAAGAGATTAGAGACCTGTGAGTCCTCGGAGGATTAACTCCAAGTCTACAGGCCTCCGTTTGATCAGAAACAACAACGTAGCAGCTCAGAAAAAAGGGCTTTCAGAGATAAGGAGGCTCCCGTAACAAGCTCGGCTCTCACGGATTTGGTTGTACACCTTTCCCCTAAAAAAATCAGTTTGTGAGAGAAAGATTAGCAGGCAGAAACTTGCAGGGAATAAAACTTTGATATCTCAAAAGCAGACACGGAAAAACATTGAAGTGTCTTGGTACTTGGATCATACTTGTATTCACCAAAAGAGGGTGCTTTTGAACGGCCCTGAAATGTTCCATCTCAATACAAAGCCACCTTATAGCTTTTTCTAATTCTATGAATATGCAAGAAAAGCAGCACAAAAGAAATGCCTTCCACTGTGACCTTGAATTGTAACAAATACCCCAAGCAGAAATGGTCATTTAAAACCATCCTTGAAAAGAAACCTTTTAGCCGTAATTGTGTCGAGGAAAAACATGATGCGGATTTGTGCGAAAAAATAATGTACTGTATATCAATGAAGTTAAAAGAAATTTAAATGCTAAATGCAGGCGCTCACATGAATTGTCCTGGATTTCCTGAAAAAGTTACTTTGAAAAGTAATGCTTCCCAACAGTGAATGGTAAAGTAGCCTAATAATTAGTGCAGAAAGCCTCAGCAGTGTGAGTGTGGGTGATTTAGGCTTTAAAACTTAAAGCTGGACTAGCGAACAAAAAACTTGTTGTTCCAGACCTGATACAAATCAGTCCCCGCAAGCTTTCAAAAAGTCTTTCACAATCACCCAGCACCAGTCCCAAAGTGTCGGTACCTTCTATCTTTAGGTGTCTTTTATCATGTTTTCATTACGTTCCCTGTAATGAAGACATGAACAGCTCCCACAGTGTTTACAGCCATCACCACTCTGGAGTTTCCTAAATTAAAGTGAAAAGATGCTTCTCACATGGTTTTCTTTAGGCGTGTGCTTTAGTAAAGGTCCCTGGGTTGCCTTGGAAACTGACTCACTCAGTTTTTGTAAAACTGTTGTAGATGCTTTTATTGAGGTTATTTCTTTTTTTAGGCCCATACAAACTAGTCCAACTCCACAGATTAAAGAAAAAAGTAAGAGGGGATTAAGGATGGCTGCTATTATGGGGAAACTCTATTTGTCCTTATTTTATTATTAATCTTGAGCTTACTTGTAGATGTTGGAATACAAAAGAAGTCAAATCTCAAGTTATGTCACAGAACAACAATATGAGTTAATTTCACAAATTTCCTTGTGCCTGTGTGTTCCAAAAAAATCTAATCCAGGTGTTTACTACATTGTATTTATGTAAATTTCGCAAAGCAAAATGTTAATTGTCATCAAAAATATAGCAACAAAAGCAGCAGTATTTCATTATGCATTTAAATAATGTAATAAATGGTTGGGTGTATTTTACCCTAATGTACTGTAGGTCCAGTGATTCAAATGCTCATCTATTTAGGCATTTCTAGGTTTAAGTCCTTTTTGAGGAAGCACAGGTCCTAAAACAATCCATGTATTTATTTTTATTTCAAATTTATTTTACCTTTATTTTACCAGGAAGTCGAGGGAGACCTGGCCAAGAGGCAGACCGGTGACAGTTAAAACATAAAATCTACAATCATTTACAAAACATATACATCCAAATCAAGAAAACAATTACACACTTCTGTTTAACAGTTTGTCAGTAGGGGTTTGTGAATGACCCCAGGGGAATGGGATGCTGGAGCTGAGTTTTGAATATTGTTCCATGACCAAGATGCAGGATAGGAGAAAGCAGATCTACCCAGTACTGTGTTTATTCTGGGTACTTGAAAATGGAGCCAATGTAAAGAGCGGGAGTTGTACCCACTGCTGGCTGGAGACATGAGGTGACACAAGTATGGGGGACGTTAACCCCAAGATGGCCTTGTCTCCAGAGGGTTAATGAAAACCAAGAAAGCAGAGCGTAACATAACTCTGTGCGGTGTTAAAATTGCGTCCAAGTCCAGCATAACATAGTCCTTAGCATCCAGTGACTTGTAGCCTGTAGCTGCTGTCGCCTAAATGCTTGTTTAAATATCCACTGCATTGACAAGTGGATCCAATTCCACTTGTCAATGCTGAATTTGAGAGTTCTGGCAGCTAATTACTTTTCATCTGTTGAAAATGTATAGCGGCCAGCTTAACCTTACTTTGCACACAATTCAAGTTGGTTACAGACAGTTAAAGAACCAGGATTTTGCTCAAAGCAGTGTGTGATGTTACAGTCATATGCAGCCTCATATTTGTATCACCTCTAAGTAGGAATAAAGATTATAGTCCAGTCCATTGATTTGAATGAAACATTGTGATGCTACAATTCTGCAAAGTAGTTGATATTCCCTGTATTAAAAAATTATTAAAAAGTAAAAAAAAAAATCAGCAATCCCTGTTATTGTATTTGTAGCATATATGGAATACATTTTTTTATTCAACAATCAATTAACAATTGTAGAGTTCTATAAATATTATATTCATATGAATTTATTGGGTAATAAATCAAATGTGATATTTACTCAATTTGATTTGACAAACATCTGCTCTGGCTCATTACAGCATTACGACTCAGGTGTATTATTCACATTTTGATATCGACACTTTTTGATAAACAATACAAATTAGTACTTGTTTTTGTTTTCTGGGCAGCTGGCACAAGAAACAAATAAATCCTGTTTAATTCACAGCTATGCTGTGAATAACACCTCCCTCCACATTTAGTGTACCTGCTGATTTCCCATCCCGACGTGAAAACCTTTCCCACATGGTATAAATCGAACAGGTTCTGTGTTTGATTGATGTACAGTGGGCTTTTGTTCACAAAAAACTGCTATGCTTTATTTTGTGTTAATGCTTCCCATTTCTCCAGTGAACACTAACAATGGGTCAGGCAATGGGACTACTATTATGAGTCACTATGGGAGCTCTGAAGGGACACTCTCCAAATCTGATGAGGAGGACAATACATTCAGCTACAGAGCTTATTTTCTGTTTAAAACTTAATGCTGTGTATAAAGTCAATATCCAATTCCTGCATTAGGCCACAGTTCAAATGAATTCCACAAACATACAGTATACATGGAACAGATGGAGGAAAGCCACGGAGAAAGATTTCAAAAGGAGGTCAAGGGTTGTGTTTTAGAAGAGACGAACAACTTGCATAAAAAAAAATTACAGCAGCCGTTTTTTTTAATCCTAAAAGCACAGATGTATTATAAGATCTGGATATGGCAAAGCCCCATGTCCCCTGCCACCAGTTTCACGAGACACTCGTGGTACTGCAGCAACAAAGTGACGAGCCCAGTAAAGACTATCCCCATTTGATTCAAAACAAGTCTTTAAGTGTAAAATCGCAAACAGACCGTGGTTCAGACTAAACAGCTGCTTTACAGTCCGGCAAAAGGAGTTGGTCTCAGTCCGGACCAAACTGAACCAAGGTCCGGTTTGTTTGTTGTGTGAAAGTGTGTTTGCTGATAGTTTATGCTTTCTGACCAAAGGAAGTCACAGCCAATTAAACCCCCTCAACAAATGCCTCCTGGCGTTCTACCAGGGTTGTCTTGCCATCTCTGGTAGAAGTCTCTGATTAACTCAGGATCCAAAATTAGTTTCCGAGAAACCCAAGAGCTTTCCTCTGGGCCATAACCCTCCCAGTCAACTAGATATTGGTAGTCCCGCCCCCGTCGGTGGACATCCTAAATAGAACTGACAGTGAAGGCTTCGTGCTCCTCGATGACTTGGGTTGGAGGAGGGGGTTCGGAGGGAGGGCTCAATGGGCTCAGGAGGATAGGCTTGATTAGGGAAACGTGGAAAACAGGATGAACCTTGAGGGCCGCTGGTAACTTCAGTTTGACCGACACAGGACTGACAATTTTTTCGATTTCCTATGGTCCAACATACCTCAGGGCTAATTTTTTACTTTCCACCTGTAAGGGTAGGTCTCGGGAAGATAGCCACACCTTCTGACCAGGTAAGTATGCTGGAGCAGGGGTACGTTTACTGTCTGCGCTCCATTGACTCCGAGCAGCGGAGCGACACAGAGCAGCCTGAACCGCATGCCATATGTGTTGGCAACAGCGAAGGTGACATTGGACAGATGGAACCGCCACCTCCTCTCCCTGTGTAGGAAACAAGGGTGGCTGGAAACCCAGGGAAGCCATGAAGGGGGACATACCGGTCGCTGACCATGGAGTTGTCGGCATACTCCACCCATGGGAGGAAAGAGGACCAGGCGAGGATGGCAAGCTGTCACACAACGGAGGGCTGTTTCCAGACTATGGTTCGCTCGCTCCTTCTAATGGCTTTGGAAACCAGATGAGAGGCTGGCCGAGGCTCCCAGGGCTCGACAGAATGCCTTATACACCTCAGATGAGAACTGGGGTCCCCGATCTGAGACTATGTCCGTTAGTATCCCGTGTAGCGTTAAGATATGTTGGACAAGGACGTTAGCAGTCTCTAGAGCTGATGGGAGTTTGGGCAAAGGGACAAAGTGAACAGCTTTAGAGAATCGGTCAACAACAGACAATATAACAGTATTACCTTCTGAATGTGGTACCCCAGTCACAAAATCCACCGCAATGTGGGACCAGGGGCGAGAGGGCACAGGAAGAGGGTGCAATAATCCTGCAGGTGGGGTGTGTGACAATTTGCAAATGAGCAAGGGCTACTAGCAGGGAGTGGTTTGCAATTCCAGTAATCATGATGCTATTACAAGTAACGGCTAATGCTGGACAAAAATGGTGTCCCATTGATGCAAGAGTTCAGAGCCGGGAGGACTGCTAATAATACATCACTCCAAACACAATAGTGCTTGGTCGAGCCACACAGATAGGGAATTACGAGACATTTCACTTTGGCTGCTACCCAAGTCAACTGTTTTTGGAGATCATGGAGCCAACTTGCTGGCCCAAACTTGTTTGTGAGGACCGAGTGGCATAGAGCAGAGAAGAATATCGCCACCAGAGATATTGTTTGGCTAAGCGACCACGATGCAAATGTTAGAGTTTCTCCAAACTTCTGTTTCCTTGTTCAGAAGTCAACCATCAAGAACCGGCGACCAACTGTCACAAGTCCACCTGTCACAAATGTGAAGTTGTTGCCACTGGTTGAGCCACGCCAAAATGTAAAGATACATTTTCATCGTTGCCATCAGAAATTATAGTTAATTAATTTATGAGATTTTATTTTTCTGTTCCATTTTTTTGTGATTTTAGAGTTTGCAAAATTGGTTACAGCCATCTAGAAAAGACTCCTATTTAAAGCTCACCACTTGCTACAGTTCATGGTCCAGTGGGTGGTTGGAGAAATGTCACAAAATCATGTATAATATAAACTATAAACAATGAATACACAAAAAAAAAGTGGAATTGACAACAGGAGATAAATAAAATAAATGGGTGTTGGATTATACGTCACACAGCGTTATTGTAAAGGTGTATTGCTAAGGTATAAATTATGTCTTTTAATGTTCCTTGTGACAGTGGAGCTTCGTGAGTCTGATGTAAAACGAGCTACTCCTCGTGATTTACAACCACACTAAATTTCCTCTCTGCAGTGGTCTAACTTTCAAGCAACAAACTTAGGCATTCTAATGTCTAATATCCCTAATATGAGCAGATTGATCTGTGTGCTTCAAATATATTCTAGAAATTGTAGGGGTCATGGTAATTTATTTCTTTACATTCTGTGACATTTACAGTTTCAAAAACCTTTCTTCAACAGAAACTGGGATGAAAGTTGTAATTTTAAACCCTTTCTATAATGAACAATGTTTGGCACAGCTATTCCTTCTGTTATTTTTGCTTCAAGAGATGAATATAATAATCGTTCCCAAACTGTCGAGCTGCAGTGTTGTGTGAATTCACTTTCACAACACAGACTTTCAAAGTGTGGATTTCACTATTGGGCAAACCATGCTTCCTCCTGCTCGCAGCAGAGAAACCGCAATTGGGCCAATTTCCACTGGCAGCTCCGTGTTTTATTTCATCATGTGCTCACTGAGTCAGTTCAGTGGGAGGACGAGCGTAAAACTGAATGTTAATGCAGTTAGTTAGCTCGAGTCTTTCAGTCAACACTGGAAAAGCTACAACGCGGTTCATCTGAAATCCACAGCCGGATTCACCCCAGCTGCTGGGATTTACCAGAGTCTTTAGTGAACTCACACAGAGCCGCCAGATGTTAAACAGGAGAATAGAAAAGTCTACTGTAAAAATCAACTTGTGTGGGTAAATTTAACCACAGCTTCAAAAATATTCAGACAACGTGGAAGATTAACATGCTTAAACAAGCGTCATTTTAATTCATATATTAATAATCCAATCGCCTCTATGGAGCCAATTGGATTTGAGACAAGGATAGACTGAACAACAGAAGGGATGACTTAGAGCAGGGGACATTTATTCACCAACAAGACAGGCCTGGAGACACAAACACTCAATACACATATGGGGCATTGCATGTTCAAGTTATATGCTTCTGGAACAATATGGTAAATGTAGCTACGTATTGCGTCATTGACTGGGCTATGTTTTCTTAACCTTGTAGTTGTGTTAAACAGAGACAGAGCTATAGAGATAAAGAGAGATACTATAATCCTAGCTTCGGTGCGGAAAGGCTTCTGACCAGAACACACAGTTCTAATACACATGGTCACGGATTAACGTACAGATCTTAAATCGGGACATTATGTATGAATAATTCCCCAACATAAATGCTTAACATCTTATATACTATAAGATCTATATTTTAGTATGAAATAATTATTGTTCCATTTGTAGTAAATTTATGTTCACAAATCCTCACAATTATAGTAGTATATAGTAGTGTAGCGTATGAGGGTATGTGTGTATAAACATATACCAGATTAATTTTAATATTTTTAATAATTAATTTTGATATTAATATTAATTTATTAAAATTACTTTCTGATTAAAAAGGGGCACCACTTTGATTTTGGACATGTCCAAAGAAACTGTTTAATCTAGTTTCATTAATCTAAAAGGAAGAGGATTCTCCTAGTTTTCGAACATTTCTTAATATAAACAGAGAAACATTAATGTATTTTATGGGATTTTATTAAAATTACACAAATGAATAATATTGAATAAAATGGGAACATGGGAAGGATTAACACAATAAGGGATAAACACAGGGTTAAACACAGGAATAAATATTTGCTTTCAGAGAGTATCGTGAAACCAGAAATGTTTAGAAAGGTTAATCTATATTATGTTAACTTAACAAAGGGCTTTTAGGGAAGCAGCTTGGTCTATCAAGTCAGTGCTTCAACAGGCCACGTTAAGGACGCAAGGCTGTGTGTGTGCCACGTGCGTAACTCACTCTGGTCCTGGATTGGTACAGGGAGGCCGACAAGTTCCAAAGTGTCCTCCAGAATTGGCGCGTCCTGTCTGGTTTCGAAGAGTAGAGTGGTTGTAACGGGCATGTCACTCCAGACGGTTCACTGTGCGACGGTGCAGCGTTGAGGCGGAAACGTTCTGTTGCTGTAGCTAGTTAGCTTTGACCGTATCAGACTTCCGGACAGCGGGAAAAATAAAGTCTTTAAAAATAAACTGTGACTCACTGGAAAAATAGTCTTAGAGGTTTACTTTCACTGGTTCAAACTTGCTTGCTCGTTTTGGAGAGAGCAAACACATGAGCAGGCACGGTCTTAAAAAAATAAAAAGGCTAACATGACTTCAGTCTGTAGCAGGCTTGGAAGAAGCATTTTTAGCCGCTGCTTGAAGAAGGAAAAACTTTGTGTATCAAGCTAGGTTGGCAGGCTTTACACAAAGAAGTTCTACTCGTTTCCACAAGGCCCGAAGCCGGGCAAGGCCCCGGCCGGTCCGTTGGATCGCTACAGATAGAGGCCAGCGAGGCAAGAAGCGGGAGGCAAGAGAGAGATTTTTGGCCAGCAGCCAGCTTTATCATCTTTGGCCGGGGGCGTGTGTCCTATGCACTTCTCCGGCGGAAGGGGAAGTCGCTTTGGAACATTTAACTGAGTTAAATTTTTAAAACATTCCTAGTTTCGCGAGGTCATTGTTTTTATAAAACACAAAACATTCGCACACGTAGGACTATTATGAATATGCAGAATATTATGGAAACATTCATTACATTTCATTAAAACCAAAACAGGAACTGTAAACAAGGGTATGGAGTTATTTTGTCACAACTCCGCATCCTGGAAAAGAACAGTATAATGGTTAGCGCATTACACAGGGTCTTATTCAAATTAATACAGAAATCTGGGGGATAGTGTTTTAATATATATAAGTAAAATGGTGAATAATTCAAGAACATATTACATATTTTTTCAATTAAAAAAATTAAAAAAACTCTCACATTGCCCTCTGTGGGCGGTCTTATCCATCTAAGCTTGGGTCATCTTCCAGAGGCCTCGGAGCTTGAGGGTTCTGCGCAGTAATTTTGCTGTTCCTAGGATTGCGCTCTTCTGGACTGAGCTGTCTGGTGTTGTTCCAGGGATCTGCTGTAGCCACTCCTCAAATTTGAGGGTTACTGCCTTGAGTGCTCCGTTGACCGCGGACACCACTGTGGCCTTCACTTTCCAGGCATTCTCAAGTTCTTCTCTGAGGCCTTGGTATTTCTCTAGTTTCTCAAGTTCCTTTTTCCTGATGTTGCCATCACTTGGTATATCTATGTCAACCACAACAGCTTTCCTCTGCTGTTTGTCGACCTCACAATGTCAGGTTGGTTTGACATTACCATTTTCCAAGTCCCACAGGATCTTGACTCAGTCGTTCTCTACCACCTTCAAAGGTGTTTCCCACTTTGACCTTTGGGCTTCCAGTCCATACTCTGCACAGATGTTCCTGTACACTATACCAGCCACTGCTTTTTCTGACAGAATCTTACACCCTGCATTTATGTTCTGGATTGTCTCAGGGGCCTCTCTGCATAACCTTGGGTCTTGGTGGGTGTTGTAGAACTGGACCTCTATAGTGCTGGTGCTCAAGGCCTGCTCCTGTGCAGCCATGATGAGAGCTTCTGTGCTGTCCTTTAGTCCAGCTCTTCTTAGCCAATCGGAGGATTTCTTGATATCAGCCACTTCCTTGATCTGGTGGTGGTGGTACATCCCATGTAGGGGCCTTTCCTCCCATGATGGTACCTCCGGCATCTCTTTCTCTTTCTTCCTCTGCCTGAGACATTCACTGAGTACTTCGTCCGTTGGAGCCATTCTCCTGATTTATTCAACGATCCCCGAGGTTTGGGTAGTTTCTGTCATTACGATTTAAAAAGATTAAACACTGTTGTTTTGCAATAAATGGCTCCACTCAACCACTAACAATGAGTGATTTTTTTCTTATGCTCTTTCTCCTATTCTCTGAAAAATGGCCCCAAAAAAAAAATCACAAATTCCAAACAAACCATTTTGTATTGTGTCATGTTTGTGATTCCAAAATGTTAGCCTCAGAATCCACCTCTTCCCAACTTTTTCTTCAAACTTTTACCTCAGAGCTGCTGTCCGGCCTCACACTGATTAAAACCTGAATGTGGGGCCTGATAGCATTAGCGCGGCTGCCCGATGATAAATGACCTTCTCATCCTAGTTATTGTCCAGAAAATCAATGGGAATATTGGCTGATGATGTGATTAGGGAGCAGCCGGGCAGACTGAGTTACAGCGTCATTAGTGCTCACTGCAGAGATGGAACCAGATCCAACGTGTTACCTTTACCAAATGGAAATGATGCTCTTTACACACAGCGTTTAGAGGTCACCATTTGGCATCTTCTTTTCACAATGTGTTTGTGTTGCAGTGTTTTGCATTTAGTTCGCCTTTGATTACCTTTTTTACCTCTTTTTTTTTTTTTTTAGAGAAATCCAACATAAAACCCATTACTTATTAGTAATGCTTTATTTTACATTGGTATTGCTTTATTTTTAAATTGGGCTTAGTGTTTGGCTTAGAGCTTTGTACTCATTTACAAGCCCCAGAGCCCAATTGGGGGGCTATAGGGAAAATGATGGCAAGGCAGCACATCACTGAGACTCAGCTACAAGCACATATAAGCCATTTACATTTTTCTCCAAACACAGACCAAACAGGTAGTACCAAATATATGCCAAATTCTGCCCTATTCTTTATAATGGAGACTCCAACCTGACCATTTCATAAAAAATCTTGACATGTGTGGCTGTAATTTAAAATAAGGTCTTGTTTACGAGTGAGGGAAGGGGGGAGCCTGAGATTGACAGACGGATCAGTGCAGCTTCTGCAGTGATGCAGTCGATGTACCGGTTTGTCGTGGTAAAGAAAAAGCTGAGCTGTAAGGCAAAGCTCTCAATTTACCGGTCAATCTACGTTCCTACTCTCACCTATGGTCATGAGCTTTGGGTCATGACCGAAAGAACAAGATCCCGTATACAAGCGGCCGAAATTAACTTTCTCCGCAGAGTGGTGGGGCGCTCCCTTAGAGATAGGTTGAGGAGCTCGGTCACTTGGGAGGAGCTTAAAGTAGAGCCACTGCTCCTCCACATCGAGAGGATCCTCCTGGACGCTTCCCTAGGGAGGTGTTCCGAGCATGTCCCAATGGGAGGAGACCCCGGGGAAGACCTAGGACACGCTGGAGGGACTAAGTCTCTCGGCTGGCCTGGGAATGCCTCGAAGAGCTGGAGGAAGTGTCTAGGGAGTGGGAAGTCTGGGCATCTCTGCTTAGACTGCTGCCCCCGCGACCCGGCCCCGGATAAGCGGTAGAAGATTGATGGATGGAAAAGAGCTTTAAATCAGACTCTAAAAGTTAGTGGATCTAGAGAAGCTAGTGGAAGTTGGTCCTGAGATTGCATTTTCATGTATTTAAATACATTTTCAATATCTCAGGTTATATACTAGTTATTGCAATATTCAATATATTTATAACATGGATAATCTAATATTGCGCAGCCTTACTAGTAATTACAATGTGTTCGCTGCCCTATTGTGGCTATAACATTGAATATTTTTTAATTTTCCAAATCAGAACACACTGTTTAATCTTTAATTTGAAAGATGTATGCTTTTATGTAAATGTGGACTTTCTGCTCTTTATTAGTCAGTCATGTAATGCCCTTTAGTGTTTTTTGTTTTGTGTTTCACATCAAACTAATAAGTTGGCACACAAACTTCAGACTAAGTTGTTGCCATGGAAACACCTGTTAAGTACTTTGTGAGAAGCACTGATTGTTCCCGTACTTTAAGTAGCTGTAATAAAGTCCCCACAGACACCAGGCCTATTTTGAGCCCGTTTACTGAAGGTGAGAGCTGCTACTTCAGTCTCTGGAGAACGCTGTGTAGTTAAAACGTATAAACATTTAAATCAAAGAACATTAGTGTTTAAATTAGTTTTTTATTTACTGCGATCAGCGAAGAGTTAAGAGCAGTGAGTCATTTACGGTGGTTGGTAGAACAACTGCATCCACTTTGCTTTAGTGAGGGTTGTTAGTGTTTAAATGCTCTTACTCCAATTTACTCATTTAAGCATTGGTGTTTTTTTAGATTAGTGAATCTGAAAATGGATCTGGAATGCTCTTATGGAGATTTGTGTATATATATATATATATATATATATATATATATACACATAAAAGTAAATTAAAGTCAATTCAAAATATTTATTTGCTAAAAAGGGTCTACTGTGTAAACTATTATACTTCAGAAAGAGCTGGTCTTTGGTGTGATGTATTTGAGAACCACATTCATTCAACATCATTTTTTTGTTTTTTTGTTTTCCACAACATGATCTTTGCAGACCAACATTTCATGCCAGATAAATCATGAGTCGACTTAATTTCCAGAGAGTAATTTTTCAAAATCCCACGTCATGGCTCTAAATTGTATGCCACACAGTTTGATAGAATCAATAGTGGAAGAGAGCTTAGCCGTAAAACCTGTAAAGTTTCAGAATAAATTGAATAAATGCTGCAAAATCCCTAGTTTAGGAAACAAGTAACAAAACACACACACAGGTATTTGTTATTTCTTTATTTGGTAATTTATTTATTTATTTTTTTTATTTTCTGTCTCTTAGCACTGCAGGCATATTTTGCGATAGATGAGCTGTGGCAAAACTGTCTTGCCAAGGTCTCTAACAGCCAATTTGATCTGAAGTTTGCCGGACCAGTATAATAATAACCTATAAGTAACAACAACCTTTTTTTCTTCATTTGTTTTAGTGCAAGTACAATAACATTATAATGTCAGTGCTCTCATCAGTTGCAACAGAAAAAGGCTAATGTTTGTAAAAGCCTTTAGTATGAATGTTTCCATAAACTCACCCATACAATATTTCTTTAAAGCTAATGCTAGCATTAACATGGCTAACTTTTACTGGTGCATCACTGACCTCTCAGCTACGAGAAAAAAAGTTGTTTCCTCAAACCCGTTAACAATCCCTTTATCTTCTCTCTTCACAGTTGTCCTTGTAAGCTCTTGTATTTCTTTGCCATGATGAGCTGAATATTATATTCCTTGAGACTGAAACTTGTTGGGTACACACCAAACACGCTGTCACACTTCTCTGTGAATAAATAGTATGCGGTCCATTGTAATGGGAAAAATCTCTACTTTTCTTCTTTTAGACACAGACATTTTGAGTAATGAGGGTGCAAAAGAGAGTACAACAACAAAATAGTAAAGCAAAAATGCTATTTATGGAATGAAATGTTTAGTTTGGGGTCTCAGTGTGTTATGTCTGTGACTAAAACAGTGCAACCCCCAGTGGACAAGTTAAGAATTACTTTAGCTTAAAATTGCACTTAGTGCCTTTGTGTAAGTGTAATTTTTGCACTTTCAAAATCTATCTCCCAAGTCAGATTGTACCCACTGGCAGGCTCAAAGTATTTTGGCCCATAGCCGCATGTTTGACACCCCTGCACATTAACACACTGTGCCTTTGTCTATCTCAAAAATAGACATTTAACAATCCCCAAAACTCAGTGGAAGTGTTATCACTTCTGGCCTCACAGCAAGAAGCTTCTGGGTTCCATTCCCATCCAGAGCAGTGCCTTTCTGTGTGGAGTTTGCATGTTCTCCCTCTGTCTGCATAGGTTTCCTCCAGGTACTCGGGTTTCCCCTACCACTAAAAAACATGTACAATATAGGACTACAGATGAAAATTAGCTGTTAAGCTATAATCTGGTACAAGCATCTCTGCTCTGGCTTAATGTACATTGTACGCTGTCCTAAAGTAAAATAAAACTAATCTAATCTAATTTCCTTTACCCACTTTCTACAAATGCTCAGCCTTATAGATTTTATTTAAATTTCATCAGACCTATTTTCAATACATTTGTCCATAGACAGCAGCATCTACCTGCAGGGCTATAATAATTTCGAAAAAAGGAGGAATGCATTAGATGTGACCAAATAGACCCATTTTTGAATGTCCAGTAACTTAGTCCTAGGTTTGTCTAACGTCCCCCAGAAATCTTGTTGAATACTTATCAATGTTTAACAACTCCGATGATTGAAGTGACGTCAGGACATTAAGATTCTGCAAAGACGCAAGGTGATTATAATTAATGAATGTCGATGAATAATTAATGCAGTAAGAATAGAGAAAGTGACAGAGAAAAGAAACGCTGTGAATAATTCAGACGTAGCCGAGAATAGTTGAGTAGTGTTGAATGAACACTTGACTTCAGGGTGCAGCTAATTATTTCAAGATGTTGTCAAACACTGTAATTGATTTGTATGTTAGAAATCAGACTACAATTATAATTTTAACACCATTTTGTTTCTTTAAGATGTGCTTTTGCCTTCTACATTGTTTCTTCCGTGGCTATTTTTGAGGTAAGACTGAAGGCAGGTAGGTGCAGTAGATTCTCAGAAAACACACAAGACCCAGCATTCATGATGCAATTGGGCAATTAGTTGAAAGAGGTGTGTTAAAAAAATAGCAGTGTGGCATTCAATCACTGAGGTCATCAATTTTGTGAAAATACAGGTGTGAATCAGGTGGCCCTTATTTAAGGATGAAGTCAGCAGCACTTGTTGAACATGAATTTGAAAGCCTGAGGAAAATTAGTTGTTTAAGACATTGTTCAGAAGAACTGTGTACTTTGATTAAAAAGTTGATTGGAGTAGGGGAAAACCTATAAAGAGGTGAAAAATTATAGGCTGTTCAGGTAAAATGATCTCCAAAGCCTTAAAATGTAGAGCAAAAACAGAGAGACGTGGAAGAAAACGGAAGACAACCATCAAACTGGATTGAAGAATAACCAGAATGACAAAGGCTTAGCCAATGATCAGCTCCAGGATGATCAAAGACAGTCTGGAATTACCTGTAAGTACTGTGACAGTTAGAAGACATCTGTGTGAAGCTAAGCTATTTTCAAGAATCCTCCGCAAAGTTCCTCTGTTTAAAAAAAAAAAGGCATTGTTCTTTTTTGGTCCAAGGTCCAATTCAAGCCACAGTACACAGTGAAAACAGTGAAGCAAGCATCATGATATGGGCATGTTTCTCCTACTATGGTGTTGGGCCTATTTATCACATACCAGGGATCATGGATCAGTTTGCATTTTCAAAATACTTGAAGAGGTCATGTTGCCTTATGCTGAAGAGGACATGCCCTTGAAATATTTGTTTCAACAAGACAATGACCCCAAACACACAAGTAAACCCAGCAAAGTCTTGGTTCCAAACCAACAAAATTAATGTTATGGAGTGGCCAGCCCAATCCCCAAACCTTAATCCAATTGAGAAGCTGTTTCTGAAGCCAAACCAAGAAATGTAAATGACTTGTGGAATGTTGTTAAAGAATCATGGAGTGGAATAACAGATGAGAGGTGCCACAAGTTGGTGCCACACAGACTTGAAGCAGTTTTAAAAAACTGTGGTCATAAAACTAAATATTAGTTTAGTGAGTCACAGGATTGCTAAATTAAAACAAACTGCACCTACTTGTAAATTGTTTGCCAATTATTAATAAAAATATACTAAAAACCTGGATTATTCTGGTTAGTCAGATTGTACTGCTATTATTTTGAAACAATACGGTTAACAACTCATTAATGCAAGTCAAACATTCACATAATAGCAACCTAACACAAAAAGTGTAATGATGTGGCTATTGTAAACAGTAGTGACTTGTTTTTAATGCACACTTGTAAATCCAGTGTAGTGACCATTTGCAGTTCACTGTGACCAGAACACAGACCGCCATAAACTGTATTCCCTTCACAGTTCAACGGGAGGTTTACAACGCATAGATGTCAAAGCCTGACAATTTATGCCGCCAAATCCTCTCCAGACGCATCTAAGTGTTTACTTTGTCAACAAACCAACGTTTCACAGCTCTGTGCTAATCATACACAGATGTTTTCTTTGTTTTCCAAGGACAGAAAACTCCGAGATAACTCTCTCAATAACAATAACTCTCTCTAGACCAAGCAGATCAAAGGGGCGCTATCCACCAGCGAGAGACCTGTTGGCGCCAAGACGACAGCATCTGCTTTGAAAATTTATTGTGTATTGGCCAACAAAGGGCTGAGACAGTATGAACGTTACAACACTGCCCCCTAGCGACAGCAGAGAGGAACTCTGCTGAATTCTTTTTTAATCAAAACTGACTGTTCTAACTTCTTTGTAAACGAAAAGTTTACACGGACTCGGACATTTCAGGAGTAAAACATTTGTGTAATAAAAAGGAAATGCTTAAATGATGAACTAATGTTTCTTTCACAGGATTTCGAGTCACGACGGAGAATCCTTTCTTTCTCAGCTTTACAAGTTTACAGTCAATAAATGGTTGAATGAATTTATATGTGTTAACAACATGTGTACAAGACATTCTATCGTTATAACCTGCATTATCAAATATATGTGTGCGATTATATTTGTGTTTAAAATCTTAAATGTCTTTGTGGAACGATGATAGTTTGTTTGAATTACGACTTAGGCGTTTCCCCAAACAAACGGAACGCCCCAGAGACACACCCCCTCTCTAGCAGAACAAAACTTCCGAGCACGCAGGAAGTCTCTCTCTTGTTCCGCTCTTCTCTACAACGCTCTTGAGCTTCCCCTCTTCGCAACTCAGAAGCAACTTCCCGCTTCTGAAGCTTTTTCTTCTTTGAGGCCTAAAGCCTCATTTTTGCCTCCGTCCCAAGTAATTTGGCTACTTGCGGACTCTCTCTCTCTAGACGCCTTTCGTCTTCAAGTTTGGACCGTTTTAACCGGCCGGTTAAAACGTGATTTTATTTTTAAAGCTGCACATTGCCTTTGTTCGACGTCATCATCTCACATCTATGTGAAGTTGTAGTTTGTAGAGAACTACAGATCTACGCCAAAACCCTCACAGTCGTTTTAAGCCAGAGAAAACGACTCCTGAGAGAATATTTTTCAGTGACTCAGTTATTGTTTTTCAAAGACTCTAAGCTGTTCTTGCCTAATTACCAACGGCAAGTAAAGAGACTTTTCACGGCTCGATACAGTTGACGCCTTTCACAAACTGCATTCCACGGCAGCCCCCCCGCGCGACCAGCCAGCGGCTTCCGGCCAGTCCGTGACGGTGACTTTGCATCAGCGGCATCATCCTATCTCCGACGGCCCGCTTCAGGACTGAAGCAAAACTTTGGACCTTCTATCGAGCCCATCGGAACCAGTGCCAGCGACTTAAAGTAAGCCACACCTTGACACAGCAAGAGTTTGGCGTTAAACTGTATCCGATGAGCCCAGGTTCATTCACCTATCTCCTACCCCAATCCGTTCTAATAATCTGTAATTAAAACTGCTTAGCCGAGTTTTAATCAGACAAAATATCATCATCCACAAAGCTCTAGTCAATAATTCTGTTGTTTCTTCTTTTGTTTAATCATTATCCCCATTGTATGTCAATAATTTATCCTTTATGTCCGTTCCCATTCATCAAATGTGTTAACCCTGTAGAATCTTTAATAAAACCCCCCTAAAATGTTAAAGATTTGATCTGGTTTTCTTTGATTATTTCAGAATTATATTCGAAGACAGGTTAGAATTCTCTTACTTCAGATTAATTGAGACTTAATCAATATAATCAGTTTTCCAGAATCATCTGGTGGTGCCCCTTTTAACGAGACAAATTTGATAATAAAATATTAATTAATAATTTACCCAAATTAATAAATTAATATTTCTTATTAAATTATAATATATAGCTACTACGCTACACCAGCAAAAACATTCTAAGTTGTGAAGTTAAGCAGAGCCAGTGACAAAGGCTAGAGGCCCGATGTGAGCCACCTCAGAAGAAACAAGCACTTTTTCTGCCAAAACTTTTGGTGAAACATTTCATTTTTTTAACCAACAGAACAGATTCTTTACTGACCAACATGGGCCATCCCCTGCCTTCGGCTTTTGAACAACAGGAAGGATCGTCTGAGAATTCCTTCCCAGCATCTTCAGTTCAGTTGACAGTTTAGTCACCAGCTCTGATCAGGTCAACAAAACAAATTGTGAACATTTTAGCTAAAAAAGGAGATGACTGATCTCCTCAATGAATGGAAGACAATTAATGGACATTTTCTCCCTGTACTTTTTCATTATGGCTTGATTGAATCACTGCTCACCTTCAGGACGATGTTGATACCACAATGGAAGAGTGGCAATAAATGGAAAGGGTGTGGATTGGTTATTGTAGCACTCTTAGCCTTTTTGACACCTTAAATTATTGTACTGTAATTCCTCATGCATTACATGACATATTTGTCACATTACATATACACATTACATATTTGAGCAGAATTTTTCCAAAAGTATCTTACAGTGGGTTTCTAATTTCATATAGAATTTTATGAAAGCTGTCTTAAGTGATTTACTGTAACGAGTCAGAGGCGTGAAATGCAACACAAACATAATGACACTAACGATAACGTAACGTTCTTCTCCTCTGGAAATATGAAGCAGAAACATGCAGCAGGCCTTAGGTAATAACAGCAAACTCTTTGTGCTTTGTGTTTATCCATCACTTTAATACGAGAGCGAGTCATAACACCTGCCCCCGAGCCTTAAATCAGTGTGTTCTAACGCAGCCAGACAGTTTAAACAGTCAGCAGGTTCATCCCAGGCCATAGCAGGAGAAAACAACAGTGTTAAAATTGTGTAACACAACATAAATACACTGCACAAGCCATGAGTCACAGCTGCTCAAAGGTCAGGCTTTACGACTCAGCAGGACGCAGAATTACAAAATGTCAGCGCGTAATAAATGGAGACTATTTCATATTAATTATACAAGAAAGTGTGGCTCAGCTGTGGCTGCTTGAATACTTTTTTCCATCCAATCTTAGGAGGTTTATGCAACTGCTGGGAGCCTCAGTGGGAGACACACAAAAGTTTAACTTTTAGATTAACTTCTGCTTGGCCACATTCATTCAAGCGTTTATTCTTCATTAACATAAGTTGTTCCAAATGCACACAGTAGTATTGAGAAATACAGAGTGAAAAAAATAATGCTTGGTAATCAGGCTAATAGTGGGATAAACTGTTTTACAAAAAAGAGGAAAATTAATTAATTTTTTGGAGCTCATCCTTCATGTCAGCTCTAGCTACTAGGGCCATGTTTTTTCTGTTCTCACTTTTCTCATTTCCTTTTTTATGTTGAAACTCACCTTTTGTTTTGTTTCAGGTCACTTCACTTCCTGTTCTTTGTCTGCCTTCATGCCTGCCCCGCCCTATTGTGTTCTACCTGTGTCCAATTGTCTTTACCTCCCTAGTGTAAACTCACCTCCATCCCTCTATTTCCTGCAGGAAATAATTTAACTCAAAATAAATTGATTACATCAAAATGAGCCAACAGGGATATACCACATGGCATATGTCTCACTTCTGTAGTATGTAGTTACAAATACAAATACAAATACAATCAGATGATTCTTAACATGATAGACTGATTAAACTCACATAAACTCACCTGACACAAAGTCACTTTCCCAAACATTATTATCATTTAATCATACATTCCCCTCACTCAGCAGGCACATTTTCAGCTCCACAATTTACCAGAGTGGCTATTTTCTATCAAAACAAATCAGTTGAATGTTTAGAGTGTTTCTCTATCGTCTGTGCGTTCATCCAGCTGTAAAACTGTCTCAACATTCATTTAATCTGATGTTTAGCTGCTCTGGGCTCTCTTCGGCTCAAATAAACCCATTAGAGACTTTTCGATCTGAATACAGGCAGTTTACATCCAAGTCTGCCGCGCCTGCTTTGACAAGCACGGATAATTTGATTTACCTGTTAATCTAGTTATCTACAGCCCATTAACAAAGAAGATTACGGCTGGAACTGGGTAACACATACCAGTTTTGGCAGATGAGGTTTTAATTTGTCTGAAAAAAGTATTGACTGCATTGTTTGTTTCCCATTTGCTGCATATCGACAAACACATGATTAAAGAGGCGCAGGGAGTGGAACTATCTGCATAAATAAATCTGAACTGATGGCTAATGGTACGCAGTTGTCAGACTGATTTCACAGAGTGGAGACGCAGCAGAATTTAGGGCTGAATTGGTGTTTGGAAAGCGGCCAATGGGAGCCCAGTGCTGGGAAGGACTCGACCTTCACGCTTGTGTTCAGTCGGTGTTATCATCTGTCGAGTATGCTGTCTGCTGTCTGCCGCTCACAGCTGGAAACCAGGACATTTAGACACACAATAACATGAATCGAGGACGCTTGACCTCTGTGTGGTTCTGCTGAGCTCACTGACCTGTCTGCCAGTAATATCAGTAAGTCAAAAGGTCCTAAATTCCAAAGGATACACAAAAACTGAAAGAAACTTAACAACATATAGACAGGAGGTGGTAATACACTAAGGGAACAGGTGTCAGGATAAAAGCTTTCTTTCTTTAAAAGGTGAAAGACAGTATGTCCCTCATCCAAGATATGTTTTCCAAGTTTCCCAGATGAAAAAAAGGAACAAAATTTACATTTATTTATTAAGAGGATAAGATAAACCTGGGTGCACGTGGCAGAGTGGTTAGCACTCCTGCCTCACAGCAAGAAGGTCGTGAGTTCAAAACCCGGCCGACCCAAACATTCTCGGAAACCGACTCCGGGCTTTCTGTGAGAGTCTGCATGTCCTCCACGCACACCGTGGGTTCTCTCCGGTACTCCGCTTCCTCCCACCGTCCAAAGACATGCATGTATAGGTTAATTGGAAACTCTAAAGTGTCCCTAGTGAAAGAATGTGAGAGTGAATTGTTGTCTGTCACTGTCTATGTCTAAATGTCAGCCCTGCGACTAACTGGCCACTGTCCAGGGTGTACCCCGCCTCAGGCCCAAAGCTGCTGGGATAGGCTCCAGTCACCCGCGACCCCTAACGGGACAAAGCGGTAGAAAATGAATGAATGAATGAATGAAGATAAACCTCTTCAATTTCAAAAATCTCTGTCACCACTATAACAGGGTTCGGCTAAAATAAACTGAAAATTGATTGTTTACAATATATCACAGTGAGTCCTATGAATAACACCCAGTTGAAGGGGAAACCATCACTACCTAGAAATGTCTTTTGTAAGAAAAGAATGAAGTGTCTTTCTATTTTATGCAGTGTCAGACTTTGTCACACTCTTCATCTCTAGACTGCACCGTGTCTGAGTCTTAACTGTGCACACATTAACTCATTAACTCATTAATCTTAGAGTCTAATACATTTATAGTAATATTTCAGATGAATACCTACACTTTTAATACTGCATAATTTTATGCATTTTATTCACATTTTGATCTGTGTGTGTGTTGGCACACAGTGATCCAAGATCTACAAGATCTATTGGCTTTGATAAAATATTGACCCACAGCCAATCAAAGGTGGTGGCTCCTGCGCTTGTCATTGGTTACAAACTTGACTTTGTCTTTTTAGTTTGAATATAAAGTTGTTGAAATTTAATTTTTTTACCACATTGCTATTTGGACACATTTGTGTCCAAATAGCCTTAAGACTACGATCACATTGGTGATTTATGAAATAGATATTCAAATGCTGCTCCTTTTTGCTTCTGCGCAACTGAGGAGCAAAGGTTTTGATAAACTCTTACTGAAATGAAACTTCAGTCTGTGTCCAGCAGAAAACTCTGCAGGACACATCTATAGATGATAAATAAATTGAAACTAAGCTTTCTCTGAATCTAGATCTTGTTGTCTGGCCACGGGGGGCAAGTGCCTAAAAGTGCTCAACATCAAAAATTTTGTTACACAAAAAGTATTGTAAAATGATTCCAGTATGTTTTAGTGACATTTTTAAACTGTAAGCATAATTTCATAATTATTGCGATAATATCGTTAATCGCAATTATAATATAGTCAAAGCCTACTGAGCACTTTCAAGTTTTATTGCAATGCAGCCTAACTAAAACTGGCTATGAAGCATTTTCAGAGTTTTCAGTATACCTTATATGCTGCAGTGGTAGAGTTGGGTATGGTTATTTTTTTACAAGTACGTATAAGCCCCAAAAACGTTAGCAAGGTGACAATCTAGGGCGGCAGTAGCTCAGTAGGGCAGCAGTAGCTCAGTGGTAGAGCGGCCGTCCTTCGTCCAGCGGGTGGGAGGTTCGATCCCCGCTCGAAACATCCCAAAACATCATAACATCCCGCTCTCTCCACAGTTCGTACTGACGTTGTGGCCTCCAGTGGTGTTCCAGCTGTAACACTGGTAAAGTGCTTTGAGTGCCTACTAGGTGGAAACGCGCTATATAAATAATAATAATAATCTACAAAGAAGTAAACAAATGGCAGTGTATCGGAGCACTTTGATTTTTTTAAACAAGAGACTTGGACGCCTAATTTTTATGCAATGCAACACTCCAGCGGCATTTGAATGCAATTGGTTGGTCGAAAACACCAAAGAGATTTATTTGTTTAAGATGCTTTGCCTGACTGAGTTCCTGTATATAGAATATACAGAGAGCTCACGTCAGGCTGTTCCAGGCTACTAACAGGGTACTTTTTTTGTAGCCTGATTCATAAAGTTAATTAAAACATAGAGCTCCAGGAAGTCAACAATAGCATTAAGAAATGGCGCTTTATGTTATATTACTTTATGGCTATACACTATGTTTTTGCTTTCTTATATTTCTGTAAAACAGTGGAGGGGAAATTGCCTCATTTACCGTTAATGGTAGGGAACAGGATTGCAGCCAATCAATAATTATACGTCTGTGGTGGGCTTATATTCTAATGCACAAACAGTTATTGGTTCACACACTTCATTGCTTTTGTCTATGAGTTAATTACATGTTTTCTCACCAGGATGCAGTTAAAAATAATTGAATGCCTACTAATGAAAACATAAACCTACACCAATTTAAGTCAACAATATAGATAAACACTAAACCATTTATTCTCCCCCACGTCAGCTCATTTATAATTACTGAACGCAACAAAGTGTGGCTAAACTGAAAGAGCGCACCACAAATTACTCTGCGAATAAGTCGAACTAATTGTGTCTAATTTTAAACATTCATAGCGCTTTCGTTTTTGAACAAAGAGACAGATTACACCAAAGTATAATGAAGATAAACATTACTTGGCAAGTCAATTTACATTTAGTTGTATCTATGACAACTGTGTGTCATTGTTTTAGTACTGTAATGCCCACACACCATGCACTGATCTTGCAGCATGTATATGGATATTCTTATTTTGTGATTTTTTCCAAAAAACTGTTTTGCAAACTATTTCTGTAAATAAAACTACAAATGCTGTTGCACTCTACAGACTCATCTGACAACATGTTGATAAATGATGACACATATAAGAGATTTGTAATTTGACATATGATGATGTCAAACTATCCACAAAGCCGATACTATAAGGACAATTATTGTTAATGTCAATACCACATATTGCACAAAACAACTATAGGCATGTGCAATCTTAGCAACAAGTATTCCATAAAGATTCAATGAAAGGATTTGAAAATCTACACATTTAACTACATTTAAATCTCAGATCGAGAAGATGCTGTTGAGATCAGGTTAGAGTGTTGGACGTCAAATTATATACATTACATTTTTTATAAATGCATTCTTTTTGATTTGTTTGTGCCTTTCTGCACTGACGTTACGGCTTACGTTATTGCGCATGCATGTATCAGTGTTAACAACTATATTACTGATACTTTAGGAAGAGTTTATCACTCCCAAAGCACTGCGCATGCTCTGACTATTCCTTTGTGGTTTGTGTTTACCGCCATCTTGTAGTAGATAGAACTGTTTTATGCATTAGTAGTGGAGCCATCAGGACAGAGATATTTTTTATAAATGTAGATTAAAATCAGTTTATAAAAACATTGGTATATGGAAACATTTTTAGTTTTAGAGTCTTAGTTTAGGATAATTGGTCATACACAGATTCTGGGTTTGAACTAATGCAGCCAAAAGACAGTTAACCAGCTGTAAATGCACAGCTACTGGATTTTAAGCCAGTCTTATACAAAGGAGCCTAATGTTTGTGTGGTATAAACAGGCTGTAATAACCCAAACTAAATATGATATAATTATATAAAATATACTGACTCCCATGAGGGTCATAATGGTTCAAAACATTTATTAGATGTATACCCAAATGCCAGATGTGGTTAAAACAAGAGACAGTTGCCACAAGATGTTAATTTTTCCTGTCGTCACAAGATCCGGGAACTCTTATTTTTACATGGTGTGTTCCGGAAAACCTTTGGCTCCCCAGTTGAGCACTTTATCCAGGAGGCTATGCAGCTGCTGACACTTCAGTGTTTCTGACTGTAGCTGTCTTCTGCTGATCTCGTTATATTCTGGTGCCACAGCTAAGTAATATTTTACACCGGCTGCCCTTCCTGGAGCAACCCTCTCCAGAGCTTGGGACCGGCACAGATAGACAGTGGCTGGAGTTGCTCCCAAGGGATTCAAACTCCTGAGCTCCTGAACCTAAACTCTCTTCACCACAGCAGAACACAGGAAAAGGCTGAGGCGGGTAATAAATTAAACAACAAGAGACTGTGAGAGAATATCTGGCCATTAATCAATATGAAGTACTATAAGTTAATATATTATGCCAACTATTTAAACTGAAGTGTAGATGATCAATGGAGAATTGGAGCCTGTGATATTTACATAAACGTTTCACATTCCTGACCTGATTGATAATAAACTTCAATATGATCTCTATGTTTGTTTGTTCAATCTAATACATTATATAAGCTATAGTCGATCCTGGTCTCTACACTCCTTGAATAAGGGGAGTACCAGCACTTATTTTACACTGCTGCGAGACCTACAGCAGCACAAACACACCCTAGCCCCTGACCGCTGACCCCTGATGTGTGCAGTTTGTTTACAGATGCGCTGAGAGCCGACCGAGTCTCCCAGCTGAAATAAACTGTACACAACTCGGCTTTTTTCCCTCTCAAGCTTTGGAGATGATGACCGCAGCTGCTGGACGTCAGCCACAGGGTCAGAGCTGGTCTCGACATGTCCATCAGAGCAGCTCCGAGGGTCGACTGTCAGATCACCACAGTGACAGAGCGCCAAAACCCCCGGGGAAATATGCTCTTGGTGTATAATCACACAGCAGGTAATGAACATGGACTGATGGACTGGAGCTGTGAAGTGCATTAGGAGGAAAAGGCAGGGCAAACAGCAAATGCATCAACGGAGTATGATATTTTGGTCACACTTTATTTTACACTACACTTAATAAATTGTATCTACCTTTATAAGTACAACGTATCACACTGAGTAACAAACTGTAATAACTACATAATATATACATAATGGAATTACAGTATGTGTACTCACATATTGTAGGGTAGGGTTAGGGTATGTATGTACAATGAAGTTACATTTTAACAATGTGTGTTACATTGTACATTTACATTTAGTCAATTAACTGACACTTTTATCCAAAGTGACTTACAAGTGAGATAAAACAATGGAAGCAATTTTAACAACACAAGGTACAAAAAGCATAAGTGCACCAAACACGTCAGTTTAAACCCAGCACAGTATACAAAGCTAAGGATAGGAGAGAATTATTATTATTATTTCTTTTTTTTGAAGAAGAAAAAAAGGAATAGATAGAAGAAAGAAGAATTCAGTGTTTGTCAGTCAGGTGTTGACATAAGAGATGTTTTTTCAGGCGTTTTATAAAGATGGCTACAAAATCTGCTGATCTTGTACCAGAGAAGGTACATGAGAGTGATTTTTTTCCTTTTTAGGACGGTACCATTAGCCGTTGTTCATTTGCAGAGCGCATGGATCTGGTAGGAACATAGGTCTGTATTAGTGAGTGAAGATATGCGGGTGCAGAACCAGTGGTGGTCTTGTAGGCCAAGAGCATAGCTTTGAACTTAATGCGGACGTCAACCGGGAGCTAGTGTAACCTAATGAAGAGAGGAGTTACGTGTGCTCTCTTCGGTTCATTAAAGACCACTGTACATGCAGGGAGTCCAGCCAGTAGAGCATTGTAATAATCCAGTTTGGACAAGAGCCTAGACTAGGATTTGCGTAGAGTCTTATTTTCCTAATATTGTAGAGGATGAATCTACAGGACCGGGTGGGGTTGGCGACATGACTTATGAAGTTTAGTTGATCATCAATTACCACTCCCAGATTTCTGGCAGTGCTGGACGGTGTATGTATACATAGTACATGTATATGGTTAAGGTTAGGATGAAAATATGACAAAAACATGGTCATTCCTGGTGATTCATTCATTCATTCATTTATTTTTTTTCCCAATGTGGTTTTATACTGCAAATGGCTAATAAAGTGAACTGTGAAGACATTTTAATGCATGTACTAATGCATGACTCATGCATGAAATAATGCATGAATTCATGTTAAAATGTGCCCCTACTCTTAAGTCTTACCAATTTAATGTAATATTTATTATTATTAATATGTATTTTACAAGAACAAAGAATATTAAGATTGCTTGCCACACACCACTGCAAGCACAATTACATTTTCCCATTACAACCTGTACAGCATAGCCTTTAATAACATAAACAAAAATGTAAATACCACTTTATGTATGTTAAAACAGAAAACAGAATTTATTTTAACGCTTGACCTGAAATTATCCAGTTTTATTGTAGCTTTCTTAAACTTGTCCACTGTCTATAAAAACTTTTGTACCAATCCTATGTTCAAATTGGTCTCAAGAACCAATATTTTTGTTTGGGCAAAAGAAGAATAAAAAAAAAATACTTTGGAGTAAAGCATCTAGAAAGCAATAGGTTTCGTGTATTGTTTCCTGGTCTGCTCTGGTTGACATAGAAAAAGTAGTGCATGAAAGCAGATTTACTGTCACCTGATAACTCCAATCCTATGTTCATCTGGAGCTGCGTCACATATATCCAGAAGTATTCAGAACTCTCTGTGGAGCTGTAAATAGGTATTGACTCTTGGCTGGCATTAAAAAAAAATCCATATCAATGCCAAAGCAATGCTCATAAGCTCTTAATTCTGATATTTATTTTTTATGTTTATAGTGACAGTCTCCTGCTGGGTATATATAGTCATTATTGTCCTACTCTAATATACTTGTTCCGAGGTGTAGACCGTGGAACATGGGACTGGACACTCTTAGGCCCGGTGCGTCCTTCACGTATAAAGCCCTTCCTTCTGCTACCTGGTTTTGGCTGCTGCTCTGACTGCTCCACTCTGCCAGCTTTGTGTTGACAGAGTGGAGCTTTGTTTCTTTGCACCTTCAACACCTCACACCATACACTCACATACCCAGGCATTTACATTTTTACATTTACATTTAGTCATTTAGCAGACGCTTTTATCCAAAGCGACTTACAAGTGAGGAAAAACAATGGAAGCAATTTTAACAACACAAGGTACAAAAAGCATAAGTGCACAAAAAACTAGTCAGTTTAAACCCAGCGCAGTATATAAAGCTAAGGATGAATTTTTTTAAATATTTTATTTTATTTTTTAAAGAAAGGAATCGATAGAAAGGAAGTAGAAGTCAGTGTTTGTCAGTCAGGTGTTGACGGAAGAGATGTGTTTTTAGGCGTTTTTTAAAGATGGCTACAGAATCTGCTGATCTTGTAGCAGCAGGTAGATCATTCCACCAATGTGGAACAGAGCCAGAGAAGGTACGCGAGATGTACAACCAGATGTTGTTCATTTGCAGAGCACAGGGATCTGGTAGGAACGTAGGTCTGTATTAGTAAGTGAAGATATGAGGGTGCAGAACCAGTGGTGGTCTTGTGGGCCAAGAGCATAGCTTTGAATTTGATGCGGGCGTCAACCGGGAGCCAGTGTAACCTAATGAATAGAGGAGTTACGTGCGCTCTCTTTGGTTCATTAAAGACCACTCTTGCCGCTGCATTCTGGATCAGCTGCAGAGGTTTGGTTGTGCAGGCAGGGAGTCCAGCCAGTAGAGCATTGAAATAGTCCAGTTTGGACAAGACAAGAGCCTGGACTAGAATTTGCGTAGAGTGCTCTGATAGGAAAGGTCTAATTTTCCTAATGTTGTAGAGGATGAATCTACAGGACCGGGTGGTGCTGGCGACATGACTTGTGAAGTTTAGTTGATGATCAATTACCACTCCCAGATTTCTGGCAGTGCTGGACAGTGTAATGGTTGATGAGCCTAGTTGAATGGAGAGGTTATGGCAGGTCCCTGGGTTTGGCCTGAATCACAATCAGTTCTGTTTTTGCAAGGTTCAGCTGCAGGTGATGGTCCTTCATCCAAAGTGAGATGTCACTCAGACATGCCGAGACGCGAGCAGAGACCGTCGGATTGTCAGGTTGAAATGACAGGTGGAGTTGAGTGTCATCTGCATAGCAGTGATAGGAACTCATGCACTCATGGCACTCATTACACCACTGATTTTACTGATGCACCATTTACATAAATTTCTAATTGTTAATTTACTTCAGCTTTGTTTTAAAAAAAATCTTTTTTCACATTTTTGTTACGGCTGTAAGAGCCACGTCATAACAAAGATTAATACAGTATGTTACATACTGTAAGAGAGAGAACATTAGAGAGGAAGTTGTATCTCTAGTATTTTGTTTGTTTGTTTATTTGTTTGTGCAAGGTGCAAGGTCTGAGGGAGGTTTTAGATACATTTTGTGTTGTTGTAAATTTCTCACACTGACTGATCTTTTTCTAAGGCGGTCTGGTTAAAAAACAGGTACATTGGCCATTTTTGATCCTGTCACAGCTGTGCGAAGGATTGAAAACAAAGTCTGAAAAAGACTTTACTGTAATTTCAAGTAATTGCCGTAATTGTCTCAGTGCCCTTGGACTCCACTACACTTCTGAAGAGATACTTGATCAGTCCTTCAGATGCTTTAAGAGCAGGTCAGGTAACAGTACTGTACATTTGCTTCAAAGCACCACCCTTGGTATGTTGACCACTGCAGACCAGCAATAACCCACAAACTTCACTTATTAAATGCTTTACCTTGTCATCAAGTCCTCACATTTTTTCTACTTTCAACTTTCACTCAAAAGATAGTGTGCAACCTTTGAGTGCCATTGCATCTACATAATCAGTGCTATTTGTTTTCCAGATCTGTACATGGTCATTATACATTATATAGTCTATAACATCTTGAATAGAACGCTTTGGGCTATAGTCCTGCAATTGAACAAGACTGTAACCTTTCTATAAAGGTTCTCAGTCATCCAGGTCATCTTGAAGAAAAGGTTAAAGCAAACGCATCTGGACTTCGAGGGGAAGACGTTTTGTCTCTAATTCCAAGAGACTTTATCAATTTTGAGATCAACTGGTAGTAGAACTGAGCTTTTATCTCTAGCCTTTAACAAATCTCACATCAAGAGTCACGCAGCCCTTTCATGGCTAACAATTATGAGACCAGAACAGCCTGCTTCTATCAGATTTAGTTTCAGGTTAAACTCCTTCCTCTAGATATATATAGGCTCTTACCAGTTGATCCCAGAATTGATAAAGTCTCTTGGAATTAGAGACAAAATGTCTTCACCTTGAAAAATGAGTCCAGATGCTTTTCTTCACTGTAAACTTTGAATTTCCTTTCAAGCTGTGCTTGTATGTGCTCACTGCACATAGCATGGACATAAGGCTGATAGAAAACTCTATAAAATGTTTTTCTTAAAATGTCTTATTTGTTTATATACTTGAGTGTTTGAGTGATCTCAGTGTAAATGCCTGCCCATGAATGCATTTTGAATCTGGTCTACCAATGCATTTGGAGGTGAGCTCAGTGTGCCCTGGCTCACAATGAAAGACCTACCACACCTTTGATGTTGTGTTTTTCAGTCAACACACCAGAGGGCCTGCACACCATGAGCTGAGCTGAACACTTAATCGGATAATGAAAAACACATTGAAATTCAAGGGGAAACACCTCTAAGTTCGCTTGTTCACACACTCTCTGCAGCTGTCAAGTGTCCATTACATTTTTCTAATATAGCTTATCTGATCTGTAATATACAGATAAAATGGCCTAAAATGAACAAATTTTTATCACAATACAATTTCTGTTGTTTACTATTTATGGAGCTCCACATTAGTCTACCATCTCCCATCCATCTAACCAACCTAACCAGACTGCTGTTTAACGTGGTACTGTAAATGTGTTGTCTCTTCAGTTTACAGTTCAACCAGAGAAATAAATATATATATATACAAATGTGCTCATACTCTGGCAGAATTAATGCTGTTTTTACCATTTTTTTGAGAATATGAATGATAACACAAAAACCTTTCTTTCACTCTTAGTTAGTGGTTGGGTGAAGCCATTTATTGTCAAACAATTGTGTTTACTCTTTTTAAATCATAATGACAACAGACACTACCCAAATGACCCTGATCAAAAGTTTACATACCCTGGTGATTTTGGCCTGATAACATGAACACAAGTGACACAAACAATTTTACAGGGTATGTAAACTTGGGCTGGGCAATAAAGTATATTGCGATATAACTTTTCCTTAATAGACATTTTAGACGAGGTTGATATAACTTCGTTATAAGGTTTTTGTCTATGTTTTAGCACTTGACAGATGGCATTAAAAGCCAATAACAATAGCGCTCAACCAATCATGTGACAGGAACATCATGTGACTGGAGTTACACCCACATCAAGTTAGACAGATGCAGAGAGAACCACTTGCTGCAGCCCCCATCATATCCGGGCTCTGTGTTCTCATTGAGCTACAGCGCAGTCCCTCACACTTAATCTAGGGTCTGGGAGAGTTTTGAGCTGTGGTCCTGATTTTTAATCTTAATATTTTCTTTTCTTTATTACCATTTTAGCTAAATCATGACATCATGACCCAAAATCAATTCCCATCCAGGTTACACAAACAAAACATAAAAAAATAAAAATAAATACATACACACACAATAACAAATATACTGTATATGGACAGAAGTGTTCATATGCTACAGCCAGATGTTTGATCACACCATTTTATTAAACTTAAAAGAACTGTGCTATTATTTAGCACACAGGATTAGCCAATGTGTGTATGAGGCTCTTGTGGCTGCTCTAAGTACTTCAGTAAATGCCTACCACTATAGCCACTACTCCGTCCCCTCACTGAGTATACGCTTTGTATTTTTTCTCTGGTAATAACTGGAAGTTATCCAGAAGGCCTTGACAGGGCTACAGACGCTTCATTTATAAACGCACTTACTGTCTGTCAGTCAGCGTCAGGTACAGGGAGCTCTGAATGTTTCTGTTGCTTTGCTGTCTCTAGTTTAGTCTGACTGTGGCTTACAGTAAGAGAGAGCACCGTGGGACTCTTAATAATCTGGAGGGAACACTGTGGGTCCAGGTTGTGGAGGGCGGTGCTGGTCATGTAAAACGGGGGCTTTGAGACTTTGGCTGCTCTCTAATGACAGCGTGTGGGGGGCGTGAAACGTTTCAAAATGTTCATTAAAAAAAAAATTAGCAGGGTGTTAAACTATGGTTAGATTATATTAGTAGCCTTTATTGTAAAAATCAAAAGTACAAAGTATCTTTGTTGTTAAGCTGTTCAGATTAAGGAATAATATTATTATTATTATTACAATTACTATTAATAATAATAATAATAATAATAATAATAATAATAATAATAATAATAATAATAATTAAAGCCACAAGCGGCGATAAAGGCCCTCGCCTCCCTTGAGACAGCGGGGACACATATATTCGGAGGATTGCATGTCGTGCTTTAAAGCAAATTTGGAGCTGTTTAGATGAAAACCCTTTAGCACAAAGTGTACGATTTAGGTGGTCATGTATTCCACCCAACATTTTCTGTTGAGAAGGATCCTGGCAATTGGGAAATGGCATTTATTTCCCAATAGTTGCCTCTTCACAGACTCATTACGACCACAGCCACAAATCTATCAAAAACAAATTGATAACTTTTTTTGCACACGTGTCTAGATGATACTCACCAAATTTGGAGCTGTTTAGATGAAAAGCCTTTAGACACAAGGGGTGCAATTTAGGTGGTCACGCATACACCCAACATAGTAGATTTCCTGTTGAGTTTACGATATGGCTGTAATACATTTTTCTGTTCGCCCTGAGGTGTCCTATGGATGTACCAAGTTTCATTTTTCTACGTTGGAAAAAAGTTACTTTCACTTTCCATAGGCCCAATGTATTTTGACTTTTGTAGGGTCGCCACTGAGTCATTTTTATATTTTTTTCGCGACTTCAAATACATAAATTTTTCGCCGAGCTTGAAGTCTGGGACCAATAAAAATGACTTTTAGTTGCACGTTTACTGGGTCAAATTGAGGATCATTTTGCAGAAAAATTATAATAAAAAAAAATATACCAAATTATAATAAAATAAAATATAACTCGAGCAAAAAAGTCTAGAAAAGTCTAGAAAAACGCTTGTCTATTTTACATACATGTGTTTAGCTCATTTTGCCCAAGTTTGTGTGGAATGAAGCAGCTATTTTCTGAGTTCTTTTAAAAGAGGTGTATTTTAAGTCGGTTCACATTTTCAATTCAAAATGGCCGCCTTCCCGTGTGTGATAGGGTGTGGTCCCCATTGGCTTTTTTGTTCATAAGCCCATGCTGGATGTGTGTACCAAGTTTCATTTGCCTACGACAAACTAAAATTTTCACTTCCCATTGACTTTTTCCAAATATTTGGGACGTTGCTATGGCAACACATTTATAGATAGGGGTGGTTGTCATTGGCTTTTATGCTCGTCATGACATAAGAGATGTGTGTACCAAATTTTATGTCTCTATGACAAACTAAATTCTTGGGTCCCATTATAAGTTTGTAGGGGGCGCTGGAGAGCCATTTCTAAAGATAACCCTTTTATTTACATATCTTTGTGTTCAGGTCATGAATGTGCACAAACGCCTTTTTGGGTCCAACTCGATCTGAGAAGGCGTTTGAGAGTTAAGAGACGTTTTATTTTCACAAAAATGGCCACCTCGTTACAGGCTTGCCACACCCATACCCGATAAGATATCAACAACAAAGTCACAACTTTGGTTGGCACACGTGTCTAGATGATACTCACCAAATTTGGGGCCATTTAGATTAAAACACAATGATTTGCATCTTTTTGTGCAAGGGGTGCGATTTTAGTGGCCATGCGTTTAACCCCACATGGCGGACTTCCTGTTGAGTTTAGGGTGTGGCTGTCATTGACTTTTCTGTTTGTTCCTGAGGTGTCCTATGGATGTACCAAGTTTCATTTTTCTATGTTGGAAAAAAGTTACTTTCACTTTCCATAGGCCCAATGTATTTTGACTTTTCTAGGGGTCACCACTGAGTCATTTTTTTTTTTTTTTTTTTTTTTTCGGGGACTTCAAATACATAAATTTTTCGCCGGGCTTGAAGTCTGGGACCAATAAAAATGACTTTTAGTTGTTGGTTTACTGGGTCAAATTGAGGATCATATTGCAGAAAAATTATAATAAAAAAATATATACCGAATTATAATAAAAAAATATATAACTCGAGCAAAAAACTCTAGAAAAACACTTGTCTATTTTACATACATGTGTTTAGCTCATTTTGCCCAAGTTTGGTGTCTGTGGAATGAAGCAGCTATTTTTTGTTGTTTTTTAAAAAACAGGTGTATTCTAAGTCGGACCAAATTTTCAATTCAAAATGGCCGCCTTCCTGTGTGTGATAGGGTGTGGTCCCCATTGGCTTTTTTGTTCATAAGCCCATGCTGGATGTGTGTACCAAGTTTCATTTGCCTACGACAAACTAAAATTTTCACTTCCCATTGACTTTTTCCCAAATATTTGGGACGCTATGGCAACACATTTATAGATAGGGGTGGTTGTCATTGGCTTTTATGCTCGTCATGACATAAGAGATGTGTGTACCAAATTTTATGTCTCTATGACAAACTAAATTCTTGGGTCCCATTATAAGTTTGTAGGGGGCGCTGGAGAGCCATTTCTAAAGATAACCCTTTTATTTACATATTTTTTTGTTCAGGTCATGAATGTGCACAAACGCCTTTTTGGGTCCAACTCGATCCGAGAAGGCGTTTGAGAGTTAAGAGACGTTTTATTTTCACAAAAATGGCCACCTCGTTACAGGCTTGCCACACCCATACCCGATAAGATATCAACAACAAAGTCACAACTTTGGTTGGCACATGTGTCTAGATCAGCCTTTCTCAAAGTGGGTGCCGCGGCACACTGGGGTGCCCCCTGACTGCGTCAGGGGTGCCGCCAAAAAATTACATAGGCTAAAAAAAAAAAAAAGAGCCAGAGACAGGCGCGCTCAGAGCTGTCATATATCACAACTTTTCTGAACTGCGACTGCGATGGCAGCGCCCATCGTGCATACAGCTCAACTAACGCGATCGTTATAAAGGTGAAACAACAAAACACTTCAACTTGTATATATTTGACATCGGAATATCAGATATTTCTGGCCATATCTAACAAATTTGTGAATATTTTGAATAAAAAAGGAAAAATGACATAAAAGCAGATCATCATTCATTCAGCTCTGTTGTTGCTGCGTGTGTCACGTGACAAGCAATGACGCGTCACCATGAAAACCATAAAGTGACACATTAATAACGGTCGCTTTGAAAAACTCACGCTGGGGGGTCAGCCAGAATGTTTTAAATTTACGTGTGAAAGGGTTAAACATATGAGTGGATTAATGAACTTGTAAATTAATTTTAGATAAATATATATATAAAATTAACCATAAAAATCCGTCTCACATCAGTAACTGTCATGACGGCATTTGTGTCTCTGATTTTTTGGGAATTACTTTGCAAACCTGTGTTTTTAAAGTTGCTATAAAGTTGTTATTATTATTGTTATTTACAGTTCGTATTATGCTCTGTTCATTACTGTCCTGTCTAAATAAACAGGACATTTGCATTTAAATTTGGGTTACGCAGTGTTTTTAAATTATATTTTAAACTGGGGTGCCTTGAAATTTTATGCATTTTTGAAAGGTGCCCTGACTGAAAAAAGTTTGAGAAAGGCTGGTCTAGATGATACTCACCAAATTTGGGGCCATTTAGATTAAAACACAATGATTTGCATCTTTCTGCGCAAGGGGTGCGATTTTAGTGGCCGCGCGTTTCACCCCACATGGCGGACTTCCTGTTAAGTTTAGGGTGTGACTGTCATTGATTTTTCTGTTTGCCCTGAGGTGTCCTATGGATATACCAAGTTTCATTTTTCTGCCTTGAAAAAAACTTACTTTCACTTTCCATAGGCCCAATGTATTTTGATTGAGTCATTTTTCGTTTTTTTTTTTCGGCGACTTCAAAAACATAACATTTTCGCCGAGCTTGAAGTCTGGGACCAATAAAAATGACTTTTTGTGCATGTTCACTGGGTCAAATTTAGGATCATTTGGTCACAATAAAGATAAAAAAAAAAATCCGAGCAAAAACAATAGGCCCTCCCGGTCATCACCGGCTCGGGCCTAATAATAATAATAATAATAAAAAAATTGCTGTTGTAAAAATCAATACTTTGAAAATTGGATTCTGTTGTAAAAAAAAACTAAAAAAATATATTTCTTTTATTTGACTAAGGCTATGTTTTATTGACAACACTTTTGTATTTTTCTATAAATGATAAGGTTATTGACTGGTCACAATAGTTTTTTTATTATTTAGAATTGATAGAAGATGAGGACTGAAAGAATTTTGTTGCCCTGACTCTACCAGATAGAACCATGAGTTTAGGTGCTCATACACATCAGCAAGATACCCACACCAGCCAGATTACCTTGTTCAACAACTTGGCATAAGGACAGTTAGAGGAAGGTGGCAGTTTCATTTTTATGTTCATAGTGTGACAACACCTTTCCTCTCGAAAGCCTGCGGACCTCTAAAGGATAAAGCAACTGTACATGTTCAGATGCTAGGTTTTGGCATAGTTTTGTGAAACACTGGATGTTTTTGCACTATATTTTATATAATTCATTACTTTTTTCACCTCCTTCAACTTTGTTTCAAGCACTGGTACCATATTCTTGGCTCTGTGCAAAAAGCAATGATTCAATGTCGCATTTAGTTAACTTTTCGAGAATTCTCTTCACTACTCCTGAATTTATTCCAGTCATACAGACAGCGCCGTCGGTTGTAATTCCAGACACTTTTTCCAACTCAAGCCCACCAAACCCAAATACAACTTGCAATGTCAATGTCTGAACTATTGCCAAAAGCACTTTCCCACAACATACAAACCAGACCTTGATTAATTTTGTCTGGACTGAGACCAGATAGCAGCTGTTTGGTTCAAACCACAGTCCACTGAAGATTTCAGTTTTAGTTATTCTAACAGTTCTGGTATATCCTGACTTATTGTTGTCACTGTTGGCCACACAGCTGTATTGTACAGTAGTCTGACTTGTCTTCAGCCCTTACGGCTTTTGTCAATGACTCTTTTCCGCATCTCATTGTCACTAGCTCCAGTGTGCATCAGATAAAAGTGCAGAGAAAGCAGCCGCCAGTCATGTTCCTTCCATGATGCTCTTTGTGTTGGCTCTGCTCATTTCAGCTTGCAGATAAGAGCTCAATGAAGGACGAACAGCACGATCCAATCTGCCCACTTTAATTAAAAAAAGTCCATCAGATCATTAGAGAAGAAAGTGATGGAGCGGCCATTTTAATCAGCTCTGTGTTTGAGAGAGGAGGCCGTCATTAAGAGGACAGACGAGCCCCGAATCAGAAACTTCACTGCTGTTCCTGTACAATCACAGCTGTTAATGGAAACTGAACCAAAATGAGATCCAGTTGCGTGTGAATTATGGCAAGTTACAGTGTCTAAGGCAGCAGATAAAAACACACTGCAAAAACGTCAAGTTAAATTGAGCAAGGGTCAATTAATTGCAGGGCTAACATTCAGAAACAAACACTGACGACTAACCATTCAGTCTTTGGAGTCCTTGAGGCAGAAGAGCAAACCCCTCTGTCACTGTTAGCCCAATAAATTAGTAAATTTTACAATAAAATACAAATAATAAATAGTTATGTTTCATTAATAAAAATGATAAAGTTTATTAAAAAACATCCAAAGTGCTGCATTTAAAGCTTCTCTGACATTTCTGGTTTCCGAAAGGATGAAATGTTGTTTACATGCACAAAGACAAAAATGGGATACTTTGGGATAATTATTTATTTATAAAAATAAATAAATAAACTGATCAAACCTGGATACACGAGTGCATGTAATACACATTGTTTTCATGGTACAGAGATTGTCAAGCATGGCACCATCTTCTCACTGCAACCACATCAAAACACTACCGGTTCCTGTCCAACAACAGAGACCGAATCAGCTTGTTCAGTCTCTCAGCAGCCTTGATGACACCGCCCCTCCACACAACTGAAAAGAACACTGCACTCGCTACAAAGATTGATAGAACATCTTATTTAGCTTGCCAGTGGAGGGCTTTGAAGAGGATGAAGAAAGGAAAAGCAGTTGGTCCTGATGACATATCAGAGGAGGTATGGAAGTGTCTAGGAGAGATGGCAGTAGAGTTTTTGACTAGGTTGTTCAACGAGTGCTTAGAGAGTGAGGGGATGTCTGAGGAATGCAGAAGAAGTTTTTTGGTGCTGATTTTTAAAAACAAGGGAGATGTGCAGAGTAGTGGAAACTACAGAGATATTAAGCTGAAGAGCCATATATTGAAGTTGTGGGAAAGAGTAGTGGAAGCTAAGAGGTGAAGTGAGCATCTGTGAGCAGCATTGTGATAAAAGAATACCGGTGAGAATAAAAGGAAAGGTTTACAGGACAGTAGACCAGCAATATTGTATAGTTTGGAGACAGTTGCTCTGAGGAAAAGACAGCAGGAAGAGCTAGCAGAGCTGAAGATGTTGAGGTTCTCTTTGGGAATGACAAGGATGGATAGAATCAGGAATGAGTCCATCAAAGGGACAGCTCATGTGAGATGTTTACGAGACAAAGTTGTCATGGTTGGGTTAAGATGGTTGGGACATGTTCAGAAGAGGGAAAGTGAATATATATCGGTAAAAGGATGGAGAGGTAAGAGCTGCCAGGCAGGAGGCAGAGAATAAGACCAAAGAGGAGGTTTATAGATGTGGTGAAGGAGGACAAAAAGGTGTTGGTCTGAGAGAAGAGGATGCAGGGAATAGGGCTAGATGGAGGCAGATGGCAAATGGCATTGATTTTATATAGCGCTTTTCTACGTAGTACACCTACCTAGTAAAGCACTCAATGCGCTTTTACGTTAAGCTTCCATTCACCCACTAGTGTTACAGCTGGAACATCACTGGAGGCATGTGGGTTACGTGTCTTGCCCAAGGGCACAACAACATTATGAACTGTGGGGAGACAACCACTCTACTGAGCCACTGCGCCCCTAGATGATTCACCGTAGCAACCCCCAAAAGGGAACAGCAGAAGGGAAAAGAAGACCACTTTTTGATGTGAAGTTAATGAGTGTATGTACTGCAGTGATTAACTATTTTGACTTTACTGATGTTTAACACTGGTCAACTTGTCTTTTACTGCAGCTTTATTGAGCATTTATTGTACTTTTTAACCTTTTTTTGTTGCTTTGTTTGATCTGTTTTACACTTTTAACTTATTTATTGCTATTTAGTATCTTGACATGACTAAATGTTCAAGACACTATAGGCATCTTTTGCAGTACAATAACATTTTGCATGTGATATTTTACCAAATCATTAAACCTGTAAACCATCGTATAATTAGGTGTTTAAAGCTTTAGAAAAGTGGACAGTTTAGAATGAAGTCATTTCATCTTAAATGGGTCCAAAGCTATTCAAGACTTGAAAGTAAAAAGCTTAAATTTTTTGCTTACGTCACATTATTGATGCGCTAATTATATAAAATGTCCTAACACATTTACAAATTGACTTGATGAAAGAGAGTGAACGCGGCTCATACAACAGCTGGCAACATACAGTTTTTTTCCTTTAATAATGTTGAAACAGTTCATTGTCTTCTGTTGTGTTCATCTGTGATCCATTCTGAAGAAATCTGTCTCTGTAATTATTTATAAGCAACAGCTGCTCAGTAATCAGCTGGAGACGCACACAACAGGCGTCTATTACTGTCATCAAAGTCCAGTTAATGATTCATGTGAAGGACAAATTAAATGTTGAGATTGGAGGAGTTTGCTAAGATGTTTGGCAAAAATAAAGTGTGAATGATTTACCTTATGTTCAACACTTTTATACCAACTGAACAGTTGAGCCAATAGTTGTGGGGGTTAGTACACTTGCCTCTCAGCAAGAAGGTCCAGGGTTTGACTCCCAGGTCCCAGGACGTTTCTGGGTGGAGTTTGCAGGTTCTCCCCGTGCTTGGTTGCAAAAACATACTGGCATCCCCTGGTGTGGCTGCCGACTAGGAATTTACCCACGGAGATAATAAAGGGATAACAGCAACTGTAACTCATGAGCTAATGTTAGGTAGTGTTTGACTGTCTTTAAAGATACCACAAATGTTTAAGATTGAAAACTATGGCTATGTTTCTATATGTTTTTTACAACATTCTTATGTTCACACCACCTCTCTGCTGTAAGGTTTCATGTAGCTTTACATATTCAAATTAAGTTAAACTTTACCTTTCTCACAAACTAGATAATGACACAAAAAAAAACATTCCCCTTATATTGAAATATCTTACCACAATCAGGCCAATCAGGTTTACCACATGATCAAGAGTTAGGTAGTAGCATATTTTATAATATTGCTTTATATTCTTTTCCAGTATTTAGTGTGTTAATCATGGCTAAACTGATTTTATGTCAGTAGTTTTGGGTTTAACAGAGCACTTTTTTCATTCAGTAGAGCCTTGTTTCCACTGGAACGTTAAAGTGCAGGTTAGTTTGGTTCTGGTGTGTTTCCCTTACCAAAAGCCGTCCCCAAAAGTGTAGCCTACCGTACTGTACTTTATGGATGCCTCGGGGCCAGCTGAAATAAAAAAGAAATTAACTCAGAATTTGAATTTTAACTTGAAATTAACTCAGATAACGCTTTACACTTCTTCAGCATTCCATTTCGGAGGGTGCCCGCAGGAGTTTTCTCTAACAAGCCCCCACTCTGCAGATGTTGGGATTCACAATCACACCTGTCTCCATGACACAAAAGAGCTCCTGGAACCATAGACCCCGGGGCTGCCAATCTGCCGCTTGCTTAAAGTCTTTAAAGTCTCCATCTGGAGCGACACGAGGAAGATGGAAGAGGGATAATTAACTTCAGAGACTTAGTTTTCTTCTCTTTAAGTTGAGATATGAAGCGTAAACTAATGGCGTAAGATGATGTGTTTACATTCTTAATATAGACTGACTTATATAATGGTGACATAAATCATAATTGACTTACACTTAACGTAGAAAAATAATCTTAGTAATTAGGATTAGTAAAAAACAAATTTTACAATTTTTACAAAATATAGAGGGTACAGACGTATATTTTGAATTGGAGGTGGGTAGTTATTTGTTACATTTACAGACAGATTATAAGCCTTGTTTCCACTGTATGTACAGTACAGGTCTGGTATGAGTAACCCCTTCAAGAGGCTTGTGTTTTGCTGATATCCCTCTAATCCCTCTGTCTTTAATCATAAAAAAATATTATTTTATCTAAAGATGTACTTTAAAGATGTACTGTATAAAAAAAATTCAACAATACCGATAGCCAATAAGCAAGTGCTTCTCATGGCCGATACCAATCCAATATCAAATAATTGTACATTTGAATCAAAAGCGGAGACCTCTTGAAACCCTCACTGAATATGTTTGACAAATTGCAAATGTGTTGTTGTCCGCTCTTCTTGCTGCTACAAGAAGCAGGATGGAGAAAAGTGAAATTACGTCATACACACAACTAAAAAAACTCACTTTTTGTTGTTTTCAATGTTTTTAGTCTGATATAATATAATATCAAAAGAACTTATCTGATCAAATTTAATTATCGGTCCAATAAAAAGTGACGTAATTGGGCCGATAACTATCGTACATCCTTAATCCAATAAAAAAAAAAACATTCACTGCCATTTGAATAGTGCCGTCTAAGTAGCTTAATCCAGCAATTAGTAAATTGTTTTCAAAAGCAAACACTTAGTATAATTTTTAGCTTGTTTTTAGATAGTTAGTTTGTAGCGCCATCAGGTTTTTAGGGGCTTTAATTTTCAAATCTTAAATTTAATTTTTTTATCAGTTCTGTCCATTAAAATCTGTTAGAGAAACTTCTAAATCCACAGCTGGTCCAATAATAACCACTCTTTTCTTGCTGTATCCAGACACAGATTATAAGTCAGATTGTGAAATCTCCACAGTGGCTTCAGAAAGATTCAAAGTGTGGTTACCTGTCGATGAATCACTGACTGGTTTAGAGCCACCGACCATCTCTCATAGTTTGCAAACCCAGCAGGACTCTTTAATCAGCTCTGTCCAGATAAACATGAGCAATTTATCAGTTTAACAGTCTGTCATGAGGTCTTGTGTTTCAGTTTTGTATTGAGCTATTTCTAAATAGCTTTGCTATAGTTGCTTTAGGGGAAAGCCTTGAAATACATCTTGCAATTGCAATTTCGACCACCTACTTTTTTTCACATATTGGTGTATTAGTTCCTTTTCAGTTGGATACAGCACCTAAAGAAAGTCTATTATTATCTAAGCCCGATCAAAATGGTAGGTCTGCTTGGATTTATAGCATGTACAAATGTAGAAAAAGGATCCACACCCATTTCTGAGAATTTTCATGAAGTAAATGGGTCTGGCCAGGCTAGCATTCTCAACACATCTAAGCTGAATCTTTTTAACGATTCCAAATCACTACTCAGGACTTTTATGTTTAAATTGGCAACCTTTCAACCCCACCCACTGACTGCTCTGGCTCAGACTTAGATTTTTTTTGATTGTGTCTGTTTATGTGTGCTATGTTGTGCCATGTATTTCCTATTGTTGGGCGTCTTAGGTGTCCTGAAAGCCTGGATACATGGAGATGGTTATGTCAGGAAGGACATTTTGACATTAAAAAACCTTGCCAAATACAAGATGCAAATCATTAACAAGAATTTAAATAAAGTTGCTTCCAAACTTGCTAATGCCATAGCTAATGCCTATCCAATCATTTACCGTAGTATCTTGTCAGCATGTCCCCGAGGTTTACTAGTCTAAACTTGTTTTCAAATTTCCTTGTTTTTTTAGCATTTATTTTATTTTCCTTTACAAAACCTATTTGTTCTCTACTGGACTGACAAAAGGCTAGTTCTCGCAGTGCATCCCCTACACGGTAAACCACTGCTTATAATTGTCCTGTTCCTTTCATACCCTTGTTTTGGAGGGAATGGAACTCAGGTGTGTCGCTGGACTGTGCAGGGGTCATTTACAGTAATGACCCTGTGTTTGTGGGAGGGGAACATGTGCTGTGCTGCTCCATTAGTGTAATGGTCCATTTGGTGCTGAGCGCTGCTGAGGTGAGCGCTGACCACGTCCAACGCAGTCATTACAAGCAAGCCGGTCCCGACTGGACACTGCTGCTTTATGAAGCCAAGAGATGGAAAAATACAATACGGCTCCTTTTAAGCTTGGGGCAAAAAAATAAACAAAATTACTGGTGAAGCTTTACTGGTAGTGTCCTAAAATAGGAAATTGAATGAGTAGATTAAGTACAATTAAGATGTTACACAATATCATTTCTTTTCATTTTGTCCCTTTTTGCCTTTATTTGATAGACAGGAAATGAGGAGAATGACACCAGGGAAATAAGCCGAGCAAAAATTTAACCTAGGTCTCCCGAGAATGATATGCGCTCTACCAGGTGCCGCACAAAATATTATTAATACTTAAGCAACATTTTAATACACAAGAAGAACAAAAAATAACTACAGTAATTCCTCTTCAGTGAGATGTGGGGAAAAAAAGAAAGCCAATGAGTAGCCGAGAACTATTTTACCTTTGCCATGTCAGATCATTTTTGATGGCAAAACCCATTATGACATTTAGGGAATTAAAAACGTTCACTGCTACCTAATCCGAAGTCCAATGGAGACTAAATTGGGAGGTTGTCCCCACCCAAATGCTGCAATTTCCTAGAGACTAAGGCTCTCTGGCGTCTGGTTGTTAAAAAGTCAATATAAAAAACCTTGTCTGAGCAAAAATGTTCCTACTCGAAGTTAAGGCGTGTTGTAATTTCTCTCCAGTCAGCTGTGCCTCTTGTGTAGGACACCTAATCCGGACCAGGTTAGCCACTCAGCCACCCTTGACCAGACTTTGACTAACATGGGGTTTGTATGCAAGAAGCCTTGGAAATTAACTTTTTTGTGAACTATTTGGCTGGAAGGCTTCAAGGCTTTAAGAAGCTTCATCCCGCTATCTATCTATCGGTGCTGAGGAGCCTGGGTCCTACTGGCTGAGAAAACCGATCTTTCCTGGGTGGGGTCTGTCCAGCCTGGCCTGAACCACCAGAAGTGGTGTTATGGGGAGGTTTAGGTTTGTACTTTTGATTTATTTGTTCTGCATTTATTAAGCAAGATGGCGCCCCCTGCGGCAGACGTCTTTGCTCGCTCCACGCCTAAATGTCGAACTTTTCTTCTTTTTTGTGTGTTTTTCGTTCTTTCTGCAGTGCACAAATGCCATGCATGCTAACATACAACCGACAGGCATTATTGGACATCGCCAACTCACGAAACTTTGATTTTAGTAGTTCTATTCCGCTGGAGCTACAACTCATTGTTCGCCCACAGAGTCACCACCGAAACTACCCCGGGGACCACGAAGCACCGGTCTCGAGTGAGTTCGCGGACCCCAGGAGAGTGCTTAGGAGACGGCGACACAAGCGAGGCAAGAGGGGAGGGCTTCATGCTAGGCTAAAAGCTCGCGCTAGTGCGGTCTCTAGAAAACAAACTGGACGAGCTACGAGCCAGGATTTCAACCCATCGGGAAATCAGAGAGTGCCGCGCCCTGATTTTCACTGAGACCTGGCTCTCAGACAAAGTCCCAGAGAACGCCATTCAGCTACAGACTCACTCGCTTTACCGAGGCGATCGAACGGCCGCGTCCGGTTAAGTCTAAAGGGGGAGGCGTGTGTGTGTTTGTAAACAACTCGTGGTGCGAAGATAGGTAGGACGCATCGCTGGCGGTGACAAGGCAGCTTACAGGAGGGAGGTGGCCAGTCTGGTGTCATGGTGTGAAGACAACAACCTCACCCTCAACACGGACAAGACAAAGGAGATGATAGTGGACATGAGGAGGGAGAGGAGAACGCCTCAGCCACTGTTCATCCGGGAGCTTGAAGTGGAGAGGGTGAGCAACTTCAAATACTTGGGTGTCCACATCAATGAGGACCTCACTTGGACACCTCACATCACGCAGCTGGTCAAGAAGGCTCAACAGCGGCTGTATTTTCTGAGGAGGCTGAGGAAGTTTGGCATGTCGCCCAAGATCCTCAGCAACTTCTACAGCTGCACCATTGAGAGTGTCCTGACCAGCTGCATCACTGTGTGGTACGGCAGCACTTCTGTCATGGACATAACGCCTGCAGAGAGTGGTGAAGACTGCGCAGAAGATCACCAGGACTCCACTGCCCTCTCTGCAGAGCATCTACCACCGCAGAGTCCACAGAAGAGCTGCTTCCATCCTCAAAGACCCCTCCCACCCCCAACATGGTCTGTTCACACTTCTACCCTCAGGACGGAGGTACAGAAGTGTGAAATGCAGACTTCAGAATGAAGAACTCATTCTTTCCCTCTGCCATAAGACTCCTAAACAGCAGATAGGAGTCTACACAATCACAACATTACATGAACAATTGTTTACCTACTGCACTACCTCACTTTACTACTTTACTCTTTTGCCCTTTTATATTTTTTATATATTTGCTCTTTTATTACTTATATATTTATCTTAGATTTATTCATTTAGCTTATTTTATTTAGCTTATTCATTTATCTTATTTTTATTTTTACTTGTGTGACATTTTACTGTGGACGGCAAAGTAAGAATTTCATTGTACAGGGAAACATGCTTTCTGTCTGTACACATGACAATAAACACTTTGAATCTTGAATCTTGAATATTTCAAATGGTCTTCTCATTACTTTTTTGCTAAAGGAAAGACCTCATAAAGGTATGTAGTCGTTTGTCCTCTTGAGTTTAGTTTTGTCACCCCTTTGTTTGTTTCGCTGGTTTCATCAACAAAACATTCACCTTGTGTGTTCTTTGTTAGGGTTTTTTTTTTTTTTTGTATTCTGTAGGCTGTGCTGTTCAGTTGAGAGTTAGATTTAGTTGTATTTTTGGGTTCTTGTTGATGTTCTTTTGACCTCCTTTGTGGGACCCATGTTATTGTTGATTCTGTTCTGTTTTCTGTTTTTGTGTGTCCTTTGCCTGACCACTGGTCCATTACAAGTGCACTCTGGCTCTTAATTCTCCTTTGATAATAAGGTTTAGACCAAGCCTCTTTCATTGAACCCCTTTAAAGGGCCTTGAGTAAGGGCGAGAGTGAGGTGGTTGGTGACCCCTGCCTTAGAAGCCTTTTGTTCCAAACTTTCCTACAATATTATGTAGCAAGCCTGTACATTATTTCAGACTCTGGGTCAAATTAAAAGGTGCAAAATAAAACAACTAATTAGCAGACCTCTCTTTCTGAAGAAGAAAGATAAAAAAATAAAAAATTGGGGAGCTGGAGCTGCTGGAGATGTTTTGTATTACTTTAGCTTGTAAAAATATTTTGTGACCATTATTAACTTTCATGTATTTTTGAAATTGCAAGAGCAAATTATGCATCTTCCACTATAGAATTATTATCCCACTCTGCATTATGGGTAAATGACTCATTTTAACACTTTGGACACAGGTTCTTATCCAAGCCAGGGATGGGACTAATGATGGCTCATTGTCGACATTATGGGCAAATAACGTGAGCCGTAGACTTCATTGTGCCACTGCATCTCTTCTTAATGAGCCATTCATCAGCGCTAATTCACACAGCTACTCCAGCCACTGTAGGAAATTAATTTAGAGTTTAAAGTTGGCAGTAATAACACCCAGCTAACGGTGGCTGGGAGCTAAGTGAACAGCATATTCAAAAGCTACAGAGTCAGTAGAGGGTTGTCATGGTAACACTGTTTTTTACATGCTGCTGTTCAGATGTAAAGGGTTAAAATAGGACTCGTTTTGACAAAGGACTTTATTTAACCAGGATAAAACTAATTGAGATAAAAAAATCATAGACTGATTCAAAGCTTCAATTACACAAGAGTCACTTTAGTAAACATGAATGTACTGATGGATTCAGGTGCTCCATGCAAACAAACTCGGAAAAAATGACGTCAATATCAAAACAACACCATCCTTTGTTTTTATATCAAATGGTCCTGAGGGAGTTCATTCTGCATTAATGGTGCCCCCTCAATTCTGATTAGTTGCGTGTCTATCCAATTACATTCCGAGGTACTTTAATCTGTGTCCATTTGTTCTGCCTCCAGTAAATCAATCTTGAAGCAACATGGACTAGACTAATTCTTTAGAATAGAAAAAATGTTAACGATTAACAGTAATTTGGTGTTTAATGCTTAACGCTCATTTATGTTAAAGCTATATTAGCTAATCAATGATTTTGTGATTTTCAAACTTGTTTTATAAATAACCTATTTGATTTACTGAGCACCAAAGCGCGAGTGTGGCTGTGGTAGATCCAGACCACATGCACTACATGTTGGAGAAATTAGGATTTAATATTTTTAACTATATAAATTTGGCCTGTCTATTCTTTTAGGTCAGCAGACCTTGTGAGAGATAGTAGAAGCCTTAAATTAAGGTTTTTAGTCTAGACACTAATGTTAAACACCATGACCTGTGGGAATATCGTCTTACAGTCAGGTACATAAATATTAAAACATCGACACAATTCTAATCTTTACATCCTGGCATCACCAGGGATGAAACCCAGCATCTGGTGATTAAAAAGTGGGAGGCACAAATACAAACCTTTGTAATTCCTACACCGTTCACCTGATTTGGAGTTAAATTCCCCTTAAATTAAATCTAAAAGTCTGCAGTTAAACAACATCGCTCATAAGTACGTACTTTGTGATTTTTGGGCCAAACAATCACAATATCTGCCAGGGTATGTTAACTTATGAGCACAACTGTATGTAATTATTTCAAGGGGGATTTATCGTCTTAAAGAACTGTTTAAGAAAATAACCCAATGGGCCACATAACACAAAACTACGAAACCATGTTGTAGCTGCTCTCATTGAAAATCAATGGCTGCCTTCAATGACTCAAGATCCAGGTCTAATAATACTGCCAAGGCTTTTACTCCTTTGCTGAGAATTTGACTTCCATGTATGCTCAATCAACCTTGCTCCTCGGCCCTAACTCCTCGTGGCAGCATTAAGAGCTTAAGGACAGTGGTGCAGATGGCCCACAGAAAATAACTTCTTGTTCATGTGTGAAGTCTTAATAATTTCTCGAACATTGTCTTCATATGCAAATATAGATAACTATTTAAAGTGGTGTGATTTGCTGATGATTACAAGGTTCCTTGCTCTTGGACTGATTGGTCATGCCTTTCCACTCAAGCTTACAAGGGTAAATATATATATATATATATATATATGAAAAGTATAAAAGTATAAAACACTTCTGTGGTCATCACTATCCTCTTGCATATAAAATGCAATATATTTATTTGGAATCTGGGAAAAATGTTGTTTATAGAATTAAACAAAAATGTAAATTTTACCCAAACACATTATATATATATATAGCTTTTTCCAGAGCTATATATATATATATATATATATATATATATATATATATATATATATATATATATATATATATATTATTTTTTTATTCTCTGTCTCATACTTACTTGCCAAGGCCTAATTGCAGCCATGCAGAAAAATTTGTTTGTGCAGTTTTTCTTGAAACTCGGTCAGCCCGATTGCCCTATCATTCTGGGTGACAATCAGCACATGTCGGTCTGTGCAAATAACGGCTCTTGCACGGCCGGGGTGGGCAGGTTAAGTAAGTGATGGTGAGCCAATCCGCTCGAGATTTACTCTGGCTGCAACCAGGTTCACAGTGTGCACAGGGTTGATAATAGCAGTGTGCGCTCAGGGAATAAACAGGGCGCAGTTGGTAATGAGTTTGTGCTGCAGGGCCTCGTGTTTCTGCATGGCACCGACCGGAATCTGCAAATGGCAGCTGGCACTAAGTGTGTCTGCAAAGTGGTATAATTTGACAGAGTCATAGTCAGAAAACCATGACGAAGCAAAAAAAATAAATAAACGCCACATAAACAAAACCAACATGAGGCAGGAAAGAGATTTGATGTCATTGCCATTTGAAAGAAGTGCATTTTGTTGTTGTTAGGGAGAAAATAATGATCCAAGTTTATTAGTGTTTCTGGTTCCAACCCATTTGGTGGGTCATGACCTTACACCTACAGCTTTTCACATATTGGAGATCAGGCCTGCTGATAAAATTGTTGGGGCCCTGGACACACCCTATAGCCAGAGGCCCCCTATATAGTTTTGTCCATAGGACAATTGTCAGCTGCCCTGTTCGAGACTGTCACTCAGACTTACACTTTTTTGTGTTCTGCTCACCCAGGTCTCTGAGCTAGCCAGCCTGTAGTACCTCAGTAAACTTACCAGCTCATTAGTTGTGTCTGAGTCAGCTCTTTGATCCAATTTACCTTGAAGCCTTAACTATTCTATTCACATTTTACATTTAAATAGTGGACCTTCTGTAGCAGCAGCTGGAGTCTTGCAAGATTTGTGAGTTCACAAACCATAAAATCCACCTCGTTCTGCTCTGGGCAATCTGTTTGCTCACAACCCACTGCATGTTTGGGCCAATGGTGCGGCAGTGATAGGCTTGTTCTATGTTTGACGAAGAAGCAATTGTTTGGTGTTGCTCTGACTGGATAGCAGGTGGTTCATCCAATCACCAACACGGGTATTCATCTTAAGTGCCTGCCTTTTGCAACAATGTTTCTGTGAAAGCTTTTAATGAAAATAAAGAGCAGTAGAGAATACTTTATAAAACAAACTCTATTTTAGTGGAAGTCAAACTCAAATCGGCAAGTTTTTTTAACTTTTAGACTGATGGACTGGCATAATTTGTGGACTAAAATGGCCACTATTGTTAGCTAAGATCAATTAAACAAAGCCAACTTAATAGAGGGAGTTGTCTAAGAAGGACACAAATAAGACCAAGTCCAGTGTGTTTTCAGCATCAGTTCTCGTAAAGTCAGATAATGGTTCTGGTTTACAACTTCTTTTACCGGGTGCACGTGGCAGTGTTCAGTGCTCCTGCCACACAGCAAAAAGGTTGAGAGTTTGATCCTAGGGCCAGCTGCCAGCCTTTCTGTGGAGTCTGCCATGTTATCCCTGTGTGGGTTCTCTCTGGATACACTTCCTCCCACTGTTCAATGACATCCATGCAAAAGGGAAGCTAGTTATTTGGCCCATCATCATTTCTGTTCCATAAAGCAGGCTCATCATGACTCATGATCAATCGTCATGGAAATTTATAAATGAGGTTTTGCCTTGTCCGGAGCAGGTTTAAAGTCAGGCTTAGTCCAAACATTTGGTGAATCTTGTGACTCTTTCATCACAAATGAAGTAAAGAAATGTCCCACACTTAGTGACATGTCTGTGGAGGTGCTCAGTCATCCAGGACATTTTCAAGAAAAGGTTTTAACAAAGGCATCTGGACGTAGGTTTGAAGGTGAGTTTATTTCTATAAGAAGGCTGAGTTTAACAGCTAAAATTAACTCTAACTACTGTGTCACTGACTCTTATGTTTATGCTAACCCAAGCTAGATTCAAACTTTTTTGTTAAATACCCTCACATACATGTATCTGTCATATTATGTAGCTTCACTACAAGGTTGTTCAAGTGCAAGCCAGAAAACTGACAACCAGTTTTGCACTAAGAAGTGTAGAAATCAGGCAATGCTCCAAATGTTTCCAGAGAGCCAAAGAGGATGAGACAAGGAGGCGTTGATCAAGGGAGAATGTTTGACTTTCTCTGGTGAGATAGGTCAAGAGACGTTGCTCAACTAGCAACCATGGCTAACATGACCAACCCGCTGATGCTAACATCTCTAGCTCATGTCTTACACCTGATGTTTTTTTTAATATAAATAAGAGAGTTAACATTGTATTGATTCCTCAGCCAAAAAGTCTAATTTTAAGATAGGCAATAATATTTCACCTTTAATTCACTGTCTTCAAGATGCAAGGTCAGGTTCAAAGTGTTAATAAGTAGGGCACATGATTCAGGATGGACATATTCTGCCATCCTACACAAAGCGCAGCATCTAGTCACTGAGAAAAGTAAAATTAAAAAAATTCTTGCCCTACTCTCACACTATGCTGTCCCCATCATCTGTATTCGTCATTGGTCCAAAAGTCTAATTGCTGTGTTATCTGAAGCGTTGAGTCCGTCCTTCAGCAGCAGGTACGTCTCCGTTCCCACAGTCTCCTCTGACTGACGAACACCAGCCGCTCATTTCCATTTAAATGACATCATTCCTCTGAGTTTAGTCACATGGACCACTGTCTCCCGGAGTCCTCACAAGGTCAGACTCTCAGACTTCCAGATCCTGGCTATGGCTGTCCCCGGAGTGAAAACCTGGAGGATTTACAGCTGTGTGTTTGTGTTTGGTGAATCCTCAGTGTCATCTTCAGAGCAGTTGGTCGTTCACATGGGACGCTGAGCTGAATCAAACAGACGCAATTGAAATGGAGCTTATTAAGGCCCTGGCTCCTCAGAGACGCTTTCCAACGAGGATCCAACAGCTGTGAGTTTATTTGAACCGTTTAAAAATCATATAAATGTTGATGTGACAGACAGAAGAAGAAATAAACTAATTCCCATTTGGTTAAACTAACTCTATATTTACACACTATCAGCTACTGAAGAACCCCATGTGATTGTTATTAATTAGCCGCTCTCTACTACCAGTTTACCACCAAAGCAGCTTGAATTGTGGTTTGAAGCCAAATGAGAATCACAAATGTAGACCTCATACGTTGATTCAAATCAACATGAGTGCACTATACAATCTAAAATGTCTAACTTTATCTTTTCAAGGTTTGATGTTTGGGCAGGATTTTGTACAAAAAATATGGGCATACAAAAATTTTATTGGTTACTGTTAAAAAAGCAGTTCTCACAGTCCTGAATTAGTTCCAGGTCTATCATGGATTATCCTCAATAAACTGTAGTTCTTTCTTGATTTCTTGGTTGATACTGGGTTTAGGCCTAGGTTTAGTCTTAATTCAGTTTGGTTTGTGTGTGGGTTTAATTGCTAATTGTTGCTATTTTATTTAGTTCTGAGGGGTATATAATAAAGCAAGATAGACAGGGCCAGGCTTTAATTTAGCAAGCTGGCTTCAACTCAGTTTCATTCTCCGTGATGACGTTGGTACTTGAACTAGAGCCATTTGCTCAAAACCCCCAAAAAAAAAAAAAAAGTGTGGAAAAAACCTGTGCAGACCCACGCTCAAGGAATGGCAGTATGTAATAGCACATTCATCATTTTTGTTGTCCACAGAATCTTTGGAAAACGTGTATTTTTTTTTTTTCTTAAAAGGCTTTTGTCCAACTTTTCTGATGACGCTTTCTGAACACCCATATTAATGATCAGGTGTCATGTTTTGAACCCTGGGGCCTTATTTAGATGCTCCTGTCAAAAGGCATAATTAAGAGCTTAAATACAAAGGTGCACTGTTTCTGTGAGTGGTGCTTAGTATTTGGCATACATTAGAGCTGATCACTGTCCAGGTTTTAGTGACAGGGTCTGAAGGAGTCCCATGTTAAGTCTTTCTTTTCCAATGTTTTCTTTGTGAAACACTTACTGTAAGTAAGATGTCTATTGATTAGTATTAATGTTAGAAAGAAATTATCTTCCTCATTCATTGTGATTCTGTTAAAAGTGTACTGGCCTCTTTTTGTTCTCATCTTTAAAGAAATCTGAAGGGCCTGCAGCAGGATGACATCACATCCCTCTACAGCGCTGTAATAAGGACTAAACCCCATTAAACCCCTTTCCTGTGTGGGCTTTTTGTCTTTTGCAGCACATACCATCATTTCCAATTCTGCCTTTTTTCTTTTGATCTGACTAATTCACATGTTTTATTAATGCCGAGGAGGAGAGATTTCACACATTACTGCAGTTTAATTTGCTCATTAATCAGAGGCAAGTTCTCTTTCATCTGGCGGCAGAAGAGTCCACTCCGCTGCCACCTCAACCGCTTTGTTGGTTTTAAGGAAGCCCGCTCTATTGTTTTCATTAATCAGGCCCTGCACGCTGTGGACATTACTATTAATGAGTACAAACAGCCGGCAGCACACTTCCTTTCTGTCCTGAGGCGGATGCAGCACTCAACTAATTCAGAGAGTTTAAGGCTCAAAACACTCTTTAGCTTTAACTGAAAAACTGTGACTCACGGACAGGATTTGACACATTTAGTTTGGTTAATTGTGATCACGAGGGAAAGTTTTTGTCATTTCTAATTCAGTGGGTTTTACAACTTACCTCTGACCAAAAGGTGCAATAGGAAGAATTTGGTTCAAATGCTATTTGATTATTTATAAACCCTAATTACATATACAGGATATAAGTAGGTATGACTACGCTATCCTCACTGCCCAGTTAATTCATTATTAGAATATACTGTTAGGTATTATTATTATTAGGCCCGAGACGGTGATGACCGGGAGGGCCTATTGTTTTTGCTCGGATTATTATTATTTTTTTTTTTTTTTTTTTTTTATTGTCGACCTAAGATTCTAAATTTGACCCAGTGAACATGAACGAAAAGTCATTTTTATTGGTCCCAGCCTTCAAGCCCGGCGAAAATTTATGTATTTGAAGTCGCCAAAGAAAAATACAAAAATGACTCAATGTGGCGACCCTACAAAATCAAAATACATTGGGCCTATGGAAAGTGAAAGTAACTTTTTCCAACGTAGAAAAATGAAACTTGGTACATCCATAGGACATCTCAGAACAAACAGAAAAGTCAATGACAACCACCCCTATCTATAAATGTGTTGCCATAGCAACGTCCAAAAATGTGGAAAAAGTCAATGGGAAGTGAAATTTTTAGTTTGTTGTAGGCAAATGAAACTTGGTACACACATCCACCATGGGCTTATGAACAAAAAGCCAATGGGGACCACACCCTATCACACACGGGAAGGCGGCCATTTTGAATTGAAAATGTGAACCGACTTAAAATACACCTCTTTTTAAAAGTACACAGACAATAGCTGCTTCATTCCACAGACACCAAACTTGGGCAAAATGAGCTAAACACATGTATGTAAAATAGACAAGCGTTTTTCTAGACTTTTTGCTCGAGTTATATTTTTTTATTATAATTTGGTATATATTTTTATACAAATTTTTTGCAAAATGATCTTAAATTTGACCCAGTAAACGTGCAACTAAAAGTCATTTTTATTGGTCCTAGACTTCAAGCCCAGCGAAAAATTTATGTATTTGAAGTCCCGAAAAAAATACGAAAAATGACTCAGTGGCGACCCCTATAAAATCAAAATACATTGGGCCTATGGAAAGTGAAAGTAACTTTTTCCAACGTAGAAAAATGAAACTTGGTACATCCATAGGACATCTCAGGGCAAACAGAAAAGTCAATGACAACCACCCCCTATCTATAAATGTGTTGCCATAGCAACGTCCAAAAAATGTGGAAAAAGTCAATGGGAAGTGAAATTTTTAGTTTGTTGTAGGCAAATGAAACTTGGTACACACATCCACCATGGGCTTATGAACAAAAAAGCCAATGGGGACCACACCTATCACACACGGGAAGGCGGCCATTTTGAATTGAAAATGTGAACCGACTTAAAATACACCTCTTTTTAAAAGTACACAGACAATAGCTGCTTCATTCCACAGACACAAAACTTGGGCAAAATGAGCTAAACACATGTATGTAAAATAGACAAGCGTTTTTCTAGACTTTTTTGCTCGAGTTATATTTTTTTTTATTATAATTTGGTATATATTTTTTATACAAATTTTTTTGCAAAATGATCTTAAATTTGACCCAGTAAACGTGCAACTAAAAGTCATTTTTATTGGTCCCAGACTTCAAGCCCAGCGAAAAATTTATGTATTTGAAGTCCCGAAAAAAATACGAAAAATGACTCAGTGGCGACCCCTAGAAAAGTCAAAATACATTGGTTCTATGGAAAATGAAAGTAAATTTTTCCAATGTAGAAATACAAAACTTGGTACATCCATAGGACACCTCAGGGCAAACAGAAAAGTTTATTACAGCCATACCGTAAACTCAACAGGAAATCTACTATGTTGGGTGGAATGCGTGACCACCTAAATCGCACCCCTTCTGTCTAAAGGCTTTTCATCTAAACAGCTCCAAATTTGGTGAGTATCATCTAGACACGTGTGCAAAAAAAAGTTATCAATTTGTTTTTTGATACATTTGTGGCTGTGGTCGTAATGAGTCTGTGAAGAGGCAACTATTGGGAAATAAATGCCATTTCCCAATTGCCAGGATCCTTCCTTTAGAGGAGGCCCCTCCAGAGCCACGGCTAGAGTCTTAGAAAACTTCTCAGAATCCTTTTACCGTGAAGTTTACACTTTAAAGCACGAAATGCAATCCTCCGAGTGCATGTGTCCCCGCGGTCTCAAGAGAGGCGAGGGCCTTTATCGCCGCTTGCGGCTTTAATTATTATTATTATTGTTAGGTGTTATAGCCTCACAATTATATCTAAAAAACATTTATTGCAAACAAAACAAATGTCTACAAGGACAATAACAGTTTCAAGGAGTTTAGCATTTCTGTCTCCTGCATTGGTTACATCCATTTCTATTTTATTGTTACAAAATGAACTTGACAAATAGTTTACGTTGCTTACCACCACCAGTGTGTGACTGTGAAGTGAATGAATACTGGACTATATAAAGCGTCTTTGGGTATCTTGAAAAGTGTCATAGCTGCTCGTTGGATCACCTGAGCAACCAGCCACTCCCGGGCTGCACACCTGCCGGCCATTACAATCTGGCAGATATATAAGCAGCCAACACACAACCCCAGTTGCCAGGTTGTTCTACTGCTTCCAGACAAACCCAGCCAGCATTACTTACGCCTAATCTCGACCTGCAAATCTGATCCTGCTAACCTGTTCCTTCTCAACCGATCCAAGTACCTGCCCCCGCTCCCTGTTCCTGCTAACCTTCTACCTGTTTCTGCTCGCCTGGTACCGTCATCTGTTCCTGCTAATTCGATCCAGTTACCTGATCCTGCTTCCTGTTCCTGTTACCGGGTCTCGGGTCTTCTGTCCTCACCTCCTGTACCAGCACGTGGTCGTGTGTTGCCGGCCATTCTTCGGGCCCGCCCGAAAACGTTCAGTAATCCACACCTCCTGTGTCTACTACTTCTTGTATCATTAAAGATTACACATATCGGTCTGAGTCTGGTGTTATGTCCGCCGTTACAGAAAAGCGCTATATAAGTAGTATGCGTTATTATTAGCACAGATGTAAAGAGGAAAGGGGTTTTAATTATGTTGAGTCAATGCCTGTGTTTCTGGAAATTAATGAAAATGGTAAAGAGTCCTTTGCCTAATATGTACCTTGGTACAGGAGATATTGATTGCACTGTTTAACTGTAACTCTGTACAAGAACAGTATTTTGCAAGACGGCTATAACCCTTTACTAGATCGTGGAAGCTTAAGCCGTACCTAGACCAACAGTTGAGAACAGTTTCGGTACGGCCTTTTAGTGCGCACTAGAGTGCAGCAGTTGTGGTCACAAGTCTATAAATATGTTAGGGATGGAGTCAAGAGTCAAGAGTAATCTATTGTTGAGATCGAAGACTTTTTTCCATGGTCTGATACTATACCAAGATGTGTTTGAGTTTGGAAACCCACACGGATCAGGGGGAAAAAAACAAAGTGTTTACTTAACACTGACTGACATTTTGACAGACAATAGATCCACTATAGATCAGAGATACAGAACAAAGTTTTTAAGCCTTTGATTAAGGACCTCAAAATTGTTAAAGGCACTTTGGTAGCCATTTCAGGAGATTATTTTAGTTCACATTCTGCTGGGAGGCTTTGTCACGCTGAACATTTCTGTTGCTACTGGGAGATAGAGATACATTTCTGAAAGAATCACTGTTGTGTGGCACCACAAGAACAGACTTACCAAAGTAATCTGGAAAATGTAAAGTCTAGTGGCATCAAATCCAACTTTTCTTTTAACTAGCTTGCTCATTTATATGTTTGCCAGCCTATCACCGGCCTAGGTTATGACTTATTTGAAGATATTGTCTCCTATGACCTTGCTTTGTTTATTAGAAATTTAGTCAAGGAGAAAAAATATACTTATTTGCAACTTAATTAGTGTAAGACCCATTTCAAACACTGTACCAAGGAAATGATGGCAACAAAAAACAGTAGCCTTTTCACCTGGAAGTGAAAAAATAAGTGGATAGTTCATCATGAATCATCAGGAACCAGCTGGCTACAATAAGATACAATAATATACTGCAAAATACAGCATATTACTCTTATATAACAGTAATCTTATGTGCAGGGCAGCTGTGAAAAACTTACAGTGAAATTTCCACAGTAATATACTGTAAAATAGTTAAGATATTGTACTGTAAAATATTTTAAAGCAAATTTCTGTGAAAGTACGGCAACTAGTAGCCAATAATTTACTGTGATTTTATAGTATAAATAAATATACATTGTGGTTTTAACTGTAGTTGATTTGTACTCTTGATGCCGTTAGCTGCTCTAAGTTTAGTCAGACATGTCGTACTCCCGGTCGTAGGCGATTTAAGTTCAATGGCTCAATATTCAGCTGTCTTTTCCCAGATTTTTGACAATGAGTTTCATTCGAATGACTGTGGTGTTGTTATTCTGTCTCAACAGGAAGCTATCTTCAGCTCAATCAGTAACAGCAACAGGAAACAAGCTGTGGGTAGAAACAAGGCATTTCTCCGAACCTCATTTCCAGGGGGAAGCTGCTGCCGCGGCGGCGATACCTGGGGAAAGGTAACTTCATTTACACCAGGCTTAGACACTGTTGATTAATTGTTGTGGGAACTGAAAGTGAGTCTCATATCCACACAGAGACATGGTTTATTTTTAGCACTGAGACATTTCAGTTTTAGAGGAAAAATAAATCTGGAGGGGCGCGTCAGGGGAAAGGAATCATCCCTTGGGAAAAGATATGAAGGTCGACTGAAGGGAGTGACGCACTAATTAATGGGCAATTAACAATATCCAGCCATAATTATGGTTTCCAGACAATTAGCTTCGCCGTGATGGACGTCAGAAGACTCATCAACGGATGCAAATGAGTTGTGATTTACATATGGCGCTCCTGGACATAGACACGTGTCAGTTCATTTAGCTTTATACAAAGCAATTAGTGAGGAATGGCTGGGTACTAACACATTAGTGTAATAAAAGAATGACAAAGACTAGTATCAGCCATATTATTATAGCTATAGTTTCCACTGGAGCAGTACAGTATGGGTCAGGGCGCTACGAGTAGGTTTCAATTGTCAAAGGGGGCAAGAAACGTACCATAAAAGCTTGCCATTCCACTTTGGTAAATTCTTAGTCTTTGGTTCCACTTGTGTGGTCTGCTGGAGTTAGACACCAGAGATGGGACAGAACTTTCTCCTTTCTTTTGATTCCTTTTCTTTAAAAAAATAAATAAAATTCTCATCCTTAGCTTTGTATACTGCGCTGGGTTTAAACTGACTAGTTTTTGTGCACTTATGATTTTTGTACCTTGTGTTGTTAAAATTGCTTCCATTGTTATCCTCACTTGTAAGTCGCTTTGGATAAAAGCGTCTGTTAAATGACTAAATGTAAATGTAAATGTAGAACTCAGGCCAAAAATGAAAAGCAAAAGCAAAATTAAATACTATGTTATTTAGTGCTCTATATAGTGACATGGGAGTTCTTTTTTTTTTATACACAACCTTGTTACTGTGACCAAGACCAGGTCAATTAAGCTGTTAAATTTTTCCTGGGACACTCATTTGTGATTGCGAGGCAGGGTGTGTTTTTATTGTGACATATACTAAAATTGTACAGGGTAAGGGGCCAACCTTCAGCCAACCTTACAGCAAGTGTATTTTAATAGTGCTAAGAAATAAAAACACTACAGATGTAGTGTTAAAGATTAGTTTCTGAAGAAGTTCAAGTGGGCTGGGCATTTACAAACTGTGGAACATACAGTGACTTCATAAAAACAATAGAATAATAATCAAAGGACAATAACCTACATTGTTATAATCTACATATCTTCTTTCTCTGTTGTTTTTATTGTTGTTGTTTTTTCTCATTCTGCTACAAAGCTTGGCATGGGAACCAGATAACATTCTTTAGTTATATAATAAGGTAAGTAACAAAAATTGAAATAGCGCACTTCTGTGGTGTATTTATAAAATGTCTGCAGTGATGTTGGTTATGCAGTAACAGTCCTCCTGACCTGATGGTTAATAATTTGGCACTATTCACTCTTTGGGACAGATTTTTATGACGTAATACACATAACTCACACTAGTCATATATATTTATATGTGTTCACAGGGGACTTGTTACACTTGTGTTTTACTGACACAAATGAAGAGCAATAGAGTGGTTTATAGGTGTGAAACAGGACATAACCTGACACATGAAGCAGTGTATTGATGGATGAATAGATAATAAATTATAGGACAAACAGACAAAACCTTGCAGCGTTCAATTGTTGATCTACTGCAGGTGTGTAAAGGTGAGTAAAGCCGAGCACGGGTTTACTTTAAGAAAAACTAGTGACTGCATAAAGACCTGTGTAAATGGGAGCCAATTCTCATTAGGACATTAGAACACACACACACACACACACACACACACACACACACACACACACACACACACACACACACACACACACACACACACACACACACACACACACACAATAATGCTCTCTCCTGTCATTTGCATAAAAACAGCTGGTATGTGCCCTTTTGAAGTGATTCATTCTTTTATGCATATAAAAGGCTTAAATAGCATGTAAACTGAAACAAACTTTAGGGATTCATATATTTTAAATTTCAGTTTAAAAAACAAAATCTCAAAGATTTAAGTACTAGCACTCAAGAAAACTGTCCCACCTCTTGTACCACAGTTTGTGAACCACTGACCCATGCAAACACCTTTCATAGTAAAATAATAGTGTCTTTTTAGAATTGCCTCACACACAGAAATATTTTTTATTTGCGTTTATTTTGTATTTTCTCCACAGCCTGTCTATTGCAAATCATACTGTATGTACTCTATAACCTCCACTTAATGTTATTATCTTGTACCAGTGTGGCCCTCAGTGAATTTGACGTAAGTGATCTAAGTGACTCTTCCTTCACTTGTTCAGTGTCAGTGCAGGTTTCTGGTTTTTGACGGCGGTGCGGCTCATTAACCTTGGTGGAGGTGACGGCGTTACCTGCTAATGCCGGGGCGCTGATGAATGAGGCGGGGGTCTGTGTAAACAGGAGAGGACACCTGAGGGGCGCGTGTTCGTCGCGTGCATGTCCTCCTGGGGGGGTTTTCCGGTGTGTGGTATTAATGTGAACATGAGCTCTGCGTGTCTCCCAAGGCGCTGAGCTGATGTAATTACATGTTTTGTCATTATTCATATCCAGATAGATGGGGGCCCACCACGGGGCTACAGCACTGAGCAAAGACCTGCCACACATTGGCACCAGGAAAGATTTCCATTGTTATTTTCTATGCAGAGGTAAAAAATATCAGGAAAGGAGTTGCATTAATCATCGGCAGACAGACAAACAGCCAGCAGCAGCTTTGTGGGAACCTAAAGCAGATCAAAGTGACACAAACACAAGGCCTGCTCACTGCTGCAGCATTGGAAACATGGAAAAAGTTTCATCAGGGCAAGCTAATAGGGCTATTTTCTAAATCATTCTTGCCTTAGTTCGATTATGATTGGACATTTAAAAAACATGTTAGTGTTCTGACTGAAATGGTTTTTAATTTTAATTTTAAAAGTTGAGCTAACACAATGTAATTAATAGCCATGCTATTCTTAGATGTATACAGCTTAGCTAAGATAAGGTTTGACTAAAGCGCTGTAAGGATGCTTAAGGATGAGTCAAAACCGAGCAGAAACAAAACCTGCACAGAATAACACATGCTAATGCATTTTCTTTTTTGTTTTGAAACTAAAAATGGGAAAAAAAAAAGAACAGTAATAACTAGAAATGGGGATATTTACTGTAAGCCTGCTGCACCAGGGGCTGGCATGAGGCAGTGTTTCTCGCACACTGACGAGTCCTTGGTGTCTCACCAAAAAGTGTCCCCGCCACAGACTCCAAATGAACCAAAAAAAGATTATAAAATTTGGACATTGGATTTTGTGATGGTAAATTACGTATTTACGTTTGATTATCGAGCAAAGTTGCTTTGATCTTGGCCTATGTCTGTTACGCAAGTTTTCTAACTGCGCTAAGAAGAGCTCAGTGCAGAAAACAGCACTTAAAGCAGTGTTATAAACAGCCATATTTAGTGAAAATAACTTGTGGTTCTTTTGCATAAATAACACAACTCTGGGATGTAAACATGAGGCTTTCACAAAATTTAAGCTCAATGCAGCTCAAATACTCATTACAACAAACCGTTTTGACACAACTCACACCATGATGATGTCATCAGCTCCCATCTGCGGCCTGTTATTTCATCTGTTTCCGCGAAGCACGCACTTCCTGGAGTTTGGCACAGCATGTGTACGTTTCCCGGTATAGACCTAATTTAACATATCCTCTACTACAATTAATATTTTTCCCTCCTGTATCAATCATAACAACTTTTTTTCTATTTTGCAAAAATCTACCCTGACTTTCACGTTTTTCTTTGAGGTTTGGATCATTCCAAAGGCGTTAACAACTGCGGCGTCGCAAACTCTAAGTATCTCTTTGGCTGAGTGTTTGCAACAACTCTAATGAAATGTGACCTTTAGTGTGGCTGCGGCACATCCTTCCATTTGTCTGATTCTCTAAAAGGCCTCACTCTAAATCATTCATGTGTTGTGTTTATTCTCGGTATAGTTTCTATTATTCAACCGGTGGGAAAAAATGACAGCAATGAAATAAAAAGCCTTTTTTGAACCTTTCAGTGGTTTTCTTTCCCATTTGGTGCTTTTAAAACGATGGAAAACATTTTGGATTGAGTGAACATGGGAATGTTGAAATGTTCAAAGTGCTCTGAGCAGGAATTAGACTAGCCCTGAGTGCTTTATGGAGCCAACTGTCGACACGTTACACTTCCAACTAGGAAACAAAACAAACATCGACACTATTTTCAATATATGTAGAAAGGGCTTATTTTTATTTATTTTTTCAAATCACTGCAAGCATAAGCATTCTTAGGTAAGGCTAAGACGCAGTTGCTAAAAAGGTCTAGTTTTTCATATAAGCCTAAAGGAACTGCAAAGACAAGGTCACATTAATGCAGATCCATGACTGGTTACATATTTGTTCATTATTACATTATTCTTCTTCAAAACCACTATCAACTTTATCAACAGTTTGTATGTACTGTACTGTATGTCATATTTATTTTTGTTATCACCAGTCAATGTTAGGACCTCTTCAAATTTGCTTTCAATTTTGATATTTTTTTTGTTTTATTGGATATTACAACCAGGGTCATTTGTACATGAAGAAAAAAATCTTCAAGATCAACGAGGAAAGTGTCTATGGTGTTTGTCATCTTATTCTAGAGGTATGACATACAGATGCTTTCAGATTCTGGAAGGAAAGGAGATCCAACATTATATCAGGTATTAGTTTGGAGATTCTGGTTGAAGAAATGGAGTAACAGACACACAGCAGCATGTATGCTATACTGAACAACATGGCCCAACACCTGCACAGCAGCCAGTGGACATCTGAGGTCAGTGTGCTGCAGGACAGAACGCCACAAAAACTCTGCAAGAATAGAGAATTGACTCTTTAAGTGTAGATGGGGGTAACGGTGTTTCCAGGCAACACTTTAATGAAAAGCCGTGTGAAGTCTTGTTGTTGTCTCCGATTTTTATTCAGAACTCAGAGACAGTCAGAGTCAATCATTTGTGCGACGTGTCACAATGTTGAGTCTGCTCTTATAAGCAGACCCACACAAAGGCTGTTATATCACACGCTCAGATAAACAGGCTCCACTGAAGAGATCCCCAGCTCCAGAGAAGACTCACAATGAGGTCAAAGGTCAAACCACAAGTTGTCTGGCACAATATTCAGAGCAATTATCATAAAATCAGAATGCTAAAACAATCACAATAGAGACAAAACGTCTTCACCTTGAAAACTGAGTCCAGATGCTTTAACTTCAACCTTTTTTTTTTTTTGTTTATGCCTATATACATTATTTTACCATCAGACACCCTGTAGTTTTGGTAGTATAGTGTTTTTAATGGTTGTATTTAGGTACCACAACAATCCTGAAATACCACATTAGAGTTTAGGGCTTAGTAAAGTTAAAATACATAAAAATCTAAACCAAGATTAATACAACCTAATTAATCAGAACACTTTATCTAAATGGAGATGGGCTTTATAGGTTTTTCTGATTGGTTGTGTGATTTTCAAAATGTGTCGGTCCAGCCTGGTTTTCCTGCCACAAGACACCTCAGTGCAAAGTGACTTTAAAAAAGATGAGACAAAAGACACAAGAAAGATCATGTTACCCCACACGGAAATCTTTCTTTCTTTCTTTCTTGATTCTCATTGCTTGAGGTTCACACATGCATTCCGATTTTCAGTAAGCTGACGTGAATAAGGTATATTTGAAAGATTTATGATGTATCCCTGGCAACAGAGTCAGACAGTAAACTGAACTGAACTTGCCTTTTGGCAGTGAGGCATATTGTTTGTTCTTAAGAGCAACAAATCCACATTTCAGGCTTCAGATCAATCTAAGAAAATAACAGCTGCCAATTGGTTTTTGTTGCCTTTTTGCAAAGTGTGTTAAAAATGAAAACTCTGAGTTGAAAGTTAAGATACTGGTTCATTACAAGGTGAGAGGATAAAAATATATATAGCCAGAGTATAGTCTAGTGCAGGGGTCATCAACTAAATTTGCTCGAGGGCCAGCTTGTTTCCTCACAGTGCTGTGGGGGCCAGAAAAAACTAAAATATATAATTAAATACATACCTTTGCTTTGTAATTTTATTTTAGAATTTTATTTAGATTTCTTCACTGTTAAATATCTTTAATTGTTTTTAATTTTTGACAAAAAAATTAAATAAAATTCAGTTCTACCTGTACATTTTAAGTTGGACAGCCATGGTGGGTGCAGATCTGTGCGTAAAAATGGCCAAACGACAGCGCACCTGTGGGATTAATGACAGAGTTTACGGCGTCAAGGCATAAAATTATCTACCTGAGCAGGAAATGACAAATAAATAGTCCAAGATGAAAGATTATATTGTTTTTTGATGAAACCTGACAACATTATTCATTGACAACCAAACCACATCTGACGCTTAAATACTTGAAGAAAGTACATATTTGATGTGTAACTTTTAAATGTACATGTTGTCATAACTCTTATTTCAAGGAAAACAATTATAATGATATAATGTTATTACCAATAACAATAACAATAAACATTAAAAAGCACTGGAGAAAAAAAGCCGTACCGGAGCCCTCAATTGTTCCAAGACCAACTCCCAGACCGACTCCTAGACCCGCTGGAGTCGCTGGTTGCTACAGTCTCAGTGGAGACAGCGGGGGAAACTGCTGAATCCAATACTTTTGTTGCTCTTTTGCAAAGTGTGTTTACCATAAACAGAAAAGAGAAAATATTGACAGTTTTGTAGCCTACATGTAAATGCCCTGCCGCTGCAGTGGGCTCAGTCTTCATCCACAGCGGTACCAGCTCCAAACCAAGCCAGGTGCTTGTCTTTGAGCTCCCGAGGCTAGCTTCGGTGAAACCCGGAGTCTGAGCGGGATTTCGTGAGACAGACTGAGAGGTGTTTGATATGGACCGCTGTCTACTTTTAATGTTGTATTTGAACAAACGTTGGACACTGACAGACACACCTGTAACACTGTCCCCGCCTCACGGCTCTGGGAAAAGGTAAACGTATCTTTCTCTGAGTTGTCTAATAACAACACATGTGTTTTTGCTTAAATAAACCACAAGTGACGGTATACTTAGGTGACATTACTTAGCATTAGTACTTGAGTGTCAAAAAAGCAGCCCATGATAAAAGACAAAAGATTGATAAAAGAAGATAAACAGATTGCTAATCATCTGAAAGCTTGCGCTGCACATGGCACTAAAAGTAGCCTATATAAAATAAAATAAACTATTGTTACAGAGGAGTGCAACATAGAATATTATATAAAATAGAATATAAGTGCCACTCCGTTGTTAGTTCTAAATAATGGTTTTGCTGCTCAGCTTGGCGCTGACTCTAAACTTTGGTATATTTACACCACCTCCTGAACTAGTGTGGGATTTGAGCGTACACATACGTTCATATAGATAAATGCCAAAGATTGCATGGAAATGGTCATACACCCAAATTTAAGCTCCTTTGATAAATGAGGGCCAGTGGTTGCAGCAGAATGATTCACCAGAACATTATTACATCTCTCAGACAAGGATGGTCCTCGTCTGTTCTGTGCAGCAGGTGAGACACAGACAGTGAGCGAGTGAACATCTTTGACTAAAGTGGAATCACTATTTCTATTGTGCAAAGTTTAAAATTGTGCTGGTATTGTGCACATCCACATCTTCAACTGACTGACAGTGACAGGTGGGAGCATGGGCAGATTTCCCGAGGGGACAGGGGGAGTCTGGACCCCTCTTTCCCATTTAATAGTGACCCTATTTGTTACAATGCATAGTTGTAAATGCCACTCTGTTCAATAGAAAATACACATTCAGAGTATTTTTTTTTATTGCAAATTATCTTTTTTTTTTTTTTTTTTAAGTTTGGAAAGGAAGCCCACCTTGCCTGTTTTAAACAGTGCTATGGTCCTTCGTGCATTGGTGCAGTGCTCTCACGTTAGCTCAGCTGTCACTTCAGGCTACTCTCAGGGTAAAAGATGGTATGTAGACTATATATCATTCCATTACACAGTTTATGTTCTCAGTAACGCACTTTTTCATTTGCCCCTCACCCTGCTCTGTAAATGTAAATGTAGTTCAATTTTGAGTATGTTTACATGTTTTACACAAAAACACAATAAGAAAATGCGATTTTATTTTTGTAACACTTTGTAATGAGCCTTAAAATAGCTCTCTAGAATCTTAATGAACTCTTTTGTTAGGATCCCTGCCTTTTCCCTGTGTTCTCCTGTTTGTCTCCCTCTTCCTCCTGTCTGTGTGTTTGTCTTTTAAGAGCTGGGTGAAGTCAGCATTCACTCAGCCATACCTGCAGTTCATCAGACTCAATCACCACTCATCTGCTCCAGTATAAAAAGCCTCTTCAGACCTCCACTCTTCGCCAGAGCGTTCCTTACCTTTTGTGGTACACTGCATGGCTCTAAATTCTTGAAGTTTAGCTATTCTTGTTTCTTACCTCAACACCTACCTTTGTCTTTGTGCAGAACTGAGTTCCAGCTCCAGACACCTGCCTGGCCGCCTCCACTGCTCCATCGTCCACTATCCCCTGGATCTCCACATCCTGCTCCTGTTTCAGTTTTTTGTTTAATAAAACCTTTTGAAATGCCATTCAGTCTCTGTGTCTGTCATCTTGGTCACCCAGCTTCTCGTTTATGATATATCAGAATGTTTTGGCCAACATGGATCAAGCCGACACTGGATCTAAATTCTCCACAGTCTACAGAGTTGTCTCACACCAAGTAATTCTAATTGGACAACAAGACCAAAGCATACAGGCTTTGTTTGAAGCCGACCAGAGACTCTGCCAACAAGTCTCCGAACTGGCAAACCAGGGTTCTGCATTGCTGTCCATCCAATTGACAGCCTCTGCTTCGTCTTCTCCTAACACTTCAGTTCAGCCTCTGCCATGGGAATCCCGCTGTACTGTCAGCCAGGAGATTCGCCCCTGGGAGGGAGGTGTGTGTTTTGCTCCAAGGACGTCCCGAGGAGCATTATAGACTGTCCCCAGGACGGCGTTAGTTTTGAGTCCTGGTGGGAGGCAGGATAAAAACAGTTGATGATTATTGATTTAGTGTTTCTGTAATGACCAAAATGGACAGAAATGTGAGTGCGGCTCATGACAGGAACGTGAAAATGCCAGTGTCAGATTCTCAGTCCAGCGGTTGTGTCCTAAAATGTCTTTTTGCAGAAACATCCCTGTCCCATTTTTTCAAAAGAAAATCATTTCTACAGATAGCGCTGGCACTTTAGAGAGAAAAGACTGACTGTGGTGGTTTCAGTTGGATAGTTTCAATCATAGTAAATGGATTTTCCAAATGCCAATGTAGCGGCTTTTATGGATTGGTCCTCTCAGAAACGAGAGCAAACTCATTTAGCTGTCGTAGACGGCCGGCTCATCTGCTTTTGCAAGACAAATCAGACAAAAATGTGAAGTTCACAACGTCCCGCTGTGAACCACTTCTGTACTTCTGATGTGCGATGGATCATGCAAACACAGCTGCTCCACATGTTCAACAGATCGAGGCAAGACAAAATATTAGTTTAGTCTAAACGTCTTCTTTTATAAAAGAAAATTATGGCTCAAAGTGTGGTTAGATTGAATATGGTCTGATAATTTTTCATTCTTTTTGAAGATTACCTAGGATATAAAAAAGCAGTGTGCAGGTTCTGTAATTAAACACTAGTCTCTTTCAATAACCCTTTCCCAGATGTTTTAAATTTGTCATGCCTTTGTACATTTTAGTTTGAATCTGTTTTGATTATTTCCTTTGAATTATGCAAAACTGAAATGGTCCTGCAAGTTTTTTTCCCTTTTTTATTCATTGTGGTGTCCAGGTTGTACAGTATTTAGAGTCTGATCCCCAGTTTCCACTGCACTACACTTCTGTTGTAGTCACTAAGTGCATTTCAACAGTGCGATCTGACAGGGTGCGTCGCTGGAGATACGCAGCAGTTCTATTTTTCTGCAACGCCGGTGCCAGTTTACATCAATCTGCACAGATCAGATCCTACCAGACCTACAAATTTAATTATTCTAATTCTGTGTTATGTTTATATACATAATTAAGCAGTAAATGCAATCAAATCTGCAAAAACAAAGATTTTTTTGTGCCCAATGTATTGAGCAAAAACTTGATGCTGATGTGAACTACAAAGTAATATCAAACTAAACTTGTTTTCTGGTCCTTTCAGGTCCTCCTCTGAGGTGCTCGGGGCTCTGCTGTGGATCTGCGCAGAAGTTAGTCACGCCCCCCCCTAGGAGAGATGGGTGAGATGAATAAAAACATTTATGGAAGTCAATCAGGAGCAAAAAACTATTTTTGGACTGCACAATTTCACACCTGTTGCTTTTCAAATGAAGTAGTTTTTTCATGAGAAAAAAAATCATCTATCAAAACAACAACTGATAAGGACGATATTAAAACATTAATTTATGCTCTACAAAAGTATCATAGTGACTTCAGCAACTAATAACGACAGATTACATTTACATTTAGCAGACGCTTTTATCCAAAGCGACTTACATTAAGCTTTAATTCACCAGTGTTACAGCTGGAACACCACTAGGGGCTGGGTGGGTTAAGTGTCTTGCCCAAGGACACAACGACAGTATTAATTGTGGGGAGAGCGGGAATTGAACCACCCACCCTCCGGATGAGGGACAACCGCTCTGCCCCTGGCGTATTAACATTATAATTACATTTAAAAAAAGATGTGTTTTTGTCAGTTGTGTCATTTTCTACACTCACACCATCAGCTCATTTGTTACTGCTTCTTGGTCAGCACAGGTTTCCATGAAGATCTACCTTAATAGAAAGTGCTTGATGATACTGAAAACCCAGGGTTGACCCAGCTTCATTGTACAGGACCCGTTCTGGCGGCCTTGTGAGAGCATTTATAGTTTCCTTTCAAATGTTGCAATTGATGCTGTGTAGAAGTTCCTATGGGGAACACACTTTGTGTGACCGGTTGTGAAGTACTGTACATGTGTCAAACAAATGTGACGCGGAAACGTCCTCAGGTTTCTTTGTCTTCAAGGACTATATTGTGTTGTGTGTGCCCAAGAAAACCACAAATCATATCCAAATAATAAGCTATCTCTCTCCTGAGACTTTGTTGTCCCTGAAAAAAACATACTCTCCCAACCAAGCCATGGTGGAAAAGGATTTTTAGGCTGCGAGTCAGACTGGTGCTCCCCTGCACACTATAGTGGTTTGGCAGGCTTACCAGGCTGATCTGCTCAAAGTCTTGAGCATGGGGGGCAACGTCAACGAGGAGGCGTTTCTAGAACTTTGCCGGGCCACAGAGTTCTCCCTCCATGCAACCAAGCAGACAGCCCATGCCATTGGCGTTCTATGGCTGCCTTGGTTGCTATGGAGAGGCATCTGTGGCTAAACCTCGCAGGCATCAAGGATAATGATTGGTCTTTCCTCCTTGATGCCCCCATCTCGCCCTCTGGCCTTGTTGGCGACACAATTGACACCGCCGCCACTAGGTTTCAGGAGGCAAAATGCTATGAGGGAGAATTTTTGTGGTTCCTCCCCCGCCCTGCTCAAGTGTCTGGAATCTCAGCCACCCAGTCCTGACCAGGTCCGGCTTCTCTCAGGCGTGAAGCCCAAACAGAGAGTGTGGCAAGTCGTAAGGACTGGAGACCGGACCTGCGGACCATTATCTCCGCCAAGAAAAAGTCCTGAGGCGGGCACGCCCAGGAAAGTGGGGGCGTGTCTGCTTCTAGGGGAGCACAAAATTCCGATGGATTATAAAGATTCCTTTTTGGCACCCCCAGGGGCCCACTGTTTTTGCTCCATCGACACTTTGGAGAACAGCAATCTCCAGCAAAATGTTACATGTTCTGTTGTCTCCTGCCTCATTTCAGGATGCCGAGTGTTTACCATTACCCCAACGAAACGAAGTGTCAGTATTAGTGGCCCTTTCGGAGCGCTTGCTTCAGTTTCTACTTCCGTGGAACTGGAGCAAGTGCATTTGCTGACACTAGAATTGCATTCTCTGTTGCCCCGCAGACAGGCTGGTATTACCTGGTTCTCAAGAGAGATGTGGGTTCCGTCCAATTTTGGATCTTCTCCGCGCACTTTTATTTAATTTTATAGCTTGGATATCCAGGTGTCTGTCTGAGACTTCGTTGAGGTTTTGTGTACACACAATACACAACCCTCGGAGGGTCCGGACTCTTCCAGTGCAGCGGCGTTGGTATTCTCGTTACACATAGTAGCGTATTTCTATGCAGCATCGAGTGTAGCTTTTTGAAAGGGAACGTCTCAGGTTGCTCGACTGCAACCAAGTGCCCTGAAAAAAGTGTAAACGAGTTCCTATGCTTCAATTCGTGTTCCCCATAGCGTATTTCTACACAGCATCTCATTCCCGCTTTAATGGACAGAGATCTTTTGTGAAATGCTTAGTGTCTGTGAAGGTTCTCAGTCATCCAGGTCATCTTGAAAAAAAAAAAGTTAAAGCAAAAGCATATGTACTCTGCAACTGAATGGAGTAGTGTCAATGACGACTATCCTGAGCCTTAATGACTCTCACATCAGGAGTCACACTTCTCTTTCATGGCCAACAACCATGAGACCAGCCTGGTCCATCAGGTTTGGTTTCAGGTTGAAACTCCTCCCTCTAGAGATATAAGCTCAGCTCTCTTACCAGTTGATCTCATTATTGATAAAGTCTGTTGGAATTAGAGACAAAACGTCTTCACCTTGAAAACTGAGTCCAGATGCTTTTACTTTAACCTTTTTTTTTTCGAATGCTTGGAGTCGAAAATACAGTAACTTTGTAGAAATATCCATACATGTGTGATCTAGACCTATACATGCTTCATGGTTATTATTAGGTATTAGGAAGGCTACACTGACATGGTATGCCACTGCTATGAGCAGTGTTTGTGTTTGCAGGAGTGGCTCTTCTATGACATGCATGCAAACCTCACATTGAGGCTGACCACCTTTTTCTATTAGCTCAGTCCAAATGAACCAAGAGTTGTAAGCTTATCTTTGTCCCATTATAATTTCACCCATTTTTCATAAAATATAGTTGTAGGAGCCTAAATGCTCTTCTATATTATTTTTATTTGATAATGATCATTTCTATTGATCTTAGTTTGATATTTACTGTATATATAATGATTCATCATTTTGGGTATTATCAGTTACGTTTATTGGTAACTTTACTAAATTCTCTTTTGCTAATAAGTTAAATGTCTTATTATTCTTTGTTATTTATTACTTTTTTGAATAATCCCTAGCAAGAAATGCTATAAAATGCTGGAGAATTCCAGATGCACCATGGGAGTGCGGAACTTGGTGGAGTAGAGCAAAATAGTTTTTGACCTACCTGTTGCCCTATTGGTGGTATGTTTTGTTTTGTTTTATTAATTTATTAGTAAAGATATTAAACTGCACTGGATCGTTCTCTGTGGATTTATTGCTTCCTTGTATGAATTATTCTAAAGATGTGCGCAAAAAGGGTCAAACTGGCTTCACTTTTACACATTTGAGTACGGGAACCAGTGACGCATGGAAAAACATGGGAAATCTTAATCTGCTGTTATCACATGAAAAAAAAGAACAAGTTCCTCTACTGTCCTACATATACAAAACACAAAGGAAGATAACAGTTCATTCAGCAGTAGACAGGTGTGTAAAAAGATTATTAGATTAGGCAGTATAACTTTTGGAGAACAGGAACCAAACCGCCAATCTTCTGGTTTTAGAACAACCATGCAGCAGGATAAATCATAACATAGAACACAAGTTTTATAGTTTAATAAAGTTTGACTGGTGTTGGTATCTGCAATACATGCCCAGTACTTACTTATTGCACACAATTCTAGATAACAGGTCTGTGTAACGCCCTACTGTCCAAATCAAATCCAATTCTACAATCAGTTTATACAAGACAAGTTCAATTTAATGCAACAGCTCTAGCAGCTGAGTAAATACTTCTGTTTACAATTAAAGTTTGTTCATTCTGTTGCCACCAACTGTGTGTTCTTTCTTCATCCCCAAATCTGTGATGGTGACACAGAAATGGATTGCATTAAATTTAGTTTTAGCATAACAACACAAAGCCTATTTAATAGCACTCCACAGATTCAGCAGGAAAGAGTACTAATTAAGTTATTTTTGTCAGCAAAGAAATAAGGCAACCAATTATACAAATGTAGAAGAGGCAGTATTTTAACACATTATGGCTCCACTTTACAATTGACCCAATTTATCTGAGGAAATAATACACACATAACCAGAATAAATCCAATGGACTACATCTCCAAATAGAAAGCAGTAAAAATAAATGTGCAGTTGCAAAAATGAAGAATCGCCTTGTACAATTATACAGCTTGTTTTTGTCTAAAAGTCACCAACGTTGCATGAAAGTAGTAAATGTAGACCATTGTGCAAATGTAAAAATATGACATTTGCATTGGTGCCACCTCCATTTGTCTTCAGCCCAATTGCTCAGATAGGAACTGGTTTTATTATAAATTAAGGTGCCTTGGTCTATTCATAAATACATGCATGTCTTTCTATAGACTTCTGTGTTGTTTGAACTAGTGTTAAATTGAAGTTTTCCATGCCTTTCTGGATGAAATCATACTTTCCACTTCATACTATACGGAAAACTACTGGTGTTTGTAACGGAGAGTTTTAGAGAAATCTGAGGTATTACTTACCTGACCGGTCTGGTCTCTGTGGATTTGAGTTGGATTTCTAGGAGGCAGTAAAAGACATAGAATAAATTGCATCTGGATGCAAGTGGGTAGACATACAACCAGAGATTGTAGATAAATCAGATTTTTCCAAATAAAGGGAAAAGATTATAGACCCATTTTACTAGTATAAATACAAACAAATAAGAAGTGACTCATGGATTTTTATAGTTGCCGCAATCTTACGTCACATGGGGAGTAGCTCTGTCTGACTGGACCAATGTGTGTCACATTGTATTAAGGATTTGTATTGGAAATCTGTAAGGGCGTCCATAGAAAGTATGGCAAAGGGCCGGTACTTTAAAAAAAGTACCTCATAGGAGTACTCCTATGAGTACTCCTATGAACCAGTTTTATCCAATCAGAGCAACACCATGTTGTTTATGTTAGTAATGGTAAAAAAAAAAAACCTCAGTGCAGCACTGGATGAAAGATGCAAGAGTCTGTCAGAAACTCACTGACTTTTTATACACAGACTGATTACACACAAACAGATCACAAGTGAGGATGGTTATCTTAAGTAGCCATTCAAACCTGTTTGTGTCACTGCATGTTATCAGGCCAGAATCACCAGGGTATGTAAACTTTTTATCAGGGTTATTTGGGTAGTTTCTGTTGTCATTATGAATTAAAAAGAGTAAACATAATTGTTTTGACATAAATGGCTTTATTTAACCACTAACTAAGGTTTTTGTGTTGTCATTCATTTTCTCAGAAAAAAAAAATCACAAATTCTGCCAAGTATGTCAACTAAAAAGCACAACTGTACCATTTTGCTTGGAGCAGTACAAGATGGATTCTCAAATTCACAAATATGGTTTTAAAATTTCTACCTGACAAGGTTTATTTTAAATACATCACCACATATGTACCTCACTTACTCTGTTTGTGGGGGTCTTGTCTTTAGGATGGACCAGTTTTTGACGCAGAGAGTTCCCAGGTTTAAAGTGGACTGGAATGTTGTGTTTGTAGAAAATCCTTTTAAGTTTTTCAGATAAACCAGACACATACGTGTCTGGTTTATCTGAAAAACTCTGCAACATGTCTGTTTGGTTTTTGTGTCCTCTTGGTTTTGTTGAAAGTCTATTTGGGGTATCCACAGTCTCTCAGGGCTTTACGGATGTGTTCTTCTTCTTTCCCTTTCCTTTCTGAGGTTGTGCAGAAACTGTGCACTTTTTTAATTGTGAAAAAGAAGCCATTACCCTTGTGAGCAAGCTTATTCCAGAACTAAGTGAAAGTTTGGAAAAACGACCTTTGACCATAACTGTTTTTAGAAGCACGGACTGGTAGAAGTTCCTGTGAGCCTTATTGTGTGATTCGCTCTTGACCTGTGTTAAGTGTTGGGAGAAGTCAGAGTTGTTTTTTATCTCAAAGTAAAGGTTTGTGGCATGACTTTTAATACATGAAGACAGTAAGATAAAGATAACTCATAGTAGTAACTGGTTACAAAAGGGCAACAGTGTACACAGCAGAAACAAACCCAACTTCTACTAGGTTCAGTCAGTTTGAAACTCAGTTTGGCTAGACTTTTCACACCTGTTCTCACTTGTTTGGCCAAATAAAAAACAAGAACAGTGAAAGCATCATTTTGATAAATTTAGAACTAGAAATAGAAAAACCTCAACAGATTAAGGTAATATCAATTGTGATGAGCATGTATAACAGACAAACACTTCACATTAAACGTTAAGAATGCACAATTGCCCTAGTAGTACCTTTTGTCAGTCTCAAATTATAATAAAGTGCCCAAATACACATACAATTTGTCAGCTTAAACACTATCTCTGTGTGCAGAAGGTAACAACCAGCACAAAGTACCGTACGGCATTATCTCCCTTTTTAAAAGCAGCATTACATTTTTACACAGATAACATTTACCACTAAGTTTGTGGTCTAATGCCGAGCTGTGTCTGAGGCGTGTTATCAAACCTGCGAGTCCTCTTTCCTCCGTTTTTCCCGGTGTCCTTGAGAGCAGATGATGTGGGTAATTTGAGCGAGTGCAAACCTCAGCCTGACCCTGAGGATCGTGGGTTTTAAAATGAGATACGGCTGTGCCGAGGCCTGAGGGGTGAATACATTACGTACGGTAAGAGCCGTGGTCCTGTTCAAACACATTACCGCTCGACTGAAACTCCACAAACCTCCGGATACTTTTTAAAACAGGTGGGCTGTGGACGCAGATTAACTTCCTCTCACAAAGGAGACATCTGACCTTCTGGCAGCTCTGCAGGGAGAATAAAAGTGAGGCTTATCTCACGTCAACGCCGCAACGCTAACGTTAATTTCCTCAACACTGAGGGATAAAGATTAAAGCAGAAAGCTGAGGAGATGAACAGCGCTTCTATAAAATGTAGTTAAATATTTAAGCATATACAATTTAAATATGGTATCCTAAATTTGAACTGTTAAAATGAAATTGCCTTTACCACTGCAATTTAATGTAACAGTTCTTCAGATGACTTTTTAGGCTTCAAAAAGAAATATTAAGCTTTTTTTTCTTTATTAATCCTTTACGGCATCAGAGGTAGTACAATTTCAGTTGTAATCTTTAAAATCAAGTTATCAAAAAAGTGCATTACTAATATATTTTATCTAGGTGTAGCCCTGATAAGAAAATACATTGGTAGTAAAATGTTGAAGTAAAAGTAATAAATAAGGTTAATAGGATAAATAAATTTATCCTTATTTAATAAAAAATGTCAAGTCCATGTTAAAATGTATTGTCAATGTTTAAAATGTGTTATTATATATTAATATTTCATTTATATATGGTACATGACAGAAGTGTATTTTAACCTATGCAGAGACAGTTTGTGAAGGTGATGTGAGTTCGGGTCAGAGAGCGCAGTAAGAGAAACTAGTAGATCTACCTAAACCCTAACCCTAACCAGCAGCAACTGGAAAGTCTGCTTGTTTTGTAATTTAATCGAAGTATTTGTGCTGTGTGTTGTGGTTTATCATCATGAGAATCGACTGTGAGTAGAGGAGCTAAAGTCTCGGTAGAAGCCATTACGTTTCTGCTCAAAGCTTTTGGGCAGTGTTTTTTTTTTTACCACTGAGTACTAACGTAAGTGTATCCTGAGTCGGGCACTTTGAGCTAAAATTTGATGACTTTTTTGTCTTTAACGGGTGATACTGACTGGTAAAAAAAAAGAACTGTAACTTCATTACGTTTCTAACCATATCAATTTTAAATAATGTTGTCTGTACAGAATAACAGCCGAGGCTAACATGCCATGGAGGAGATTATTTTGCTGCCGCTCGCCAACCCTGTGGGACCGAGCTGATTGTAGGAGATCGTTACTGGACTGGACAACGAGAGACTCAGAGTACACAAGACACGACGCGTATGGACCACATTCCTGTATTGGCAGGATGTTTGAGTTGCATTAACACAGTAACACAGTGCACCAAACTGCTCTGCAGACAAGGACAACACACTGACAAATTTGGCTAAATCTGTTGAAATTAGCACGCTTACTTTTATTTCATTTTGCTCATTGAGAACACAAGCATGGATTACACTTTGTTTGCTGACAAGTTAGTAGGCTAAGGTAAGAGAGCTGTTAATATTGAAACTCATATTGTTTGTGTGCGGTAACAAAGTTCTAATTCACTGTGCACATTTTATTTTACATTTGTTATTTTATTTAAGGGAGGGTTATTTGCATACTGTATACCTTGTGTCTGGTGTTAAAATGGAGTCCCCAGTTACTTATCTTCAGTGTAACTCTTGGTGTTATGTGCAAATTTTCAAGGTACACAGCGACCTCAAATTACTGAGAGAGATTTTGATTAAAAGATTTAAGTATGTGAGTAAATTAGATTAGAGTAAACAAGGGCTACAAAACAAACGAGATTTTAGGAGTTCTCTCTTCTGATGGGATAAAAGGGGACGGGATACAAGAAAATATATTCTCTTTTTGTTATACAGCAGAGGGACTGGGTCAACCATGGTCATAGTGTATATTATAATCACTAGTTTCACAAGTGGCCACAAAAAACATATAAAAAAATTTCCATTACTGCCCAGAAATTGTGATGTTTTAAGTTTATTGTGTTTCACAATTTGTCCTTTATGTGTTTATGTGTTTTATTCAACATCTCTTGTCGAAACGTCAGTCAGAAAGTCAAACTCGTTTTATTAAAACGTGTTGTTTTCAGTTTAAAGACATGTCACGGTCGCGCTGCTCTCCTCCGACAATTTGCAAAGCATTATGGTCTATCTTGACCGTCTAGCGACTATCGCTGCTCACTACTTTTACTAATGCATTGTGGGAAACTTCACTACATTTCAGTCCCTAGACATTCGGACACCACTACACTTTATAGAGATTAGTGTGTTGATTTAGACACCGCCTGTGTGTTTTCCCTGTCCTGTGCCAGATTGTCTTGTCACTTTGTGTGAGCTTTCCAGCGGTTCTCTTGTGCATTCCTGTCTAGTTTCTCTCGTGTTTTTTTGGACCCCTGCTAGCCTTTTTGGACCTGAGTTTGGATTGTGAATTTGTTAACTCTGCCTGTGGATATTAAACCTTTAAAAACGCCTTCCTGTTTTGGGTCTGCTTTGAGAGTCATTCATCTGTACCTGACCAAAAAAAATAATCTCTCTATAGACTTTAATGTAATAAATCGTCTCGGGTTACTTGACTGTAACCCTGTTCCCTTAAAAAGCGGGAACGAGATGCTGCGTAGCATTACGCTATGGGGAACATTCTTGTGTGACCGTTGTGAAGCACGTGTTCTCTGAGATGGATGAGTTGAGGGGGAGGGGTCTTTGAAAGAGAAACCTCCGACTGGAGCTGTGGGAGTGACAACAGGGAGGAAGACACCTCAGTCTCAAGCAATGATAGTATAATCAACCAACATAAGTTTGTTCTGAAACTCATATGCATGTATATATATCATAATGCAGATGAATGTAAGTCAGCTCCTGCAGGTAAATCTGTGGGAGGAACGAGGCTACACAGACCCACTGCATGCAGTATGTATGCTTCTTGTAATGTCCACTCCGCAGTAACCAAAACATGATTGGGAGCCTAAATTCATTATATTCTTGAAAGCATATTGGAATATTTATCTTTGTGGTCAAATGAAAATAATGATAATTAAAGCCGCAAGCGGCGATAAAGGCCCTCGCCTCCCTTGAGACCGCGGGGACACATATATTCGGAGGATTGCATGTCGTGCTTTAAAGCAAATTTGGAGCTGTTTAGATGAAAACCCTTTAGCACAAAGTGTACGATTTAGGTGGTCATGTATTCCACCCAACATTTTCTGTTGAGAAGGATCCTGGCAATTGGGAAATGGCATTTATTTCCCAATAGTTGCCTCTTCACAGACTCATTACGACCACAGCCACAAATGTATCAAAAAACAAATTGATAACTTTTTTTTGCACACGCGTCTAGATGATACTCACCAAATTTGGAGCTGTTTAGATGAAAAGCCTTTAGACACAAGGGGTGCAATTTAGGTGGTCACGCATACACCCAACATAGTAGATTTCCTGTTGAGTTTACGATATGGCTGTAATACATTTTTCTGTTCGCCCTGAGGTGTCCTATGGATGTACCAAGTTTCATTTTTCTACGTTGGAAAAAGTTACTTTCACTTTCCATAGGCCCAATGTATTTTGACTTTGTAGGGTCGCCACTGAGTCATTTTTCATATTTTTTTCGCGACTTCAAATACATAAATTTTTCGCCGAGCTTGAAGTCTGGGACCAATAAAAATGACTTTTAGTTGCACGTTTACTGGGTCAAATTGAGGATCATTTTGCAGAAAAATTATAATAAAAAAATATACCAAATTATAATAAAAAAAATATAACTCGAGCAAAAAGTCTAGAAAAACACTTGTCTCTTTACATACATGTGTTTAGCTCATTTTGCCCAAGTTTGGTGTCTGTGGAATGAAGCAGCTATTTTCTGAGTTCTTTTAAAAAGAGGTGTATTTTAAGTCGGTTCACATTTTCAATTCAAAATGGCCGCCTTCCCGTGTGTGATAGGGTGTGGTCCCCATTGGCTTTTTGTTCATAAGCCCATGCTGGATGTGTGTACCAAGTTTCATTTGCCTACGACAAACTAAAATTTTCACTTCCCATTGACTTTTTCCAAATATTTGGGACGTTGCTATGGCAACACATTTATAGATAGGGGTGGTTGTCATTGGCTTTTATGCTCGTCATGACATAAGAGATGTGTGTACCAAATTTTATGTCTCTATGACAAACTAAATTCTTGGGTCCCATTATAAGTTTGTAGGGGCGCTGGAGAGCCATTTCTAAAGATAACCCTTTTATTTACATATTTTTGTGTTCAGGTCATGAATGTGCACAAACGCCTTTTGGGTCCAACTCGATCCGAGAAGCTGTTTGAGAGTTAAGAGACGCTTTTATTTTCACAAAATGGCCACCTCGTTACAGGCTTGCCACACCCATACCCGATAAGATATCAACAACAAAGTCACAACTTTGGTTGGCACATGTCTAGATGATACTCACCAAATTTGGGGCCATTTAGATTAAAACACAATGATTTGCATCTTTCTGCGCAAGGTGCGAATTTAGTGGCCGCGCCTTTCATCCCCACATGGCGGACTTCCTGTTAAGTTTAGGGTGTGACTGTCATTGACTTTTCTGTTTGCCCTGAGGTGTCCTATGGATATACCAAGTTTCATTTTTCTACGTTGGAAAAAGTTACTTTCACTTTCCATAGGCCCAATGTATTTTGACTTTTCTAGGGGCCGCCACTGAGTCATTTTTCGTATTTTTTTCGGGACTTCAAATACATACATTTTTGCCGGGCTTGAAGTCTGGGACCAATAAAAATGACTTTTAGTTGTTCGTTTACTGGGTTAAATTGAGGATCATTTTGCAGAAAAATTATAATAAAAAATATATACCGAATTATAATAAAAAAATATAACTCGAGCAAAAAGTCTAGAAAAACACTTGTCTCTTTTACATACATGTGTTTAGCTCATTTTGCCCAAGTTTGGTGTCTGTGGAATGAAGCAGCTTTTTCTGTGTACTTTTAAAAAGAGGTGTATTTTAAGTCGGTTCACATTTTCAATTCAAAATGGCCGCCTTCCTGTGTGTGATAGGGTGTGGTCCCCATTGGCTTTTTTGTTCATAAGCCCATGGTGGATGTGTGTACCAAGTTTTATTTGCCTACAACAAACTAAAAATTTCACTTCCCATTGACCTTTTCACATTTTTGGGACGTTGCTATGGCAACACATTTATAGATAGGGGTGGTTGTCATTGGCTTTTATGCTCGTCATGACATAAGAGATGTGTGTACAAAATTTTATGTCTCTATGACAAACTAAATTCTTGGGTCCATTATAAGTTTGTAGGGGCGCTGGAGAGCCATTTCTAAAGATAACCCTTTTATTTACATATTTTTTGTTCAGGTCATGAATGTGCACAAACACTTTTTGGGTCCAACTCGATCCGAGAAGGCGTTTGAGAGTTAAGAGACGTTTATTTTCACAAAAATGGCCACCTCGTTACAGGCTTGCCACACCCATACCCGATAAGATATCAACAACAAAGTCACAACTTTGGTTGGCACACGTGTCTAGATGATACTCACCAAATTTGGGGCCATTTAGATTAAAACACAATGATTTGCATCTTTCTGCAAGGGGTGCGATTTTAGTGGCGCGTTTCACCCCACATGGCGGACTTCCTGTTGAGTTTAGGTGTGACTGTCATTGACTTTTCTGTTTGCCCTGAGGTGTCCTATGGATATACCAAGTTTCATTTTTCTACGTTGGAAAAAGTTACTTTCACTTTCCATAGGCCCAATGTATTTTGATTTTGTAGGGTCGCCACTGAGTCATTTTCGTATTTTTTTCGGCGACTTCAAATACATAAATTTTTCGCCGAGCTTGAAGTCTGGGACCAATATAATGACTTTTCGTGCATGTTCACTGGGTCAAATTTAGGATCATATGGGGAGAAGAAGAAAAAAAAAAAAAAATCCGAGCAAAACAATAGGCCCTCCCGGCCATCACCGGCTCGGGCCTAATGATATTTTAAACACAGCTAAACCAGCTGTGTGTGCAACACCTCTCCATGGAAGTGTCGTTTGGTGAGCAGGAACTGTTTTGTTTAGTGACTGACATAATGTTTTGTCCTGGTGTTGTTGTGTTTGTAATATAGTTATCCATGTTTCCTGTTGACAGAATAAGTATTATTAAAATAATGGATCTCTGTGTTTATGTTTGTGAGAATACTTTCTTTTTATTATTTGAATTTGATATATTTTATATTTTCTTCCTCAGGTTTGTGTATATATAAATTAAGGGTTTAATTTAATGACATCTGAATATGATTTTTTTTTTCAGGACAGATATATGAGAGACTTAAGTGGAATGGCATGTATTGAAATTATTATGGTTATTTATGAGTTTTAATGGTTTTGAGACACTGCTATAATATATTTCTTTAGGTTTTCAATGTCAAAATAAATGTTTCAAGCTTTGAAATACTTGTGTGTGTTTATAGAAAGTTTAAATAAAAAATAAAAAAAATCAATCGGATTTGAAAACATTTTACTGTGTGTTTCTAGAGTTAGTGAAAATGAAAAAAATATTCATTCCATCAGATTGCCTAGATTGTGCAAAGGACAAAGACACTTTAATCCAAAGCGACTTACATTAAGGTTCCATTCACCAGTGTTACAGCTGGAACACCACTGGAGGCAAGGAGGGTTAAGTGTCTTGCCCGAGGACACAACGTCAGTATGAACTGTGGGGAGAGCGGGAATCGATCTGCCTACCTTCCGGTTGAAGGATGACCGCTCTACCACTGAGCCACTGCGCCCCTACACTTAATACTGCACATTCTTATAGCCTCTGTATATACGTTGTAATATTGGGACTATTGAGAGTTCTAAAGGTTAAGATGTAGCGACTATTTTACCGTTACAGACATAAACAACATGGAGCTGCTCTGATTGGATACAACTGCAGTGGATTAAGCTAATCACCCACCAGGTATTCATTTGAAGTACCTGCCCTTTTGCAAACGCTTTCAATGGGAGACCTCCCAGATGGTTCTGTAGAGCAGTTCCATCCTGCATGGGTCAGGTTAGTATAATAGACTTGTAAGAAAAACTGACACTAGATTCAGAAAATATGTCAAGAAAAAAAAAAGATTCTTGCAAAAATGCAAGGTAACACAGGCATAATGATCACCAAATCAAAGAAGCAAAATGACAAAAATGTACTCAAATGACCTCAGGGGTCGCTGGGGGTTACAACTTCACAGGCAGGTTTTTTTTTTTAAAGATAAAAGCAGTGACAGTTCTGCACAATCTTTGCAAGTAGTAGATTTTTTATTTTAGAAAGATTTGTATTTATTTCATATTTTTATGTCAGACGTTGATGTTTGAAACATACAGACATTGGTTTTCATCACACATTCAGCTGATTTAGTTGAAGTGATATACCGTGCTATTGCTTCATGTTCAGTATTGATCTCTCAGAGCTCATGGACACGTGTTGATGTGGACAACGTGATGAAAATAAATATGTTTCCATGAGATTTATGCCACTGATCTGCAGTCTGAGCACAACCCTCAATACAAACGGAGGATAATCACCTGTTATACTCACTAAAAGGCAGATTATCTGGGGATTGTTCCATTGATCATGGATTTAAAACATGAGCTTTTGATATTCAGAGGAGGACTAGAATCATGGTTGAGATGCAAGATAGTTGTAACTGCATTATAGTATAATAAATTAGGATCTGCTTTATTTCTGAACAGCTATACTTAGCCTTGACAGTTTCATTTTGAATAGTGTATAATTGTATTAACGGAAACCAGTACAATCGACACTCAAAGATGTTTCATTTTTTATTCAAATGATTTGTCAGATTCAGATAAATGTAACTATAGATCAAGATTCAAGATTGTTTCATTTTTAAACAGATTAAAATGTGTGCGCAGTTTAAAAACCCCTGGCATTACATCTTTTACATTTTACAGTTGTGAATTGGGGCCTTAGAACCGAAAGCTTTACAGGACAAAAAGACTGCCATATTTTGATCTGACTTAAGTGCTGTAAAATGCGAACTAAATGATCAAATTTAAATACACAGATGACTATTGGAAGAACTGTGTATTAGTCATTAAATATCTATTTTGTTTTACATTTTTTAATTTGACAAAAAGTCAGATACACCTTTTTGGCTTAATGTTTAATGCCATTTTTAATCAGTGCTGTAAAGCAGTTATAAGCTCTTAAATTGACTTAGGCACTGACTGACTCTTATGTTCAGAGATATGCTCTCAGCCCTTGAAATAGCAGCTTAATTTTATTTAAGTGTTAAAGTGTTTAAAGGCTAAGTGAATGTGAGCTGATTGCGGTCTTAGTCTGTAATGTATGTAGCATAGCCTTCTAGTAGAGCGAACAGTAGGTGAAGATGTCCCCCCCACACACACCGGTTGAAGACGGTGACAACAGATGGGCTCAGTCACTCTCTTCAGTCACCTGTGGAGGGAGAGGCGGCAGTAGGCCTGTTTCAGAAAATTCCTGATACACTCTTTGGTACTTGAAACAAGAAACAGAGAAAAAGGACTGTTTCCACAATCATCTCTTTTGTTTCATTCAGACTGATGCACAAGTTGTTGGCTATGTACCAATTCTCCAGATCATGCAGTTCTTTCCAACTCGTCCTCTGCAAATTTCACAATGGTTATTTCAAATATGCAGCACAATCAGAGGTCAGCAGCGTGTCTGTCTTCTGTACAGATATTCTGAAGGTGAAAAGCTGCACTTTCAAAGGACCTTACCCTTGCTTTTAATATATTGTGTTAGTGATAATACGTTATATCCTAAAGAATGCAGTTCCTCCCATCAGCTTGAATTCTCCACAGTGACTGTGCTCTGAAAGCTTTAAAGACTGAAAAATGTGCTTTGACCGTAAAATCTGACCCAACTCTAGTCCAGGTTTATCTGACATTGTTGTATGGACCACACAAAAAAGTCTCAAACTCTCGACCCTTGTCTTTTTAATTGACACAGTCGTTCTGAAATATGAAGCACTTTTCTGTCAGCTGTTCCCAAATGCTTTATCTGTCTGTGTGTTTGTGCGGCTGGAGCTTAGCATAAAAGATAATGCATCAATGGAGTATTTACAACGGCAAAAGCAACCAGAGTAAAAAGGGAGCTGTAGAAAGACTTCTGTGTAGGTTACAAGGACTTGGCAGGCACCGTTCGAAACAGCTCTGCTACAGTGGAAGTGAAATAAGCTGGTAAGTCTTATTGTATTAAATAAAATAATGGTTTTGTGAGTAATGTCTTGCACTGAAAGGGATTGTTTCACTGCTATACGACAAGTAGCCACTGGTGGAATTGAAGACATGAGATTTAGGGCAGTATCATGTTGCATTCTTATAATTGGTGCATAAAAGCTAATGTGGCTTTACACATCCAACTAGGAATTACCTAAAACATTAAGAAGTAAACTCTGGCTAATCAAAATCAACTAGATCCATGTCCCATTACTGAGTGGGTAGATGATATGACTGAGTGGCTCTGCATTTATGGGTCTGAAATTTACTTGAATGTGTTTATTAAGAGTAAGGCTGTGCAGTTAAATGAGATCTTAATTTTGATTACAAAACCTCTGTAATCAAGAAAAAAACTATTACTTTGTCACATTCTGTTGTGCACGTTATTTTGGCAACACTTGTTTTCCACAAGATTAAGTTTAGTTTTGTCTATATCTTATAAAATTCGGTATTTCCATAATTGTAGAAGTGCACTACACCTTCCTGCTCTCGGACAAGGCAGACGTCTCCCTCTGCTCCTCCTGCTCTCTGCCTTCAGTGTATGCTTTGTTTCGTCTCGTCATTCTAAATTTCTATTATTTCTTTGACTCCACTGCTGGCTGGACTCCTAAGAACAGAAATGGATCTGATTACCTGGTCTCTGAGCGCAATTGACACATCTTTTTCACAAAAGAAGGGTGCACCGGGGGAACCAATTTGCCCTGACAGGACCTTTGCAGCAGGCTATGCTCACAGGACGCCTGGAAGAACTGGCAAGTTCTGTGTTTAGAACAAGCCTCTCCCATGGTACCTCTTAAATGGTCGTTGTGTAAGGGCGCCGCCATACGGTGATTTTACAGCAAAATACAGCGATATACATCCGTCCACCAGAGGGCAGGCTCCAAAAGCGGAAATATAAGGAGAAACCCAATGGCGACTTTACAAGAGTAAAACTCATGTTTACAGCCTGGTACAAAAGATGGCTCCTGGTCTCTAGAGCTAAGTTTTTACTGTGTGACAACTCTGGGGGGGGGGTGAATTTTTGAAAATTACGTTGGTTTATGCTATCTAAAACTATTGATTTACTATGGAGTAAAACCCGAAAAGCCCGGATGTAATGGCCATTTTATTGCCCATTCGTAATGCAATATTGGTGAATATGGGACCAATGGGCGGATATCATCCATAATTATACTATCTATGGTTTAGAAGTTCTGTCTGTGGAGAATGTTGAGGATTTATTTCTTTTTGGATTTATAATAGTGGGATTCCTGCTCATTGGTCTGGGGACTGCCTTATCGCAAAATTTGTAAGACAGCTGCCTTTAAAGTTACCCAGCCGCTGTCTGCTGAAATTAAACAGTGCTTCTGTGGCGTTAGTGACAGACTGAAGGGATTTGAACAGAGAGACACACAGTCCGAGGAGCTGACTGACATCTCAGCACGGACTGTGGACATACAGAAAAGACAACACCGAGAGTCAGACCTGTGAGCTACTACGCAGCTTAACGGATATGAAGGGGTTACATCCAGAGAATAGTGGACAACATCTAGAAACAGACCAGTGAGCTGCTACGTGGTATTACAGGCCTTACCATGGAACAGGAAACATCAAGTTTACTGGACACACGCACTTGACGCTGAGAACCAGAACTGATTGATTATGATCCGGGATAAATTACCGAAGATCTAAATATATAAATTACAAATTTCTGTCTCCTTTGCCCAGTCTCTTCCCTCGATAAGAAGCCTACCCTGCAGCTGGGTCTTATCTTATCCTCTTGACACTTCCCGTTCTCCCATCAAGGACAAGGCCACTGGCTAACTCCAACAGCAGCCTAAACACCGCCCCACAGAGGCCTTGGCTACAATCCTAACAACAGCCTTTCCAAACCTGCCATTTTGACACCTGTCTTATTTATTTATTTAAAGTTAAGGATGCCTAAAATGTTGAAAAACTATCACAGCCCAAATAACCGATAGACTAATCGTTTAATCGCAAATAATAGATATACTGTATAATATAATAGATATATTAATCAATAAAAAAATACCTGCCTTTGGTTTAATTTATTCTTTGGAGCTTTGTTTCTGTAGTATGGTTGTGCTCTACAGATTTAGTTGCAAACTACAGCTGTTCATTAAGTTAAAGGGTTGTTGCTGATTACAACTTAGTGGCAATGAGGTCTTAAAATATTTTTAAAAGGTCTTTAAAAAGTCTTAGAGGTATTGAAATTAACTTCAGGATTCCTGCATAAACCCTGTTTATGTTAATTGGTACAGCCATATACAAAACTGTTATTTTTATAGTCAAAAAACATCTTATTACTGGTTTTAATTTGCTGCTTTGTCAAAGTGAAAGTCACAGCCCAGCTCTTCCGTAGTGATGTCATGGGTCTATGGTGCTGGATGAGTCACACCAGCACAAGACATCTAAGCTCCAGATCAAACAAGGACAGTGAGGGAGTCTCCAAACCTTCAATCATGTGTCTTTGAAGATTATCATAAATAAATTTGTACAACATTGTATGTCCCACAAAGGTTTTACTGTTATTTCAAAAATAAAACCCTTCCACCAATGTTTCACCAACTCTCCCAGCTTGTCTAAAGGGATTCTTGGTCTGTTGCCTACAGCTCATATTAGTAAGATCGCCTTGTGCCGTTTAGGATTTTTGGATAAACCTCTTTGATTTCTCGGCTAAATGCAGATATATGCAGATAGAGCCCCGCTAATGCCCGGCTCTCACCATGTGAGCGTCACCTCTTGGAAGAGTGGCAGCGTTTTTTGTTTTTTTTGAAGCCGCACACACAGATCTGGTTTAGTGCTCAGGATGAGATGCAGGACTCCTGGTGTGAAGTTCTGCTTCATTTATTCCTTGATGAATTCATCAGCCATTCTGTGGCTCGCCTCCTTCCTGTGAAACGACGGCATTAGCATAAATCTGCATCAAGCTTAGAAAAGGCGACAGTGCTCAGTCTAACGCCCAAACTTGCAGAAAAAGTTGGACAGCCGTCACATTTCGAAAGCTAAAAATACATCAGCATTCCTCATCTGCATTTCAAAAGTCACTGACGCTGAGTGATATTCTTCAGACAAGCTGTTAATCATTTTGTTTCATGCTTTGTGTGAAGTTGGTAAGAAGTCATCCATAGGCGGCTTCTGCTGTTGTGCAGAGGCCCAATCTGTCGCATCAGACGCAGCAAAGGTCTGATAATAAACATGTTTATTTTTACAACAAAGAACAACAAATTAACTCAAAGGCTTCAAGACAAAAAGGAACATGAAATAATTACAAAAGAATAAAAAGATGAAGTTGCAAAATAAAATGAAACCGGCTAATAATGCAAGATCTAAATAAATACTTATGAAGAGTGGGTCTGTGAGGAGGAGATTAGCAAAATTTAAGCAATAGTTCACTCTTTCCTTATTTGGTAATGTTACTTAATATGATATTTAATTTTATTATTATATCCTTTATTTAACCAGGTGAAACCTCATTGAGATTAAAAATCTCTGTTCTAAGAGTGACCTGACCAAGATGACAGCATTACACACAGTTCCAGACAAATACAAGACATCAACAAAAACATAAATAACAATATTTACAATCAAAAGTTACAAAGTCAATGTGTGCAAGTTCAAAAACAGTTACCTTTACCAAGCTCATTGAGTTCACGCTTCTTTATAATAGATTTAAATTCTCCTAAAGTCACAAGTTCAGATAGGGGCAGTGTACTGAACTGCTGCCTTACCCAACTCCGATCTGACTCTGAGAACCACCATCAGTATGTTCTTCTGAGAACGCAGAGCATAATGTTGTTGATTTTTACGCATGTATGTGCAGAGGTAAGATGGGAGGAAACCAAGAATACATTTATAAATGAAAATCAGCAAATGAGAACACCTGCGAACATACAGGGATGGAAAATCAGCTGCAGCATAAAGTGTACAATGGTGAACACGATTTCCACATCCAGTCATAAAACGTAAAGCACAATGATAAACAGTGGCCAGCTTTTTTAAAAGATGATCAGATGCATCAGATTCATAAAAAAAGAGATCGCCGTAATCCAATAAAGGTAAAAAAGTTGCAGAAATTAAACGTTTCCTGGTATAAACAGAGAGACACGATTTGTTTCTGAAAAGAAAACTGAGCTGTTGCCACTTTTGCCTATAAACGAACTAACCGGCTGCTTAGGGCCCCGTGGCCTGTAGGGGGCTCCCTCCAGCGTTTGTTGATTTGACTGATCCAACAACTTAACATTGTACTTTGACCATATACTACAATTGAGCTCCGTTTCTCAGTCATAGCTTCTCTCTTAAGTCCAAATTGCAATAAAAAAATTGGTTTGAACCAAATAATAATAATCAACCAAAAACAATTTTTATAATGGAAACTTTGGCCAATCACATGCTCAGATATGCAGTTTGTCTACAGTTCGTCAACAAAGAAGAAATGGCTGCTTAAAATCCAGAGATAGTGTCTTTTTTCTAGCAGGCCATATAAGAAGAATAACAGAAAGAGAAAAGGGAAGAAACACAGAAATAAATAAATATTGAAAAAGCTTTTATGTGATGTTTATTGATATACGCAGGATCACATTGGTCTGATCCTGAACTCATTAAATGTAATAAAACCAAGAAAGGTAGCTAACAGTTGGGTAATCAGACCAGGGTCAAACCATTCTGCATTAAACATGGGTTAATAGTATATCATCTGAGCAGCAGTGATGAACTTCTGCAACTTTGAATGGCATAAAATCTGTCTTTGTTTGTTGAAGATTGTTTATTCACAGCTCTAGAAGCGAGGAGGACTACTTTTTTTCTGATTTTCTACCTTACCTCAAAAAAATGAGTTCAATGCTTTGCATTTGTTTAAGCCCTTTTTAAAGCCCCATTCCTGCAGTTTAGGACAATATTAACTGAATAGAACTAAATTTTGTAAAATGTCATATAAGTATGTATTAGTAAAAGCAACAAACCTTTTTCAACAACAGCTTGTCAAGGCAAGGCTACCATAGCTCTTCACATGCAAAAAAAGGACTGTGAGGTTTGTATTTGTAATCTGCCAACAAATATCACCAAAAAAAGCCCCAAACTACACCCTACCAGTAATATGTACCAGAAATTTATTTTGCCTCAGCTTTTGTACCCCTGTAACATTTATCTACAATATTGCAATGTTTTAATTTGCCAAAGAAAGCCATGATGTCAAACACAATGCAGCAGCTGTGGCTCTAGGAAAGTGTGGTGTCGAGAGCCTATTGTTTGCAGGTTGACCCTTGGCATACATAGTCATTTAGTGGGTAAATGGTAAATTCTGCATTATACCTTATATTTCCTGCCTGCAGCCTTTGGTTCGACAAACATTTAGAAGCTGCCTTTTCTTGCTTCTGGCTCTGACCCAGAATCAAAACATTCATTGAGTATGCCTGAATATTTACAACGGCTACACAAGTGTAAACACCTGCAAGACACTGTGTATTCAGAGAAAACATGAGAAAATGTGGGAAAAAAGCCTGCTCCATATCTACCAGTGTTTTGACCCAGACTGTTTTTTTTTACTTTCCCACACTCCAGACGGTAACAAGGCCGATAAAACAGAAAAGAATATGTTGTTGGTGTGGATTTGAACTGAACAATGGCAGAGTGCAACCTTTGGGCTTTCATCCTTTCAATGTTTACTTGTTTTCTCCCACGATTCTCACACCATGATCCTCCTCAAAAACACAGCACAACAAATGATGTAATATAAATGCCAGGGGCTGTTCATGGTATGTGGTTACTAAAAAGTGTGTTTTTTTCCCCCCCGGTTCTTTATTTTCCTCAACTTATAACAAGAAAATACTACTTGGACAAAATTTTGACATTTTAGAGCATGTGTAGTAGGCACAAAGTGACACAGTGACCTCTGTAGACAACTTAAATAAAGATTTAGTGGGAGCGTGTTTGTGTTCCCACAGCTCTTTGTTCCCAGAGCCTATCCCAACTCTATGTCCCCACAATTTGATTTGTTCACTTAGCTTCATTACATGCTAACCATTTAAAATTGAAAATTCCATAGGCAAAGGGCACAAGTTGACATAGCCTTTTTAACTTTCAAAATCTGAAATGTTGAGGTCTGTTCAGGAGCTTTGCAAAGGCAAATAACTGGAGCTTGCAAAACAAAGCTAATATAGTGCAAGGCTTTTCACAGAAACTGGCGTGAGCAAATCTATTCTTCTACCGGATACAGAACTGACTGACAGGTGTGAAGGCCCAACCCCATGTATTTCCCTCTGTTGGGGCTAAATGTATTCAGCCCAGAGGCTTGAATTTAGGAAAATAATAGAGATGTGGAGTGAGCTTTATTGTACTTTTGAAAGCCATGGGAAAAGTTGGTGTTGTCTTGTCATGAAATCTTTTCACTGAGTCCAAGCCCTTTTTATAAATATACCCAATGAGAAAAGCGTAAACAGCATGCGTCATCAGTCTCACTTTGTTGATCTGGATTACAGCTCAAACAACTTTCCAGCGACTTTGACATCTAATGCATTCATCTATTCCCGATCTGTTTACTCACAGTGTGAGCTCTTACCAGTCTGGTATAATATTTGTCCAAATGCCTGCTGCTTATTCGAGAGTGTATTTCTATCAGACTAAATGAAACGCTGCAGTGTTTCAGCTCCAATAAGTCAGAACAGTGGGTAATAAAAGTCCGCTGCACTCAAATCCTGTCTGTATATCTTCATAGTGCTCGGATATTATCATGCTTCCATCTTTTCCATTTTCTGCTGGCTGGATTTAAATTTCAAAAAGCGACTTTGCTAAAAGTGTCTGTTCCTGAGCAGCTGGGGGATCAAACTTCTTGTGCTGCTTTCTACAAAGATTTCACTTCAAAGGCCGGCGTCTATCTTGCTGGGTGTGGATGGCGCGCGTTTGAAGTCCAGTGGGTCAGATGGTCAGGAGCGTAATGAGTCCAATCAAACTTCAAACATGAAAGACTCATTTGGATCTGCTTCAGCAGGATGTAGTGCATAATACAGGCTGGCTTCAGAAGACACAATTACATTCAGTCATACAGTCTGATTGAAGAGGCAAAGAGGTCTATTTTTCTTTGTGTTTGGTCCAAATAGGTGTTTAATTGTTAGGAATACTATATGCATGACTCAATTATATTTCAGTTTCAAAAGGACACTGTATTATGGGATTAGATTGAAAAAACACAAATTAATTTTAAGCAACATTATGTACCAATTCAAGAATTGCCCCTTGCAAATTAGTTGCTGAGCTGTCTGCAAAAGTTCTGCTGCAGATTTTCATGGGAGTATTAAATGTTGTTATGCCATTATGACACTTTTTAGATCCCCTAGTTCACTTCTATATGTGCATTTTAAATGGTGAGGGGCCCTTTAGCTGTGGGGCAGGAGTCCTAACCACTCAACATGACAACCCATCTCATTGTGTTGCTTGTGTATACCTGACATGTGAAGAGCTATATGTTAGGAGATATATGTTCTCATGAGATGCTAACTAGGATGGGACAAGATTTTGTGCTACTGATCAAAATCTGGCTATCTTGTGATATCAGCTGATGGAGTGTGAGGGTGAAATAAGCATTGAAGATGCCCCTGCCACTTTTAAATCACCTGTGTGCAGGGCCGCGGGAAGTCATTTTGAACAGGGGGTGCTGTGAAAATTTTTTTTTTTTTTTTTGACAAAAAACCTATGAGCCTATAGGCCTATTTAAAATATATTTAAAAAATAAATACATTGAGATTTACTACTTTATTGTCATATACACTTAAATGCACAGCCAGCCAGGGTCTGAAACACACAGACATCAGTTCTCAGATATGCGCAATGCGCTATTAATCTGAAGCAGAAGCAGAATCAGAAATAATAGTTTAATAATCGAAAGAAAACTAAATAATTACTTTCATTACAATTTCAGATAGCCTATACATACATGCAACTTATTTAGATACAACAAAAATAATATTACAACAAAATATAATATTAATCAAACTTCACAATAACGCTAAAACAATGCTATCGATTTGGTCAGCTGGCTTGAGTCACTGCACGTTTATGTCACACGCAACTCTATTAACTCCAAAATCTTTTTACGCACACCACAAGGAAATAATCTCCGACTATTTAAGCAATTTGTTTATTGAACAGTTCTCCACATCCATTACGCAAAGAACACACGAACGAAATAATACTCTCATCTCCATCCCCACCACCTTACAAAAATACTATAGTGTACTACTTACAATTGCTTGGCTAGTCAAAGCTGATCCCACACTTGTTGCCAAAAAATGTTACAAGCGCGGCAGCACCATGCTCTTACCTGAGCTACATGCAGGCGGGGTGCACTGGTTACAGGTGTCCAAATGTCGAGGTGCGCTCTGGGGTCGTGAAGATAAAGTCTCTCATGAGGGGACGAATGTCCAGGGAGTTCAGAATGTCTGTGTTGGTATGCATCAGCGAAAGGTGTGTGAGTCTTTTCTGGGTCATGGTGCTGCGTACCCATGTCTTCAAAAACGCAAGGTGGAGAAAGGGCGTTCGGATGAGGCCACGGAGATGGGTAGTCAGTCACAGACATAACTCTATCAGTTTTTCTATCTCTGAAAACATGACTCTTGTTTGTGGCTGGAGCTTTATCAAACATGATGCTACATATTGGACTGTGACACACATAAACCCTCTGTCTTTTGTGACATCGGCGAGCTGCTTGGCGATGCTTGGCCTAAGCATTTTGAGCTGGAGTTCAAGGCGGTGACCTGCCTGCCTGACGTTGACCACGTAACTTCCGAACCTGTGTTGATTAGTCCTCAAAATATGAAATTAAAATCCAAAAGAATACGTAATAGCCTACGTGTGTCAAAATCATTTTCTAAAATATTCATAAGGAATTTATAAATTGTGCAAAATATTTTAATAGGCCTACATTTTTTTTAATCTCCCTCTCGTCACTAGGGGGTGCTGCAGCACCCCCAGCACCCCTACTTCCCGCGGCCATGCCTGTGTGGCAACATTTTCATTCCTGTGGAAATACAAAACGACAAAAGAGTGAAACAAAACACAATCAAATTGCATTCATTGGAAAACTCAAACTCCCCAGTACATGTATGTATCTTTGGACTGTGGGAGGAAGCCTGTTTGGCCAGAGTGAATCCACTATTGCACAGGGAGGACATGGAGACTCCACACAAAAAGAAAATTGTCTTTTAACCATTTTATTTTATTCAAATATTCTTTGTTCCATGTCCATGTGAGTCCTGTCTAAAATGGCTAACATCATTTTTGCACATATACTCTTACCATACCCTCTGAGGTTACAACAGAAGCATTTGGAGCCTTTTAGTAAATGCTCCAATGAGTACCTTTCTCTTGAAAATAACAGAAGCCATTAGTGTTGCCCTCTGCTTCTACCCTTCTCTAATCATACCTCTATGGCACCAGAGGTGTAAAGAGTACCTGTGAGCCATACTTGAGTAAAAGTATAGATACCTTACTGTAAAAATTACTCCACTACAAGTTACAAGTCACCAATTTAAATACGACTTGAGTAAAAGTCTTAAAGTATCCCATTTTAAAAGTACTTAAGTATTTTACTCGTACTGAATGTTGGATCAAAGATGCACTAGACCTCAACACAAAGAGATATTGTTGGTCAGTTAAAAAGAAGAAAGTTTATTTATGAGGTTTTACTTCCTAATATAGAAAAGAAATTGAACACCTCAATATTTCGACATGGCAGAACAAAAACACAGATTAAACAAGTCTGTCCAAGTCAAACTCAAGTGCTCAAAAAAAGGCAAAAGTAAAACATAAAAAAAAAAAGGTATTTTCAGTAAAATGGACAAACAAAAACAAAATTAAAAAAGTCGAATCAGGGCTGGCACTCAGGGGCGCAACTACCCTGTGCTAGAGGGCTATGCAGCAACAATTTTGGCCAGTTCTCAGCCCAATACTAGTAATAATGTTGCTACCAAACATTCTAGAGCACTCTCTAGTTCGTAATAAATTGTACCATGAGCCATGTGTATATTATATATTATATACATATATACTTATATATATGTTTTTAAATTATATATATATATATATATATATATATGTTTAAAAAATATAGCACAGACCTTTATAGAGAGAGAAAGAGATGTGAGCCTGTAATTAGACCCAACAGATGTATGTCTGACAGCACAGCTAACATCAACAGCTAATGCTTAAACAAAATCTATTAATGATTCCATGGTCAACCAGACTTATTGCATAAGTTGTGTTTTTCAGCTTCTAGTCATTTTTTGTGCATGCTACCTTATATTTACCTGTATTTTACCTTAATAAAATTGAGATATGTCATGCATAGGATTGGTACCATAAGGTTTAACCAAAATCTAAATGTAGCTTGTAGCAACATTAACTTAATTAATAAAGTTAGCAAACACTAACCAGTCTGTTAACATTAAGCCTCCAAGTTTGGAGCAAATCTTTGCATGATATCTTGGTAAACCAGAGATATTGCATTAGTTGTTTTCCAAATGATTGTAATTAATTGTACATTAAGCTAGCATTAATTTAAACCCCATTTGGCTGCTATATTTCCAGTGTTAGCAAACGCTAGCTAGTCTGTTAACATGAATATTGCAAGGCTCCAAGCACAGACGTCACACTTTAAATCCTACACGCCATCTCCTTTTCCCTCTTTCTTTTTCTGTTTGTTGCCCCTGACAGCTTTTTTGCTTTATCCATCTTTCAAAGACAACTGTGTGCGTACTGTGACAACTGTACGTACCTGCGAACTCTGCGTGCTCAATGCGCCCCCCCGACAGCCACGCCCACTGCAAATATCCATTCCAATGAGGGCGCCTACTGTAGCCACGGCAGACAAAGTCAACTTGACGTGCACAAACACAATGTAGCGAGTAACGCTAAGTGTCAGTTCAAATGTAGTGGAGTAAAGAGTACAAGTATTCATTTAAAAATTTAAGTTGAGTAGAGAGTAAAAGTTGCTTATATATTTGATACTCAGTACAAGTACAAAGTATCCCAAAAAATACTTAAGTACAGTAACGAAGTTCATTTACTTAGGTACTTTACACCTCTGATCTTGCCTAAATAAAAATGTCTATAATTGGTTTTAAAATTGTACAAATAAATCTCTACAGTTTATTATCCATCAGAATAGCTTCAGAATACTTGTATCCATGCTTGAATGTGATTACAGCAAAGGTACAGGGTTTGTTGTGAACAAGGCCCGAGCAGCAGGAAGACAAAGGGAGAAAAAAAGGAACAGACAAATGAAAGTGGTGACAGCTGCAGAGTTGGAAGCTGGTTATTGGAGTGGAGATAGCACCAGTTAAATCAGCCATCTTTGAAGTTGTGCAGGTAGACGTGGATGTGTTGGTCGTCAAAATGTGTGTGTGTTTGTTGTGAGTTTTAACACAGGATGAGGCTGGGTGCAGTAGGGGGCTGTCAGAGCACAAACACAACAGTAAACAGTTGTTCATTTAGACAGGTAATTATCCCCATTGAAATATTACGTCTTGTGCTGCAGAACCATTTATACCAGGGGTCCCCAAACTTTTTCCAGTGAGGGCCACATAACTTTTCCCTTCTCTGATAGGGGCCAGGGTCAGTTTCTAACAGAAAAAGTGTGATAATCGCGGAGGTCCCTAAATGTAATAATTTATTGTTTTCCAGAAAACACGCTGACACTCCAGCGCACCATACATATCCAAATATTAATAACCCTTTCTGAGATCAAATAACCCTCTCTGGGTTCTTCACAGAATAAAATAACACAGAAAATATATAGTTGCTCAGGGGCCGGGTCAAATGTGGCGTGGGTAATTTCCATGGGCCGCAGTTTGGGGACCCCTGATTTATACCATTGTACCATATTGTAATATTTTTAAAACATGTTGTTGTAGTGCATTTCAGACAGTTTTAGAATGCAAAGGTCTTGGCTGCAATGACCAGTGTGAATGGATACCTCTATGATGTGTCAGTTGATACTGACATATCAACTGACATGCTGACCAACTAGTATCAACAGACTGTACCTGATATTTTTTTTCCTTCTCGTTGGAGAAAAAGCTTTAAACCCCAAATAGTTCTGTTTATTGCAAAAGCAATCATTTGTGAAAAAACAGGCTTTATGGTCCCCTCTACTTTTTATTATAAGGGATTGTAATAATAGATTAGAACACAATACTCAGGAATGGAAAACCTTAGTCAATCATATACTCGTAAAACCACATGCTCAAAAAAGCAGCGCTCCCATTGGTCTACACCGACTGTCAAAAAAGTGTATTTTCATCGCTAAATATTTTCCTGAAAACTTTCTTCCATTTTTGTTCTTTGATACTTCTTCTTCTTCTTCTCTTTTTCATCACACAGAAAAACAGTTAAAAAAAAGAAAAAGTAGGCAACGCAAAACGTATATAATTATTAAATCATGTTTTTGTCTTTTTCTTTTTTGGTGACAGAAAACTTACAGGGTTTTTGGGTCAAAGCTGTACTTCAGTTTGCAATCATGTCAAATGAAAAAACAATCAATGGTTATATTTGAAGAAAAAGACCAAGTCCTGTGGCAGGAATTGGTCCAGTTTAATTTTTTTTAATAAAAGAGAAGCAGAGAAACATGGACGGTAAAAAGAAAATCATGTAGCGGAGCTTTCATCATGAACTTTATTTGGGTAATTGGGTTCTACCTCAGTTTTCTCTAGGTTTAAAGCTAAGATTTGTATTTGGATACGGTTTGTGACAATTAATATAATAGTACACTAAATACAGACTACAATTGACTTATCTTTATGGCTGCTTATTGTTGCAGACCATAATCTTTGTCATTGAGATTTTACAATAATAGTAATTGCACATACTCCATACAGGTTTTTGGTTTGTCTTTTTTTATTTTGACAATAATGATAGTATTATGCATTGAAAGTGGTGTTTCAGGAGGAGGTCTCAGGTCTTCTTGCTGAGTCTAGTTGGTGGCAGTGTATTGGCCCTGTCCATTTGAAGGTGCAAATGCTGCCAGGTCATTGTTACCTGTTGTGCTTGTTCTCTGCCTCTTATTTCTCCCCTTAAACAGACAAAAAACAATTGTTATACATCTATAACGACTTGTTATACTAATTGAAATGTGTCCAAGTTGCATGTAAACATTGTGTACTTACATTATTGCCACTGGGAGTCCAGCCAGGATGGGCATCTTCATGGAGCCGCCTTACTTTTTGAGCCTTTACATAATATTCAAATTGCTCCTCTTGAGATAACATCCTCCACTATTGGTAAAAGACAATGATTATAATATATGTATTCTATATATTTAATGTATTCTATATATTTAACAATAAATGCTTATGCTTCACAACAATGTCAATTTAAACTTACTCTTTGTCCAAGCACAATGTTCACTTGCTTAGAGTCTCTTATGTTGAGCTCAGCCATGATCTGGAGTCTGTGCTCATCCTTAAACAACATGAAGGAATTTGGTGGCCTCTTAACATAAGTAGAGTCATCTTTGTTGTCACGCCGACGTTTTCTGGAAGTGGACTCTTTGGTTGGTGGTGCAATTTTGGTGCAAAGTGCTTGTTGTAGCGGCACAGCAAACTGATTGGGCACATACTGTAAAATAATAAGGCTTATGTTAGTCATATGTAGACCTTATAACCACCAATAAAATGTTTCAAGTCCTCCCTGGCCTCATCATCTTTCCCTATTCTTACCTGACCCTGGTTTGTAATGCCTGCGTGACTATACTGCTGATTCTGCAGTGTCTGACTGTACACTGGCTGACCATATTGTTGCACTGGCACTGGTGCATTATACTGGCTGTACACTGGCTGACCATATTGTTGCACTGGCACTGGTGCATTGTACTGGCTGTACACTGGCTGACCATATTGTTGCACTGGCACTGGTGCATTGTACTGGCTGTACACTAGCTGGTTCTCCACTGGCTGACCATATTGTTGCACTGGCACTGGTTGACTTGATTGCCTATACACTGACTGGCTGCACTGCTGGCTGGTCCCTGGCTGAGTGTATTGCTGGTAGTATTGTTGAGGCTGATTAAATGGCACTGCTGTTTGGTCGTTGTACCCAATTATAGCAGACGAGGCGCCATTTGATTTAGAAGTAACCGGCCCATATGTGGTTGGAACTGCAGGCATGAGCCCTGCCCAAGATTCATTGTTCATCTGCGGCTCAGGATCTCTCAGCGCTTCAGGGTCACGATCCATCTGTGACTCGAGGTCTGTCAGAGGTTCAGTGTTCATCTGAAGTTCTTGGTTTGTCAGAGGTTCAGGATCAGCCAGAAGTTCTGGGTTGCTCTGAGGGACCTTGTCTTGAGGCTCATTATCCAAAAGTGGCTCTTGGTCCAGTAGTGGCTCAGTAGTAGTAGGAGGACACAGTGAAAGGCTCAAAGGTCTAAAAGCCTCTGCAGTATTGCCAAAATCAAAAGTGTTCAGAAAATGGACAATATCCTCTTCTATCTCTTTTAGCTGATGTTTTTCAGAATCTGTGTTCTGACTTTCAAAAGATGAAGGTAAGGTTGTAACCAGAGGCTGGGGGTCTTGAACAGTCGCGTCATCTTGAGGTTCTCCATCAAGAATCCTTACCAGATCCTCTAGAGAGTAACTGTCCAGACCGTTGAATACTGCATCCCTTCCAGGTGTTCCGCTGTCAGGCATTGTCTGCATGACTGGCAGAAACTCGCCAACCTCAAGCTCCGGATCATGTACAGGTACATGTTCCTCGCGAGATTGGGGGTCAGGGAAAGGCAAGTACTCCCCATTTAGCAGGTCATCATTAATAATCTGCATAATATCATCCCAGATGTCAAAACCTTCCATGTTTGCTGAGTCAGACGAGTTTGAATACGACCAGAAGAATGACTTGTTCTGACGTTTCCTGTAACAACCACAAAAGTCTGTTTCAGTAAACTACACCCGTCAACATTATATCATTATCATGCCTGACATCCTTTTACTAACTTATACAGTACATTTTCTTATCACTAAACAGCCTCTTTGGTCTTAAAAAACATCTTCTAAAATTTTTAGCAAGTTTACTGATACTACTTCAAGGTTAACACTAATATTTAATGTTTAAATATTAAAACAACATATTACACATAGTTTGCCAATCTATATTTAATGCTTAATAGTGGCACATGTGTCTTAAAAGGTCCTGCTCCCTCCAATCCCATGCTCTACCCCGGTATATTTGCATCACAGCAGGAAAATTCAAGACGTAACAACATATTACATCTTAAATATATTACACATACAATGTCAAATGGACCTGCACTTGTTTCTTTGATACACAAATATATACATGCAGTAAAAATGCAAATATAGCACAAAATCTCTGGAAAGTAGTTTACTGACAGTAAAAAAACAATAATTAGAGAAATAGATACTCACCTGTTTGACTCAGACTTGCGTTGATGACCTTGTTAAAAGTTTAGACTTGTTTTGTTTACGTTGAGTAAGTAGTTGAGAGCTTCAATGAAAGATGCGTATCGTTCAGTGTTCAGTGTGAAATGAACTGGCTTCTGAGCTATACCACAACTCGATAGAATTTGTTTTGTCACAGTGATGCGCCATTCCATTCTATGTTTAAAATGGTTGGCTTCTGTTCCTATGGCGCCGTGATTCAATATATGTTTACAGTTAAAAAACAAATGCATATATATATATATATATATATTTTTTTTTTTTAGTTAACATTTCAACATTGTTGTAGTGCAGAAAACTGTTGTGTAGAGTTTCTTTGGTATTTTGCAGCAGACTATCTTCCATTATTTTAGCTTCTTTACACAATACAACATGCTTTAGTGAATTGGTGAAGCTATTTGTCCATGGCATGTACAAACTTGAATCAATGAGCCCAATTATAGTTATAAAAACAAACAAAGCAATTTATTGTAATTTCTTTCTATTTCATACAGACAGTATATTACACATTTCAAAGCATTTTCAATTATATACAGTATAGTTGTGAAAACTGGGCAAACTGCACCAAGTCATCCCAAATTATCCTCAAATTTAATAATAGTAATCTCTAATTTACCCCAACCCCTTCTTATTACCCCTACCCCTTTGCCCCTCAAATGAAGGGGTAAAGGGTAGGGCTAAGATTATAGGGTACTGCTAAGAGCTGGGACAACACACCTGTAGGGCCCAGATGTATGATAAGAGCTATAATAATATAAGGTTTATAAAAGATGTCATATAAAATATATAACATAACATATAGTAAGTATTCATAATATAGGCTATATACTGTATAATCTTATAAAATTTATAATGTAGCCTATATTTACTATATAGTAGTTTGTATGTAGTCTATAGTACACAACATTATATTACGATAAGGTCTAATAATACATCCGTCATCAGTTTTTTGTGAGTATTTTGACTTGAGTCTTGCTCTGAACAGTCTCAGCTGCTGTTTCCTCAGTCCCTGTCTTAGAGTCCCTGTCTACAAGCAGTGTTGATCATCTTACTTTAAAAAAGTAATTAGTTACAGTTACACATTACTTTTCCCAAAAAGTAATTGAGTTAGTAACTCAGTTACCACATTGTAAAAGTAATTAGTTATTCAGAAAAGTAAGTGATTGAAGAGTAATAACACTATATACAGTATTTTAGAACATTTATTATTTATTTGAACTCAATAGATTGCAGTCTGTAATATGATATGCATAGGAATAAAAACATATAAAAAATAAATATTGAAAATAAAATTCAAGTGAAGAATTAAGACACAAATGTAAACTTGGGTAAAAAAAAACAAAAACAAAGGAAGATCTGGCCATTAAGTAGTGCAAATCTCTGTACCTGTATGTAGATTAAAAATCTCTTTTCCAAAAGTGACCTGGCCAAGACAACTGCATTACACAAGGTTTCAGACAAATACAAGACATTATCAAACACACAAATAACATTTACTATCAAAAGTTACAAAATCAAAGTCAATCTGTGCAACTTTAAAAGCGGTTCAATTTTTCAAGCTCACGTTTTCTTTTTTTTATAGATTTAAATTCTCCTAAAGTCACAAGTTCAGAAAGATTTAGGTCCTTTTGCAGTTCATTCCATGCACAGGGGGCAGTGTACTGAAATGCTGCCTTACCCAGAGGTGTAAAGAGTACCTGAAAGCCATACTTGAGTAAAAGTATAGATACCTTACTGTAAAAATTACTCCACTACAAGTTACAAGTCACCAATTTAAATACGACTTGAGTAAAAGTCTTAAAGTATCCCATTTTAAAAGTACTTAAGTATTTTACTCGTACTGAATGTTGGATCAAAGATGCACTAGACCGCAACACAAAGAGATATTGTAGGTCAGTTAAAAAGAAAAAAGTTTATTGGTCAATAAACCTCAATATTTCGACACGGCAGAACAACAACACAGATTAAACAAGTTTGTCCAAGTCAAACTCAAGTGCTCAAAAAAGGCATAAGTAAAACATTAAAAAAAGGGTATTTTCAGTAAAATGGACAAACAAAAACAAAATAAAAAAAGTCGAATCAGGGCTGGCACTCAGGGGCGCAACTACCCAGTGCTAGAGGGCTATGCAGCAACCATTTTTGCCAGTTCTCAGCCCAATACTAGTAATAATGTTGCTACCAAACATTCTAGAGCACTCTCTAGTTCGTAATAAATTGTAACATGAGCCATGGGTATATTATATATTATATACATATATAATGTTTTTTTAAGTTTTTACTACGTGACAACTCTGGGGGGGGTGAATTTTTGAAAATTACATTGGTTTATGCTATCTAAAAACTATTGTTTTACTATGGAGTAAAACCCGAAAAGCCCGGATGTAATGGCCATTTTATTGCCCATTCGTAATGACAATATTGGTGAAGAGGGGACCAATGGGCGGATATCATCCATAATTATACTATCTATGGACGCGTCTGCTCAGAGACGCACTGTAACCTCTAGAACCACTTCAGCCTCTCAAAAACGCACCCACCAACTCATCTGCAAACTGATAACGACAGTGCGCCACATATCTATATCCCAGAGCATGTAAACATGGATGTAAAAAGATTAAAACCTCAGAAATACCCTTTTATTTATGTCCACAGATAAGCAGCCATGTTTTCTTTGTTTCTCCGACCAGGCTGCTTGATTCTTGCTGTTATCTGATGCAGTTCCCCAGTGACTACTCTCATATGTAAGATGGAGCTGTAGTAGGATTGGTCTGATATATGGCGACAGTGTCCCTTGTGTCAGCTGACAGAGATAATAGCCACCACATCCTCTCAAAGCCCAGCGCTGTCCCCACTCCCCGATAACGAGGTCGGCTCCAGCACGGACACCCGATCTGCCCCTTCCCTTGCCCACAGATCCGGAGCCTCGCACACACAACTCTCAGAGGCTTTTTGTTCACTGAAAACAGGGGGAAGATGAGAGTGCTGGGGTCTACGAGTAATGGCTGAGCTGGATCCATTAGGCGGCACATGTGGTAAACAGGCTTTACTGACAGCTGACTGCGGCTGATAGTCCACATCAAACATCAGCGTGCTACTCAGGTGGAGTAAAGTTCTTGTCGAGCCAGATGATGTTTAAAGGATAAGGCTGGAGTTAGGATAAAATTTGTTGAAAATAAGCTCTTGCCAGATTTTTTTTTTTCCTACATAGGAGTGCCTAGTTTCCAGACTTACATGGCAAGGCATGTTATTGGCTAATATCTGATAATACTAGATTGTTAGTGAAATAAGTGGGAATATGAAATGTCTGGTGTGCTAGCTCTTGTAAAAGTCTTTTATTATTTTTTTTATTATTTTACTAAAGGATCAATTTGGGGCCTTTATGAAAGCTTTATTTAAAGCTAGTAGTTTGTGCAATGATATATAAAGAATCTGATATGAATTTGTACAATTTTTTTATTAAATTAATAGTCCATTTTTGATTGTCATGGTTACTTGCATGTTCATTCCATTTGACGTTGACAGAACTGTTTGTAAGACGTTTGACAAAAGATAAATTAAATTCTAGACTGGATATGGAGCTTAATTTGTCGTATTTTATAGCTTGATCATTGCTCATCTCACAATAGCCTACCAGCCCTGCTAAACTCGCGTTCCCGTGCCCGACACTAAATTTCATTACGCTAGAGTACTGGACGCCTCCCAGGGGTGAATTACTCAAGTGTAAAAGGGTTGCTCGTAGGACATGCTGGAGGGACTTTGTCTCTTAGCTGGACACACAAGTATTTCCCTGGAGCCAAGACCAGGAAAAAGTGTCTGGGGAGGGGGAAGTCTGGGCATTTCTGGTTTCTTGCTGCCCCCATGACCCAGCCCTGGATGAAAGGAAGAAGATAGTTGAGATCTCTAAAGTGAGTCACATATTTGATTTTGTTGAGGCAAAGAGGCACTATTACACACACCACAGGATTTCTGGAGACGTGTCTCTAACAAACAAGTCCAAATATTGTTAGAGGCCAGTGGCCACACCGATACATAGTTCAATTTTCCAAAATAAAATAAACAACAAGGTCAAATGACACAGTAAAGAAACAACAGTATTTCCAAACTTGTGTGTGTGTGCAGGAGCATTAAAAAAGATAAAGAGGCAAAACCAAAAGCAATAACTATTTACCATTAACTTATGCTCCAATATTAATCAAGTCAAGTATCTTTTATCTGTCCGCACTAGTTATTCAGAACTGTTTCATGTTCTACCTTTAATGTTGGAACACTTTTCAAGTTTTGACATAAAATCTAGCTTTGCCCACATTTTCCATTAACAAATAAGAATGTCCTGTCTGTGTAAAGCTAATAGAACTAGATGTTTCAATCCCTTTAGAAGGAAACTTGATAGTAGCAATCGGTGTTGAGTGGTAAAAAAAAAAAAAAAAAGGAGGGTAAGGTATGTCATTGGGGTCATCAGGTGGGAACCCTGCTTCATCGACATTTCATTGATTTAAGCCCACAACATCTCCAGAAGGCTCAACAGTGTACCCAGCGTCCCAGGTACACCCCCCTCCATGCCATACCCTCTATGTCCCTGATGAGCTCTGCATGGCAGGGGCGTCCTTCTCCCTGAGTCGGGCCTAAGCCTGACTGCATACCATCTGTCTCTACCTTACTGCCCAGATGGGATCCTTGCGCTTGATCCAGAGCCAGTTACTGCTTTTTTCAGCAGCACTTGATATGGACTTGATGGCCTGTTGGAGAGAGCGACCCTTCACCCCTATTTTTCTTAGCAAACTGGTGGTAGATGTTGCAACAAATCCCCTGTATCCCACCTCTACTGGAAAGATGCTAGTCTTCCAGCCGTTCTGGGATGCTTCAGCTGCCAGGTCAGTATATTTGTTCTTTTTCCTCTCATAAGTCTCTTCGACCCCCTCTTCCCATGGTACTGTTAATTCGACAACATATACCAGCTTTGACGTTAGAGACCACAGGACCATGTCTGGCCGGAGTGTTGTAGCCACTATTTCTGGGGGAAACACAAGCTTCTTATCAAGGTCCACTTCCAATTTCCAATCCCGCGCTGATTGCAGGAAGCTTGCAACTTTTGGTGTTATAGGATGCTCTGGATGTTGGCCAGCTAGTACAAAATTTGTAAAGTTGACCTGTCCTGCCAATATTTGTGGGAGGTTGTTTGTGGTGGTTCGTCTCTGTTCTAGTATTGATGCCAGTTCTCTAAGTACTTGGTTATGCCGCCAAGTATAGCGCCCTTGGGTGAGACTTGTAGTGCACCCTGATAGAATGTGCCTTAGGGATGCGGGTACTTGACACAGGGAACAGGCGGGATCTTCTCCATACCACTGTTTCATATTTTGAGGGGATAGAACCCCTTGTGCTGAAGTCCCACACTGTTCACATGTGCAAGCGTACTTGAGTTTTCCGATTCATATTGTAGCAGATCAGTCTCCAGGACACGCCCCGGCCAAAGTTGATGAAAACTGGCTGCTAGCCAAAAATCTTCCTCTCTTCCTGCTTGATCACCATCGCCAAAGCTTTGAGCCTCGTGTTAGCACAAGTAAAATTTTCTTTGTTCTAAAGACAGTGCCTGCTAAAGCGCCCAAAAGAGCGCGCGCAGAAGCAAGTTTTTAACCAGCAAAGCAACAGCTGAGAACTCTTTCATGGACATTAGATTAGATTAGATTAGATTCAACTTTATTGTCATTACAAAAGTACAGGTACAAGGCAACGAAATGCAGTTTAGGTCTAACCAGAAGTGCAATAACAGCAAGTGCAGGATATATACAATGTTGCATACGTGCAGGATATGGAGATGTACAGGATTTACAGGTAATATGTACAATGAATATAAATATACAGATGGTTATTACTATAACAGGTGAGTGTGTGCCATAAATATAATTACAGGTGTCTCTTTCTATAAACAGCATTTACAGGTGAATATGTACTATAAATGTAAATGTAATATACAGATGTCTCCAACTATAAACAGAATTTTACAGGTAGATGTATACAATTGTATGTTAGCTTAAGGTAAGCAGTAGATTTAAGGTAGTGCAATGAGCATTTACAGTGCAAATAAGTATGATGCGAAATGTAAACAGTTGGTACTGTATGAACAGTTGGTAGCTAAGGTGCAGTAGTGCAAGGGTAGTGGGATGGTGGGGATGAGAGGAGAGTCTGTGAGGGGAGTGGTATGGTGGGGGTTGAAGAGTCTATGAGGGTAGTGGGATGGTGGGGATGAGAGGAGAGTCTGTGAGGGGAGTGGGATGGTGGGGGTAGAAGAGTCTATGAGGGTAGAGGGATGGTGGGGGTGGGAGGAGAGTCTGTGAGGGGAGTGGGATGTTGGGGGGTAGAAGAGTCTATGAGGGTAGTGGGATGGTGGGGATGGGAGGAGAGTCTGTGAGGGGAGTGGGATGGTGGGGGTAGAAGAGTCTATGAGGGTAGTGGGATGGTGGGGGTGGGAGGAGAATCTGTGAGGGGAGTGGGATGGTGGGGGTAGAAGAGTCTATGAGGGTAGTGGGATGGTGGGGGGATGAGAGGAGAGTCTGTGAGGGGAGGATGATGGGGGATAGAAGAGTCTATGAGGGTAGTGGGATGGTGGGGATGAGAGGAGAGTCTGTGAGGGGAGTGGGATGGTGGGGGTAGAAGAGTCTATGAGGGTAGTGGGATGGTGGGGGTGAGAGGAGAGTCTGAGGGTACTGGGATGGTGGGGGTGAGAGGAGAGTCTGTGAGGGTAGTGGGATGGTGGGGGGGGTAGAAGAGTCTATGAGGGTAGTGGGATGGTGGGGATGAGAGGAGAGTCTGTGAGGGGAGTGGGATGGTGGGGGTAGAAGAGTCTATGAGGGTAGTGGGATGGTGGGGGTGAGAGGAGAGTCTGTGAGGGAGTGGCATGGTGGGGGTGAGAGAGGAGTCTATGAGAGGAGTGGTCAGCAAGGGTTAGAGTTCAGTAAAGAGACAGCTCTGGGGAAGAAACTGTTCTTTAGTCTGCTGGTTCTAGTCCGGAGGCACCTGAAACGCCTGCCGGAGGGGAGGAGGGAGAACAGTCTGTGGGCTGGGTGAGAGGAGTCTTTAAGGATGCTGCGAGCTCGACGCAGACAGCGTTTCCTCTGGATGCTCTCGATGGCAGGAAGTGGAGTCCCTGTGATGCGGTGGGCAGTTTTCACCACCCGCTGCAATGCCTTGCGCTCCGCGACAGAGCAGCACCCATACCATACTGTGACACAGTTCGTCAGGATGCTTTCTATTGCACAGCGGTAGAAGTTCACCAGGATGGCCGAGGAGAGCTGGTTCTTCCTCAGTGTCCTCAGGAAGAAGAGGCGCTGGTGAGCCTTCTTTACCAGGCTGGAGGTGTTGGTTGTCCAGGTCATGTCAGCCGAGATGTGGGTCCCCAGGAACTTGAAGCTGGAGACACGCTCAACGTCCATTCCATTAATGTGGATGGTGTCGTGTGTGCCTCTTGACTCTTTCCTGAAGTCCACGATGAGCTCCTTCGTTTTGGTGGTGTTGAGGAGCAGGTTATTTTCGTTGCACCATGTGGACAGGTGCTGGATCTCTTCCCTGTAGGCAGTCTCATCGTTGTTGCTGATGAGACCAATCACTGTAGTGTCGTCTGCAAACTTGACGATGGCATTAGATCCAAACACAGGCTTGCAGTCGGAGGTGAAGAGGAGTAGAGAATGGGCTTAGCACACAGCCCTGTGGTACACCAGTGTTAAGTGTGATGGATGTGGAGCAGGTGGATCCAGATCGGACATTCTGGGGTCTGTTGGTCAGGAAGTCCAGAATCCAGTTGCAGAGTGAGGTATTGATGCCCAAGTCTTCAAGTTTGAATAGTGTTGAATGCTGAGCTGAAGTCAACAAACAGCATACGTGCATAAGAGTTCTTATTGTCCAGGTGGGTGAGCACAGAGTGCAGTGCCATAGCAACTGCATCCTCTATGCTCCTGTTGCTGCGGTAAGCAAACTGATGTGAGTCCAATGTGGGTGGTATGGAGTCTTTTAGGTGTTCCAGGACCAGCCGCTCAAAGCACTTCATGATGATGGGTGTGAGTGCTACAGGGCGGTAGTCGTTAGGGCACCTTGGACTAGAGTGTTTTGGCACTGGCACAATGGAAGTGCATTTGAAGCATGTTGGTACAGCTGCTTGGGCAAGAGACAGGTTGAAAATGTCTGTAAAAACCCCAGCGAGCTGCTCCGCACATGCCCTGAGAACACGACCCGGGATGTTGTCTGGTCCAGCAGCCTTGTGTGTGATGAGCTCAGTGCCTTGCAGACATCAGTGGATGAGAGTGTGATTGGAGGGTGGTCAACTGAGGGTTTGAGCTTGGTTGCAGTTTCTCTGTTGTCTCTTTCAAAGCGAGCATAAAAGTAATTTAGCTCATTCAGGAAGTTGACATCGGTGGATGCAGGGGTGGAGTGGGTGGGTTTGTAGTCACTGATGGCCTGGATGCCCTGCCACATGCGTCGAGGGTCAGAGTTGGAAAAGTGTCCCTCTATCTTCAGCTTGTAGCAGTGCTTGGCCTTTTTGATGCCCCTCTTCAGGTTTGCTCTGGATGTGCTGTAGGCTTGTGCATCTCCTGATCTGAAGGCAGTATTGCGTGTCTTCAACAGGAGTCGACTTCCTTGTTCATCCATGGCTTCTGATTTGGGTATGTGGTGATCTGTTTCTGGGTTGTAACACTGTCAATGGTGGTATTAATATAATCCAATACAGAGGAGGTGTAGCAGTTAATGTCAATGTCTGTGTGAGCACCACTGGTGGCTTGGGAAGCAAACATACTCCAGTCTGTGTGTAGAAACCTTTCCTGGAGTGTGAAATCTACCCCGCAGGCCACACCTTGATGGTCTTCACTGATGGCTTCACACGGTTGATGAGGGGTGAATATTTGGGAGTGAGGAACAAAGAGATGTGGTCTGATTGTCCCAGGTGGGGGAGAGGTGTCGCCACGTAAGCTCCAGCCATGTTTGTGTAGACATGGTCTAGGGTTTTGTTTCCTCTGGTGTGACAGGAAACATTCTGATGAAATTTGGGTAGCACAGTCTTTAAGTTAGAGTGATAAAAATCACCGCAACAATAAACACCGCCTGGGTGAAGAGTCTGTTGTTTACTGATGGCTGCATAAAGTTCTTTCATAGCAAGCTTGGCATCAGCATCCGGGGGAATATAAGCTGCAGTTATAATGGTGGAAGTGAACTCCCGCGGCAGATAGAACGGTCTACATTTAACCATGAGAAACTCTAGGTTAGCTGAACAATGGCTCCCAACAACAGCAGAGTTAGTGCACCAAGCTTTGTTAATGTAAATACACAATCCACCTCCCCTTGTCTTACCGGATCCATCTAAAGTTCTGTCCGCGCGGAGCGTGTGATGTCCCGTGAGCTCAATAGCAGAGTCTGGTATTCCGCTATTTAACCACGTCTCCGTGAAGATAAGGACGTTACAGTTCAGAAGTCTTTTGCTGTGTGTCATGTTGAGTCGAATCTCATCCATTTTGTTCACTAGCGATCGGACATTGGCGAGGAAGATACTGAATAAAGAGAGCCGGTGTGGTATTAGCTTTAGCCGAGCTCTAAGTCCTCCACGTTTGCCTCGCCTTTGTTTACGTTCTCGACGCCGCCTGCGAGCACTTCCGCCCGGCCGGGAAGAATGCGCTGCGTCGGGTGTCCTAGCGATTTCAGGAAGGAGTCGAAGGTTGTCCATAAAACCGTCGGAAATTTGCAAACCAGTATCCAAAAGCTCACTCCGGGTGTACGATGTAAAGGCACAACTGTTCTGCACAAACAGACCCGAGATAAGCAAGAGTAATACTGCAAAATTGCAGAAACTGGAGAGACCCCGAGCCTCGCGATGTACTCGCGCCGCCATCTTGGATCAATAAGTTGCAATAACTTACACAAACTCAAACCTTTACACGGTACACAGAGGCCCAGGCAGTGCTAATTGGACAGCAACAGGACGCCCTCTCTCTATCCCCGGGCTGCAAACCCTCTGGACGAGACGTGCACGCGACGGCATCCTTGGTGTGGAACGTTTCATCAGTAAGCGACGAACTCTCTAAGGAACATTCAGGACGCTCGGACCGCTGATAGCGACCCACCTAACCGGGCCAGCCCCGCTGACTACAGAGTAAGTCCGCACGTGACACACAACAGCCTTGGTGTCGTTAAATGTCCTCTGCCCAACCTATAGCCGAAACCGCCATCTCCTCCTCCGTTAAAAGCCACTTTGTTAAATTTCCATCATTTAGATTAACATGTCTAAACATTCCTTTGGTTCACAAACCATCTGAAAGCAAATATTTATCCCTATTTATTCCTGTGTTCATTCCTGTGTCTTGTCAATTCCTTTCCCTGTTCCAATGTTATTTACCATTATAGATTTGTGTAATTTTTAATACAATCCCATAAAAGACATTAATGTTTCTCTGTTTATATTAAGAAATGTTCGAAAAGTAGGAGAATTCTCTTCCTTTTAGATTCATGAGACTAGCTTAAACAGTTTCTTTGGACCTGTCGAAAAGTGGTGCCCCTTTTAATCAGAAATTAATTTTAATAAATTAATATTAATATTAAAGTTAATAATTAAAATTAATCTGGTATATGTTTATGCAAACATACCCTCATACGCTACAATATTGTTCATTGAGGATGGGGCTTGAGTCGAGCTGCTTTGTGAATTGCTTTGTGTCCTCTGGTTCAGCTCTGGTACATTTACATTTATTTATTTAGATGACGCTTTTATCCAAAGCAACTTACAGTAATTGCTAGTGTTACAGCCATTGGAAGCAAGGTGGGTTAAGTGTCTTGCCCAAAGACACAACGACAGTATGAACTGTGGGGAGAGCTGGAATCGATCCGCCTACTTTCCGGTTGAAGGACGACCACTCTATCACTGAGCCACTGCCAGCCAGAAAGAAACAACAATGGCTACTTATTAATTGCGAAAGGCAGCCTGGTGAAACTTCAAAATATGACATTGGCTGATGCACATTAATGGGAGTGTTTGTGGCTTCAAATGATCGTTAACTGCACGTTCGAAAGCTGTAACAAATACCTATAAATAATGATCTTTAGTCTGTGGATCGGCATTAGGGGAGATGATTACAATACTGCCATGAGAGATTAATAAATTAGACAGTATTTAAACAAAACAGTATTTATTGGCACCATCTCTCACAATAGACATACAACTGAAGGCACCACTGATTATAGTTACTTTGGTCTAGATTGGGCAAGCTGTTGCATAAATTTTGTTAGTCTTGTTTACACTTAGCTACAAATCTTTCTGGATTTAAAACAGATGTAGCCAAATATACTCTCACCTGGGTCAGTGTCATTTGTTTAGTACTATGGACAAGCAGTACCATTAAAAAGATACACAACTAATTGGCAATTCATTTATGAATGTGCACATCAATGACATTCATTGAAAGGCAGCCAATTCTACTGATGTACTTTGTTGTGTACTATTAGCAGATGTGTAAAGTTAGTTTTCTTTTAAGATAGATTCCGTGGCTTGAGGAAGACCGGTTTAACCATGAAGCCTTTATGTAGCCTTTAGCAGGTGTAAGCAACATGCTTGTAAAAATAGACTAGGCAAAAATCAAGACTTTCAATAATGTTTTTTACCCACTCACTGATAGTACACGGACATAGTGGCTAGTGCCCTGTTGTAGTCTCATGCTTCTATTACCAAAATGTACAAGTAGTTCATGTTGTTCCCAAACAGCAAAGCATGTCAGTCGCCAAATACGCAGGGATCATTTGCCAAATGTCATTCCCCTTTCTCACCCTGTTTCCTCTTAATGTAGTGTCTATCGAAAAAGGTATAAAGGCCAAATAAATACATTTTAAATACATTTTATTATTATTTTGACAAATCACTTTAACTAGTTAATACAAATATTTGAAAATAGCATGTGTCAGTAAAATGATGCTATCACACATTTCCTTTTAATTAATCAGAGCTATTGACTATTGACATCTCTTAAATGTGATCCTTACAGACAGCTGCACTATTTCAACTCAACAACATCCAAGTTTCTTCACTCAATCCTCGTTCTAATCATGGCTAGTTAGCTTTAATAGGTTTCTGAGATCAGAGCGACAGCCTGTGGAGTCCCACGTAGCAAAAAACACAGAATAATGACCAAACCCTGGCTCAAACCTGATTATTAGGGGCTCTCATGTAAACACTTGTAAAAGCATGCATCCTGTGAGGTCAGGACATGGTCACCTGCCCTTTGCTCCTATTGTTACTCTGCCGTATTAAGTGTGATGCAGGAAATGACAAGGAGGAAGGAGCTTGTGGTTTATAAAAACAGCTCAGTCGACTGCAGGGGAGAAAGACATGCTTCACACCAAGTTCTCCAACGAAAGAGCACATTTTTAAAGGGAAAAAGGCAAATGTGACCCACAGCTAAAGTGTGGTCAAAATTGGGTCATGCAACAGAATAATGATCCAAATCTACATCAGAATGGTTGAGCTCTGTGAACCAGCTACAGAAGATGAGATACTTATTGCCGCAAACAACATATCTACAGAGGGGTACTTTGTACAAAATAAACAATGCCTTGGTGAAATAAGTTACATGGTGTTGTTTGTCAGAGGTTACATTTAGCCTATACTAATGAAGGAAATAAAACAACATATACATTGCTATATATTCCATTTTACACTACTGCTTCTATGTAAGAGATGGTTTACATAACAGCACATTCGGCGCAAAGATTCTGCAGCAAATTTGGCTTTTTGTTAAAATGAGGATGATGTCATTACATAAATGCTAACTTTTGAATCCAGCCAAGGAGGCCAGGTACTGGCCTGGCAGACATACTACATTTGTCTTAACAGCATAATGTATCCAAGTGAATGCACATCATTTTGATTATAATGAAGACCGGCTTTTGCATTTTGGTGTTGTGTAAATAACTCTTGAGTATTTACCCTTTGCTTTGGTAGAGTCAGGTTCAAGAGTAAACAGAACCGCCTCCAACTGATACGCAATCAAGAATGGCATCAAAGATCATTGCTGTTGACATACAAAACAACACACACAAAAAATCCCCAAAACACATTGAAATTGTCGAACAACATCACTATTAATGTAGTGATAAGCTACTTTTTAAGAATTATTTTAGATTAGTTTATTTGAAAGGGGACAATGCAATTTCATAATCCACAGGCATACACATGAGTTTAAAAAAACAAGTAGAAAAGGAGCAATTTAAAAGGCTATTTTTTATCTGTAGTCCCCTGGCCTTGATGTTTGTAGGGTTATAAAACACACATAAGTAAGAAAACAGCACAGTCACAGAACATGGATCAAACAGGTCATTACAAACAACTGTATATTGAACAATGATCACAAAAAATAAAAGCAGCAGTGAAGTATAATTTTGTTCTTCAACTTCTTTTCACAAAATTTGAAACACCATGAAACTCATGAAAATCTGTATTAAACTGCTCCAAGACAAGGAATTGGCCTAACCGGCTGGTGTGTCTGTTGAGATAGCAGTACTGTACCTTTAGGTTGAAGTTGTACCAACCATTTTACCGTTATGAACGTAATCAATAACCAGGTATTCATTTAAAGTACCTGCCTTTTTAAAAACGGTTGCAGCAGGAGCCCTCCAGATGTGTAACAGACTGTGCACTGTGGAGCAGTTCTATCTTAGCCTGCCCAGCCAGACTCTGTGGTTTCTCTGATTGTTTTACTCAGCTACTCATGTTAGGAACTAACATTTTCTGAGTAAACCAATGATCCTGAGTTACCCAGTGCATGAATTGTGCTATATAAATAAAATTGCCTAGAAATCTTGTTCAAACTCTGCAATCCCACACTGACATCTCTGTATGTAATACAATGAGAAAGCAGTCTGGCTGGCCAGGCTCGTTCTATCTGGCAGAGTCAAGTTAACTTTGTGCTGCGTACTGCTTTCTTCTCATTAAAGTGCATACCACTTACTGACACATTGTTTTGTTTTGTTATGCATATATAAAATATATTTTAGGAATATCAATATGGGTGCAGTGGCTCAGTGGTAGAGCGGTCGTCCTTCAACGGGAAGGTTGGTGGTTTGATTCGATTGTCGTTGTGTCCTTGGGCAAGACACTTTACCCACCTTTCCTCCAGTGGTGTTCCAGCTGTAACACTAGTGAATGGAAGCTTAATGCAAGTCGCTTTGGATAAAAGCGTCTGCTAAATGTAAATGTAATATTTCCAACAATTTTTAGCCGTTTTTTTATTTGTGTTTTTTTTTGTTACAAATTCATAAAAATGTCTAATGTCTAATGATGTTTATGTTTTACAAAAACCAAGAAAAACTGCCAGAATTTTTTTATTTTTTTATGTTTTACTGAAAAGGAATGTATATTTGTAAAACAATTGTAATGATTTTGGATATCTACTGAAAACAAGAATACAACCAAAGACTTGTTTGGTATGACAATTGTTTTGTTTTTTTTGTTTTAATTTTTAAAAGTATAAAAAGACTCAAAATAGTCATAGTTATAGTCACAGTTCAGTGGGAGAAAACACTGCTGTTTTTAAAATGAAATAAAGAAATCAATCACTGGATGCCTCTGGGCTAATGTTTTTTTATAAATGCCAGCGCCATGTTTTTTTTATCAAAATACTGTTCGACATTAGAGACATCTAAAAATGTCAACAAAGAGTCACGTCTGAGAAGAAATGGACCAGAACACAACTTAATTTCACAAAAGACCACAGCGCTCATTGTAATTTTAAGTTTGGACAAACAATGAATATATTCTAAATAAGTGTGTGACTGGGTGGTCTAAAAATATTTTAGGTGAGGGGATTTAGGATCATTAAAGTCTTGTCTTAACTTTCTGGGTTCCCTTTGTCAACGCCGTAACCCTTCACAGCCCTCACTGGAAGCCAAGTTGCCGTTGGGGTAAAAACCTGTTAGCTCAACACACTCTTACAATACGAGGTAAAATATTATAAATTTACAAATTTACCAAAGACGCTGGCAACAGTGCCACTAGGGAAAACATGCCACATCAAAGATTGTCAAAAGCTCAACAGCACGAATCTCAGAGGCTAAAAACAACAGGCTATATCACATAATTGGGTACCCCAGGTTCTAATCAAGCCTCTCCCATGGAACTTCTAAAATGGTCCTCATGTAAGGGCGCCGCCATACAGCGATTTTACAGCGAAATACAGCGATATACTGCCGTCCACCAGAGGGCAGGCTCCAAAAGCGGAAATATAAGGAGAAACCCAATGGCGACAAGTGTAAAACTCATGTTTACAGCCTGGTACAAAAGATGGCTCCGGTCTCTAGAGCTAAGTTTTTACCATGTGACAACTCTGGGGGGATTTTTTGATTAATATGTTTGTTTATGCTATCTGAAAACTATTGTTTACTATGGAGTAAAAGCCAAAGTCCCAAAGTTTGGCAAAGACATGTAAGCAGTCCACAATGCATATGCTCTAAGGCAAATTAATTGGAGCCCTGCTAACCTGTTTGACCTAAACTTAGGCTGTTTGACCCAGACCTTTCAAAAATCAGACTACTGTAGTTGTGGACTTAAAAACTTTTGAAATGTGCACATGTGAACAAACCTACCAGAATTGTCCAATTTTTCAAGAAGCTTTAATCTTTGAAGTGAATGTGAGCACCATGAGTGAGGGCACTAGGTGGTCTCTGGAATATATAAACCCAATTAAATCTGATCATACAGACTAAATCAGTCAGACAATTTCATTTGCAAACCATGACAACCACTGGTGGGCCGACGAGAACCCCTTGGCAGGCCAATTTTGGGAAAGGGTTTTAGCTACCATAGTATTTTTTAAAAAGATATTGTGGTAAATGCCAAGCGACCGGCTACGTTTGTGTTTTGTTGGTGAAAGTGTATATTTAGACAAGGCTTCAAGTAAGTAGAGACTATGTTCTAAAAAATAACACCCAATGTAGGAGCCAGAGTTCTATATGGATGGTTTAAGACCTCCTCATTGAAGACTTAAAATCTTTATAGCACATCATAGTACAATAAGGTAAAATGCTGAACTGAACTATACAAACTACAGTATATTATGATAAAAAACAGATAAGATAAAATGCTAAAATATGAGTAGTGTGTAGCTTATTTGCCTTCTTTAATTTACCCTGCACACTAAACTGGGACCATGACACAGAGCCAGTGCCAAATGGCTCTGGTGAATGTGGACAACATGAACTTCTTTACTTTGATAAAGGCTACTGAACCAATTTTTTAAAGAGAAACGGCCTCCTTTCTATTGCACACAATACCAACTTAATTTAGACATTTAGACATAAACATTTTTTGTTTTATGGGAGAAAAAAAATGAAATAAAATAATATCAAACTTACCTCAAGCAGTCATTTGTCAAACTTGCTTCAGTTCATTGCCTCATTGTGTGGGTTTGCTTTTCTGCCACGTCTCCAGAATGTGCCAGGGTTAGAGTTGGCGTCGGGTCACTCTCAAGTTGGACTTTTATGGATTGCAGTAGAAGTCCTCATTTAGAGTGTATGCAAGCTTTAGAAGTGAGGCCCCAGAAGGTAGATGGTAAATACAGTTAACCCATACCTTCCTTTAAAGAGCTTGTAGTTTATTCTACAGACAGTATTCAATATGTGTCTATAAAGCAGACAGTGTGATGATTTTCTTCCTGACTCACCTGAGCAATTTTTTTTATGTGTTTGTATACTATTTTGGTCGTTTAAGCTTGTTCAAATTATTTTGTAAAAATCCTACAACTTGTATTCTTTGCCATTTTTGTGATGGAAACATTTGGAAAAGGTTTTACTATAGAAAATCTAAATATGGATGAGAGTAGTAAATTCCATAGTGCAAATGTTACATTGTGTTTTTACAATAATAAAATTACATCAAATAAGGTAAAAAAAAAATCCAAGACCAGTCTTCAACCTACAATGAGTCCATTACCATTCATTCTTCACATTCAGAAATCTCACAATGTAACCTTCAAGGACTGGAGTGGGATGTGGAAAAGATGTAGAGTGGGCTGTAATCATATAATACACGTAATGATATAATAATACAGCTCACATCCAGCACAACATACTAAAGGCGTGTATCTGTATGCAGCTCTTTATATGAAATTATTAAATGGAGTATCTCTGCAGACTTATAAATGACCAACATTTGTGAAGGATGCATTAGTAGAATAATTTTGATGGTTATAAAAATGGATTTTAAAAGCTGGATATTAAATGCAAGTTGCTCTTTGCCTCATACTTTTGGATTACTTTCTGTCTTTTGGCCCATCGATCAGACATATTATTCTAGCCAATATTAGCCAAGAGTTGTTATGACTGACTGCAGTTTGTTATGATATGTATTTCATAATGTTTGTGATTTTTGTAATGTAATCTATTATGCCTTTTGTGTGTGCAGCACTTTGTGACAGCTGACGTCTGATCAAGGTACTAGAAATGTTATAATAATAAAATAATAGTAATGCATTCTTTATATTGCGCTTTTTCCCTTCTCAAGAGACTCAAAGAGGTCACATTATTCATTCACTCCAGTCACACACCGCCTCGTTAAACATTGTGTGAATCCCAATATTTATCCCCATTTCCCTTTTCTCTTTCTTTGTCTAGGCAGATGTATCCAGTGCTGGAAAAGACACTTTTTGAGCGTATCAGCAGCCATTACTTTATTGTTGACAGGCACTGTACTGTAGACCAAAGGGAGCGTCCCCAACTCAATACGACTCTCCAGGCAAGCACATGATTGGCCAAGACTTCTGGTAAGTGCTGAACATTTTACCTATTAAAATCCTTGATAATAAAAAGTCTAAATGATCTCTTTCTTTACAGATAATTCCTATTACTGTAAGTTAATAGTTGATCAAACAAATACAAGACACAAATGTGTAACTTTCAACATAAAACAGATTGCCACCTCAAAATGACTGTGTTATAGAACCCACTGGAAGTAGTTCTTGTTCCTGTTCCTACTGAAGCTCCATTCAAAAAATGTACCCATATCTTTACTCTATTTCATCAAAGACCTCGTAGTATACAGTACAGACATTATTCAATATGTTGTCTATGAAGCAGACAGTGAGACGATTCTGAAGCCTGAAGTTTTGTGAACGACTCACCGAAGCTTCCCTTTGTCTCGGTGTTGGTGACAAACTGACGCTGCTCCTTGCAAAAAGTGCAACCCGAGTGCTTTCACAATTAGCACTCTGCTGCTTCAGGTCGATGCTGTTACATTATAGATGAGCATGTTAATTGATTTGACTGCAGAGTGCGTGTAGTGTGTCTGGTTACTATGGACGTCCAGCTCCTGGGAAAATTGTATAAAAATCTTGTAGGAAAATTTAGGGAAAAAGGAAACCATTTTATTTTGGATAACACTGTGTATAATGCACAAGCTACCCTTATAACTGCACATGTTCATTTAACTGGACTAATATCCTTATTTGAGTTTCTACACACTTGCTTGTTTGTCTCCTAACTTATTAGCTTAACTTTAAAGTTGTCACAGAAACTGGTCAGGTCAGATTCTTCCGTCTATGTCAAGGTCGGACCACTGCCAACTAGGGGTGTGCTCAAAATATCGATTCTTAGATACATACCGATATCGACGCCCCAGCCATTAGGGACGAGCGCGACGCGAGTTTCAAAAAACTCATGGAAAATGTCGAAGATTTTAGAAGTGCCGTTGTGATGGGTGGACATCGCAAGCCCTGTGCATTCCAGTGTCTCCTCGGAGCGCGTTTTCTCTACGGCAGGCGATATTGTAACCGCACAGAGAAGTGTACTAAGCTCAAAGTATGTTGACCAACTTCTGTTTTTGAAAAAAACATCTTAAGTCATAGGATAAAGCTAGCATTACCAAGAGTATCCTCAGGTTATTGTTTTGTTGCTGAAGTGATTTTTGTTCAACCTGCCTTTTTGAGGACAAACCTGGTTTAGCCTTAAGATTTTAAAAATCCATCCTGGTAGATTAGATTTGTTGTTGTGCCAAATGTTAAAGCAAGATGTAGCATTTAAGTGATTTCATAGTGAAATATGTTATGGCAGTACATGGTGTCACAAAAAAGAATTACAAGAAGATTTAATAAGAAGAAGAATAACAGGATTTTGTGCTTGTGTGAGCTCAGACTGTACCCTTGGAAAGTTAAATGTTGACTTGTGGTAATTTCCAGATTAATACAATTTGTGTACAATTAATCAAGGCACTTAAAGTTGCAAATATTTAAGCAAAATGCACTTTGTAATAATGCACTTTTGTCTTCAATAAATTGAAGAAAAATGCAGAGTTCTGTTTGTTGAGTAAATGTGTTCAGCATTAACTAATTGGCTCTGGCCCATGTATTTTTATTGACTCATATCGAATCGTGTTACATTGTATCAAATTGTATCGAGACAGCTCTGTATCGAGGTACGTATCGAATCGTGACCTGTGTATCGAGGTATGTATCGCATCGCCAGGTTCTCCAAGGTATACAGCCTTACTGCCAACACTTATTTCACAGATTACTTGATTCTGAGCCTCAATACCTTAATTGTTTTTTTGTTTTTTTTACTTCTTATTGCTCTGCACTGACAAAAGCCACCGCTTTATAATCAAGTACAGCAGCATGGTCAGACTTGAATGATCAATGCTGTCACACTGTGTATCCGGGCCTGCATTAATGGTAGCTCATCCAGAAAGTCTCCAAATCCCCAACAAAGCACTGTCAGTCCAAACAAAGCTTGGTTCATTCATCCCACTCTCTTCTTTTAAACATTCACAGAGATCGTTGCACTTTTATTTATTGTACACATTCTTGTTTTGAATGATATGAAATTGTTGTTCTTGTTATGAATGTATCTCTGCCTCTTGTTGTTTTTAAGTTTGTGAGGTTAAATAAAAATATAAAAGTTTTTAAAAGTATACTTTGCTAAAACATTGTCCATCTTTGTCATTTTTCTTCTGCTCTGTGAACTGTTAACCAGTCGACATAAGTGGCAGAAAATGAATGAATGCTAGCTAACTCAATCCAACCAAATTCCAACTAGAAATGTCAGAATTTCTTACGACCACTTACGTCGCTGGCATCACACACTCTTGACAAGATGCTGACATGGGATAGGAGTCAATACGTTTCTGGTTGGAGATATTCCTCTTCAGTGTCAAATCTTATTCCGTTAACTACTTCTTCACTTTGGTCTCTTCAGTCATTTCATTTGCCCATGATGGTTTTGATGTGAATCCAGAGGGAGAAGTTTGTGACAATAGTGTCCAACTTTGTTTGCCAGATTGTAACTAACTCTGTTTCAGATTGCTGCAACTTCTCAATGCAACATGTTAGACAGATGGACTTTATAGGAAAGGCCAAAGCTATATAGACGTGTTAGTTTGGATGGATGCTAAACCGAACAACATGGACCACCCCCTGCATTCAGCTTTTGAACAGAGAGCAGTGGACGTCTGAGATCAGTGACCTGCAGGGCAGAACGCCACTAGAATAAGACTGTACTATCAATCCGTCAATAGAAAATTTAAGGGAAACCTGCTCCTAGCGTTCACCTGCTCTACCATTGTCTAAGGAGTTCTAACTTATTATCTTGGGCGTATTTCCCGGGGGTTAGGTCCACTCCTTCTCAAGTGATGTCCGCTTCTTGTAACATTTGACACTATTTCTGCCAATTTATAGTTGTATAATCCTATAATAGAAAATACACACCCCGCTCACAGATTGTTATTGCAAACAATCTGTTTATTAAGTTTGAAAAGAAAACCCTCCTCTCATTTCTCTCACAGTGGTACAGTCCAGTCCTCTGGCGCTGTCCCGCTGGCACTCCTGCCTTTAGCTTCACTTTCCTCTGTGAGTGAGGGAACTAGTGTAGGTTTTCTTTTGGAACCCTTTCACTCAAAACTTTGCTTCCATTACACAGTTTATGTAAGTAACACACTTTTTGCCCGTCACCCTGCTCTGTAACTGTGTTGTTAAAATGTTGGGTACAGATTACATATTTTCAGACAAAAAGAAAATAGGAAATAAAGTAACAGTAAGAAGAATAAAACATCTGTATTATAGTATGTGAAGCAGCTTAGATTAAATTTAAAAAAAAATATTGCTGGTTGTTGTTGGTTTTGGATCAAATGAATGAATGAGTTGAGTGAGCGCAGACAGAGAGACAGAGGCTGACAGAGAGAGAACCAAACACAGGCTCAGAGAGTCTACATAGGTGTTTTATATAACTAATACATTACTGTCTATAGTTATATTTTGTATTAGCTCTCTTGTGCTGTATTTTCGAGCTACACATAACTTGAATTTGTGAAAATACAGTAACAAAAACACATTAAGTGTTATTTGGAAATATTTATTTATCTAGACCAATCCTTATAACTACATTTGAGTTGATAACTGATTTATATGACATACATTATGTCCCCCTTTTGGAATGGCTTTGGGATTTGATTTTCTTTTGTTTATTGTCCCTGCAGCAGTGATGGAAATTATTCACCCCTGCTTTCCATTGAATGAAATTGGACAAGATACCAGAAAATGGATACTCTGGTTGTAAAGCAAACAGACAGGGACTGCCACTCTATAGTCTTACTTTTTATTTCATCCATGATATATAATGTGAGCCACTTCATAGTCTCTGCTCACAGAGTCCTGGGGACCACGTCACAGGTTACAATCTCCAAAAATATGAGCATAAATGATACAAAATGCAGCAGGGAAATTACGTTTTGTTTCCTAGCCTCTCGTGGGTCCCGAACGGTTACCGGTCTGCTTTAAAAAGCACTGGTAGCTTCATGAGCCCAGTTTAATCAAAATTCTGGGACGTGCTGTTTGTGAACGTCTCAGGTAATTGGACGACAACATCATCTCAAGTCAATTTCACCCAGCGAGGAAAATAGGAAAACAAACGGCGGTGATTGGGGCTGGGGACTCCGAGGTTCAACAGGAACAAACTGTGCCTTTCATTTCGGTTTACTTTGTTCTTCAGGGCCAAACGCTGGATTTTAGAAACAGGTTCAACAAACAAGCTTGCGAAAAGGGTAAGGCCTCTTAGGAAGTCTCTGTTTGTATATACAGAAGTTAAGAGTTGCTGTAAACCACAACAAAAACCAACCAGAATGTTGCAAAAAGGCCTTAAATTGAAAAAGAATGCGTAATTTGTGCATTTATTCTTCACATTTAAACCGTGTAATGAAAAAAAATATGCTACCTTAAGTCACAGGCAAAAAAGGGGCTCACAGAATCATTTAGGTTGCTAAGGTTTGAGACTTGAAAGAAGAGATGTGCATTTGCATTTTTGTTTTCACGTCTTAAGCACAATATGTTAGAACAATCGGCGATGGCAAACAGAATATTGTTTGTTGAACATTGAGAATTTCAAAAAGTCTATGTCTGAATCCTACTTTTAAATATTTAATGTAGACATTTAATAATTATAAGTCAATATGGGGCTATCATATGACGAGCGTGGTGTGACATCGCTCCAAACCATTCATACAGCCTATCATTACACTGTATATAAATCTCAAGATAGTATTTAACTATTATATTGCACAGTATGCAACAAGAATAATATTGCTTTCCATTACATATGTGCATATCACCCTTTGTAATTAATAATAATAATACATCAAATTTATCTAAAGCTTTTCAAGTGACGCAAAGACACTTTACATATCAATTATTCATTCCCTGCCACACAATGGTGGTGGTAAGCTACATCTGTAACCACAGCTGCCCTGGGGCAGACTGACAGAGATGTGGCAGCCATTCCGCGCCTATGGACTCTTCGACCATCACCAAATACATTCATACACCAGTGCCACAGACACTGGTGCCCAAGGACACAACAACAGTATGAACTGTGGGGAGAATGGGAATCGAACTGCCTACCTTCTGGTTGAAGGACGACTGCTCTACCACTGAGGCACAGGTAACTTTGAGACAGTTCAGGAACGTGTGTGCACAGTATGTACACATTTGCACACTTTAGTAACTAGTCCTATTTTGATGGATTTTTGAAAAGTCTAGGTCAAACCGCTTAAGCGCAGGCTTCCAAATGGGGACTACCTTGTCAGAACAAAATTGAGCGGAATAGACAGTGGCACATTTTCATTACATGCAAAATATTTTTGTGTTTGTCCCGTGGCCCACTAAAATACTTCTGTTTAGGCCCTCCAAGAGAAAAAGTTTGTGGCATTTACTATAAACCTATAATTTTCCTTCATGAAAACAACAATTTGCCAGTCCATGCATTTGCCTAAAGACACAAGTAGATTTTTATTTTTTAAACTTATGTTAAGAACATTATACCCAACTGAAACATCAAAAGATATCAGAGTCAAATCCTCCATCTTCACAAACTGGTAACACGCCAGATGTTTTGTCCATTTTGAACAAACAAGACATGCTAAACTACCACCTTTTATTGTCAGTATGCCAATATTTTTTTTTGTTGTTCTAGTTTTATTACAGGAGTTTTCTTGACTTCTGGGCTTTCATGCTTTCCAAGAATCATTTCAAGTTATTTATGTTGCCCAAGCTGACTTGCAATTGTGATTTGTTCTACTAGTGATTTGTTCCCTTTTCCTGTTCCATAATTCTGCCAATGGAGACTGTCAATCGCAGCAATCACATACATAAGAAACACGTCATTCACCCTCTCGCTCATATGGCATAAAAACCCTTCCATTCTACACCTGAACAGGTTAATGTTGTAATTGCAGCATTAGGTTCAGGAACTTTAAATGTACGGTAATGACCTGGTGATGTCTAATGTAAGTCTCTGAGGCTCCTATTGATCCAGAAAGAGATGTAGAATTACACACAACTCCTTCACAGTAAGAATCTCATGAAGCATTGTGGGGCTGTACTGTATTAAGTCTACACTAACCTTTGGGAAACAATTAGAGTGATTATACTGCGCCTATATGAAAATAATTGTAATTATGACTCACCAGAGTTTGGCTCTCCACTGACGGTGTGTTTTCATTAGACTATTTAAAAAGGAAATATTAGGTCTAGGAGTACAAATTATAAAAAGCATGGTTTGTTCGCTGTTGAAGCCTTAGAAGAAAGCAAAAACTGAAGATGTTACGTGGTTATTTCTAGGAGGTGAAAGGTGAGGTAAATTTAACCAGCATTTTAAGAAGGCATTTAAGACCACACTATCGAGTAGTACTGGACTGAAACAAAGAAAGTTGTGTGTCTGTGAAGGTTCTCAGTCATCCAGGTCATGGATGACTGAGAACTTGAAAAAAAGGTTGAAGCAAAGGTATCTGGACTAGGTTTTTCTTATCCCAAAAGATTTTTTCAGATGCTGTAACCATGGCAATTCTATAATTGACACACAGTGTACTGACAAATAAGTTACAAGCAAAGCCGCGGGGCTTTGGCTTTATGATTGACATTGACAGTAAAATAACGGTACAGTCGGGACAGGAAGAGGTAAAAATGGACATTTTTATGTTTTTGCAGATATCCCTCGGGACAGGGGGCTTAAAAACGGGACTGTATTTAAGATGGTGGGTTTAGCACCGGCAACAGACATAACCGTGTGTCTAACTGCATTTCATCCACACTGACTTATATTTCTCCAGATGCTGAGCTTCAGTCACAGTGAACAGTAAACAGTGATCAAAGCAGTGCAGTGAGGGACCCTGAGTTCATTCAAAGGTGAGTGGTGCGTTCACTGACGGCGGACCCAGCTGTAACTGTAGTAAAACTAACACGTGTGACTATCTGACTGATGAGACTTCAATCAACTGTGACCTTATTGAAGTCAAGGTTGTCAGCCCTACAAGCCGTTTAATCATAGAGCGCTTAAAAATAACGAGGTTGGCCAAAGTCCTGTACATCGACTATTTAAATGTAGACAAAGTTAAGATACAGTGAAATACAGTAATAAAATAAAAGCTAATATCTCACCACACACACACACACACACACACACACACACACACACACACACACACACACACACACACACACACACACACACACACTCACACACACACACACACACACACACACACACACACACACACATCACACACACACACACACACACACACACATACACACACACACACACACACACACACACACACACACATACACACACACACACACACACACACACACACACACACACACACACACACACACACACACACACACACTCACACACACACACACACACACACACACACACACACACACACACACACACACACACACACACATACACACACTCACACACACACACACACACACACTCACACACACACACTCACACACACACACACACACTCTCACACACACACACACACTCACACACACACACACACACACACACACTCTCACACACACACACTCACACACACTCTCTCACACATACACACACACACACATACACACACACACACACACACACACACTCTCACACACACACACACACACACACACACACACACACTCACACACACACACTCACACGCACACACACTCTCTCACACATACACACACACACTCACACACACTCACACACACACACACACACACACACACACACACACCTCACACACACACACACACACACACACACACACACACACACACACACTCTACCACACTCTACCACACTACGTATATAATAAATAAAATAGGCCAATACACTATAATGACCATACCATTTCAGTAGAATCCACGTTCTTTCTTCCAAAACTGACGTCTTAAATGGTTGGATATTCTCCTGTACACAAATAATTTCAGACATAGTTGCACTGCTGACAGTCCAGTTGCAACGAGAGGGATGTGCGCCTTCTACTGGCTAAAAGTTATGCAGGACTGCTTTAAGAGCAACATTAATGCCATTCAATTCCTGCCGCAATTTCTAATAAAAAACAATTTATTTTATTATTATGCAGTAAAGGGTTGAATTTCAAAGAGCAACATTTCTCTGCATAGCAAAAAAGGCAGCTTGTTGATAACATATTTTATTTACAAAAGGGATACTGAACTATTTCTCCACTGCAAAATATTACTAGATTGTTTAAAAACAGATTTTAGAGATTACCTTTGACTTCTAGCTCTGAATTCAGCACCAAAGTGTCAGTCCAGCCCTGTGATTACATTCCCTTTGTTAATATTGTATGAATGCATCGACAATATTTATAAATTCTTTACTTTGCCTACCTTTTCTCTAAATCTATTTTTTTTTCTTTTTTACACTTTTTCACTGTATAAGAAGACGTAGTTAGTGCTGGAATAGACACCTTTACCGCTTTACTATGCAAAAAGCCAATGGGAGCGTCCCTTGATTCCAATGCGTATGCAGACGAGCAGTCCAGTCGGTAATAATAAAGCCTAGGTGATGTGTTAATGTACTGCAACATGTTAATCCCACTATGTCAAACTTGATAGAAATTTTCCGGTACATTTCTAAAACTCTAAAAAATCAATTAAGCTGAATGCACTGATCAATTAAATTAACTCTGAATTACCATATGTTATATTTATAAAATATAAAAAAAAAAAAAAAACTCAATTACTCCAGCTATACAGAGTGCAAAAAAACATAATCTTCTGTTTTTATCGGCAGCTGTCGGGGGCAGAAGTGCATGCTGGGAATGCGTTCATGGCTGAGTGACAGTGCCATCCATCATGGCTTTATGGGAGTTCGGCTCGGTGACAGCGGAGGCAGCGTCCTACAGCTGGTGTGTTATGTAAAACACATCCGCTGAACTTTAACCACAGCAACATCCAGACTGAAGTGAATCCAGTCACTGCACAGCGAAGCCCGGGAGAGCTGACGCATTTTCAGACTCTATCATAGGCACAGAGAGCTGCTGCAAAAATAAAATAAATGGCACAAATTGCTTCTGTACATGATTGGCCGTCAATTTTAAAATCTGTTTATCTCAAGTGATCTATTTGCTTTAGAAAATTTCTGAGTGGATTTACAGGGAAAGCTATAATCATGCTCTATTTTATCTACTTGTTTTTAAGATGGACTTTATTGATCTCACAGGGAAAATTAACTTGTACAGCAGCTCTAAGCATACAATAAAATAAAAGAATGTACTTTACTATATATAATCAGCAGCATTTTAAATAGGATAAAATATTAAGCCCTGCGACTAACTGGCAAATGTCCAGGGTGTACCCCACCTCAGGCCCAAAGCTGCTGGGATAGGCTCCAGTCACCCGCGACCCCTAACGGGACTAAGCGGTAGAAGATGAATGAATGAATATTAAGGTAAATTAAACAAAAACAAAAGCAACCTTTACATATTTACAAAGTACAGGAGGGAGAAAAAATGGACTAGGTTATTGTTACACATGTGACTTATAAAGTCTTCTATAAAGTATAATTGAATATAGAATAATAGAATTATAAAGAATGATAAAGTCTAACTGCAGTAGGTAGGAATCTAGGTAGTAGATAGGATCTGTGGTAGCGCTTGTTCCTGCACTAAGAGTGTCTCAGTCTACCACTTAAAGATTGTCTGTGTGTACTGTCATTACTACTGGACAGACAAACCGTGGACCGGCGAGTCTTGAGCAGGTCAGCCTGGTAGGCCTGCAGAACCGCTCTGACCCTCTGCCCGAAAAGCCCTCCCCATCAGCAACAATGTTACTCTGGCTTTTCCAGGGATGACGAAGTCCCAGGGGAGAGATAGCCCACAAGCGTTTATTGCATCTGGGGTAACGTGCTTTAGCCCAGTGCCTCGGCACCTACAATAGTCAAATAAAATTACGTAGATGGTACAAAGACACAGGACAAATATGGCTTACTCCAAGAGTGCGCCAGCTCCTCGTGGATGTCACCAAAGAAGGGGGCGGCCAGTCAGTTTTGAGCCGCACCACTGCAGGGGTTACCACCTCCAACAGTGGGAGGAGCACTCCGAGTCGGCACCCACCATATCCCCAGAAGCAAGAGACAAGGTTCAGAGGAAGCGCCGGAGCACGCCTGAAAAACGGAGTTGAGGACCCTCTGACCTGGCACTTTGCTGGAGGCTGAGGGCTGCATGTTCTTGCTCCAAACACCAGACACAGAACTCATAAGGATCATCCTCAGAAGTGAGCCTCTTACAGGGATGGACACACCTCTTCTCAGAGTCTGTTTCAATGCTTTTATAAAGATATATATAATATATTATAGTATATTATATTTTATTATAATATATTGATTTCCAGAGTAATCTAGCCACAGGAGGTCACAAGCCAGTGTACGTTTTGCAGTGGTGTAAAGTAACGAATTACAAATACTCTCATTACTGTAATTGAGTATTTTTTCTCAGGAATTGTACTTTATTAAGTAGTTTAAAAACAGTGTACTTTTACTTGTACTTGAGTACATTTTTAGTGCTGTATCGGTACTTTTACTCCACTATTTTCCCTCAACCTGCAGTCACTACATTGTTTATTTTTTTTTCCTGTCAATGATGATTGGCTAAGGAGAATAATCAGTCCAGTGATTCCCGTCCAATCAAATCGCGCATAGAAAACTTGCATCAGACAGTCCCAAGCCCGGATAAATAAAGAGGGTTGTGTCAGGAAGGGCATCTGACGCAATATTTTTCATATTCGGCTGGATGTCTCTGTTTCATGTGTTGGAATAGGTTTGTGGTGCTGCTGCCTTTGACTGCAATGGGCCTTAGGCAAATGTTGCAGCGTGGTGTCTCTTGATCCACGTCTGTCGCAGCAAACCCATACCAGTTCCAAACAGCAGATGATTTTATTCCTTTCTTGGGAACAAACTTCCCACTTTCACCGGTAGCCATGTTGTCGCTTTCTGTTGCTGTTTTGTGTGTGCTATGATGTTGTTGTGGCTTGCCGTACTGCTCTGCTATGTGAAACTAACGCTACGGAAGCTCCGGGGAGCCAAAAATGCACCGTTACACAAAAACTCGATTTACTTATTTTTTAAATCGCCCGCCACAAAAAAATCGAATTAATTCATTCAATCGATTTTTCGCCCAGGCCTAGATAGAGGTTAGTAGACTTTGCTAAAATAATGGAGGAGGCTGTGGTGAACACATACCTTCAGAAGGTGACATATACAGTGGCAAGAAAAACTATGTGAACCTTTTGGAATTTCATAGTTTTCTGAATAAATTTGTTTAAAAATGTGATCTGATCATTATCTAAGTCAAGCATAATGGCAAACATAATGTGTCTAAAAATAATTAGACAAAAAAATTCTGATCTTTCATGTCTTTATTGAACACACTCATTCAACATTCAAAATGGCAGTGGAAAAAGTAAGTGAACCCTTAGAATTAATAACTGGCAGCAATAACCTCAACCAGGCGCTTCCTGTAGCTGTGGATCATTTCTGTGAATATTAGCCAATTCTTCCTGGAAGAATGGCTTTAGGTCTGTCATAGTCTTTGGACGTCTCATGTGTTTGGCCCTCTTCAAGTCAATCCATAGCATCTCTATTGGGTTGAGGTCTGGGCTCTGACTTGGACAATCCAAAAGGTGGATTTGAATCACCCACCTTCTACACAGTTTCAGCTGACATACAGACATCCTCACGTTATCCTGAAAAATTGTCTGATATACTTGGGAATTCATCTTCATCATCATAATGTTTCCTTCTCCATACTTTAAAATTGGGATGATGTTTTAATGTTTATATGGTGTGCCCTTTCTACACCAAATGTAGCGCTGAGTGTTTTTTCCCAAATAGTTTAATCTTAGTTTCATCTGTCCACAAAACATTTTGCCAATAATGCTGTGGAATGTGCTCTTTTGAAAACTTCAGGCATCCAGCAGTGGCTTCCTTTGTGGTGTCCAGCTGTGGATACCCTGCTTGTTCAGTGTTTTACATATTGTAGACTCATGAACAGAGATGTTAGCAAGTTCCAACGATGCCTTCAAATCTTTGGCTGTCATTCTTCGTTACGCTCTTGGTGTCATTTTGACTGGGCCCCCACATCTTGGTCGAGTAGCAACAGTCCCAAAGCGTCTCCATTTGAAGATTGTTTGCCTAACTGTAGACTGGTGGATTTCTAAATAATAACTTTGTAACCCTTTTCAGCTTTATGTAAATCGACATAGCTTGATCCTAGACAACATGAAAATGTTCTTTCAGAAGAGGCAGGAACACAGGGTGACATATGAGAGTGGTGGCAGGAGCACACAGGTAGACTATATCTTAAGTAGAGACTGTAACCTGATGGAGATCAGCGATTGCAAAGTAGTGTTAGGAGAGAGTGTAGCTAGACAGCAGAAGGATGGTGGTGTGTAAGAAAAGAGCAAAGGCAGAGCAGAAGACAAAGTGTTGTAAATTGGAAGAGTGCTGTGTGGTTTTCAGGAGGAGTTGAGACTTTATGTTGTCAGGAGGTGCTCCCAGATGACTGGACTGCTACAGCCAAGGTGTTCAGGGAGACAGGTAGGAAGGTGTTAATGTGTCATCTGGAAGGAGGAAGTTCAGTATCCAGAGGAAGAGGTTGGCTAGGAAGAGGTGGGACAGTGAGAGGACTGAGAAAAGTAGAGAGGACTATAAGGAGATGCAGCGTGAGGTTAAGATAGAGGTGGCAAAGGCCAAACAGAAAGCTTATGAGGACATGCATGCAAGGTTAGATAGTAAGGAAGGTAAGAGGGATGTGTATGGGTTGGCGAGGCAAAAGGGATAGAGATGGAAAGGATGTGCAGCAGGTTAGAGTGATTAAACATAGAGATGGAAATGTGTTGACAGGTGAAAGGAGGGTGAGGGATTCATTGAACCTGTGCTTTTAAGAAGATTTTTGCAACTCTGTTTTCTGATTAAAGAAATGCTCATTTGACATGTAAATAGATGACTACGCATGTTACAGGACAATACATTCTAATTTCCATCTTGATTCTGCCACTGTTCATACCCACAATCTATGAAAGAAATCCATTGTAAATCTTGGCCATATGGTATTCCACTTTGTTGACGCACATACTCAGAATGGTCCATTTAGCTCTGTGTTGCAGTCTTGGATTTGATTGATGTCTTTGTCACGCTGCAAACCGGTGTGGACCCAGTAGCTCGGTCAACTGTCTGTATCATTCATCTGTTTGCTTTGTACCCCTGCCGCATGTTGAACTCTGATGCTGTAAAATCAATAGAGGGTAAGCAGTATACTAGCCCTGATGGTCACTGTGTCAAAATGTCTAAGATGATGAATGGCTTTTGGATCTTAATACAACAGGGTAATGTGCTGCTTTAATACAATGGTCACATGGGAGCAACATACCTAGAACTATCAATGCAACAGTTTTGTTTTTTCTTTTACTTTATGAACCCTTTATGAGGCACTCTTCTAAAAATGCATCCTTTAGGTTTGGGATATCTCATCCGTCCACTGTCCACTGTCCTGAAAACATTAATCCAGTGCAGCCGTTACAAAAGTCTGAAGCAAGGCTATGATTTTGTAGCATTTATGTTTTGCACATCCAACCAGAAGACCTATGTTACAAGTGTTTCTGCAACCATTATGATACCTCTGTGTTTCCTTCAGCATCTTAAAGTCACATTTACTAAGCTGTACAATTGTGTCAGAGCCAGTCAGTTACAAATGCGTGGGATGGAGTGGCTTATTTAGCACCATATTTACCAAAACTGCACAGGCTTTGGCATTCAGTTGACAGCCAGCTCATTTAAACTACCACTCTTGAGGCAATATGCTATTCTACTCTGGAAGGGACAGTAGAGCCATCAATCACAAAGGTAATTCTATAATCAGCAAAAGATGGATATTATGTCTAGGACAAACCTTGAAATGACAATGAAGCCTTACAGTTACACAGTAACTTCTATTACACAGTAGTGTTAAAGAACAGACAGAAGGAGTTCAGAGGGAATTGAATTGAGTGAGTAGATTTGACGTTCTGTGTCCACAGTGACGGTAAGTTCTTTTAAGTCTTAGTGTTCTGCCCTTTGATTAAAAGGCCTTAGATTAAAAAATATTAAAAGGTTTAAAATAACTTAGTTTACATAATTCATTTGTTGCAATTTATGTAAAGAGTGCTTTATAGTGTAGGCTTAGTTAGATGGAAACTTGTTAATTGGGTGCAAAAACAGAGAGAGCAGGTGTTCAAATTTATAGCAATAAAAACAACATAAAATGATTTGGGGGCTATTGGATTGACAATGAGAAAGAAGGTAATTTAAAGGATGTTCGGGCTATTTATGTTATAATGTTCATGAGTAAGTTCCTAGACAAGTCAGGTGCTACAACAGTCAGAGATTTGGTCACACAGCAAAAATGTGCAAAGGCACGAGAAGATGTGCCAAGTGTGTTGAAGCTCTGACTGTTGAAGTATGCTGACTGTGGTCATGAGCAGGCCAAATGTTGCAACTGTGGTGGGGATCACAGTGTAGCCTATTGGGTGTAAAGTTTGGAAGTGATGAAAAGGCAAAAAGATATACAGCAGGTAAGCGTACAGAAGAAAAGTACATATATGCAGATGCAGTTAAAGTGGTAAATTGCAGAGGTGTACACATTTATAGCAATAGAAGGAGGAGGAGGAAGGAATTGAAGGACGTGTGGTTTGACAGTGACTGGAAATCAAGACAATGCATACAGTACGTTGTGAAGAGAAAACAGAAGCAATTTTAAAGGGGACCCAATAGAACAGATATTGGAAGAAAAGAATATGGTGTGGTTAAATGATAGGACAGGAACTCGTCTTTATGTGCTCATAAAGACGAGTTACTATCTAACCTAAAGACGATATGTGCTCATTTAGCCATAGGGGCGGCAGTGGCTCAGTGGTAGAGCGGTCATCTTTCAACCGGAAGATAGGCGGTTCGATTCCCGCTCTCCCCATAGTTCATACTGTTGTTGTGTCCTTGGGCAAGACACTTAAGCCTCCTTGCCTCCAGTGACACAGCACTGGAGTATGAATGTGTGTGATTGTTGCTCTGGTGAATGGTGTGAGAATGTTGGGACAACGGATGGAAATTAGCCTACGGCTACAATCTGGCATGTTTACATTCATGTGGTTGTGTCTCATGTATGTTCATTAACATGCACTGTCCCAATCAAATAAATAAATAAATTAATTAAATTTGTAAATGGGAGGTAGACATAACTGTGGGTAGTGATCATTTTCTGATATTGTGTCAAGACAATCTAAAAAAAAATGTGTCACAAGGGACAAGTGGATCTTTAGCCACGCAAACTGGGAGCTGTTTAGACCCATATGGACTATAGACTTAGTTGAGGAGATTGAAACTATTGACAGGAAGATTAGGACATCATTAATATAGGCATTTATTGAAACCATTCCTAGGAGTAAGGGTAAAATGAAAAGGAAGGCAGTCATGTGGTAGACAGAAATTAATTGTTTAAGATTTTAAGAAAAATTACCGGAATCACTTAAAAAGGCACAAGTACGGAAAGCGTAGTACTGTCAATTTTTTATTTCATGATAACTTTATTTTTTTTCCAATGCTTTATAACGTCGCGTCTGATCAAGTTTTACTTCAGCCTTGGTCTAAAACATGGCGAGATATTAATGTTACTGAACACTGTAGACAATATTGTGATGAGTGTGAGCACCTTGAGATGTTTTTTGAAACGAATGAGATTGTATAGGCGGAAGAATCAGTCAGATCCGTTGGACAGTCCACAGCAGTTGTATTTCTTATTGATCAACTAGATGGACACAAAAAAATGTACGGATATAAATTACATCATCTCAACTGTATCCAGTCTGTCTTTGTCATGCTTCCTCTTTGCTTTATTAAAATCTGCATTGTCACTGGGTAAGGATAACATTTGCTACTGCATACTCAAGCACTTAGGGATGAAAGCAGCTGGAAAGATCCTTGACTTCTATAATAAAGTTTGGGAGAGGGCTACGCTAACAAATAATTAGATAGAAGCTGTAGTATTAGGAAACAAGCAAAGGATCTAAATCCAATGTATTACAGATCTACAGCATTGACTTTACATATGGGACAAACAATGGAAAGAAGGATCACAGAACGACTTGTGTTATTTGCAGAAAGTAGAGGAATTCTTTTACCTCACCAGAGTGGTTTTAGAAGATGCAAAGGAACCATGGACCCTGTAATATGTCTGGAAATGTAAATAAGAAAGACTCAAGTCAATAAAAAGTTAGTAATGGCAATCTTTTTTGATGTGGAAAAGGCATATGACCGGATGTGGAAGGAGGGTTTAATAATTAAGTTAAGTATGATATTTATCACAGGTAGAATATTCAACTGAATTACACATTTACACATTCAAGTTAGAATTGGGGCTTCGGGTTAGTTGGATGCAAGTCTAACATGGAATGCCATGTTTCAGACATAGTCATCAAGTGCAAGAATGTTATAAACTTGATAAGATGTTTGTCAGGGTTAAAATGGTGAGCATATAGAACAGTTATGAAGAGAATGTATGTAGCATTAATTAGATCAAGACTAGATTATGGTTGTGTTGCATATGGGTCAGCAGCTATGACTGGGCTGAAGAAGTTGGATGTAGTGCAAGCTCAGGCTATGAGACTGTGTTGTGGGGCTTTTAAAACATCTCCTGTTCCTGCACTTCAAGTGGAGGTTAGCAAGATGCTCTTACAACTAAGGTGCGAACAACTAACAGTATAATACTGGGTTAATATTCAACGGCACAAAAAAGACCAACACCCAACAGCTAAAGCACTTTTTTCATGCTGGGAGAGTGGAAAAGCTTAGCAGGAGGAAGTTTTGTTTGGAGATATAAAAGGATAGCTGATGATATGATGTTAAGCCCTGAACAATATATTTCTTTGGTACCACTTTAAGTGACAACAGGAACAGCAGTAGCTCAGTGGTAGAGCAGCCATCTTCCAACTGGAGGGTGGGTGGTTCGATCCCCGCTTGAAACAACTACATCCTGCTCTCCCCACAGTTCATACTGTTTTTGTGTCCTTGGGCAAGACACTTAAACCACCTTGCCTCCAGTGGTGTTCCAGCTGTAACACTGGTGAATGAAACCTTAATGTAAAGTGCTTTGAGTGCCTACTAGGTGGAAAAGCGCTATATAAATAATAATTTAAAAAAATGGTTCCATGGTTGTTTCCTCCAATTTCTGTAAATCTCCATATTCTGGAGAAAATAAAACACTATAAGCATGCTGGGAATGTTGAAATTTTGGATGACGGGCAGTATGCATCTCTTAAACTCCAATATGGTTCAAAAGACCCAAATACAGGAGACACACCATTTGCTTTCAGTATACCAACACTAAAGGTTTTAGTACAATGAAAAACATCAAACCATTTAGCAGTCTTTACATTTGAGCTAATGGCAATAGTAACAGCTTTGCAGTAGGTAGAAGAGACACAGATAAAGAAGGTTATTGTCTGCCCGGATTTAAGTTCTGCATTGATTGCCTTGGAAAACTTCAAATCACAAAGTAATGAAGTTTATGAAACTTTACACAGAATTGCCAGAATAAACTTTAACAGTAAGTAAGTCAGCCTTACAAGAGGAATTAATGTAAAAAGAAGGATCTTGTTCACTTTAACTTTTTTAAAGAGTGTGGACTGATAAATAGAATATAGCTTTTTTATTATTGTTTTCTACCAATTAGTTGCAGTGGTGAGGATTGGTTAAACTCTGGTTCACACTCCAACACAGTAAGTGGCGGAAATGCACCTTTAACGCTCAGATTCAGGCTTGTGAAAATCGAGTTTGGCTTGCATTTTATCTACGTTTACATACTGGGTGTATAAAACACGTAGTGGGAAAAGTACACTTAACATTAGTAAAAGGTGAATGGTTTATCTTCTTAAATGTACGAGTTTATTGCACAGTGGATGTTGTGTGACATTTCTTGTTTTTTTTTGGTTACAAAGTTTTGTCATCAGGAACATCACACTCATCACACATAAATCCACTACGTAACAATATTAAATGTCATCCCTATAAATGTGTAGCAGTGAGGTGCTGTGTGCAAGTTGTGAATCTGACACAATTTTATTGAGGGATTATTATGCTAAAGTCTCATACTAATGACTCTTCTCTTTTCCTGGTGCCTCACTCATCACAGGAGTAAATATAAAAGAATGCAATGAAAGTTAATTCAATATGAGTTTTCACTCTTTGATGTGCCACACAAGGTCGTCACATAATAGCTTTAAAGAATCCACGCAAAAAGAGCGTTTGATGAAATTAACACATAACTCAGCAGTTCCTATATGTTTTCATTAAGAAGACGCTTTTATCCAAAGCGACTTACATGAAGCTTCTATTCACCAGTGTTACAGCTGGAACACCACTGGAGGCAAGGTGGGTTAAGTGTCTTGCCCAAGGACACAACAGCAGTATGAACTGTGGAGAAAGCGGGAATAAAACTGCCAACCTTCAGTTTATAGGACAACCACTCTACCACTGAGCCACTGCGCTACTTGCTTTTTTAAAATCCAACCAGAGGCTTCTTTAGATGTCCTTTCATGCTCTATCTTACCTCCGCCATGGCTCTGTTTCTACCTCGTGTCAGAAAACGTGGGTTAGAAAAATGCAGATTTCACATAAAAAGGCACTGTTTAAGAGTCATTATTATTCTGGACACAAGCTTCATTGAGAAGGGCACTTAATTTCCTGCCATTTTAGGATGTTTTAAAAATGAGCATTAATACTTAAATAAAATACCTGGTTAATGACAATTCATTTCACTGCAATATGAGCAGTAACCATGGAAACTATACAGGAACATGGAAAGGTATTAAATGTTTAATTGGACATAAATAGACCACTTATACTATAACCAGCCATAATAATAAAGGTCATTTGTAAAGGGCCCACCAATGGACCAATAGTGTTGTTTTAGTTCTGCTAGAATAGGCATACACTTTTTAATTTTCAATACACTTTGCTCCTGATGACAAAAATCTGTCTCCATCTGTTTTGATGTGTGAAATTTCTTCAGGTGTGTGTTCACAGCAAAATTACAATCTGATTTATGTTAGAGGTGTCAAGATTGAAGAAGGCTTCGATTCATTTTCGTTTTATAAGGTCACGATTTGATTCAATCGTTGATCTTCACACACACATTACACAATTGGTATCAAATTGAAAATAAAGAAGAGGAGCCACGGGTCTCAGCTTAGAGTTGATTTGATTTAGCACATGGACGAAAAAGGCATTTGTGGCAAAATGCAACTTGCAATTCCGTTGTGCTTCTAGTTCTAATCAAATTGTCAAACTCAGGCCCAAGTCCAACATGACAAATGCTGTCAGTACTAGCCTTAGCATGGCAAGAAAGTCCTTTTACTATTGTTTCCTTGTTGTATTTCTCTCTCAACCTATTAATGTTTCATGTCTTAATTGTCTGGTTGCCTTTGGATGTTGTGGGTCACATTTATACTTGCTGTTAAAGAGGCCAGTCAATGCAAAAAAATATATATATATTACATCCATTCTGCTCCTATATTTGTGTGTTTGGTGTTTCTACTAACTCACCAAGTGTCAAACAAAGCAACTGCGGGATCTCTCTGTTCTCGGCCAGAGTCTCTTGGGTGACAGCGGCTTGTTTCTCAGAAAAGGGCTTTTTCCTCACGTCACTTGTCTTTAAAAGCCTCAGAGATAGTACAAAACATGAAATAAATATCAGTGAATAAATTAAAATGGAAAAATAAAGGACTGGATATGTAATATTGTGATATGTGGCAGCACCGAGGGCTGGAGTGTGGCGCTGAGGAGCACGGTCCGGGTTTGCGGTGGATTAGTGTGAACCAGTCAATGTGCCTTCGCTCGCTGTCCCCAGAGCTGGTGAGCAATGGATAGATGCTCGTCCTTCTGTTGATATTGTAGGTCCACAGTTCATCTTAATAAGCTGAGAAAATAAAAGAGTTTAAAATATTTCAAATGCATTTAGTCTCTACAGTAAGATATTGCTGACTATGTGTTAGATGAACTATTATTACTTTTACCTCTCTCTGCTCCCAACCCACTATAACAGGTCATGTGACCTTTGGCCACCACGCCAAGGCACTTGGCCCAGAGGAAACACTGCAAATAGTTTTTAACATTGCAATAATATAATTTATTGCAGTATATCGCACAACAAAAAGTAGTCATTGTGACAGGGTTACCGTTGACTTACCATTGAAAGATGCTCGTTCTTACCCTGGCTTCCCTCTTCATGCTCACGGTTAGACTTAGGCTCAAACATGTAATCCACAGCTGAATCAATGATGCACTTTCCAAGAATGTTTAAAATCCAGAAAAAAACAACCTAAGCGCAACCCGGTAAAGACTATAACAAGTGACGCCCAATAGCGGAGATGGCGAAGGGACATGAACTAAACTCTGCTCAGTTAGAAGGACCAACAACCAAAAACAAGTATTGAGAGAGGAGCGCTTCAGATTAGGTTTCCTAGGATCCTGTATAACTTAAACCATGAGACATTTTTATCTCCTCTCTCTGTGTTTGCGGTCATGACAAATACTTTCCTACAAGCGTGTGTCTTACTCACCCACTCTTTTATTATGATTAATCATCAACGGTATTTGGCAGCCCATTCCTCTTTATCAGCATTGCATAATTGTGCACAACGAAAGACAATCATTTATTTATAATTGAATACATATGTTAGTTGAATAATTATCGGTTATGATAGGTTAGTTGATCGTTGAGTCAAGTATTTAAAGAGAGAGGCCCTCTTGTATGAATTAGACAAATGGCTTATAAAAAGTATCTCCCAATGAAGCTTTGGAGTCCTATTTAAGGTGGGAGACTCGGTGCCAGTGCTTTCCACGTAGGGAGTTTCTGTCCAACAGGACGTTTCAGCATGGAAGTATTTTACGGTCTGCTCTGTGTCTGAAACAATTCCCTATTCAATAACACCTAAATCACTTCATAGGGTTGTATTTTAAATTGGGGACGATGTAGTGGACCAATTAGTGAAAGGGTTTGAACACTTTTTGACAGTTTAATTTTAATAGTTTTTCTCCTTTTGCTGTCAATCTCATGGCGCTGGTATATATGTAAACAAACATCTGCTGTACATATAAAAAAATATTGTAATCAAGTCTTGTCAAATTAATGAATAAAACTGACTGGATTAAATGCTATAGTCCATCTGTACATCACAAGCTAACACTAGCATTACATTTGACATTTTTTTTTTCTTCAAATATTCATTACTGCATTTCTATACGCTTCCTTTTTCCAGTGCTGGAATTTACACTGTCTGTATTTTCAACAGCCATTGGTTTAGAAAGAAGTGTCAAACTCAATGAGCTTTACAGAAATTACACAAAAGTCATAGCAAAGAACAAAATTAGAAGAAGAAAAAAATAAATAAACAGAAAATAACCAATAGTAAAAAAAATAAATAATGAATGACTTTTTTAAAATATGTACAACATGAACAGATGTATTACAGTTGTTAATTAACAAGTGAGAAAAACTGGAGCCAGTGCAGCGACTTTAGGACAAGCATATACTGAGAGAATAGAATGTCTTTGTCTTGGTTAGCTCCAAGCTGCTGAGTTCTGTATGAGCTGCAAACGTTGATTTTTGATGGAGTCCAGAGAAATTATAGTTACCTGATGTAACTACAGTTCTACGAGTGTGTGCGTAGCCCACCTACGGGCTTCGCTAGTGGTTACCTCTCCCTGGCGCGAGCCAGACTTCTGAGAAAGATCAAAGCATTCACCGCGCCAATCATGCCAGTGTACTGGCACAGCCTCAGGGGCTATATAAACCCCCTTGCCCAACGCTCTCCCTTCTTCGAACCAGCTCAAAAGAGGGAAGAAGTCCAGCTGGGCCTGAGAGTAGGTGGGCTACGCACACACTCGTAGAACTGTAGTTACATCAGGTAACTATAATTTCTACCGTGTGTGCTCCGCCACCTACGGGCTTCGCTAGTGGTTACCTACCAAGGCGAAGGCCGTAGGGGATAAATGTACTCCCAGCTGGACCGGTTCACAACGATTGGCGCGGGAACAAACAACGTCAGGAGCAACGCCGGCCCGCCTCTCCCAAGAGCAGCCAAGCGCGCCCCACTACAGGTCACGGCGTCCAAACTGCCTCTTCCAAGAGCATCTGTCGCCGTCCTATGTGAGCCTAATCAAGCTGTGCCCAGGACCGCCTCTCCCAAGAGCATCCTGGCACCCTGTTCAAACTTCCAACTTCAGTGTCCGTGGTCGGGGGATGGGCCGCCTCTCCCAAGAGCATCCATCCTGCCCGCCGAGCCTGTGACCGCCTCTCCCAAGAGCACACGGGCCCTCACACGGCTGCACAGACAAATACATCCAAAAGGAACCGCCAAGCTGTGGTGGTGTTCTCAGCCGCAATAACAGTAACACCTGCAGTGTGCGCCAGCCTAGGTGACGAGGTTCTGGCCTCTATTCAACACTGAATGAGTGACAGAGCTCGCAGACACGTCCATGAGATAGGACCGCACAAACGTGGACACAGAGGACCAAGATGCCGCCAAGCATATATCTTCCGCAGAGACACCTCTACACAGGGCCACCGACGTGGAAACCCCTCGGGTAGAGTGTGCCCTGATCAAGGCTGGGGGAGGGCGGCCTTGAGCCACGTAGGCCGCTACAATACCCCCACAGATTCAGTGTGCTAGGCGTTGGGCCGACAACGGTGACCCACGCCCCTTGGCCGCGAAGCACACAAATAACTGGTCTGATGTCCGAAAGCCCGCTGTGCGCTCCACATAGCAGCGCAAAGCCCTGACCGGACACAGCATGAGTAACCGCGCATCTGCTGTCGTTCCGGCTGGGGTGGGGCAGAGAGCTCTAATCCTGATCACCCTGGACCGGAAGGACGAGGTGATAACCTTCGGCTGAAAGGCTGGGTTGGGCCAAAGGTGAATTAGGCTTCCATCCTCACTGAGCGACATGCACGAAGGATGAACCGACAAGGCGCACAGGTCCCCCGCCCTCTTGGCGGAGGATAGTGCCAGCAGAAGGGCGGTCTTGAAGGAGAGCAGCCGGACTTCCGCCTGCTCCAAGGGCTCAAAAGGGGGTCCAGACAGACCATCCAAAACAGTCTGAAGGTCCCAGGGAGGCACCACCTGTCTAGAGGGGGGCCTCACCCAGCGTGCACCCCGAAGAAAACGCTTAACCAAAGGGTGACTACGAGCCGAGAAGCGCCCAAAGCCCTCATGGCCCGTCGTGATGGCTGCCGCAAACACCGCCAGAGTAGATGCGGCACGACCACTGTCCAGAAGTCCCTGTAGAAATTCCAGGACTACATTAACTGGACAGCTACAGGGGTCCAACGTCCTGTCACCACACCAAGCGGCAAAGAAACGCCTACGGGTGCCGTGCCCTGGCCGTGGAAGGTGCCCTAGCACTCTGGATGGTGGACACCACTGCTGGGGGAAGTCCTATATTCATAAGCTTCCCCCTTTCAACCTCCAGACTAGGAGCCTGCGGGTCAGGAATGGTTGGGACTGAAGGGAACCCCCGGCCTGCAGCAGTGTGTCGGGTTGGTCGGGGAGAGGCCACGGGTCCGTCACCGCCATCTGCACTAGGTCCGGGTACCATCTGGCACCCGGACTGTCCGGAGCCACCACCAGGATGTGAAGGCCCTGCAACCTCACCCTGTGAAGTAGAGGGGATAAGAGGCGTAGTGGTGGGAAGGCATAGAGGAGGCCTATGGGCCATGACTCTTGAGCCAGCGCGTCCACCCCTAGCGGTGGGTCGTCTGACGATCTGAGCAAGAACCAGAGTGGGCACTGTGCGTTCTCTGCACTGGCGAACAGGTCGGCCACAGGCTGACCGAACCGGCGCCAAGTCTGTCGTGCAACCTTGGGCGCCAAGCTCCATTCGTCGTGTAGAGGGCCACCCCGGGACATCCTGTCTGCCCCTGCGTTGAGTGTCCCGGGCACATGCCGTGCCCTTAGGGAGGCCAGGTGTGTGTCTGCCCACATTAGGATCTCTGCTGCCCTCCGATGAAGGAGGGGTGACCTGGTTCCTCCCTGTCTGTTCAGGTAGGCCACAACTGTTGTGTTGTCCGACCTGATCATCACGTGATCTCCCTTCAAGCTGGGGGCAAAGTGCAGAAGCACCCTCTGCACCGCTACCATCTCCAGTACATTTATGTGGGATAGCGTTGGCTCCCATGCCCCGCCCACTGCGAGCCGGCCTAAGGTCCCGCCCCATCCGGTGAGTGATGCGTCCGTGAACACCTCCACATAGTGTGGAACGCATCCCATGCGCACTCCCAGTTGGAGACGGTCCAGGGTGAACAGAATTCCAGATCCTGTCGAGCCCCCAAGGACAGTGAGACCCGGGTCTGTCTGTTCTGCGTGGGATGTAACCGAGGGGAGGCGGCAGACTCCTGAGCGTCACCTGTCTCTCCACGGACAGCCGTGCGCGCATGGTCTGTGCATCCAACTCCAGTCCCAGGTACGTCACCTGTTGTGCTGGCAACAACGAGCTCTTGGCCTGGTGTACCACGAACCCCAGCTTTGAGATGTGACGCAGTACTCTGTCCGTATGCTGCACGGCTTCCTGGCGAGAGGGAGCAAGGATGAGCCAATCGTCGATGTAAGTCAGGATCCTGAGACCCTGACGACGAAGCGGCTCCAGTGCTGCCTCCAAGCATTTGGAAAAGGTGCGTGGGGCGAGGGAGTAGCCGAACGGGAGACGGTTGAACTGAAAACACTGTTCCCCGATGGCGAACCTGAGAAATTTCCTGTCCCCCGGCAGGATGGAGACGTGAAAATAAGCATCCATCAGGTCGATTGAGGTCATCCAATCCCCCGGGCGGACACTCTCCAGGAGGTGCCTGGTAGTTAACATGCGGAACCTCCTGGTGGTCACATACTCGTTCAGGATGCGCAGGTCCAGGATTGGTCTCACTCCCCCGTTTTTCTTTGGGACCAAGAAATAGGGGGAGTAAAACCCTCTCTCCGCCTCCCCTCGGTCCAGTTCCGAAACTGCACCGCAATGCAGGAGTGAAGAGACCTCCTCTTGGAGGGCCCTTGTCGCTGCCTGGGTTGTGAGCTGTGTGCGAAGGACACCGCGGAAGGGAGGGGGTCGACGGGCAAACTGCAGGGCATAGCCCCTCCTCAGCGTCCTGTCCAGCCAGGGCGATAGGGGGCCGAGAAGGCGTGTCCACGCCTCCAAGATGTGCGATAGAAGGCGCACCATGTCCTGAACAGGAGGATGTATCGGCCCACCCGCCATCACAAACCCAACTGGAGGTTCGGGATGTGGGGGGCCACCCCAGAAAGGGCTGCCCTACCCTCTTGGGAGGGGGCACTGCTGGGGTTCTTTGGGTGACTGGGGGTGGGTTGCTGTCTGAGCTAGAACCCCCTAGGTCCGGGGGACCTGGGGAGGGGCAGGGCCCCCCCAGAATGAGTCGCCCCACTTTTACAGGTGGTGCACCCCTAGTAGCTGACTGTGTGGCCGGGGGTAGCGAGCCCTGGTCAGCATCCCCGCCCTTGCAGCTCAACACTGGGCGCTGCCTGAATAACTGCGGGGGCAAGCCCACGGCCCCCAATATTTGCACACCGCCCCTGGCAGTTGCAGAGTGGAATCTGGGCCGTTTACCAGCCGCCTTAGAGTTACAGGAGAGCGCGGGGGAGCACCTCTTAAGCCCCTCCCTTGGCAGCATGGAAGGTGCCTGTACTGCTGTAGGTGCGCCGGACCCACTTAAGCCAAGCACAATCCGTCTGCGTGGCGTAGTGGAAGAGGGCGGACCATAAAGAGCCGGAGGGGAAGACCCAGAAGCGTGCTCTTTTAATGAGAAGTAACGGGCCCTACGGCCTTTATTGACATGATTATCATTAAAGGACGACTTGTAGGAGCGGGAGGAGCCAGCGCCCCTATTACGTTGGAAACCTCCTCTTCTCCCGGCGTTTTCCCGCCCTGCGCTATAAGAGGCGGGGACAGGATCAGCAGCGGCAACGGTGGGGCGTGCCCTAGCTCGCTCACGGGGAGTCGCGGACACCTGGTGCCGGTCTGCACGATGGCGCCAAATGTCGTGCCGCTGGCGTCTCGGCTGGAGATGAGGAGCAAGCTGCTGAGACGTTTTGGAGGCTGATTCTAGTCGGTCTACAAGAGACTGAATATCAGGACCAAACAGGGATGAGGTGGAGAGCGGCAGACCGAGGATGCGTCTCTGCTCCTGTTCCTTCAGGGAAGACAGGCCGAGCCACAGGTGTCTGGCGCCGAGCTGAGCTCCACGGCGAATGCTTGGGACATCCTCAGGAGAGCAGCCGCTGTGGTCTGAACCTCATCTATCTCCTCGGGCGTGAGGACCGATCGCTCATGTGTGAGCTTGTCCAAGGAGCCCGCCAGGAATGCCATATTGCTAGTCAACGCCACCACCTGAGCGGCGTTAGCGTAGCAGCGATCCATCAGAGATGCCATCAATCTGTCCCTCTCTGATGGTAGAGCCGGCTTACCGCTCGGCCAGGGGGTAGATGATGGTAGCAGGCACATCCTCACCCCGTCCTCAACAGGTGGGACGCCGGAGATCTCGTTCCAGCCCACCACGTTGCAATATGCCAGATAGCCTCGGGCGGGGCCTCTCGCCGAGAGCGGGCTCTGCCATTCTCGCTGGGCATAATGGCCGATGGGTGTCATAAGAGGGCAGAGAGTCGCCACACGTGGCCGAGAACGAGCCTGTGACGCTAGCCCCAGTGTGAAGTCCGCCGGAGCAGTCTCAAGCTGCTGGGGCGGGAGCGGGGTCTCCATACGAGCTGCAGCGGAGGCAAACAGCTGCGGCAGATCATCTAGCGGGTACCGATGAGCTGGCTGGAGATCAGGGACGGAGACTCCAGTACCGATGGATCCAGCGTCATCGCCACGGGCCTCCCCGTCCTCACTACTCGCTGCCCAATCCAGCTTTTTTTTTAATCTTTATTGTGACCAAATGATCCTAAATTTGACCCAGTGAACATGCACGAAAAGTCATTTTTATTGGTCCCAGACTTCAAGCTCGGCGAAAATGTTATGTTTTTGAAGTCGCCAAAAAAAAAATACGAAAAATGACTCAGTGGCGACCCCTACAAAATCAAAATACATTGGGCCTATGGAAAGTGAAAGTAAGTTTTTTTCAACGTAGAAAAATGAAACTTGGTACATCCATAGGACACCTCAGGGCAAACAGAAAAGTCAATGACAGTCACACCCTAAACTTAACAGGAAGTCTGCCATGTGGGGTGAAACGCGCGGCCACTAAAATTGCACCCCTTGCGCAGAAAGATGCAAATCATTGTGTTTTAATCTAAATGGCCCCAAATTTGGTGAGTATCATCTAGACACATGTGCCAACCAAAGTTGTGACTTTGTTGTTGATATCTTATCGGGTATAGGTGTGGCAAGCCTGTAACGAGGTGGCCATTTTTGTGAAAATAAAACGTCTCTTAACTCTCAAACGCCTTCTCGGATCGAGTTGGACCCAAAAAGGCGTTTGTGCACATTCATGACCTGAACACAAAAATATGTAAATAAAAGGGTTATCTTTAGAAATGGCTCTCCAGCGCCCCCTACAAACTTATAATGGGATCTAAGAATTTAGTTTGTCATAGAGACATGAAATTTGGTACACACATCTCTTATGTCATGAGGAGCATAAAAGCCAATGACAACCACCCCCTATCTATAAATGTGTTGCCATAGCAACGTCCCAAATATTTGGAAAAGTCAATGGGAAGTGAAAATTTTAGTTTGTCGTAGGCAAATGAAACTTGGTACACACATCCAGCATGGGCTTATGAACAAAAAAGCCAATGGGGACCACACCCTATCACACACGGGAAGGCGGCTATTTTGAATTGAAAATTTGGTCCGACTTAGAATACAACCTCTCTTTTAAAAAACAACAAAAAATAGCTGCTTCATTCCACAGACACCAAACTTGGGCAAAATGAGCTAAACACATGTATGTAAAATAGACAAGTGTTTTTCTAGACTTTTTTGCTCGAGTTATTTTTTTTTTTATTATAATTCTTTTTATTATAATTTTTCTGTAAAATGATCCTCAATTTGACCCTGTAAACGAACAACTAAAAGTCATTTTTATTGGTCCCAGCCTTCAAGCCCGGCAAAAAATTTATGTATTTGAAGTCCCGAAAAAAAATTGAAAAATGACTCAGTTGGCGACCCCTAGAAAAGTCAAAATACATTGGGCCTATGGAAAGTGAAAGTAATTTTCCAACGTAGAAAAATGAAACTTGGTACATCAATAGGACACCTCAGGGCAAACAGAAAAGTCTATGACAGTCACACCCTAAACTAAACAGGAAGTCCGCCATGTGGGGTGAAACGCATGGCCACTAAAATCGCACTTGCGCAAGAAGATGCAAATCATTGTGTTTTAATTTAAATGGCCCCAAATTTGGTGAGTATCATCTAGACACGTGTGCCAACCAAATTTGTGACTTTATTGTTGATATCTTATCGGGTATGGGTGTGGCCAATTATTATTATTATTATTATAGTTATATTTATATAAAACCTTTCCAGAGCTCAAGGACGTGTGCACATTCATGACCTGAACACAAAAATATGTAAATAAAAGGGTTATCTTTAGAAATGGCTCTCCAGCGCCCCCTACAAACGTATAATGGGACCCAAGAATTTAGTTTGTCATAGAGACATGAAATTTGGTACACACATCTCTTATGTCATGAGGAGCATAAAAGCCAATGACAACCACCCCCTATCTATAAATGTGTTGCCATAGCAACGTCCCAAATATGTGGAAAAAGTCAATGGGAAGTGAAAATTTTAGTTTGTCGTAGGCAAATGAAACTTGGTACACCCATCCAGTATGGGCTTATGAACAAAAAAGCCAAAGGGGACCACACCTTATCACACACGGGAAGGCGGCCATTTTAAATTGAAGATGTGAACCGACTTAGAATACAACCTCTCTTTTAAAAAACAACAAAAAATAGCTGCTTCATTCCACAGACACCAAACTTGGGCAAAATGAGCTAAACACATGTGTGTAAAATAGACAGGCGTTTTTCTTGTCGTTTTTGCTCGAGTTATTTTTATTTATTTATTTATTATAATTTTTCTGAAAAATGATTTTCAATTTGACCCAGTAAACGTGCAACTAAAAGTCATTTTTATTGGTCCCAGACTTCAAGCCCGCAAAATTTATGTATTTGAAGTCCCGAAAAAAATGAAAAATGACTCAGTGGCGACCCCTAGAAAAGTCAAAATAATTGGTTCTATGGAAAATGAAAGTAAAATTTTCCAATGTAGAAATACAAAACTTGGTACATCCATATGACACCTCAGGGCAAACAGAAAAGTTTATTACAGCCATACCGTAAACTCAACAGAAAATCTACTATGTTGGGTGGAATACATGACCACCTAAATCGTACACTTTGTGCTAAAGGGTTTTCATCTAAACAGCTCCAAATTTGCTTTAAAGCACAACATGCAATCCTCCGAATATATGTGTCCCCATGATCTCAAGGGAGGCGAGGGCCTTTATCGATTATTATTACTATTATAGTTATATTTATATAGCACCTTTCCAGAGCTCAAGGACGCTTTACATATCAATTATTATTCACTCCACAGTCACACACTGGTGGTAGTAAGCTACATCTGTAGCTACAGCTGCCCTGGGGCAGACTGACAGAGACTTGGCAGCCATTCCGTGCCTACGGACTCTCCGACCAACACCATCAACATTCGACACATTCATACGAGGCAAGGTGGGTTAAGTGTCTTGCCCAAGGACACAACGACAGTATGAATGTGGGGGAGAGCGGGAATCGAACCTACTACCTTCCGGTTGAAGGACGGCCGCTCTACCACTGAGCTACTGCCGCCCCCAAATCTCATGGTACGATACAATTTCGATATTGACCTCACGGTACGATATTTATTGCAATATTGTGGAAAAGCTCACGGTATTGTTAAATAGCTCACGATAGTGTTTGGGATGATAGCGAAAAAATACTGACATTTATTCTGCTTTTGCCAGTCAACAGGCAATTTATTGTTGTATTCATGGATCCATGCAGGGGCGGACTGGCCATCTGTGTGATTTGGAGAATCGGCCGGTACTCCAGGACGGCCGGCGGGCCGGCCCACCACCCACTACTCACGCAGTCATCATCACCTGTTTTTTCCCCACTAATCTGTTATATACTCCAGTACTGTAGGTGGCAGCAATGCACCTTTAAGTTGGATGCCAGCTGCACTGGCCATGGCCGCCAAGTAAGAAGAATAAGCAGTGGAAGCAACAGGAAAGACGTTAGAAAAGAAGAATAGAAACAAACAGTATCATCATGCATAACGCGGCCACGGGTAAAAAACGGAAAGAAAAGGGTGGGGCTGAGAAGGCGAGAGAAAAAAAAATGCGGAATTTAGACAGTGAAGCCGCTAAATGTCGCAAACTAACCGAAATTTTTAGCAGCACAGCCAGCACCAGCACCTCACAGTTAAAAATTACCAACAGTGAAGGAGAGAGCCAGACAGCTATGCAGCATGTTGATGATGAGGGACAGAAAGATGAGGTGGTTCCACAGTCAGATTCAGGGCAAGTAAGTATGGAGCATGAGAGGAGAAAGAGAGTTACTTGCTAGGGATGATGTTAGGAAGTGATATTCAGGTTGCTACATTTTTAATGATTACAGTAGTAAAACAGCTAAAGTTCAAAATTGTAGCTGTAAAATGCCACATGCAGTAGCTAATATTAAGAAATATGTTGTGCTTTTACTTTTAAAAATGTTGATTAACATTACAGTTAATCCTTACAAACTTTGAAGATTTTGAATACAGAAGTTACATTTGTAATGGTGTATTTTCATTTAGATGTGGTATTATTTGTGCAGTAAGATTAATTACTGCATAAATTAATTAAGATTATTAAGTAATAAATTAATTTGAAGACAGCATGTATAATATGCTGTTATAACAGCATATTATACAATCTATTCCATGCTATCTTGGAATAAAACCTGTTTTTTTTTTTTTAATCCATTCCATCGTTTGTTTATTCAGGTTGAGCTTAGACCAAGAGCAGAGAAAGACACTCACTCCAGCTCAACTTTAAATTACTTTAAGCGCCCCAAGTGAGATAGTCACAGCCTAGAGTTTTTTTTTTTATACCACCCTCAGAAGAAGACAAAATACCTGACAGTACAGAGAGTGTTTAAACACAAAGATGGCACAGACAGAAAATGGCTTACATACTGTGAAGAGAACCATACTCTGTATTGTGCAGTATGTTTAGCATTTGCCAAACCAACTGAAACCAGTTGCTTCATAAGTGGAATGCAGGACTGGAACCATATCAGTCAAAGAGTTGAGGAACATGAAAGGAGCAACATGCACATAGGTTGTGCTGAGGCATATTTTTTGAGGGCATCTAAATCAGATATAGCCAGCCTGCTACATGGTCCCCAAATTGTAGCTCACAGAGAGTGTGTTGAGACCTCAATTTCTATGTGAGTATTCAAGTTAAATTAGAATAATATGCTTTTAACACAACATCTAGTCAACATCAGTGCTACTGTTATAATTTGGATGGTATAGTACCATGAGCCAGAATTTAAGTCTTGTGACACTCATGCCAGGCGTTATTGTTGTTGTCGAGTTTCCATGCGCCGATTGCTTCGGGCCGGGCCTAGTCAAAGTCCAGGGCCGTTTTTTAGTCCCAGTCCCTCCCTGGATCTATGACAACATAAAACGCTGATCACATAGTGCTTTTAAAGTGCAAGTTGTAGTCAGGAACATCAATATTCTGTATAGTAATATTTGGTTGTATAACTGATTCTTCTGTGCAATGTTCAAGTTAAGAAGCAACTAGAACAATTGTAAACAATAGGGAATTCCCTTTAAGTGCGAACAAAGATCAAGTTAAGTCAGGTTTAAATGTGCAAGGCAAATAAAAGCAGCCTTTTAAAACTGGTATCCTTTTCCATCTACTGCAGAAAAGGGACGTAAATCACATGCTTTGTATTCTGAGATGTACCTCGTGATTTCTTGAGCCCTTGCGCTGTTGTGTGGCATAGTTGTTGAAAATGCCTCCATCAGGGTGTTTTGACCGGACAGGACTTTCTTTGTGAGAGAAATTGCAAACTTTTCGGGATGATTGGTCGTCAGATGACTTCGCATGTTGCTTGTGTTTTCTGCAGTGGTTACCACCGGCCACCAGGGGTCACTAGTGGTTAAGATGGGTGGTGGCTGAGCTCAGTTAGACAATTTGCTTCATCTACATTCAACACCTGCCCTCATCGGGCATTGCCTTGCATGGATGGGCCGCCCATCGAAATACATGTGGACCCAGCAGCCACTCCAAGAGCATGTCACACCGCAGCTAGTGTGCCTCTGCACTGGCTGCAGAGAGTCTACGACGACCTTCTGCGGGACGAGGCCCTCGGGGTCATTGAACGTGTCCCGTACGGCGAGCCGGTTACATGGTGCCATCGTATGGTTGTCACTCGGAAGCACGACGGCTCTCCCCGCAGGACGGTGGACCTCTCACCTCTCAACAAGTTCTGCCAACATGAGACATTTGCCACCGAGTCCCCATTCCACCTTGCACGCCGTATCCCCAAGAACACCTGGAAAACTGTCACTGACGCCTGGAACGGCTACCACAGTGTGCCTCTGCGGGTATCGGATCGTCCTCTTACCACCTTTATCACGCCCTTCGGCCGCTGGCGCTACGCCAGGGCGCCACAAGGCTTGGCTACAATGGCTTGGCTACGGGTGATGGCTACAATCGCCGTTTTGATGCGGTCCTCTCAGACTATGAGCGCAAGGAACGTTGAGTAGATGACACGATCCACTATGACACTGACTTGGAAAAACACTGGTGGAGGACGATTGACTTTCTAGCACGTGTCGGTCGGTCAGGCATCGTGCTGAACCCGAACAAGTTTCAGTTTGCAGAAAGGGAGGTCGATTTTGCCGGCTTTAGGGTTTCGGACACTACCATCGAGCCTCTACCAAAATACTTAGACGCCATCCGAGAATTCCCCACCCCAGACTCCACTACGGATATAAGAAGCTGGTTCGGCCTGGTTAACCAGGTTTTCAACTATGCCCAGTTACACGACACGATGGCGCCTTTCAGCCCGCACTGCAAGTTTTCCTGGTCCCCCGAACTAGAGGAAGCCTTCCAGACGTCCAAACAGGCCATAATTGGGGCCATCCGTGAGGGCGTGGAGATTTACGACATGCAGAGACGTACCTGCCTCCGCCCTGACTGGTCCAGGCGGGGCGTTGGTTTCTTCCTACTCCAACAGCATTGTGGATGCACCTCTGGGATCCCGGACTGTTGCCCTGGTGGATGGAGGATCACCCTAGCTGGTTCGCGTTTTTTGTCCGCGGCAGAACAACGTTATGCAGCCATCGAGGGAGAGGCCCTGGCCGTGGCTTGGGGCCTTGAGCAGACAGGGATGCGACAACCTTGTCGTGGTGACCGATCATAAGCCTCTGGTGAAGATCTTCGGCAACCGTACGCTAGATGAGATAACAAACTCTCGCCTATTCCGGCTCAAACAGCGTACTCTCCCATGGCGCTTTGACATCGTACACCTACCTGGCAGAAGCAATCACGCTGCTGATGCAACCTCGAGCATCCCCTCCCTTCCGGCTCGTGACGGCCTCTCACTAGGGTCGCATAGCATACCTGACACAGTGGAGTCGGCACTTATGGCGTCAATCCGCGAGGATGCGCAGGAACTTGGTGCCATCTCATGGTCCCTCCTCGCCCGAGAGACAGCAGCTAATGCATGCCTTGCCCACCTCTTACACCTCATTGAGCATGACGTTAACGACCCTGCCTTGGCCGACCTATCGCCAGTCTGTGAGTCTATCTATGCGCAAGATGGCGTCCTGTTATATTGTGACCGTGTTGTGGTCCCTCCGTCTCTGCGCGAAAGGGTCCTTCGTAACCTTCATGCCGCTCACCAAGGGGTTTCGGCAATGGAGCAGCGGGCCCGTGCCATAGTTTATTGGCCCGGGATGTCGAAGGACATCCAAGCTACCAGAGCTGGATGTGCAGACTGTAACCGGAATGCCCCGTCACAGGCGGCTACTCTACCCCTTCCTTCTTCACATCCGTCCACCCCCTTTGAGGCGATATTTGCTGACTTCTTTGACTACGGGGGCCGCCACTACTTAGTTGTAGGGGACCGAGTCTCAGGTTGGGTAGAGGTCCTGTGCTCCACAGCAGGCACTGACTTAGGGGGCTCGGCTGGCCTGGTTCGCCATCTTCGTACATGCTACTTTTGGCGTTCCAGATGAACTATCGAGCGATGGTGGTCCAGAGTTTACTGCGAGCCACACAGAAGGTTTTCTCCGCTTGTGGCATGTCAGACATCGCGTGTCCTCAGTCGGTTTTCCACAGTCAAATGGGAGAGCAGAAGTTGCTGTGAAGACTGCTAAGCGCCTCCTGATATCCAACACTGGACCAACTGGCAGCCTTGATCATGATCGCTTACTGCGTGCTATGTTGCAGTTGCGTAACACACCCGACCCCAACTGCAACCTTTCACCTGCGCAGATCATATTTGGGACTTGTTTTCTTTTATCAACTGACTGGAGAAATTCTCGAAACCCACATGTGCGGCCGCTTTGGCGCCAGGCATGGGCAGCGAAGGAGGATGCCCTCCAAACCAGGATATCCCGTACAACTGAGTCTCTGAGGCCTCATTCGAGACCACTTCGCCCGTTAGCACCTGGCGAGACAGTGTTCCTCCAGAATCTGCAAGGTCCGAGCCCACACAAGTGGGACAGATCAGGGGTGGTAGTGGAGTCACTGGGTCACAATCAGTATCGTGTTAGGGTAGACGGGTCAGGTCGCCTGACCTTGCGTAATCGACGGTTTCTCCGAACCTTTACGCCAGCCAGCTCTTTTACGCGACAGCCGGCTGCTCCGCTGCCTCCACCGCCCGCGACCCTGTATCACGTTCCCCGATCCGCCCATACGGACCCGGGCATGCCTGATGTCCCTGCTGGTGGACCCCACGACACGGCTTTGGACAACCCCCCCCTGTCGCCTTGTGATAGCCCGGCCTCTGGCCGCGGAGCCCACGGTGAGCCCGCCCCTGAGGACATCACTCCGGGTGTATCACCCCCGGCGTCACGACCCCCGCCTTTGTTGCCACAGCCCCCTCGGATGGCCCGTACGAGGAGACCACCCAGACGTTACGAGCCCGAGACGGGCCGTTGGATACAGACTTGAGTCCGTTCACCTATCCCGGCTTATATGTTCACGGACTGGGGGGGATGCAGTGGTTACCACCGGCCACCAGGGGTCACTAGTGGTTAAGATGGGTGGTGGCTGAGCTCAGTTAGGAGTCGGCCACATTGCTTTTGTCTTACAGTTGTGGATGTCACCGTGGTTGTATTAAGCTGTTCTACTTAATTCATCTAAGTTGATTTGTTCTAGTATTATCACTGTTATGCATAATTGAGTCCAGGTTATATCCCTGATACATATGTAAGAGTGGTTAGCTCCATCTTATTTTGTTATGTGTATATGTTTGCAGGGCTTCCTCATCTCTGTCATTAAACATACAGCTTGACATTGAGGAGTGTATTTCTTCATTTTCTGTGTTGTATCGCAGTTTACTGTGGCAGTGCTTGCACATAGTCCATTGTTTGTCCACCACCTTCTCTCCTTTTGCGTATTTTGACACGGTGAAACCAAAATGTTTCCAGACATCTGATTTAAAAGCTGCAGGCGCTGGCACAATCTCAACTTCGGTTTTGTTGTTTTCATCCTTACAAGTATCGCTGTCGGCCATGCTGGCTTGCTGTGAGCTTGTGTGGACAGCGTGCAGCATGCAATCCTATTGGCTTAACAACAGTTGTTGTGACGACGCAGCGCAAAGGATCATGGTCTATGTAGTTAACAATGATTTGTTCCGCGGGACTGTGTTTATTCCTCCTGCTTTTTGACGGACACCTGTCCTTTTAATATTGTAACCCAACCACGACGATTTCGAGACACGTTTACCACCGCGATAGCGCGATATCGTCAATATCGTTACATCCCTAGTGATGAGGTGACGGGGAAACAAAGAAGTGGAGCGGATCATGACAATGTGGGTACAAAACTGACGCATTGATTGGGATTTTAGTTCCGTGCTTATTTCATGGCATGGGCATTCAAGGGGTCACTACCAGATTTTCTTTTTGCTAAAAAACGCTCATCTGGTTACACTGTTAATGTGACAATAAAAACTGAGATCTGAAATCAAAATGTATTGCATGTTCTTTAAAAGTGAGTCAAAAGAAGCTGAGTTAGGCCGCATTGCCATATTTTTTTGATTTTGGACCGATGATAACTTCTGATTTGTCCGTGTTTAGTTGCAGGGAACTTTTATTCACAGGTATGTCTTTTAGGCATATAGTTTATTATATTTCCACTAGTTTTATGTTGTCAGGAGAGAGAGAGATATAGAGTTGAGTATCATCCGCGTAGTTATAATATTGTATTTTGTATTGTTAGAAGATTTGGCCAAGAGCAAGGGTATCTAGATCAAACAAAAGTTGGCCCAGGATAGAGCCCTGTGGAATCCCACAGTTCACAGGCATCTTCTCTTAGGTAAATTAACCAACCGATACAAAGAAGTTTCTGTTGAGTAGGTAGGAGGAGAGCCAGTTTAAGACAGGACTAGTTAGTCTAACCTACTTATAAGCTGAATATCAACAGTGTTGAATGCAGCACTAAGATGAAGGAGGATGAAAACTGAGAGGTTACCAGTACTTGTTATCGCGGAGGTCATTTACAACTTTAAATAGTGCAGTTTCAGTTGACAAGGTGTGCAGATCAACGGCCAATGAGACCTCTCTATGTGAGCATGTGATTGGCCAAAGCTTCCATAATGCTCTGAATATTCTCATCTATTAAAAATCTTAAGCATAAAGCCTAGATGATGTCTAAAACATTGTCTTTTTTCACAGAGGATTCCTTTTATAGAATACTATTAGATTTTTAGATATGTTATTCTCAAATACAAAAAAAAGTGCCTTGTCTTGGCTTAAAAAAGATTATGTTGCGACAGAAGAACGTGTGTCTTAGTGGTTTTTTCAAGCGACAGTTTGCCTCAAGACAGGCCTTTTTCCAGCAACTTGCACAATAGAATTTTGGTTTATTTCTGCTGCCCAGTGATCAGTGCTGTTTGCTACTTTCATGACGCATTGTGAGAAATTTTGAGTACAGCACTTTTTAGCCCACTAGACATTCGGCCACCTTTACAAAATGGCATAATAACTATAGTGCACAATAAAGTGACCAAGGAGCCCCAGCCTCTCTATTGTGTAACAGAACCATTACGACACATTCAGAGTCAGTCTTTGAAAACTGTCTCCATGACTGAGATGAAAAGTTGCAGGATGACTAAAACTCCTCCTCTGAATGTTGGCCAGTGTTTTCCAGAGGACAGAGATAGCGCAGAGCAGCAGATGCCTCACAGGTCGCGGTGTTGAATTGATGCTGCCTCCCAACGCTTTCAGCAGATTACAAAGTCACTGCAGCAGGACGATAGCGGCTGTAATTATACTATTAATCAATTGTAATGCATTGCTTTCTGGAAGCAAAATCAGCCAGTGTCAAGATGAATTACCCTATTCTCTGCAACAAGGGCATTCTTACCTCACTCTGCATTATTCCATGGTGCTCATGATCTAGAAGGGCTCCGGCCGCGCCAACAAATGGAAACTATTATTCTCCTATTGATTTTACAATGGGCCCAGTTATTACAATCATATATGTGAGCCAACAGTGGCAAATCACAGTGCCAAGGTTATTATTAACAGGCCTCCCTCCATCGAAGCGCTCATCTGTTCCTCGCCTCTTCCACAGATGATTGTTGTGTTAGTGACTGTCTGAAAATTTGCAGATATGTACATTTATAAAATAAAATAACATGGAATATGGTCATGACCCCAAAAAAAAGAAGAAAAAGGAAAGATTGGATCAAAGTTGGAATAATCTCAAAGCGTGTCAGATGTCACAATGGTACACAGTGGTTTGAAGAAAGAACTCACACTCAGCTACGATTAAGACGAGACAATTCAAGGTAATTTCTAATTTACTTTCTGTCCAAAGTCCTCAAGAAATTAGTTTATATACAATTGCAATCTTATTTGGATGAAGATGGCATTATAGAAAAGTTTCATTGTCCTTGTAGGTAGTGTATATTCTTGATAGGATTTGGCTAAATGTAATGTTATGGGGCACCAGTCAAAAGACAAAATATTAATTAATAAAGAAGCCTTACTGTATATACATTTAATCATGAGTTTAGGGTAAGTTTGTAGACAGACAGAGCTCAAAATATTAAAGTGAAACAACCACACCAAGCATAGGTTATAAGAAATAATGATGTTAATGTTTATTGACCAAACTTAAAGACCAGACAATATAAATATGAATATGCATATATGCCAAGAAAGGATAAATATATAAATAAATAACGGTGGTATTTCAAGGATTGAAACAATAAACCTTTTTTATTGAAGGTTTTTTTTAGGGGATTAATTTAATAATTGTGTAGTTTATACATTTCGAAAAAGGTCTAGAAGAGTTAGGTCTAAATTAAGTTTTATGTTAAATCTCTGTTTCCATGCCAACTCTGTGAAACTGTGCAGATCTTATTTAAGAACCAGGCTATGCAACCAGGCTAGGGGTCAGAGGCTGTGGGTCAGAGGGGGCGGGAAGCTGAGGGCCAACGGGACGTGGTGGTACCAACTGGTCCAAGCTCTCTCGGTACAGCCAGTGACAGAGTGGAATGTATGGTCCACAAGCTGCGGCTCGTCCTGTTTGGCCTCAGACTCCCTGCAGGCTGGTGCTCTTTCTCTGCCAAAGAGCCGATGGTGCTCTTTCTCGGTTATACACTACATTATGGAGGAACTCTCGTCACTGGGCGTCGAGTCGAACCGAACCATTACGTATATCCTCAGAGAAATTGCTTACTGTATGTTTTTGCAGACGGCGCTTAATGTTTAATGTCTCTGGGTCAACGCTGTTGTCTCACATCGAGAGTGTATCCCCCTACGAACTGCAATGTGTCCGAGTCCAAGTCTGAGTCATTGTGCACAAGACTGAGTCATCAACTCGCAAGTCTGAGTCGAGTCTTCAGTCCTTGTGTCCTTGAGAAAGTGGAAAAAATGCTGAATGCACTGCCCAGCACGTGCAGCAAAAGTAGAGCAGTAATCTCCAAGACTTTTTTTTCGCTATAGATTTTCAAACACTTTTTTAAGTGCTGCCCCTTACAACCCCATTTCTAAAATAAAAATAATTTCAACAACAGAAAAGACTACATTCAAAGGGATTGACAAGGGATTGATTGATAACTTGTTGAAGTTGGCACAGTAAACTGTTGTGCGCCTCAGCAAGTCTTGACTCTTTAAGCCCAATACTGCTTCATCATTGGTAAGTCTGATATCACTTGTGTGATTATCTGTGGCTAACTCCTGACAGCACAGACCGGCACACACAGCATAAAAGAGTTGTCATTTCCGAAACACTTTTGTCTGTGAGTGTGAGTGCTCCCCGTTACAACCCCAACCTCTAAAAAACAAACTAGCATTTCAACAGAAAAACATTTACATTTATTCATTTAGCAGACGCTTTTATCCAAAGCGACTTACATTACATTACCAGTGTTACAGTCACTGGAGGCAAGGTGGGTTAAGTGTCTTGCCCAAGGACACAACGACAGTATGAACTGTGGGGAGAGCGGGAATCGAACTGCCTACCTTCTGGTTGAAAGACGACCGCTCTACCCACTGAGCTACTGCGGCCTAAAAACACAAATAATAAGGATAATTAAAGCCGCAAGCGGCGATAAAGGCCCTCGCCTCCCTTGAGACCGCAGGGACACATGTACCCGGAGGATTGCATTTCGTGCTTTAAAGCGTAAACTTCAGGGTAATATCAAATAACCGGGCCTGTGCTACTGCTGGGGCCTGCTACACCACCTTGTAATTTAGAGTTAAAGGTCTCCACAATCCCTGGTTTTCCTGGGAGCTGTCTGAACCTTTGAAAATAATAGATTATGCTTGGGCTAAGGCGAGAAAATCAAAGTACTGGCTTTTTAAACGGATGACTCCGTTTAAAAAGGAAAAATGTAAATATTACTTGTCTAAAAGTACAAGTTTACAAGTTCCAAAGGATTCTGAAGAGTTTTCTAAGACTCTAGCTTTGGCTCTGGAGGAGCCTCTTCCAAAGAAATGATCCTGGCAATTGGGAAATGGCATTTATTTCCCAAAGAAATGGCTGCCTCTTCACAGACTCATTACGACCACAGCCACAAATGTATCAAAAAACAAACTGATAACTTTTTTGGCACACGTGTCTAAATGATACTCACCAAATCACCAAATGGAGCTGTTTAGACAGAAGGGGTGCGATTTAGGTGCTCACGCATTTTACCCAACATAGTGGATTTCCTGTTGAGTTTAGGGTGTGGCTGTCATAAGCTTTTCTGTTTGCCCTGAGGTGTCCTATGGATGTACCAAGTTTTGTATTTCTACATTGGGATAATTTTACATTCACTTTCCATAGGTACAATGTATTTTCATTTTCCAGGGGTCGCCACTGAGTAATTTTTCATTATTTTTCCTCGCGGACTTCAAATACATACATTTTTCGCTGGGCTTGAATTTTGGGGCCAACCAAAATGACTTTTAGTTGCGCGTTTACTGGGCCAAATTAAGGATCATTTTGCAGAAAAAATATAATTAAAAAGAAATATAACTCGAGCAAAAACAAAAGTAAAAACGTCTATTTTACACACATGTGTTTAGCTCATTTTGCCTAAGTTTGGTGTCTGTGGAATGAAACAGCTTTTTTCTGTTGTTTTTTAAAAGAGAGGTGTAGTCTAAGGCGGTTCACATATTCAATTCAAAATGGCCGCCTTCCCGTGTGTGATAGGGTGTGGTCCCCATTGGCATTTTTGTTCATAAGCCCATGCTGGATGTGTGTACCAAGTTCTATTTGCCTACAACAAACTAAAATTTTCACTTTTTCCACATAGTTGGGACGTTGCTATGGCAATAGGGGGTGGTTGTCATTGGCTTTTATGCTCGTCATGACATAAGAGATGTGTGTACCAAATTTCATGTCTCTATGACAAACTAAATTCTTGGGTCCCATTATTTAGGGTGTGGCTGTCATAAACTTTTCTGTTTGCCCTGAGGTGTCCTATGGATGTACCAAGTTCTGTATTTCTACATTTGGAAAAATGTACTTTCACTTTCCATAGGCCCAATGAATTTTGACGAGGGGTCGCCACTGAGTCAATTTTCATACTTTTTTTTTTCGGGACTTCAAATACACAAATTTTTCGCTGGGCTTGAAGTCTGGGACCAATAAAAATGACTTTTTGTGCATGTTTACTGGGTCAAATTTAGGATCATTTTGCAGAAAAAAAATAAATAAATAAAAATTATGTGTATATATATATATATATATATAATCCAAGCAAAAACAATAGGCCCTCCCGGTCACCGGCTCGGGCCTAATAAGTAAGTGCAATTCAGTTTCAACATTTTAAACACTGTTCATAAATGAATTGTAAACTAAATTTATTTGTAAAGGTTATGTAAAGCTGTCATTTTCAGCTGTAGTGTATAAAATAAGTCAGAAGCCTTATTAGGAAGGAAAACCAATCATGTGACAGTGGTAGTAATCATCCGCCCGGCGTGATGACTCCAACTTGTTTACTCGTGTTTCTGTGGAGTCGCTGAGATCTGAGGAATGTGTTAATGAACTAAATATGGCTTCAGTTGGAGTCTGATTAATGCGACTCACCGACAGAACAACAGATGGCTGCATCTTCATCTAGAAATTTAACATGGCTGGCTGTCTTTATGGGGCCTTTATTTACACTCTTCTCATCTCATTCAGCTGGTAACATCACTCAGGGCTTTTACTCTTTCTGCGCAAATGAGCTACAGCTGTAATGAAGAAGCACACTTGAAGAAAGATTTGGGGTTTCACTTGATCCAAGCTTAAAATGTGTTTAAATTAAATTGACAAACTGAAAAATTAATTGTCATGTAAACTGATAAAAGAACCAGTTATTTTTCAAACAGTTGCAGTAAGACTGCACATGAATTAATATAACTGGTGATGAAAGTTAATGTTTTAACACAATAATTGCAAAACTGTAACCTGACTCGGCCAGTTAGAACTGCCCACAGTATCACTTTGGAGGGCTCGCATTGAAAACATTTGTAAAAGAGCAAGTACTTTAAAATTAATAATTAGTCTGTGATTTAAGGCTCCAGACTAACTTTTTTTTATCACCTCAAAAGCCAGTTCATACCGTCCTGAAGTAAATGTCAACTGTCCCCATATTTATTTAAAATATAGGCAATTTTTTGTCCATTTGTAAGTTTATAAATAAACGTAAATAAGGCTAGGTACTTTGAACAAGTGGTTATTAACAAAGTTTTCTTAAAATCACCAATAAATCTGTATCTGATGGATTTAGACCTCGTTTATTATTTTGTGTTTAATAAATAGCACTGAGTCCTAAAACCTCTTTAGATCAAACCCAATAATAAACACTGGTTTGTGTGTTTCCCTTAAAACAGAACTTTATCAAAAAAAAACTCTTATTGTTTAAGTGATACCTTTTATGCATGTTCACCTATTATTTATTAATAATAAGAATGTATTAACAGTAAGAATTTATGTAAGGACCAAAAGTACTTCACAAAGGACCAGATTTGGCCCGCGCACCTTAAGTTGGACATTCCTGCTCTTTACTCTCAGTGGCTGCAGCAGAGACACACAGAAGGCAGCACATGATAACACTTGTTTTATCAAAGAATAACTTATATATCTTATATAAGTTAATATCAGAGATGATGCAGACTCGGGACGACAGCCTCTGTTTAAAGTTTAGCCACAGATTACTGTTCACATTCTCTCTGTTCTCCACAGGTGACGGGTATAGTACTTTTTGTCTGTTTTGGCGAGAGTAAAGCTCAACCTCAAACACACAGTTGTTTTTGTTGCGCGGTTGTTAAGTCCATGCAGAGCCAACTCTGCCCGGGACTGGTCTGTGCAGCAGGAGAGACACAGACGGTCCGGAGGACCATCTGAAACACAGTTTTTACTGTGTTAGTCTCAAGCCCTGCTCTGATTGGATAAAACTAAGGTCCAATCAGAGCAGCACATTGTTGTTTACACTTGTAAAGGTAAAACTGCTGCTACATCTTCAGCCACATCATTGGACACACCAGCAGGTTTGCCACAGTTCAGATGAGAACACGTTGATTGGGTTAGATAGATAGATTGATAGAAGATAGATTTGATATTCAAAATATAACTGGTGCTCCTCTGTGGGTCACCTGTTAGAGCGCATACCACATTCTCGGGAATGAAAATCTGTTATAATGATGAGTCCTTTCTTTTGAGACCAATGCAGTTGAGATCTAAAAGTCTTCTGCAATCCTCTAGTGAGCAGACTTCAGACTCACAATCTGGGCCCGTTGTATCTTTAGCCACTCACTCACGAGAGCAGCCTTCTCTGGCACGGCTCTGTCTGTTGCCATGGAAACGCCCCTTGCATCACTCACCGTCCCCATTGGATCCACAGTTTCAGATTTTTGGTGATGAAATGTCAGCAACTTTGGAGAGAAATGTGAATAAGATATGCAGCTGTGGAGTTTAAATTTGGTGCGATTTGACACAGCTGACACTAACAGTGAGACGTGTCAGGCCTGGTGATGTTTCCGAGTCTACAGAGAGGGAGGCAGGTGATTAATGGGATGGTTGTTGGAGTCTTTCTTGTTGAAAATCCCATTAGCGAGCAAATTAATCTGCACACAAGTGACTCACTGTCAGAAAAAGCATGCATTGTGTTGAGAGTTTCTCGTCAACAAATGGATTGAAAATGAAAAATGCTAGGTTTTAACTTATGGCTTTTGGTATCTGTGACATAATAAGGATGAAAACAGATTAAATTTGAAAGCACAACAAAGTAGTTCCTGTGTCATGGAAGAGGAGTATTCATATTAGACGTCTGATTGACTGAGTTTGCACCTGGCTTCAGCTGTCATGTTGTTGACTCAGCAGCGGTGATTTGTTGGAATAGTTAATAATGTTGAACTTAAAAGAAAAACGTCACACAACATTTACAATAATTACATTTGTAAAATTACCATAAAGAGTTCACCATGGGACACTCGAGCGGCCTAGGTACAATCACAGCTCAGGGCCATTTGCTCAGTGTTTGTCTGTTTACACTAAATCTATCAAATAAAGGCTCAAAAAAACTTTCACCATGTAGGTTGATATACTTTTTATTTTCTCAACCACTACTTTTTACATTAAGTCTCATCTAATCTATAGATTGGACACATGAATTTAGTACATGAATTTAAATGACCAATTAGGGTCTGAAGTGCTGCTAAAAAGCATACCGTGTCACTTTGGGCATGTCACGGCTTGGGAATGGAAATGAAAACACAAGGCTGTTAGGGCTTACCTGAACTAAACTGATCCAACCCGTATCGTACTACTTAGTGGAAACAATGAACGCTGAAGAGCATTGGACTTAGCAAGGTTGATTGCTGTACTTTTAGTTTGAACTCCTAACAGAACAGTCTTAAATGAGCAGTTAAGTTTGCTTTTCTTGGGGTATAATATCCTAACTCTAACTCTAACTTATTTTTAGAGTCCATTCAATTTCTTTATTGATTCTGTAATTAATATTAGCAGGCTCGCATTTCTAGAGTAACAACATTTGATGACTTTAAAGAAACATCTGATTGGTTTGCCTTATGACCACATCTGTTGTGTCCCGTTAATGAGTCTTTTATTACAATTGTTTCATTGTCGGCCCGGCCCTCTGCTTCACGGAGAGTGTGGCATGAGTGGAGTTCTGACACAGCCTTCGTTCATGCTTTGTCGAGCCCAGTTATCATTTTAAGTGATAATAAATCACTGGCCGATCTCTGCTCGGCTGATTACCACAGGGAATTATTCAAGGACTAAATTACAATACTTACTGCAGACAGGTAGGCCTCGCCGCAGCTCCATGTGTTATTATTCAAATCAGAGGCTGACACCATAAATCACTGTTTTGATCAGATGAAAAAAGCCAGCGCGGGATCACACCCACATTAGACATGTATTAAAGTCTGCCTCACTGACTCACACTATAAATCCACTGGTGTCGGGATCTGGGCCTTGAAGCTAACCTCACTGTGAATGTAAAGGATTAGCAGAGATTTGAACTCTTAAACAAGTGTTATCTTTGTTTAAGCGCATGGTAAACAATATGGTTGCGTAATTTTAGTCATGCTTCTACTGAATGGTGAAGTCCTTTTGTGCAGTTTTCAATTCAAAAAATTCCTCAACTGTAGCGACTCGTGATGGTGTTGGCCTTTAGAGCTCTGACATGAAGTCACACACGCCTAAAGTCAAGCCGCTGGGAAGAAAATACCATAAATGTATATAAAAACAGATTTCCAGGAGATTTGTGTAATGTGCCCCACTAACACCCATCTGTCTGTGCCTTATTTGAACAGAAGGAAAAACAAAGCAAAAAAAAAAAAAACAAGCTTTATTCTAGCAACTTTCTGAGCTGTATAATGAACATATTATCATATTCATTTCTGCAATATATGTGTAATATACATGCAACTCAAGGCATTTATATAGCAAATGTAAATGGTAAATGAATAAAAATGGCACTTTGTGAAATCGAAACTGAAAAGCAGTTATTATAAAGCAGTTATCTTATTATTTAACATATATAAACCTACAAAGCATCAAAAAATTTTACCTACCCAGCTGCACTAGAGGCCGTTTACAAAATGGCCCATTTTACTCAAGCCGCAATGATTCTGTTGCAGATTGTCCTTTTTTTCTGACAAGGGCGGCGTTCTCACTCCACAAAAACAAACTTTTGAATCCGACTGAGTAAGTGTTTTGTGCTTTGTTGCGGCTGCCGCTCCACTCTCGTGTAAACTGTGTAGAGGAATCCTCTCTGGAAACAATGACGCAGTGGCAGAGTACCCAGGTCCTGTGTTCAATCCTCCCCCTTCCTCCCCCTCAATGGGTCCAGGTTGTCACTGGAATCAAGGTATTGGTTCTCAATTGACTCACCTGGTTAAAAAAACAATGACATCATAGGCACAACAGAGCAATGTCTCTAAAGAAGAGGAGGAAGCAGACGTTGTTAAGCGAATGCAAATCAGCAACTGCATGACAAAGCTAGGTAAAGTGCTGGACGGAGCTTTCAGTTAATTTCGGTTTTCTGTAGGTTTATGTGATCTTCTTTTGATAAACATTGGCCTGGTGCATGATTAAAGTCTATATGTTTTGCCACTTATAGGTAAATAATTGAAGAAAAAAAAAAGTGCTTAATAAAGTCTGACGTTGTTCATGTTCCCTTTCGAGGGAACTCAACACTGCGTCGTGAAACGACACTTTGGGGAACGCCCTCAGCGTGACGCCTCTGAAGCATGAATGAAACCTAGACCAATCTTGATTGGTACTACGTCACAACGTAGTGCGTGCCGGCCTACCCGGAAGTATAAAGGGACGCCGTATCACGCCCACGCTAGCTTTTCGCTCTTCAGCAAATGCCCTGTGTGTGAACGAGAGACTTGTTTGAAAAACTTTGAATGAAAAGTATGGCGGAACATTCTAAGAAGTGTGTGTACCCCTACCCTCGTTATATCACGGGTAGGGACACTCCGCTCCCGCTTGTCACTCTTTGATGAGAAGAGCGGCGAGCCTCGCGCTCCTCAGGGTGCAGGACCCGCTTCTGCCGAGGCAGGACGGAGAATGCATTCCTGGGGTTCGCAAACGGATCTCGCAGCGGGGTTGGAGACGGGTCCGAGGGCTCTTTCTCCTCCCTTACCTGGGAGATCCATAGTTCAAACGCCGGTGTCGGCAGCCCGCCCCGCGGCTTCTTACGCCCGGGGGGAGAGCTCATTGCTTCGTTGCTCTGGCTCCGAGGAGTTAGATGTAACGGGCAGTGGAGGGCCTGACCGTGTTGAGGCCGGTCTGGCTCGCGTTCCCCGCGGATCAGGTCCCGCGGCCGCCGAGGCGGCGCGGCGGCTTAGATCATGGGGATCGCAGCTGGAGGTTGTCACACTTTGATGAGAGGAGCGGCGAGCCTCGCGCTCCTCAGGGTGCAGGACCCACTTCTGCCGAGGCAGAGCGTAGAATGCATTCCTGGAGTTCGTAAATGGATCTCGCAGCGGGGTTGGAGACAGGTCCGAAGGCTCTTTCTCCTCCCTTACCTGGGAGATCCATAGTTCAAACCCTGGTGTCGGAAGCCCGCCCCGCGGCTTCTTCCGCCCGGGGGGAGAGCCCATTGCTTCGTTGCTCTGGCTCCGAGGAGTTAGATGTAACGGGCAGTGGAGGTGACACAATCAGGCGCCATCTCTTTCCCCAGCATATGAGGAGTTGGCTGATGTATTAACACGAGCTGTAGATAAGCTACATATCTTGGCCATCTGATAAACAGAGCGCTCGTCCTAAAAGCCAAATTAGACGAGCGTTTTCTGTCTAAGAAACCCATTGCCGTTGGGACTCGTGCGAAATCGAGACGGTGCGGTGTACACCTCAGTATACGGTGCCCGTATGGTCTCGGGGCTCTCACGGGGCCGTACTGCCAACCCCGCCACCCTTGGTGCCTCGGGGCGCAGCGGTCTCCAGCGGGTCTCTGGCGCTGTGTCTCCCAGACGCCGCGTCGGGCTCGCTCCCTCTGAGGGGGGTTCAAGAGCAGTTAGCTAGGGTGGTTCCTGCGCTACGGCTTCAGGTCCCTGAACTGGCTGTTCAAATTGCACCAGAGGCCAGCCTCGAGAGGCTGGTTCCCTTAGTAAAATGTCTGGCAGGACGGAAAAGTCTGCCGGATATATCTCACTGGGTCCTGCAGATAGTGGAGAAGGGTTACAGAATCCAGTTCGGTTCTTGTCCCCCACGCTACAACGGGGTGTGGGTCAAAACAGTAGTGCATCCCGAGCAGGCTCTGGTCATGGAGCAAGAAGTGAAATCTCTTTTAGCAAAAAATGCTATAGAGCAGGTGTATCCTCCCGACAGGGCGTCGGGTTTTTACAGCCGTTATTTAAGAAAGACGTAACCCCGTGCGGGAGCCCACTAAGCAGCTGCTCCTACATGGGGAGAGGGTCCAATGTTTGAGCTGTCTGCATCTGAGGATGTGGACGTGCTCAGCAATGTGGTTTCATAAAAACCCTGGCGCTGCCCACCAAGCCGTGTAGAGGTACATCGACCATGGTGGGCGGGGCAGCAGGTCGGGCGGGGGCATGGCTGCATACTGTGGCAGTATATTGCAGGCACGCCAGGCCGACCTGTTAAAGGACTTGGAGAAGACACATCTGTGGATGTGACTGAGAGAGTCCCCTCCGGGGAGAGGCGGCTGAGGCCGTTTTTCTCTACGGAGCCCCCTGGACACCGATGTAGTAATCCCGCCGTCCATGACGCTTCGGGCCACATCGGTTTCCAGCATACGCGAGCTGCCTCACAGCCCACACCGAGGGGTTTTTGGGTGGGCAGCAATGGTGTATGCGCATTGAGGATCGTACGCGCCTTCTCTCTGCCAGCTGTTTCAGGGGGGCGACAACGGTCTTCAAAGCAGACCTGAGATCGGCCTCGAGAGGCTGATTCCCGTGGCAGATTTTTTCCAGGCTTGGAAACACCTGAGGAATGTGTCGCCATAGGTCCTGCGCACTGAGAGGACGGAGGTATGCGTCCAATTTTAGAAAAAAAAAAAAAGAGGACGCATGCTTCCTATAAATCCTTCTCACAGGAAGTTCCTGAGGTTCGCTTTTGGGGGCGAAGCGTTCCAATATCGGGTGCTTCCATTCGGCCCCCTGGACACCGATGTAGTAATCCCGCCGTCCATGACGCTTCGGGCCACATCGGTTTCCAGCATACGCGAGCTGCCTCACAGCCCACACCGAAGGGTTTTTGGGCGGGCAGCAATGGTGTATGCGCATCGAGGATCGTACACGCCTTCTCTCTGCCAGCTGTTTCAGGGGGGCGACAACGGTCTTCAAAGCAGACCTGAGATCGGCCTCGAGAGGCTGATTCCCGTGGCAGATTTTTTCCAGGCTTGGAAACGCCTGTGGAATGTGTCGCCATAGGTCCTGCGCACTGAGAGGACGGAGGTCTGCATCCAATTTTAGATATAAGGTATTTGAACCGGTCTCTGAGGAGGTTCAGGTTCAAGATGCTAAGACAATACCTATTATCGTGAATCAAATTCGGTCCGAGGACTGGTTTGTCACGATGGATCTGAAGGACGCATACTTACTATAAATCCTTCTCACAGGAAGTTCCTGAGGTTCGCTTTTGGGGGCGAAGCGTTCCAATATCGAGTGCTTCCATTCGGCCTAGCACTCTCCCCTCCCACATTCACCAAGTGCATGGATGCGTTTCTGGCTCCACTGAGACTCCAGGGCATCCGGATACTAAATTATATCGACGACTGGCTCACTTTGGCCCAGTCTCGAGAGAGGGCAGTTCGGCATCGAGATGTCGTCCTTGGCCACATTCAGAGCTTGGGGTTGAGACTCAGACGCGAAGAGCGTGTTGACGCCCTCCCAGAGAATCACGTTCCCGGGAGTAGAATGGGACTCGACGACGATGCGGGCACATATGTCCCCCGCACGCATCGAGTCCATACAGGCGATGGTCTCCAGCATAAGACTAGGCCGCAACGAGGGGGGTCTGACTCGCCCTCTGTGCAGATTGGCGCATCAGATCCTCCTATGGTCCCAAGGGAAGTTATCGTCTATCAGAGCGATGTACATCCCCGATGACCAGAATCAGGGAGCAGACACCCTGTCGAGGCAGGGGCTGAGGCCCGGGGAATGGAGACCTCACCCAGAGGTGGTGAGGTCTATATGCGAGAGGTTCGGCGTGTCTCGAGAGACGTCCCACTGCCCACATATGGCTCTCCCTCACGCCTCCAGCCCCGCTGGGGTTGGATGCCATGGTACAGACGTGGCTGAGGCTGCGTCTGTATGCATTTCCCCGGTGGTGCTGTTCCCGGGAGTTCTGGAAAGGGTCAGGCAGGAAGGGATCAGTCTACTTCTAGTAGCCTCGTACTGGCCGGCCCGAGTATAGCTCTCAGACATCACAACACTGCTGGCAGGTCTTCCACGGCAGATCCCTTTGAGGAGGGACCTGCTGTCCCGGGCAGGGGGCACAATACTGCATCCCCAGCCAGGGCTGTGGAAACTCTGGGTCTGGCCTCTGAGGGGGATCAGCACCTAGAGGCTGGCCTGTCGGCAGGGGTAGTGGCGTGCTCAGTTCCAGGGCTCCTTTCACAAGGAGGTTGTACGGCTTAAAGTGGAATGTATTTTCCACTTGGTGCAGGGGGCTTGAGGTGGACCCAGTAACTGCCCAGTGGCTTCGGTCCTGGAGTTCCTCCAAGAGCGCTTCACTGCGGGGCCTACCCCGTCCACTCTTAGGGTGTACGTGGCTGCCATTGTGGCATTCCACGCTCCCGTAAGTGAGGGGCCTCTGGGGAGGCACCCATTGGTCGTACGTTTCCTCCGTGGTACCCGGAGGCTGAGGCCTGCAACGCGCCCGGGGGTTCCAAATTGGGATCTGGCGGTGGTGCTTGAAGGATTGGCTGAGGCCCCCTTCGAAACCACTCGAGTGGGCGCCAGATCGAGTTCTGTCGTTCAAGGGGCGCTGCTCATGGCTATCACCTCACTTAAAAAGGGGGGGGGGGACCTCCAGGCACTGGCTATAACACCAACTTGCCTGGAGTTTGCCCCCGGTGGGGTTAAGGCCATTTTTCGTCCGAGGCCAGGCTATGTGCCTAAGGTGCCATCTAACGTGGCACGGCCGACGGTATTGCAGGCATTTCATCCTCCACCTCATGTGTCGGCCGAAGAGGGGAGACTTCATCTGCTCTGCCCAGTTGGGCACTGCAAAGCCATATACAGAAGTCTTTGCAGTGGAGGAAGTCAGAACAACTGTTAGTGTGTTTCGGGTCTCCTAGGAGAGGTCGGCCAGCAACCTAGCAGACGGTCAGTAATTGGATCGTCTGGGCTATTGCCTTGGCTTATCAGGTGCACGGATTGCCTTCACCTTTGGCCCTAAGGGCGCATTCCACTAGGGGCATGGCCTCTTCTCGGGCCCTTCAAATGGGGGTCCCGCTTCAGGAGTTCTGTGAGGCAGCCTGCTGGGCTACTCCACACACTTTCATTAGGTTCTATAGTCTACATCTCCCTGCGACGCCTGGCGCTAGGGTGCTCTTGTCCTAAGTGTGCCTGAATATCCGGGTTCACACTAGGGCGGGCACGGGTCGTCGTGGCATAGTGGGTACTCGTTCCCCAAAGTGTCGTTTCACGGCGCAGTGTTGAGTTCCCTCGAAAGGGAACGTCTCGGGTTATGTATATAACCCTGGTTCCCTGAGAGGGAACGAGACACTGCGTCGCTCCGCCACGCCTACCCTGCCTGAGGGCGATTTGCTTCATCGCGAAGGGCTGGCGTGGGCATGATACGGCGTCCCTTTATACTTCCGGGTAGGCCGGCACGCACTACGTTGTGACGTAGTACCAATCAAGATTGGTCTAGGTTTCATTCATGCTTCAGAGGCGTCACGCTGAGGGCGTTCCCCAAAGTGTCGTTTCACGACGCAGTGTCTCGTTCCCTCTCAGGGAACCAGGGTTATATACATAACCCGAGACGTTTTACTCACTTTCTCCTGGCAATATGGTTGATAAACCGCACAGAACCATTTAACATACAGAGCTCTATTGCCGGTCCAATGAATGGTAACCAAGTTACCCCTTAGTCATTGACTGTTAAATAAAGTACTAGTACTTGATAACAGTTTCAGTATATGTTACTTTACCTCCTTCATGCAGTTTCCTTCTACTATAAGCAACACTGTAACATTTTACCTAAAATGTATAGAGCGAGATCTGTGACTATGTCCTGTCACTAGTTGGCTCCTGCTGCCACTGTTTTATGTGTCCTGATTGGTCCAGTGCCAATTCCAGGTCTCTGCCAATTGCCATTTAACCATCTGCTGCAACTCCAAGTTATAAAGACAGAATGCGTTTCTAACAAGAACCTATTGTCTCAACAGAACTCTCCACACATTTTAATCGTGGGATAAATATTTAGATGCAGTAGTGGCAGTATACATAAGTGCAGGTGCAGTTGCTGTGAGTCTTTTAGTGCTTTAGTGTTCTTCTTCTGTAGATGTGTGTTTAAACACACACAGTCAACCAGAAGGCATACAAAAGTAAGTTGCCTAAATATATACAACTTTTGTATGTGCTTTTTTTCTGTGGCATATATACTGTATATAGGCACCTGAGGGGAAAAAAAACATTCTAGTATAGTTGCTGTTGGCAGTGGAGCTCGACTGTAACCTCTGAGCCACTGGAGAGAGGAGCAGGGAGTCATTTTTCTCCCGCAGTAAAACTCCTACGTGACACTTTGGATGCTGTCCAACGTGTTACTGTGTCAGCGCTCGGGAGCCAAACCCCAGAGGACGCAATGCACTGACCTCCGAGTGCCACTACATCCACACAGCGACCTGCATTTACACCACACGTTCCGACATCACTGGATAATTTACTACGGCACTGCTGAGAGCATACTGAGAGACTGCCACTTCCAGGGTATCACAGTACCTTCGAGCAGATTTACACCCAAGGGAAAGTCCTGGACTCTGTAGTGTTGCTTTTCCTTTTCTCTTAGTCGTTGTGTATTATTTGTGTGAGTGTTTATCCTATTATTGGTTTGATATGTACAGGGACGACTGTCTTATATCATTGTTGGGAATGATATAAGAACAAAACCATGGAATTGCCCCAGTTGCCCCTCTACATCTGAACCACATCTAAGTGCTAAGTGACTTCTGTAAGAAAGAAAAAAAAGCCATACATAAAACAAAAAGGAATAAATAACCATTAGTCACTACAGCATATATTATATTGTTTCTGATTTAATAAAAATGACATTATTATTTATATATTTTTAATTATACCAGTTATGTCCAACAGTATTGTGCAGTTAGGTCTTATTAGTCTGATTTAGCCTACTGCTTAACCTGCGTATGTATCAGCTGCTGTTGAAGCAGTGTCTTTATTGATCTCAGATAAATGTCTGCAGCTCTAATGCTCTGTACTTTTCTGCCTCCACCAAAATAAAGTGTTTTCAGTGGCTGTCGAATGACACAGCTTTTCTTTTGAATCACAGGAAATGTAGAATTACTGTAAACAGTATCTTTACATCGTTACAGAGAAATGTGTGTATAGTTGGACGTAAATTCATTCATTCATTCATTCATGAATTCATGAATAGTTGGACGTAAATGATATGCATATTTAAGACATGCTTAAAATGTGCAGATGGTTATGTTCTGCTTATTTCTTGTTGCACTTTTCTTTTGGTAACCCTATGAACTTATTTTTGGCTTCAGCGTTACACTTTTTACTGTCTGATTGTTTTCACCTGCATTTGTTATCAAGCCTTCTCAAAAATAAATAAATAAAACCTGAACTGTGATCTGCCTGTTGCCCAGACCTGTCTCTGCCTGCCCCTCCATTGGACTTGTAAGTCTCTGCGTCTTTGTATTTTTAGACCTTGGAATGGATTTGGAGCTTGGATTTGTGGATTTGGATACCGCTGCTGGTATAACCCGATTGCTGGAACTGGACTGAAATTGGAAGAACTTTGTGTCTTGGATTGTGTTTTGGAGCTGTACGTTTGTGCCCTGTTCTCGTCCCTTGTCTACAGCATTCTCTCCTGTCACCTGTTGCTCCCCTATTCTGGAACCTGACCTACCTGCACGCCGTCCCTGCTGGTCAAACTTGCACACAATTGAGGTTGATGCACTGGCTCACCTGCTGCCCGGCCACCCACAAGATACCACTTTGTTTACCTTCATTAAAACTTTCCTTTGTGTCCATGAGTCCTGCTTTTAGGACCACTTTATCATTCTGACACAGATGTGTTTATGGTCCGACAGAACGGCAGTGCAAGGTTTAATTTGAGTTTGACTCGGGCTACAGTTTCCTCACTGTCCGCACTAATCATGTTTATTTTCCCCTTAGTGTCTGCCTGAGGCTACTATCAACATTTAGGGCTTAAGCCAGAGCAAAACGGGACGCCACACTCATCTCCTTTTTATTGATCCAAAATCAACACCAATAATGTCTAATGTTTCAATATAATGCAGATGTTTTATTCCTTTGAGCTTTTGTATTGCTCCGTCTTACTGTAAATGTTTGTATTAATCCTCTCCTTGGCTGTGAAAGTCACTCACCTGAAACTCTTGTCTGCCTCACCTGTTGCTCAAACAGCCTTACAAGTTATAAGGCTGTAAGTGTTTGAGCAACTGAAGTATGATCTCATTTTGCTTTCGTCTTTGTTTAAAAAGAGTAAACATACCCAACATTTAAGCACAGGGTGTAAGTACAGAGAAGATTGGGGCAAATAATTATTACTCACAAACTGTAATGGCAGCAATGTTTTGCGTTTTTCTAAAGCAAATGTACACTTATTTTTTCCCTCACATTAATGTGAAGCTAACGGCGCTGTTGCCCAGTGGACTGTACCACTGTGTGACAAAGGGGAGGGGTTCCTTTAGTTGACACTATTTGTGGGGGTGTCTTTTCTAATGTACAGAGTGGTATTTACAAAAACACTGACACACAGGACTACATGAGAATGACTACATAACCCAGGGTTATGTATCAGTTATATATATAACAGTATATAACGGGTAAATGTATAACAATGAATAAACTACCCCTGGATGCAACTGTACTCAACCAGTCAGAAATGAAGCGTCACAAAGTCTGTCCTATTTTAGATCATGTTTAACAAATTTCTGGAAAGTGTTCGATAGAAGTCTGTGCACTCTTTCATTACTTTACAATAAACATTACATATTTTCCTAAATGCAAAAAATGAGTTGTAGCACCTGTTTTGTACATCCGCATCCACACAGTGGAAACTCTTATTAAAGTAGACAGGTTGATAAATGTGGTTAACTCGGCTGTTTTTCCGTTCATTTACATCCCACAGCTGCTGCTATTCAACTCACTACACTATAAAAAAGAGGTTTATACATCAGAGAGCATTTAGTCCAGTCAAAGGAGGCATAGACATTAATAAAAAAGGCACTAAACAAGTAAATGCAATGCTTTAACACAACTGGGGTAAAACCCAATAAACACCTATTCTTAAAGAATAAAGCTATGTGTTATTAGCTTATATAGACCAGATACTGTTTTTTGACAAGCATGAGGCAGGTTGGGGAGTAGGATTGGACATAAAACTTAGTATGCACTTGGTTACTTGAAGTATTTGTGGTATGTAGTAGCAGTTATTGTAGCCTTTTCTTTTAACTTGTGTGCCAATGTGTAGGAATTCAATTAGCTTCCTATGGACTACAGCAAGTGCACTTTATCCTCCACCATGCGCTGTGTCTAGCGTGGAAACAGGACAATTTAGAGAAATAATGTGAGCAACTCTACACCAGTAAAGTTTGTCTGTTTTTAATAAAGAGCTCTGTACAACACTAAAGCTCATCATTAAATGTTGTACAACAACAACACACACAGTGAACCCCACACAACAGCACCGAATGTATGCACGTAACCTATTTAATACAGAAAACACTCATCAACCAACATTTTCAACAGCTGTAATCCACCCTGGTCCTGGTCTGGCCAAATAATCCAGCCACCTCCTTTCCATTTTTTAATTAGCATCAAAGACTAGTGAATGCCTTGTGGATTTATTTAAAGTTTTACTGCAGCAGCATCAACGGTGAACAATAAAAGAGTCACTTGGGGCGGCAGTGGCTCAGTGGTAGTGCGGTCGTTCTTTAACCAGAAGGTAGGCGGTTCGAATCCCGCTCTCCCCACAGTTCATACTGTCGTTGTGTCCTTGGGCAAGACACTTAACCCACCTTGCCTCCAGTGGTGTTCCAGCTGTGACACTGGTAAATGGAACCTTAATGTAAGTCGCTTTAAATGAAAGCGTCATCTGTAAATGTAACACTCGTGAATGTAAGTCGCTGTGGATAAAAGCGTCTGCTAAATGACTAAATGTAAATGTAACTTAAAACTCATCACATGGAGACCAGCTTCAGTCAAAACTTCGGGTGGTTGCGCAATGAATTTTGGGATGCCGTTCACCTCCTAGGCTGTTTGACGCAGGTTTGTAGTGGTGTCCAAATGTCTTCAATTTATTATTATTTTTTTTTTAAAGATACAGCCATTACAAGAAGGTACATAAATGAAAATAATTCTGCCAAATAAAATAATGCCAGCGGTTTTACAAAGAAGAAAATGACAAGTAATGACAAAAATAAAAAGATTTGGATACAGCTGAACACACACTGTATCTTTCACTTCCATTAGTCCCTAATTCAGACACCATTACAAAATGGTGTATTCACTATACAGTGATTAGTGTGTTGACTTGGACACAGCTAGAGTTAAAATTTGGGTGCACCTGACTTTTGTGCTGGTGCACCTAAGGACTAAAGTTAGTCTAGAGCCCTGAGGGGTACAAGACAATCTGGCAGAGAACATTGGGAAGGAGATGCATATATACACACTGGGAGGGGGAGACAATTGCACAAAGGTGAAACACATTAGGGCAAGTAATCACACATACGGAAAGGCAGACCAAGACCAGGAAGTGAAGTAACCTAAAATGCGACACAAGGTGAGTAACAAAATAAAAACAGGAAATAAAAGACATGAGCTCAGGAGCAGGGTATGACATTAAATGAGAATTTTGAATCTTGCTACATGACTTGCTACATTGCTTTACATGACTCTATAAACTGAATTTTGACAATGCAATCAAGCATTCTTTATTTGATTGGAATCACAGTTCAATTAGTTTTCATAGGCACATTAGGCATCTGACGGCATGAGATGTTGACAGTAAAACCTACAAAAAAAACATTTGGACACAGAGATAATAATCCGGTAATAATCCGGTTCATGAACAGAAAGAAACAGTTAGCACTCCTCAGACAGGGAAGGAAATTAAAAGGCACCGAAGTTTACATTAACGAACACCTCACCAAGAAAAATGCTGACATCGCCAGGAAAGCACGAATTCTCAGAAAACAAAACAAGATCCAGGCAACATGGGCAAGAAATTGTAAAATATTCATCAAACTACATGGGTCGACACCTGAGGCAGCGAAAGTGCTTCTCATTAAGGATATCACTGAGTTGGATAAGATTGAAGAAGGAATGAAATGAGATCAACATAGGCCTACATAAGGTAACTGAAAACAAACTGAACTGAACTTATCAAACACAATGACCATGATAAACTCGGGCAGAAACTTATCTGTTAAAAATGAACAACTGAACTTAGAAACGTACAAATATATAGAACATAAACCACAAGATATTGAAAATGATATTGACCCAGATAATAATTTTTATATTGGGACTGACAGCCAGTGTGAATATTACACAGTTGAGCAGTTAAAAAAATACATAAAAATGGATGGCACAATATCAGCTATACATTTTAATAGTAGGAGCCTTATCGCAAACCTTTCAAAAATCAAACAATGTCTAAAACAAGTGGGAAATAAATTCACAGCAATAGCAATAACAGAAACTTGGCTCACGGAAGAACACCATGATTGGGTTGAGATTGAGGGATACAAACTGTTTATCATCAACAGGAAACAATCCAAAGGTGGAGGGGTTGCATTATATATTGACCAAAGATATCAATGTAAAATAGTTAATAGAATATCTTTTTCTTTAGATACAATCATGGAATGCATCACAGTACAAATTGAAATGGAAAAATCAAAAAACATTTTAATTAGCTGCATTTATAGGAAACCGGGATCAAATATTGACACGTTTAAGGGGAAAATAACAGAAATATTTAATAATAGCAATAATAAAAAAATGGTTTTTATCTGTGGAGACTTCAATATTGATTTGCTCAACCCACATGAACACAACAAAACTACAGAGTTCCTTAATTTGATGTATAGTATCGGTTTGTATCCCTCTATCACTCGACCAACCAGAATTACAATAAATAGTGCTACATTAATTGATAACATATTTACCAATGTCCTTGACTCTAAAATTGAAAGTGGTTTATTAATAAATGATGTCAGTGACCATTTGCCAGTTTTTGCAAACATACATAGCTACACTAGGACCTGGAAAGACAAAAAAATATACACAATGACCCGACACAGAACCCAAGAAAATATCAATAAATTCAAAGAGGATTTAATGAAACAAGATTGGGGAAATGTGTATGTAGATAACTGAATGAAGCTTATGATTCATTTTTGACTGCTGTAATATCACTTTATGAAAAAAACTGTCCTGTAGTAAAGAAAGAGGTAAAACTGAAATCTGATGAAAAACCGTGGATAACTAACGGAATATTAAATGCATGTAAGAAGAAAAATGTACTATATAAGGAATTTTTAAAGAAGAGGACAAAAGAAGCAGAAAATAAATACAAGATATACAAAAACAAACTAACCAGAATCATGAGAAGCAATAAAGAACTATTATAGTAAACTACTGGAGGACAATAGAAGCAATATAAGAAATACCTGGAAAGTGCTGAATGAAATTATCAAGAAAAAAAGGCAAAATGGGACACACTAACTATTTTCTGACTAAAGATAATATAGAAGTTACGGATATGACCTTAGCTGCAAATGAATTTAATGATTTTTTTGTTGGAGTTGGTCCAGGCTTAGCTGAAGGGTTTGCAAAGACTGGCAGTATAAATGATGTGATAAGCGAGAATGTAAATATTAATGAATCTATGTTTGTTAAGGAAACTGATGAAAATGAAATTATAGAAATAGTTAAAACATTTAATAGTAAAAAGTCAACTGACTGGAATGGTATTGACATGTTTATGGTAAAAGTATTATTGGCTGTGTTGTTAAACCTTTAACTCATGTATGTAATCAATCTTTGAAAACGGGGGTTTTTCCAGATAAAATGAAAATGGCAAAAGTGATACCAATATATAAGGCTGGTGAAAAACATACACTCTCAAACTACAGACCTGTTTCACTGCTCTCTCAATTTTCAAAAATATTAGAAAAATATTCTCCAAAAGGCTCAATAACTTTATTTCTAAACATAATATACTGTGTGATCAACAATATGGTTTCAGGACTAATAGGACAACCTCTCATGCACTTATTCAATTTGTGGAAGAAATAACAACAGCAATAGAACAAAGAAAATATGCAGTAGGGATATTTTTGGACCTTAAGAAAGCATTTGACACTGTAGACCACAATTTCTTGATTATGAAATTACAAAAATATGGAATTAGGGGGACTGCACTTTCTTGGTTAAAAAGCTACTTATATAATCGACAACAATATGTTGAACTGCAAAACTATATTTCAAAGGCAAAGAAAATTACTTTTGGGTCCCAGGGTCAGTGTTGGGACCATTGTTGTTTAACTTGTATATTAATAATGTATGGGAGGTGTCAAAAACACTGAAAACCATTTTGTTTGCTGATGATACTAATTTAATCTGTTCTGGAGAAAATCTGGAACAACTTTTGGACACAGTGGAAAATGAATTACAAAAGATAAAGAGCTGGTTTGATGCAAATAAACTAACACTGAACTTAAGTAAAACTAAATTTATAATTTTTGGTAATCGTGCTACAACTGTAAACAAAAAGCTTAGGATAAATGATATTGAAATAGAACGAGTAAAAGAACTTAAATTCTTGGGAGTAATAATCGATGAAAAATTATGTTGGAAGCCACATATACATTATATTAAGGCTAAAATATCCAAATCAATTGCTATATTATATAAAATCAATTACCTATTAAATCAGCAAACATTGTATATGTTGTATTGTTCCTTCATACTTCCTTACATTACTTACTGTTTGGAGGTATGGGGAAACACTTACAAAACCAATACTGAACCAATATTTATCCTTCAAAAGAGAGCCTTAAGAATTGTAAATAAAACCACCTATAGAGCACCAACTACTCCACTGTTTATTAAATTAAAAGCACTAAAATTCAGAGATATTGTTGACTTCAAAACTGCACAATTTATGTATAAAATAAATAATCAGCAACTATCTGACAGTATTCAAGGGTTGTTTCAAATGAGAGAGAGCAATTATCACTTAAGAGGGACATATGTATTTAAAAAGAAATCTATAAGAACAAATTCTAAATATCAATGCATCACAACCAAAGGAGTTATTGTATGGATCAGCTGCAGTGAAGAGATAAAATCATGTACAACAATAAGTAATTTTAAAAGATTATTTAAACTGAATATACTAAATGAATACGAAAAGGACTTGAGGTGATAGTATTGTATACAGGTTCATTGGTCTACATGTTAAGTATAGTATGGAGGTGTTATTATTTGATTTGTTATAGATAAATGGAAAAGAAAGAAAAAAAAAATGGGAGTGTGTGTATGCATCTGTATCTATGAATAGGTTTATGTGAACAGAAGGTAGGTAGATATAGGATGTATATATAAGTGAAGCATCAAATTGTTTGTATTTAATTAAAGGATAAGAATAGAGAAATGTGGTAGGACTTGAAAAGTTTGTTATGAACTTCTTCCTACTCCTTTTGAACATGAGAATTTCTAATTTGAATTATCTACAATAATATGGAAAGATTGTGCTGAGAAGTACATGACTTAATTTGGCTGTTATTTTAATTGTATAAATATTATGCATGATTGTATGAATATAAATTTTTATTTGTATTTGTATTTTTTATTTTTATTTTTTTATTTACATGTTCAAATATACAAACAAACAAGAGATCTTTGAGCCAGTTTGATTGAATATTATGACAGCCTTAATAACTGTTAAAGAAGATCTTACGTAAATATGTCTTTTTGGCACATTATGCTCTTGTCTTATCAGCTCATATTACAATAATAGAATATCACCAAATTAATATTGAAATTATTATTAGGACATATAAATACTACACTATACCTTGAAACCAGTTATTCTTGCCTAGTCAAGATAGTGCTGCATGTATACAGCTCAGTCTGACTGGAGCTGGACTAGGTCACTACCCTGCTCTACAGTTGAGAGCCAACAGAACATAACAGGACAAAAAGAAAATTACACAGGCGTTCAGCTGGAAGTGTCACTTTGTTTAGGTGGTGAAGACCTCCAACTATTTTAGTGACAGAAGTTGAGCAATGCAGACTCAATCAAATACTTCTGTTGCTGTTGATACAAAAACAGGAACATTAGTCAAATCTTAGGGCCTCATCAAGGTTGTAGCTCGACTTAGCTATGCATTTAAATATACTAAAGTACTCAGTATAAATCCTTATGCCTTTCTCTTAATGTTTTATAAGTAATGTAATACTAGTAAACTAGCATTGAAATATCTCAGATGAATCCAGTTATCTTGTTAAGATTGGTTTTAATTGTTGTAGCCAATATTGGTTGTACCATGTTTTCTACAGAGTGTTCTCCAGCTGCCGTGTGAGTCCTTGTGTTAATAAAATCTTGTAGACGGTGTAAATCTGAAATGGTCGGTTCATATTTGAACTGTAAGTCTCGGCGATGGCTCGGTGCCATGTCATTACTGGGCTCTGATTGCAGCAGCAGGAAATGAACAGCCGAGTCCAGCAGTAAAGACAGACCTTGGGTTGACTCCTGTTTTAACGGCCTCAATGGCGACTCAGACTCAGACGTTGTTACAGCCTCAGAGACCACCTTACATTCGAACGCCGGGAGAAATTGGACAGAAAAGCTTCAAAACTTCTTTGGACAGTTGGAACTTTGATACTTTTAGAGTTTTATTTTTTTCTTTATTGCAAGTATCGTGATGATCATTTGGAAGCTAAGGAAGATAATGCTACAGTCCCACAATCCCGCATGACAACTGGATTAGACACTAGATCTTTTGTTTTAACCTGGGTTACATTAGCAAACAGCAATTTTTCAGAAATTTATCGATTAGTACATATATGAGTTTAAGATTCAAGAAATGTAAAACAGGACTGTCAAAATTCAAAATTATTGCCAAAATTAGTTACATTTAACCATCTCTTTTGCAGCCATCTTTTCCCTTTGTTTCAAAGGTTCCTTAAAATTTCAGTTTGGATTTCCTTTGCTCTAAAAAAGAATTGGGATAGCCCTTTCCCTCACAAGAATGCACTTTGTTTTCTCGAATTTCAGACTTTTGTTTTTCTCAGAATTGTAATAATTTTCTCAGAATTTAGACTTTTTTCTTTAGAATTCTGTCTCTTCCATTTTGCCAAATTTTATTGATTAGCTTTAATTTCACTACTGGTCAAAAGTTTTAGAACACCCCAATTTTAAATTCTTTTCTTGAAATTTAACCTGGTCAAGTCAAAATGGCGAGAAAAAGGTGATTAACAATAGAAGAAACAACACTTATAAATGTAGGTTTTGGATAAAAGCGTCAGCTAAATGACTAAATGTAGGTCTACAGAGAAATTGCGAAGAAAGTCAAGGTGTCAGTGAGTACAGTTTCCTTCACCAGGCACAAACTGGGGGAAACTCTGACAGAGAGAGGTCGGGCAAACCCAAAGCCACGACAAAATCTGAAGATCGGTTTCTGAGAGTCAACAGCTTGCATGACAAGCGGCTCACAGGACAATCGTTTCAAGCACAGTTTAATAGTGGTCCTGATAAGAAAGTCTCAGTTTCTATTGTGAAGAGAATACTCCAGCTTTTGCACCAGATTTGACAGGTTGAGTTGCAGCAAGAAAATCATTGGTCCAACATCAGAATAACAAAAACAGTGTTGTCTAGACCTTGAAACACCACCAATGGATAAATGAAAAGAAAATAACTGACCAATGTGCAGTCAAGGCCGGATTAACCATTAGGGCAACTGGTCACTTGCCCAGGGGCACAGGACATCTAAGGGGCTCAAATAGGCTATTATGTTAAAATCACATTATAAACGCAGTACTCACTTTCCTAATAATATGCAGATTCTTGCAACCCGTTCAAAATATTATGTTAAATCACTTCAAAAAACGTGTCTGTAACTTCCTGCGCAGCGAGCGAGGGCGAGGTGTCACGTCTAATCACGTGACTTGACACTCTGAAATTTGAAATCCGTGGGAAGATGGTGAAGCAGTTAAGCAGGAGCGCTAAAGGAAAAATTAAAAGAGAAGATCAATTGAAACTAGCTAACAGTGAGACATGGAACAACAACAGCCAAGAGCAAGAGGACGACAAGCATGAACAGCCTCTTCATCATCACAACAAACGAGCAAGTACAACTGAAGAAGCCGAGACAGCCCCAGCACCGGCCGCACCTTCACGCTCCCGTCAGACACGGCACTATGGGGAGCCCTGACAGAGACGCTGAGGGAGGAAGCAACCCACAGAGGGCCCGCTGCCTTCCATAATCGGGCTGTGGGGTACCCAGCATCAGTGAGAGAGTCTGGGCTTGGGTGTCGAACCTGTTCCCTCACAAATGCATATTTAAAGTCTAGAAGGAAGGCCGCTGTAAGAAAAAAAAAAATAAATGAATCTTTGATAGCATTAAATGTTTTGAGTTTACACAATGTTTATGTTTATGTTAAGGCCAGTATCTCAGGTATGATAATAAGGGTTGATAGTTGTGGTATGAATGTAGGCCTATATTAAAGTCAAAAAGGCCAATGTGTTAGGCTCACCTGTTAAAACAATATAAAATATAACATTAGTTACAAATCTGAAAACTGTGGGAGCAAAACTGACATTGGGATTTTAGTTTTGAATAAACCATTTTCATTGAAGACATTTAATGGCATTTTGATTGTGGCATATCAATTAACACTGTAGCCTATATAGGCCTATATTTTTATTTATTTAGGCCCAACCTCTGGGTTATATTTAGGGGCTGGGAGGTAAATGAGAGCAGCTCATTCCACTCTGAACACATGCAACAGGCAGACAACAGGCAGAGGTTGTGTGGTGTTGTCGCTGAGCGTGACTTGCAAGTCCTTTGTGCTCAAGTCCGAGTGTTGAGTTGAGTCACAAGTCACAAAACTAAGCCTGATGACTCGACTTGAGTCCGAGTCCAGGACTTAAGTACTCCATCACTAGCTGATGAAAGTTTGTTTGTTGTTGAGCTGACCAGGTGTTTTTGCTGCAGATTCTCCAACATTGTCTGCTTTTGGCGAAGGACTTTTGTTTTGTCGAGAGAGCCATCTGACATGGCTTTGAAAATAATCTTGCTATCATAAGACCCTCTTAGCTGTCCATGTCTGTTTTGTGAATGTTTGCTAAATTACTGCAACACTTTTTTACATGCAATTAACTAGCGTTAAAAGTATTTTATGTGTTATTAACCCATTAAATTTGACAGCCTTATTTAGAATGTGTTCATAAATGGATTATATTATTTTTTTACTTGATTCTATTCATTTTTTACTTTTTCAATTGTTTATTTTTCAATGCTTTTATTTCAGAGTAGTATGAGACATTAAACTGCATAAATTTCAATACAAAATTTTTAGATTGGTAGTGTATATAAAAAGCACAAAGCCACTCTTGGGTGCTGTGAGTACTTTTGCTCTGCTCTCATGTTGTTGTATTATCCGTTTGGCTCCAGTCCAGAGGGAGCTTTGAGGATAAGTGTCTGAGTGTAGAGCCCCACACGGAGCGGCAGTGACCCTCCAGCGGAAACACATTAGCTATACAGATGAACCTCTACATCCCAAACCCCGCACACACACACCCACCCAGCCCTCGTCCATTTACTGCTCTCCAGAAGTGGGCCGAGCCGGGGTCCTATCGCCGGGACTATCCTTCCGCTCTCCTCCCCTGTGTTCTTAAGTGATAACAGCCACAGCCAATGTTCATGCCTCATTTGATTTCATTATCGCGTCCCGTTCGCCTCATCTCCCCGGTTCCCAGGCTGCACTTTCATCTCAGCATGCGGGCAATCACTCATAGACAGCAAACATAATGGAGGTAGGAGCATCGTCTAATCCAAGGTTTGTGAAACCAATTTTCCTTGCTCTAAAAAAGAATCCTCCAGAGAGAAAACCACTTGCAAACGAGACGTGAAAGACTATGCATAATTTGGCCGGGGGAGGCTGCGCTGGTTCTAGTGCGGACTGTGAACCAGCCTATTAGACTGTTTATCAGCAAATTGAGTGTGATGTGTTTGCTTGCATCCGGTTTGTTATTTGTGAATGCTTGAAGCTAAGGATGAAACAACCAGCTTCCTGATTCCTAATTTAAAGTTTCACGGCCCACAGCACTCTGCTTTACCTGGAAAAAAACAAATGAAAAGCTAGATAGAATCACTATCTCATGGGGTTTGGATTTTTGTACTGCTGTAAAGGGATCCGACCAAAAGCTAACTTAAAGACTCATCAGTAAAAAGTGTAGTTGCTGCTTTTCATTTTCTATTTCTCTTGTTGTCAGACCAACATATGCTCTTCTCAAAGTGTGACTTTTCCTGAGACATAACTTTGCAGCACAATCCTTAAGATGGAATCTGCCAAATCAACAGTGTTAAATTAAAACCAGCAGGTGTGTATATAATTCTCACTTAAGATAGTGTTAAATACTTAACTCATCAGTAGTGTTTTTTATTTATTTTTTGACACTCTGCAAAGTGGATCAGAGACACAAGTGACATCAACAGAGAAAATAAAAAAAGCATGTTACTTATGTTTTACATTTAGCTGAGGTGCATAGAGTGACATTTCAGTGTAAATGTAATCCTAAAGAAAAATATGCTGGCGTTACGTGTGACACTGTTCTTTGGAGTTGGAGACTTTTCTTGAAAAGCAAAATAACTTCTACAAGGGTGGGCCTCATTCATGAAGCTTCTTAAGAGCTACCTTTGAGGTATTTACCAATGTTTTCATAACTGAACAAAGTTCTTCTGGAAGAACAAATCCCAAGAACAAAGTGAAGCACTCTAACACATGCCACAGCCCTGAATTTAATGTTGTTTTATAATATTATCAGATTTTTTACGAGACAATATTGAAATTAAACTATGACTATGTAGACTACACAATTGTACAAATTATTATACTTTTTTTTTGATGGAGTGTGCATAAGGCCCTCAGTTTGCTCTCAAAAAGTTATTTACTGAAGTGGGCTTTGAGGAAGTTAAAAATCCCTGGACGCCTCCCTGGGGAGGTGTTCCAGGCATGTCTCACTTGGAGGAAGCCCTGGGAGAGCCCAAGGACACGGTGGAAGGACTCGGCTGGCCTTGGGAGCGCCTCGGTGCTCCCCCGGAAGAGCTGGAGGAAGTGTCTGGGCAGGAGGGGAAGTCTGGGCGTCTAAGACTGCTGCCCGTATGACCCGGCCCCGGATAAGCGAAAGAAGTTGGATTGATGGATGGATAGGGATTGTTGAGCATATTACTGTCTGATATTTTACATAAATATACATTTTTGTGCCACATTATTATGATTGAGAAGGACAGGCCCCATCACAGATATATGTATATCTCCAACATAAAATGGTCTGAGTTAGATCAGATCAGAAATCAGCCTAGACATGCCACTATTTTCACCATCGGAGCATTAAAACTATATCCAAAAGTGATTGGGCCTCATTCAAGAATGTTTTCGTACATTCTAAATTTTCCTCCTAGCTCGAACATAGCGTTAGTATAGAATCAATGGCCCTAGGGACGCCTTCCAATAGCCATATTTGGACATTAGACCGCTGCTTACTGAAGACACGGACTCCCTGCAGAAAAGAGAACTGTAGTTTTTACCGTTCACACATGCACCTCATTCCCAGAACATTACCTCTTTTCACACTTGAGCTGGCAACATTGAGAATCTGAGTACCTAAAATAGGAGCATGTGAGCATCTTAACTGCCAAAGTCAACACCAAGCTAACATACAGGACTGTATAGGAATCACCAGTGTTGCCAACATGGTGAGTATTCAAACCCCTCTAGCACCTCTTTTTCAAATCAAATCTTGTGACTTTTTCTGGAGGCTTTTGGAGACTCTGACATGAAAGCACTATTGTTCTTACTCTTCTCAACAAGCAGCGGGTGCTGCTGTGGGCCCCTCCCCGTCCCAAAGCGCTCACAAATGGCCCAGTCCTAACTCCGCAGGCCCTCTCAGATGCATTCAGAGCAGGAGATGTTCACCCTTCTGCGTCCAGAGTCCAGTTTTTTCTATTGTCTCTTTATGGTCCATTTAGATTGTTGTTTGATGTAATCATGTAAATACATCCTTTACAATACAAGGTCTTGACAATGAAGCTGTTGTGGTAAAATGCAGGAACATTGCTGGGAAAGAAAGAGTCTTACTGTCTACTGCTTATTAATGATAGGAAGAATGATACTTTTGACTTTTGGACGGTAAGGATATTATAAAACAGCATTATTTCAGGGCTGACGTGTGCGTAACATTGCATCACCCTGTTCTTGGAATTTGTTCTTCCAGTAGAGCTGTTTTTAGCTTAAAATGCTTTTTTTTTTAGGACTGAGACCCATTGTTCTTTCAGTGTGAGGAGGAGTAAGACATACATTACGTAAAGAAAGAACATAAAACACAACTTCAAAGGTAGAAGAAACCTTTCAGCAGTGTTTTGGGCGGCTGTCTACAATAACAATGCAGATTGACAGAAATTGTCATTGTACAACAAATAAATTAACCAAGAGAAGAGCAGAGAACATTATCAGAAAACTGCTGCTGTCTGGCAGAGGCACCAGTCTTTTTTACCTACACCAATTATCTTTCAAACTGTACTGTTTCACACAAACCATATTATATACTGTGCTACTGAACAGAATGCAATAACTGACCTTTTTACAACATGGCCTTGCTCTGATTGGATAAAACTGTGTTTCTGATGGTGGTTCATCAATTTGTTCTAGGTCTTTGTAAATGTTTCCCAGATGTTACAGTCTGTTCCATTGACCTGTCTGGTTTGGAAGCTCTGTGAATAGCTCAGTGTAGTCTGTCTGTCTCTGCTGAGGAAGAGGAGTGAAAGAATAACTAAGTTTGGAAGTTTGGAAGTCCAAGAATCCAGCCACTTCTTTTGCTGTTCCACATGATGTGAGTAACAGGTGGAGTACTTTTGTGTGTACTTTTGGAGTACTTTGTCACTGTTATTGGGTGGGGTCTAATTTCTTTCCGGGGTCCAATTGTGCAACATTAGGTGCCTAAGTCACTTCATTAAAGTAATGTTCAAGATAAAGCCCCAAAATATATATACACAATATACATATGTCCATTTTTCAGAGAATATGGATGGTCTCATCACTCCTCTCCAAATGTAACCAGAAACGTTACATTTGGAGAGGAGTCAACAAGACCTATGATGAACACCATTCCTACTGTGAAACATGGTGGTGGATCGCTGATGTTTTGGGTATGTGTGAGCTACAGGCACAGGAAAAGATGAATGCAGCATGTTCTCAGAAAATACTGAAGGAAAATATGCACTCATCAGTCCGGAAGCTGCGCATGGGACGTACTTGGACGTTCCAACATGACAACGATCCAAAGCACAAGGCCAAGTCGACCTGTCATTGGCTACAGCAGCATAAAGTGAAGGTTCTAGACTGACCATCTCAGTCTCCTGACCTCAGTATCATTGAGCCACTTTGGGGAGATCTCAAACGTGCAGTTCATGAAAGACAGCCCAAGAATTTATAGGAGCTTGTGGCTTTTTCTAAGAAGAATGGGCTGCTTTACCATCTGAGAAAATAAATAGCCTCATCCACAACTACCACATTGTCATTGATGTTAAAGGTGGCAATACACAGTATTAAGAACTTTGATCAGGGTCATTTGGGTAGTTTCTGTTGTCATTATGATTTAAAAAGAGTAAACACAGTTGTTTGACAATAAATAGCTTCACCCAACCACTAACTATGAGTGAAAGAAAAGTTTTTGTCTTATCATTCTTATTCTCTAAAAAATGGTAAAATAAAAAAAATTAAAAAAATCACAATTTCTGTTAGTGTATGTACAGAAACCTATGAGCACAACTGTAAATACACATACAGCTACATTTATGGAAGTCTAGTGATAAACATATAGCACTTCAGCTTGCATTTTTATTGCTAAAATGGAAATATATTCTTATTCAAAAAAATTATCTGTACAGTGTGTAACCACATTGTGCTCATGGCTGTCTGCTGTAGCCATAAAAAAGCTCATATTCGGAACACAGCAGAGGGGATAACCTTCACTCGGGTCTCTCCTCTGGGACTGAGGCTCAACCAGGGCTGTGAAGGTCAGACTTTGTGCGGACACTCGCTCGTGCTCGTGTGTCATCATTTACAGGCCTCATTGAATGTCACCTGGTTGGACGTAGAGCTTGTGCTTCCCTCCAAAACGCTGTTGAAGATGAATAGAGCAGGCAACGAGATCGATAGCATTTATCCAAACTCTTCACCTTCACTGCCGCAGACCTTGACTTCATCTGGAAACTCCACCGGCCATAAAAAAACAGCTGAGCCACAAAAGCAGACTCGGGTCTCATCCATCGTGAAGAGCAGCTTATGTTCCCTCAGATTAGGACTTTCTGCTCAGAAGTTTTCAGAGTGCAGTTTCAGTAGTCAAAATATGGCAGTATAAATGGTTGATAGACAAATTAAAAGACAGCAGGAATCTTATCAGATATGGTTTATGAGGCACAATTTCCTCCATTCTGTATCCATGTGCTTGGCTACACTCCACATCATACACCCACCATCCATTCATTAATTTAGATCCAGTTCACCTAAACTGCTTTTCATGTGACGTCTTTGGATCAAAAGATTCTGCTCTTGCTTAGGAAAAGTTGTTGGCACTACCATTAAAAAAATCGTAAGCCCCATTTAAATGTTTACATTTGTATCTCCAGTTTCAATGAAAACATTGTGAAATCAACATAACCCTGCTTTAACCTCAGTGTGGGGGATACGGTTGAACACACTGACATATTGCCATGCACCTTTTGTGAACTATGCTAAAGACTAATAAATAATAAAACACATATATTTTAGACAGTTTAACACTGTCCCACACCAGTTGTACACTGCTAAATTCCCCGCAGATTAAATAATAATCCAGTTGAAGGCAATTGCTGGGTAAGAGACTCCCAGGCTTAATGTCTTGCACAACTCATACTATACTTAGAACTATCCGAAGAGAACTGTGGAAGTGCGCTTATACAGTATCTGCTTGATATCCTAATTGAATGTTTTTTTGAGTGTATTTTTTTAGATGATTATGAAGGCTTAAACAACAGTGAAATGCTACTTTACTTGTACGCACAAATTGTTTTTTTTGCCTACCAAGATGGCAACATAACCAACAGAGTTGTGTGACTGCGAATGGTTTCTACATGTGTGTCTTTGGATGGTGGGAAGATTCGCGGTCATGCAGACTCCACACAGAAAGGCGTTGGCAGGTGATGGTTTAAGATTAACGATAGCTGCATTAGCCAACAGTTTTGACCCTTTGAGGCTACTGTAGTTAGTTTTAGAGTGTAGTTTAAGCCTCATGTTATGTTTAAAAATACTGTATAAGGAACAACAATAATGTTAACAGAAAAGTTATTTGTGTTACTAGGAAGGGAGGACAGATATACTGTGTATTATCATATTATACTGCAAGGCAAGACAATTTTATTTATTTTTATTTATTTATTTATTTATTTATTTATTTATTTATTTATTTATTTATTTATCAAGCATACTGCACGTTTTTTGTAACAAAACAACATCATAGTATCCGAGTGCAGTAGATTATGTACAAAGTATTGAAACTAAGTAAGTACTTAAGTACTTAAGATATATATATATATATATATATATATATATATATATTTCTTTTTTTTTTCTTCAAGTTCCTACGCCATTTATTTTGAGGACTGTGGTCACAAATAAAATGATTTTTTATTTAACCGTGATGAACTGCTTTGAAGTATGACAACCAGGCCTTGCTTGGGCGCTCTCAAAAATCATTGAAATAAGCCATAAATTAAAACAAATGCCTCTACAGTACCAACAGCAATGCTGCATTCTAGATTGATGATGTTAGAATCTGTTGATTTGTCGATGGATTGTAGAGAAACAATGAGCAAGGTAATGCAGAAGCAGCTTAGAGTCTTTTGGTCCCAAGTCTAAGTCAAGTCACAAGTCTCTTTGCAGACATAGCTTAATGTGAGTACTTGAAGCATAAACAGTTGTATTGTCAACTGTATTTTGTCTAAGTATACTTCATACAAGAACATCTACAGTAGAACACTCCTTTAGTAAAACTGTTCTTGCCAGTGACAACAAACAGAACAAACTTTCTATTACAGTTTTCAGTAATGATAGAATTGTCAAATCCAAGTACTTTGAACACAAAAGTATTTTATTTCATTAAACGCTCTTCAAAGTCTATTAACGTTGATTGTTGAAAGTTAAGGCTTGTTCCACCTAATGTCTCTTGATGTTGGCACATGGAACATGGGTCTCAGTTGGATAAATTATTTATAGCTGTTTTTATGTTCCATACATCTTGGTTTCATTAGCAAAGACAATTTAGACCTGATAAGTTAATCCATTTGGTTAAGTTAATGATCAGAAGAAGAATATTATTTAGTACATCCAGGAATTCTTTGTATTCATAAAGTCAAAAAGTCACACACTACACACCCAAAGAGCAAATTAACAAGTCAAGATTTGAGCAACTATGCAACACTACTCAACACAACACACTCAAAACTTGTTTGTCAAAGTCTTAACACATATTACACTCCATGAGCAGACATCTGAAGCCTGAAGGCATGTGACCAATCTGATTGTTCTAAGCAAAGTCAAATAGTCAGATATTGTCAGACTTGCATTTTGGCCTGAACAATGGCCAGACAATTTTTGAGAAAGACCATAACTAGGTTTAAGAATGGAAGCAGAGCAGTAAGATCAAGTGATTGATTAGAAGAAGAAAAGGAGCATCAGACAGAGAATGATGAGACAGACACCATGACCATGTCTTCAACTTGTGTGGCTGCTCAGAGGTTCTAGTTGAGCTGCTACAGCTTTTTTGTTCGTGTCATTTGGACAATTATTTCTTTTCTTAATTGCATTTACTGCAGGTTTGTATTGGCAGCAGATAATTTACCTATATGCTGCTGTTTTGGAAGCATATGGATAAAATAGAAATGAATAAAAAAAAGTCTTCAGCACTGCCCAGTGTAGTAACAGCTGTAAAAAAATATGCATAGGAGTGATAGTAATAGTAGTAATACAGTAGTTTGATAATCAAATATCACTAAACATTGAGTTTACAGATCTTTTGTACTGTAAGCTGTTTTGTATTTTGTGAATGTTGTGTGTTTGTTTGTGCATGTGTGAATATGCATGGATGGGTATATTAGTTTTATTAGGTAATTAGTCTTTGCAACTGATGCTTGAAGAGTAAACAAAAAAGTGACCCTTTGTGGTTTCAATTCTGACTGATGGATTTAATTGACCCAAACATCATGTTTTTAACCAGAAATTAAATGTTATTATTTTTCTATATCTTTAAAGCAAACATAACAGGAGGGTTAAATCAAAGCAGAGAAGTGAAATATTTCCAGGTGATGTCTATAAATAAACTCCACTTGGAGGAAAAATGGAGGAATTAGAAATAAGGAGTAATTGTAATTTTGACAAGTAAATGCAAATCAACTAACTGGCCTGTCAGTTCAATTCCTGTGACGTTTTTAGAACTCTACACTTACTCTTATTCACTTGTTGCTGTAATACAACTTGCACTTTATGATGAGTCTAGTTCAAGGCTGACGTGAAAGTTGATAATGATTGTTGTTATGCGTTTGTCTATCCTGCAGCAAACAATGACTGCAAACTGAATTGCCCTAATGGGCTAAAATTGTTTTCTGAATCTGAATATCTACATTTAAACAATTATATCACATCTGAAAAATGGTTGTAAAAAAATTTGTGGGCTCTGTTACTGTCTGTTGGTAACAACCTGACTTTAGTGTCCGCGGCGACCACTCCTATCAGGTTTGCCCTTCACTTTGTCTGCTCCTAAATCACCGGCAAGGGATCCAGAAGTGGGACTTGTCGGTTTTCTCTTTAAGACAGGCTGAAGTGGATGTGGCAGCTCAGAGACTCGGCTGAGACTGGACAAATGAAAAGCGACACCTCATCTCAGTGTTTGACCACAGACGACCTACAGCTGTCACTGAGACTCAACCGGCGCCGTGGCTTCGTCCACACGCTTATAAACTCTCAGCAGAGGTTCTTGTCCAGATGTGTCAAAGTCAAATTGATGAAGGGCCACAATGGTAAATAAGAATAACAGGGGCACAACAACCCAGTGCAAGAGGGGTATGCAGCAACAATTTTGCTCCCCCCCCCCAAAAAAAAAATTAATAAAATTAAGTGAGCCGGACAGTATATCAGCCACTGTAGGCCTAACAATAATATACGGTATTACTGTAACAAGATTAACAAATAAAAATATTGACAAGCATTAACGTTATGATAAGATTCCAAAAAAGAAACGAAAAGAAAGAAAAGAATCTAAATTTTTATAACAATTCCATGTAGGAGTCAGTTTCCACATTCTAGAGCGGTCGTAAGTTGATGCCAGCTGGATAGTTCGGCTGGTAAGGACAGGACTTTTCACACAGGGGACCCCTGTGCGCCGCATATAGCGCATACCCCCTTTTTGCGCTACTAAAGAATAATATTGAGGGCCAAAGGTCTAAATTCTGGTTCTACTTTGCTGTCATGTTAAAAAAAACAGGTGTCTGTATTTGATCCACACCACTGTAGTATAACTTGTAGGGTCTGGTAGGCCTATATTAAAAAACTCAGCTGTTTTCATCTTGCTGGTCTGATGAGTTGCTAATGTTCAGAGCTGTGAGCAGCCAGAGCCACGGGTTACAGGATAGACGTGTCTGTGGCTCTATGGGACAGAGACAGCAGCAGCTGCTCCAGACCCACAGTGTCCATCATGACCACAGTTTACTCTAGTCCAATTTACACCGAAGCAGCAGCAGCGTAGCATAGCAGCATACGCGTGATGAAACGCTTTCTATTTGAGAAGATACATTTTTCAAGAGTTGACACATCAATCTATCATATCTAATATATTTTTTTTTCTTGTGATTGTTCTTCTCTCACTGTGTTGCAGAGGAGAGAGCAAACCAGATAAAAGTGAAATGTGCTAAGATAAAAAAAATAGTTTATAAATTATATTTTGAATACTATAGGCTCTGAAGCTTTAATGTTGATTTTACAGCAACAAGAGAAAGTTTACAGCAGCAGTCTGTGATACTCTGCTGATTATGAAACCGATAGACAGGAGTTTGTGTTGCACTGGAAACGGAGAAAAGTACGTTTTAAAAACCACCAATAAAACAGCTAAATAAACAGCGTTTTAGCTTCAGCTGTCACTTCTAGCTCCGCTCCACCCTGGCAGTGAGTGCCCAGCATCTTGTGAGCGTGCCTCACCACGGAGCTTTTCTGCTGTGAGTGAGTGTGTCAGTCAGAGTGGGAGGTGCAGCGCTTTTTAACTCAAACGTAAATGTAGCCTTGTAAAAGTAAGGAAGCTAGAAGTTATGCGCTGCTTGCGGGTGCTCTGCAAAACAGTCCGCCACTTGATGATATGGTGTTGTGAGTGGCCTAATGGAGCTATTCACAACACTTCAGGACATTACTAACAAAATCAAACATCTACAACTAGACATAGATGACACAATTGTCTCCTTTGATGTCACGTCACTCTTTAACTGTATACCCACCAATGAAGCACTTGTGCTTGTAAGGAAGAGACTACTACAGGACACATCTCTACAGGTCAGGAACAACCTCAACCCGGACCATATTTGCAGTTTACTGGAGATATGTTTGAACACTACTTATTTCCAGTTCAGAGGTAACTTCTACAGACGGCTGTGCCATGGGATCACCTGTCTCCGCGATTGTGGCTAACCTGTACATGGAGGAAGTAGAGACTTGTCTACTTCTTGGCTTGTCAACATGTAGTTTGGCATATTCCAGTCTAGCTTTTTTATGATTAGTTTTCAACAATGGTGTCCTCCTTGGTCGTCTCCCATGTAGTCCACTTTGGATCAAACAACGATGGATGGGGCGATCTGACACTGATGTTCCTTGAGCATGGAGTTCACCTTGGATCTCTTTAGAAGTCTTTCTGGGCTCTTTTGTTACCATTCGGATTATCCGTCTCTTTGATTTGTCATCAATTTTCCTCCTGCGGCCACGTCCAGGGAGGTTGGCTACAGTCCCATGTATCTTAAATTTCTGAATAATATGTGCAACTGTAGTCACAGGAACATCTAGCTGCTTGGAGATGGTCTTATAGCCTTTACCTTTATCATGCTTGTCTATAATTTTCTTTCTATTTTCCTGCGACAACTCTTTCCTTCACTTCCTCTGGTCCATGTTGAGTGTGGTACACACCATGTCACCAGACAACACAGTGACTACCTTTTGTCTAGGCCTGTTCCATGAGTATATTTTTTAAAATAATTTTGTTGAAGCATGGTTGAAAAGCAATGTCTGACTTTCATTGGTTAACATTCATAGAACTATGAATGAATTTTTATTATTACTTTTGTCAGAATAAAGTTTTTTCTGTGACTATTGTGAGTTTTTCTTTCATTGACCGAAGGGTACCAACAATTTTGTCAACGTGTGTATTTGTGAGGACAGGACTCTCCAAGTAGAAGTTTATAGGAAGCCAACACACACGGATCAATATTTGCTGTTTGACTCCCACCACCCTCTGCAGCACAAGCTGGGAGTCATCAGGACTCTCACAGAGCACAAGAGGTGCCCAGAACCTCAGAAGGTCAACGGAAAGAAGAACAACATATCCATAAAGCCCTGAGAGACTGTGGATACCCCAAATGGACTTTCAACTAAACCAAGACACAGAAACCAAACAGACAGGAACCAGAGACAAAAGGGAAGGGTGTAGTTATCCCTTATGTGTCTGGTTTATCTGAAAAACTTAAAAGGATTTTTTACAAACACAACATTCCGGTCCACTTTTCGACACACTGCATCGAAAACTGGTCCATCCTAAAGACCAGATCCTCTCGTACAAACAGACTAATGTAGTTTATACAGTTTAGTGAAGAGTGCAGTGACAGTTATGTCGGTGAAACAAAACAACAGCTTCACAAGAGGATGTATCAGCACAGAAGAGCCAATCCTGGAGGACGTGTGAGGCAGGCGTGCTAACCACTCTGCCAATCAATAATCACCATCAATCACCGTTTGACATGTTTCATCTCTAAATCATTTTTCTAATAAAATAGCTCCCTGTTAATTAAAATGTTCTATGCTTTCCTTGTATGTTATATGTTCTATCAAAGTTGTTGCTGTTTATGTTGAAGCAATTCCAGAAGAAATTTGATGACATTTTAAAACTAATTACTTTTCATACACTCCCCTTGAAACCTATTTTAATCCAGGAGCTGGTGAAACTTCTGTGTTGAGACCCACAGTGAGTTCAGAGGATAATGAGACCTGCCATAGACAAGTAGGAGGGTGGCAGAGAATTAAAAATGTGCTCTGAGGAATGACCAATGGTCTCAGATGTGAGCAGGATGCAGTCTGGTAAAATGAGTAGGTCATGTTTATATTATTTGTTATGTTATTTGTCAAAGCACTTATAATGTTATGTGGTTAATTCATTTATTTTACTTTGCATTATGTCCTCAACTTAATGGTAGATAGTGCCCATTAATGGTAGTTCACTGTACAGCCCTTTTTTTCACTCATAGTTAGTGTTTGGGTGAAGCCATTTATTGTCAAACAATTGTGTTTATGCTTTTTAGATTATAAAGACAACAGAAACTACCCAAATGACCCTGAAAAAAAGTTTACATACACCTGTTCTTAACACTGTGTATTGCCACCTTTAACATCAATGACAGCTTGAAGTCTTTTGTGGTAGTTGTGAATGAGGCTCTTTATTTTCTCAGATGGTAAAACTGCCCATACTTTTTGTCAAAAAGCTTTCAGTTCCTGTAAATTCTTGTGTTGTCTTACATGAACTGTACATTTGAGATCTCCCCAGAGTGGCTCAATGATACTGAGGTCAGGAGACTGAGATGCCAGTCCAGAACCTTCACTTTATGCTGCTGTAGCCAATGACTCTTCTCCAAATGTAACATTTATGGTTGTGGCCATAAAGTTAAATTTTGGTCTCATCACGCCAAATGACTTTGACCTTGGTTTGGTTTCAACAGAATCCCTTATTTTGAAGACTGCTGATTGGCATTCTCAATTCCTTGGATATCTTTTTATTTTCCTTTCCTGTTTTACCTTTTCTCACAGATCCTTTGACAATTTTGCTTTCCCCATGACTCAGAATATAGAAACTCCAGTGCAGTGGATGAAAGATGCAAAGGTCTACCAGGAGCCCAGAAAATTACTGACCTTTTTACACACACTCCAAAAAGTGTTTGTGTCGACTTGTGTGCATGTTATCAGGCCAAAATTACCAGGGTATGCAAACTTTTGATCAGGGTCATTTGGGTAGTTTTTGTTGTCTTTATGATTTAAAAAGAGTAAACAAAATTGTTTGATAATAAATGGCTTCACCCAACCACTAACTATGAGAGAATTATTTTTTTTTTTGTGTGTGTGTTATTATTTATATTCTCTAAAAAATGGCCAAAAAAAAAAAATCACAAATTCTGCCGGGGTATGTAAACTTTTGAGAACAACTGTAAATCATTAGAACCTATATTACTTTTAATAAGTGACACGCTGTTTGTACAAAGGTCCGTTACAACAGCAAACATCTTCACACAACTATGGAGTGAAGGTTTCTGGACTGAACGTGTTTTTGTGTTGGAGTGCTTCCTTCACAAACAAACCAGTCCTTGGTTCAGTTTGGTTCAGAACGAGACCACCTCTTTTCTCCGGACCAAAGATCAGCTATTTGGTCAGAACAACAGTCCACTGGCACTTTCACACCTGTCGATTTGGTTTGAACCAAACAGGAAAGTCCAGTCAAAACAGTGCACGTGTGAAAGCCTCCTAAGAGTGTGCTTCATAACTTAAAGGCCCATCATTGTTGCCACCTTACACCACTGAGTTTGTCTAATTGGAGTTGTATCTAACTTTATTTTTTTAAATACAGTATTTTTTTTTTCACCTTTTTTGCTAAAATAGATTAGTTATGTTCAATTGACTAATGTTTAGTTATTCTGTTTTTTTTTTTTTTCATTGTCACTTATACTCTAATGTTTGTTACTACCTTTGCAGTTCTCTGGTTTATGTGAGTTTTTTCATTACCTTTTTTGATACCGTAGTTGTGAATGTTGCTCTAGGAAGCAACTCCACAAGGAATATGATGACATTTTAAATTAATCTTTTATGTTTTCCCTTGATAGAAGCTTTTCTGCCTCACTCCAAGTGATTTATATGTCGAGAGCAAAAGGGGTGAAGTTCAAACTAGCTCCCTTTTGCCACAAATGGCTAAACATTTTTCACATTTGTGAAAAAACCCAATTTAGCTTGGGTTAAGACTCTTCATTTGCACTTCATTTGTTTCAGAGTCAATGCATAAATTTCTTTTGCAGAGTCTTACTTTTTGGAGCTTTCATTTTGCTATTTTCCACCCCCTCTCTTCTAAACTCTGGCAATCAAAGCATCTTCTCCTAGAGTCGTGTCCTTGAGTGTTTTTTTATGGAGAGCTGCGGTGCAATTGGAGCGAATAAAAGGCAGCTAATTGCAGGATGAAAAGTTTTTTAGCACGCCGTCGTTAGCATACTACCCGCCGCCCCGAGTGTGAGTGTTAAATGAAAGCGGCTGAAGTGTGCTCAAAGGGCACGGGGTCGGGGCTGCATGCTCCGACGCAATTATGACAGCGCATGAATAATTATCCTCGGCTGCTAAAGTGGTGCGGCCCTCTGTTCGCTCTGACGGATGGACTTAAACAGGAAGCCGCTCTGCTCTAATTGTCGGCACCCGGACTTGTTTCTCCTGGGGCCTGCACCCACTTTCTAAATCACAGACTGTCGAAGCAAAACCAGCGCAAGAAGCAAGTCATTGGTCATTTTTGTTGAGCGGCTTTTCACTACTCTGTCGACCAGTCTGCCAATAATCTCTCCATGATTCACAACTGCAATCCATCTGGGTAATTATACTTCAAACTTATACCTCAAAACACACAATGAATCTCAAAAGTTAAACTAAGGAGGTATTTCTAATCTGATGGCAAGAAAGAACTCCTTTAGCACATTTTTTTCTTTCCTTTCCCAAAAACTGTTCATCTAATAGAATAATGTAAAATGAATGATCTGTGGGTGGAAAAAAAAAAAAAGATCTTAAAAGTAAGCTTTATTATCAAGGATTTTAATAGATGAGAAACTTTGTACTGGATAAGGGTTATCACATTTTTGCATACATTTGGGACTGCTCATATTCTTCCACATTTGAATTAAGACTTAACACTCCTATTGGCTGTAATTCTACTTGGACAGTAAACATCAATGGCAGCCAAGAATCCAGCAAGAGAGTCCAGAGCTAACTACATCTGTTTACTCAGACAAGTGGTAAAAAAACAGAAACAGAGAAAAAGGAAGTCAAAGATGGGTAAATATTTGCAAAGCATTTATGCAATATTTAACGAGATAATTGTTGGATGGCATTGATCTTACCCTAAACTTAGAGTATGAGTTTAAGGTAAGCCCTGAACTTCGGTTTGGTGTAATATTTATGATGGTTCAGCTTTTCTTTATTAAAAAAGCAGTTTGCTCTGTCGTATGTGTGCAAAACATCAAATGAAACTCAAGCAGGGCCGTGCTTATGTCTAGAGCAGGGGTCTTCAACCTTTTTTTCCTCAGAGAGCTACTTTTATAAAAATGAAAACGGCAGAGAGCTACTCTGGTTTATTTAAAGTAAGGACAGTACATATTAATAAACATACACAAGATATGTAAATATGTAAGATTCTAGCCATGGGCTAATTTTCATCCGTAGTGTCATGGCCTTTGTCACCTCACGTCTTGATTACTGCAATGCACTTTTCATTGGCCTACCAGCTAGCTCCATTTCCAAATTACAATACATTCAAAACTCTGCTGCCAGACTACTCACCCACACCAAGCGTTCTGCACATATTTCCCCAATTCTGCACGATCTTCACTGGCTTCCTGTTGCTTACCGTATTAAATTCAAAATTCTCCTTCTCGCTTTTAAGTCTCTTCACGGCCTTGCTCCCCCCTACCTCTGTAACCTGCTTCTCCCCTACACCCCTACGCGCTCTTTACGATCCGCTGATTCCAGCCTTCTCGTTGTCCCTCGGCATCGCCTTGCTTCAATGGGGGGCAGATCATTCACTGTTATTGCGCCCAAAATGTGGAACTCTCTCCCCCTATCACTCCGTTTAGTTAACACCATCTCTGAATTTAAATCCATGCTCAAAACACACCTATTCTCTGAATGTTACAGTTCTTAGTGGGTTTTTTTCACTTACTGTACTTGAACTCTCATTTGCCTGTTGTTGTCCTGTCTGCTCTCTTTGTCAATTGTCCTTATTGTTGTTTGTTTATTGTAAAGCGTCCTTGAGCTCTGGAAAGGCGCTATATAAATAAAACTTATTATTATTATTATTTATTATGGCCGCTTCTTATGTCACCTGTGCAACCTGCCAATCCCGTGCTGCGCACCTGCAGGCCACTGCAATCAGGCTGGTACTTAAGCAGCCACCACCCACTCCCCGCTGCCAGATTGTTCTATTGGCTACTCGTGAGAACAGTCGAGCGTAACGTGCTTCATTTTCTTTTGTGGCAATGATTAGCTTCTAGCATCAATGAAAGTTTAAAAACAGAATGTCTCTAAATATCAGCTCATCTCTCAGACACTGCTCAGATTCAACAGCACCTCAAGGCAAAACTGCTTTAGCTTAACTCCTGTCCACATCTCTCCAACCTCAGCTGGAACAGTGTGGAGTTAGTTTAGACCTGTTTCCGTTCACTTTTACCTCACTTCGTTTTTCAAATCGGTGCATAATGTAGCCTTCTGTTGTGGTGTCAGTGTGAGAGAATAGGGGTCGAACAGCACAGTGCTATGTGCTACACCTTTGCTAAGTGCTTTGCTATGTGCTACAGTGCTAAGTGCTACACCTTTTTCTAAAATTGCTAAACATGAGCTTGGTCTTAGCCCCGGACACATGTCTCTGCGGAGAAGAGCCGGCTCTACAATAGGCAATACAGGCAAATGTAAAAAGCGCTGTGGCCTTCAGGGGCGCCACAAAATCGGGAAGAAAGCACCTTCAATATAATCAGGGCGCCTCAACTGACCAACAAAAGGTGAACTACTGGCACAACAGCTAGAGCTCTGAGACGAGAAGACAGCAGCTGCTAACAGAGACATGCCGAGTAGCTGTGCACACACAGACAGAGCTGCTCACCCACGGACAGACCGACACAGAACAGAGCAGAGTCAGATGAAATGATGGTGGAGAATATATTCAGATGTTTGCTTTTAGTTGTTCATAAAGCAGCCTGTTAGCAGCGATACAGAGGACAGCTAACTTCATGTAGCAACAGTTTATCGGAGTTTCCCAATCTCCTCCCTCTGAGCGTTACCATTGAGAAACTGGTTTGTTAAATGCAGGTAAGCTGTGAAGGTAACATCACAAATAAATCATGATATAAATAGAGGAAATGGAATTATCCCTCTCCTGTTAAACTTAATAAAATCTGACTTCTAAAGTATCCAATTAAAAAGCCTATTTAGGTTGATTATAAGGTGTGGCCTCTTTAGCTCAACAACAAGTGTTGTTTGTACCTGTGTGCAGATGCCCTGGGTATGAGTCCTGTCTTTAGTCTCTGTACTTTTTTTTTTTTTTTTTTTTTACTGGTTTTAAAACCAAAATAGCATAAGTGAGATTGTTCACAATGTAAGGGGCGTCACACAAAATCAGGTGCCCATATAGCCCAGGTTGGTTACCAATACGGAACAACGGGGCAGTACCTGCAGTGACCATAGGGGGCAGTGATAAGTTCTTTAAAGTTGAAGCGGGGAATAGTGATGGAACTTTTTGATGAGCAACTGTGCGAGTTGGTTAGAAGTGTTCAAGTGTGACTTTACGGGCAGCAAGTTGTTAAAAGAAAAATGCTGTCTTGTCGCACATCAGCAGAAAGAGAGAAACAAATTTCCCCAAGACGTGTTGCATTCAAAGGCAGCTCAGACCAACAGGGCAGTTTTTTCATACTTTATTAAAAACCTCCTCCAGTGTCGTCATGTTTGTTGTTGTTTTTTTTAGTTTGTCTTATTATTATTTGCTAAACTTATTGACTCCATCTATTGCCCCCTACAGGTTGTTTAACATAAGACTGTACAGTAGTTGCTTGGAAGTATAAAGGCTGAGACGATAAAAATGTTTGTAACAGAACCTCTCATTTTGTACATGATGGGAGCAGAAATGAGAATATAAGGTATGTTACAAAAGCACCACAGCAAACGTCTTCACACACTCACTATGGAATGAAACTTAATGGATTTGCTGTGTTTATCTGCTGCAATGTTAAAAAAAGAGTTTTTTTAACCTGTCAAATACATAATTAAGGCTGTACGCAGACCTTTTAAAACTACTGGAGTCCATAAACATTATAGGACCTCTTTGTACCAAGGTAAATAATTGCATATGAACACAATGGATTGATATTGTAATTTATTATGTGTCTAAATTTTGATGCACAAAATCATTAATAGTCATTATTTTGTTGTTGTTATGCGGTGATCAAGCTATACATTTTATAACGCAATAGAAAAAGGCAGGTAGTGACCAGATAGCTTTTAACTCTTCAGCCATTTATTGAAAGTCCCTAAATTGTGCATTGTCTTCAAAGTTAAAGTAGTGATATAAAAAAAATGCAATGTGGACCATAAGCCATGAAATGTAAAAAAAAGTAAAATAACAATGGATTTGTATAAACTTCATATCTGTCTGGGTCAGAGTGCAACTGGAGCCATGGCAGGTCTGTAGACACTATTAAGTCAATAAGAGGAGTGAGCGACAGAGACATGAACAATCAGTCTGCCATTTCATGTAGAGGTCAGAGGTCATGGCGGCTGTGAAATGTCACCGTGAAGCCGTCAGAGGTTTATTCGAGTGTGAAGGCTGTCAACGGCTGCAGACAGACACTGACAACTGCCTGACTCACACACCGACAGGTCTAGATATCTCTGCGGGGACACACGTCTGACATTTAAACATTTATTTGCATCAATTGTGAAATGTCTAGGTTTATGCTTGATTTATTTTGTCTGTTTTGAGTCCCCCCCATGGAGAATAACAACTTTATGTTTATGCTTTTCTTTATGAATTAAAGCCACCTTTTTCTTTGGTTGTGCTGCATTACTTATGACCAAATCAAGTGAAAGAAAAGACAGAAAATCCAAAAGTGTTACATAAAACAACAATAACCAGTTTTTATACCACTTAAGTGTAACCAGGGTCTTGCATTCATCAGCCAATTACAGTAATCTCAGGTTAAACCCCTCCCCCTGAGGGATATGAAACTCCGCTCTCTTACCATTTGAACTCCAAATTCTCCAAAGTCCCTTCGATGTGGTAAAAAAAATTCTACACCAAAATACATCCAGATGCCTTCTTTGAAACCTTTTCTTCATTTTTTGTAAACAAATCTTTCCACTCTGGAACCTGGTTTCAAAATGGTTTTGTATCTGGGCTCCCAAAACCTTGGATCTGTGTGGATGAAACACAGCAGTCTGTGAGTGTGCCCACAAAATCTGCTTTAAAAAAATAAAAATATGGTACTATGCATAAGCTTGAGGTCAACAGAAGATTTTTTCTTTATAAAGAAATATTTATTATAATTTATAATAAATAAGTTATAATATTATAAACCATATATTGAGTCTCAGTGTCTTTTATTTGAATGTCTCCCAAGACATACAAGAAATGTGAAGGCTTTAAATAAATATAAAAAAAGAAAATAAAAAAATGTCGCTTTTAAAGAGAAACTGGAAAAAAAAAACTGGAAAGTCTAGTAGTTTAAATATACAGAAGACAGGAAGAGGCAGGAGAGGTTAATGCCAAGACCAGACTGGAAGGACAATTAGACTTAAAAAGAATAGAAATAATAATGGATTGAATTAATATAGAGCTTTTCAAGGCTCTCAAAGCACTTCACAGAGTCCATTATCACCACAGCCACACTGGTGGTGGGGATGTGGCAGCCATATTGTTCCTACGGATCTCTGACCTCCAAACACATTCATACACCAGAGCCACAGACACTGACAAGGAGGGTTAAGTGTCTTGCTCAAGGACACAACTACAGTATGAAATGGGGAACCAAACTTCTGGTTGTAGGATGAATGCTCTACCACTAAGCCACTGCGCCCCAAGTTTTGTGACTTCATTTCTTTTGATGGTGTAAGTGATATTGTTGCAACTGAAGAAACACTTCTATAAGACTGAAAAAAGAAGACAATTCAACTACTTTGGCAAGTGACTTTTTGGGGAAAAAAAAGTCTGTAATTTACACAAAAGTACAGACTGTTATTTACATGCTTTCATTCAATTCTATTTATAAAAAACCGTTGCTCAATATTTACAAAGTATTGAGCAAAATGCAACTTAAACCAAGCAAGTAAGGTCTAAATGAGATAAATGTCATTTAAAGTCAGTCACGATCAACGATCAAGTTGCTTAAGTCCTCTCTGCCTTGTGGTTACCATGGAAACAGGTGTGTGTTGCGCTGCACACACAAAGTGAAGGACATATTGAAGAGTCACATGGTTCAGAGACATGAAGAGGAGCAGCCGAGAGGAACCAGTGTCATTTTTGCGTCCAGCAGACCCTTCCCACATTACAAACACCGTGGGTGACTGTGGATGTGGATTAACTCTGGATTACTCTGTCCAGTCTGTGAGACACTCAATAGGTTTATGTGCAGTCGGGGGTTTGGTTTATTGTAGATTTATATATATATATATATATATATATATATTTAAAAAGCAGTGCAACAAGTCATTTCTAGGAGCTTTTTTGTGTCTTAGCATTCTTCTGCCAAAAGACCAAAGTAAAAAAATCTAGTGGGAGTTTTTTTCATTAGTAGCCCAGATGCAGAGAAAGAGAATGCAATATCATCCCAATAAAATAAAAAATAAAAAAGACTATTGAAACACTGGATAAGTCAGTGGTTCTTTCCAACAGTCTTTCTTTTTTTATTTTATATTTTTTTTATTATTAAACACAATACACCAGGTAACAAAAAGCAGGAGGAAGAAACAAAGGGGGTACAGGCAGGATAACAAATAATAACAAGGTTATGACTTGTGACAAGAGATGCACAACAGATTTGACAGATTAACCCATATAAATGAATACAAATTACAAAAGAAAAGAAGAAAAAATTCATAGTGTAAATATACTAGTTAGAGTATTTCTCAATGAATGAAAAAAAAATCAAGAATGTAATAAATAGTGAGTGAAGTAATGAATGGATATGGTAAAGTTTTCCATGTAATGGGATTTGTAGTTTTTTTAGCAGGTTTTTTCATTGTTCGATTTGAGTATTAGACCATAATTTACAGTTTACAAGTATTGTTTTCTTAGAAATAGTTAGTGCAACAAGGTGGATTTTGGTTTTACTATGAGTGGTAGTTGATATATATAATATATACAAGTGGCATGAGTGTGTGTCGAGTGTGTAAATGTCTGAGCTAAATCCCAGTTTAAAAATTCTAAGGCCAGTGTAATGAAATCTGGTTAGTATTTTACTGTTAAGGTTAAGTTTTTTTTTTTTTTTGTATATATCTTTGTAAATCTGGGTCCAGAAATTAGTAGATATGGTCAAGACTGTTTCCCATTTTACAGTTGGTATGGATATTGTTTTGTTACATTGTGATATTTTTCTGTAGCTAGGTGTTAATATTAGTAAGGACAGAAAATGGGGGTGTGGTCTTTTCTTTGTAAAGTATTCAAAAACAAAACTGAAAATCAAGTCAGAAGTTTTAATCAATTTTAAAACTGGCAGACCAAGCGTGCTGCAGCCAGGCTGGTTGTGTAGACAAAAACTTGAGTCACGGAGGAGTTTGGTGAGGCCACGGAGAAGAACTATCAGTTGGCCTTGAAGAGATTCTGGAAAACCGTTCAGCGTGAGAGGGAAGCAGTACACCACCAACACTGTTTACAGTGGAGGTGGGCAGCTGTTGACCTTAACTGGGGATATCATCGGACAGTGTAAGGAATACTTCTAGGATCTCCTCAAACCCACCGACACGTCTTCCACTGAGGCCGAGGGCTCAGAGGTGGACTCATTCATCTCCCAAGCTGAAGTCACTGATGTAGTTAAGAAGCTTCTCGAGTACCTCAGGTCTCTGGATGTTGTGGGGCTGTCTTTGCTAACATGCCTCTGCAACATCGCGTGGCGTTTGGGGACAGTACCTCTGGACTGGCAGACAAGGACTGATGGTCCCTCTTTTCAGGAAGGGGGACTGAAGGGTGTGTTCCAACTACACTCCTCAGCCTCCCCGGGAAAGTCTATGTCAGGTTACTGGGGAGGAGAATTTGGCCAATAGTCGAACCTTGGATTCAGGAGGAACAATGCGTTTTTTGTCCCAGTCGTGGAACACTGGACCAGCTCTATGCTTTTGTGCTTTGTGGATTTGGAGAAGGCATTCGACTGTGTCCGCCGCGGCTCCCTGTGGGGGGTGCTCTGGAATTTTTGCTTTTTCTGCTTTTTGCAGATGATGTTGGCTTGTAGTTCAAGTATCTTGGGGTCCTGTTCACGAGTGAAGGAAGGAGGGAGCGGGAGATTGACAGGTGGATCGGAGCAGCTTTTGCATTGATGCAGTCGGTGTACCAGTCTGTTGTGTTAAAGAAGGAGCTGAGCTGTAAGGCGAAGCTCTCGATTTACTGGTCGAGCTACGTTCCTACTCTCACCTATCATCATAAGCTGTGATTCATGACCTCTGCAGGGTGGATGGGCACTTCCTTAGAGATAGGGTAAGGAGCTCAGTCACTCGGGAGTGCCTCGTATTCTCCTGGAAGAGCTGCGGGAAGTTTCTAGGGAAAGGGAAGTCTGGGCACCCCGGCCCCGGATAAGCAATAAGTTATTTCAGATTAGACTAAAAGCACATTAGAAATTATTGAATACAGTAAAAATTTCAACATTTCCAGTCTAATGTTTAAAAATGCTAACTAAATCTGTTATACAACCAACTCAGTGTGTCAACGCCGGCCTTTCTGTGAGGAGTCTGCATGACCCCCCCTCCCTGTGTAACCGTGGGTTCTCTCCGGGTACACCGGCTTCCTCCCACCGCCCAAACACATACATGTATTGGTCAACTAGAAACTCTTAAGTGTCCCTAGTGAACGACTGTTAGAGTGAATGGTTGTCTGTCGCTATCTATGTCTAAATGTCAGCCCTGTGACTAATTGACCATTGTCCAGGGTGTACCCCGCCTCAGGTCCAGAGCTGCTGGGATAGGCTCCAGTCACCCGTAACTCCTAATGGGAAGAGTAAGCGGAAGAGTAAAAAAATTAGTGAATCAATACCTTTTCCAAAGGGAACTTTATTCCTAGAGGACTGAACAACATTTTAAGACAGTAGCATGTTTTAATATTATTTTATCACAAGTAAGCAAGTAAGGGGTGCACATGGCAGAGTGGTTAGCACTCCTGCCTTACAGCAAGAAGGTCGTGAGTTCAAAACCCCGCCAACTCAAACATTCTCGGCTGACTCCGGTCTTTCTGTGAGGAGTCTGCATGTCCTCCATGTGTTACCGTGGTTTCTCTCCGTGGTACTCCGGCTTCCTCCCACCGTCCAAAGACATGCATGTTTAGATTAATTGGCAAAATCTAAAGTGTCCCTAGTGAATGAATGTAAGAGTGAATGGTTGTATGTCACTGTCTGTCTCTAAATGTCAGCCCTGCGACTAACTGGCCATTGTCCAGGGTGTACCCCTCCTCAGGCCCAAAGCTGCTGGGATAGGCTCCAGTCACCCGCGACCCCTAATGGGACTAAGCGGTAGAAAATGAATGAATGAATGAATGAATGAAAAGTAAGCATTTACCAGACTATTTTCTAGATTACAGAAGGCCCTTTGAAAACTTCACCATTCCAAATTGCTCTGTCATTACTTTGAAGGTGGTTAAAAAACTGGAATGAGCATGGCCGGATTTTCTTTTTTTCATCCCTGTCTCACCTACAAAGGCCGCCGATAGACCTTTTAATATTTATCTCCGTTTGCCAGCGCTGAATATACACTATCTTTATAGTCACAATTACTTCTATAAGTATTGTTGACCAATGAGAGCACTACTTTTTCCGGAAACAGAAATTCTCATCTATTCAAAATTTTATATTTGATAATAATAACAATAAAGCCTAGATTATGTCTTTTAGGTATTGTTTTTTTCACAGATCTGCTGTTTGGTGATTGAACGATTTTTTATTTTATTTTTTTAAACAAATTAAAAAAATGCATACCCTATTAAAGTGAACAGACTGATAAAGAAAGATCAGGTTAATGTAAGTATGCAATCATGATTCTAATATAAATTATACAGTATTTAGTCGGATTTTAAAAAGTATTATCTATTGTCTTTATAGTAATCGCCAACTGGCAGAATTTTCGCCAAACCCACTTTTTTTTTAAGAACTCAAGATAGAATGAATAATGCTCAAACATACAATTAACACAAGCAGATACATATTTTTGGGGGGGATTTACATAAAAACGCATTTCAATAACGAGCCTTTAAACACAGGGGAGCTGCTTCGGAACAACTAAAGTCTGTTTTTGCTCAGCAATAATAGTATTTCTCCAATAGCGAGGCTCTGTGTGTATTTGATCCCCTCATTTATCTCACTTGCTCCTAACGCTCAGACTCTTATTGTCTGGCTGCGGCTCAGAACAGCTCCGGCCTTTCACCGTGCCGCAGCTGCACGGGCCAAAGCAGTCAAAAGAGCCATTTTTATATCTGATGAATGCGACTTTCCAAAATGATGACATCCATTCTACTCCCCGCCCGTTGCCGCTCTAGACAAATCCAGATAGAGGAATTAATTACAACAGAGAGAATTAAAAGGAAACACAAACACTCTAACAAAAAGATTGTAGTCGGAAAGATAACTCTTTGACCAGCGCTGCTTCGGTAAATGTTATCTTAATTAGATTCATGATGTAATCTGGAGGAATCTGGGCTTGAATTACACTTTGAACAGAAACGCTGTCTACTTCTTGTCTCACTTTCTCCCAGATGGTGCCTTCAATGGCTGTAAATATGAGTGTGTAACAAAGTACACGTTCCACACTTAACGGTCACCATCTTGACCAGAAGGTATGCATTTCATGTTGCACTGGAAACTGCATCAGTGTCAGCAAAAAAAAAAAGCTGTGTTAAACAGATGAAAAAAAGATTAAAGTACAAGCATCTGGACTCAGTTTTTAAGGTGACGTTTCGTCTCTAATTCCAAGAGACTTAAACAATTCTGAGTTCAACTAGTAAGAGAGCTGAGCTTGTATCTCTGTGCCACAACCTCAGAAGGTAAAGGGAAAGAAGAACAACACATCCATAAAGCCCTGAGAGACTGTGGATAACCCAAATGGACTTTCAACAAAACCAAGAGGACACAGAAACTAAACAGACAGAAACCAGGGACAAAAGGGAAGTGTATAGTTATCCCTTATATGTCTGGTTTATCTGAAAAAACTTAAAAGGATTTTTTACAAACACAACTTTCCAATCCACTTTAAACCAGGGAACACACTGCGTCACAAACTGGTCTAAAGAAAAGACTCCCTTGCACAAACAGAGTAATGTAGTTTATACAGTTCAGTGAAGAGTGCAGTGACAGTTATGTCGGTGAAACAAAACAACAGCTTCACAAGAGGATGTATCAGCACAGAAGAGCCAATCCTGGAGGACCTGATCTGCAGTCCACCTCCACCTCAAAGAGAAAGGACATTCCTTTGAGGACAGTAATGTCCCAATTTTGGCCAGAGAGGCCAGATGGTTTGAGAGAGGGGTGAAGGAAGCCATTTTTGTGAAAATAGAAAAGCTCTCTCTGAACAGAGGAAGTGGCCTCAGATTCATTTACATTACATTTAGGCATTTAGCAGATGCTTTTATCCAGAGCAACTTACGTTCACTAACAGTGTTACATTTACATTTTTACATTTTAGTTCACGCTTTCATTTTAAAGCGACTTACATTAACGTTCCATTCACCAGTGTTACAGCTGGAACACCACTGGAGGTTAGGTGGGTCTTGCCCAAGGACACAAGGACAGTATGAACTGTGGGAAGAGCGGGAATGGAACCGCCTACCTTCCGATTGAAGGACGACCGCTCTACCACTGCGCCACTGCCGTCAGATTCATTTGTGTTTTTAAACCAATGCACCCTAGAACAACAACAACACCTGAATGGAACATAACACTAACGACTCACCTGAGCCTTAACAATTCTCACATCAGGAGTTACACTGTCCTTTCAGAGCCAACGACTATGAGACCAGAACAGCCTGGTCCATCAGGTTTGGTTTCAGGGGAAACTCCTCCCTCTAGAGATAAATCTCAGCTCTCCTAACAGTCGATCTCAGAATTGATAAAGTCTCTTGAAATTAGAGACGAAACGCCTGAAAACACATCTCTTCCGTCAACACCTGACTGACAAACACTGAGTTCGACTTCCTTTCTATCGATTCCTTTCTTTAAAAAAAATAAAATAAAAAATTCTCTTATCCTTAGCTTTGTATACTGCGCTGGGTTTAAACTGACTAGTTTTTTGTGCACTTATGCTTTTTGTACCTTGTGTTGTTAAAATTGCTTCCATTGTTTTCCTCACTTGTACGTCGCTTTGGATAAAAGCGTCTGCTAAATGACTAAATGTAAATGTAATGAAACGTCTTCACCTTAAAAACTGAGTCCAGATGCTTTTACGTCAACCTTTTTTTCAAGATGTCCTTGATGACTTTTTGATCTCCCTATTATATATGATTTTTTTTTATTATAACAAGATGATGGCTGTATATGTAGACAGTTAAATGTTAATAGTGACATTTTGCCATTGAAAAATATAAAACTTAAAGTTGCATTACCTGGGAATTTGTTACCTGAAGCTTGCACTGAACTTTTAATCCTTTAAAATCCTTGCTAGTAAATCCAAGACGAGATGATTTCCAAAACAATATGCTATTAGGCGATTCAACAGTTTTCAGCAGTTTTAGCAGAAAACAGGAGTTGAAAATGTTGCCTGCCTGACCACTCACAGCGGCAGGCTGTTCCAGGGTCCGGGGGCAAGTGCATAAAAGTACAGATCCCCTCCAAGTTTTCAAGCAGGTTTTAGGGATCATCGGGAGGTTTTGACCTGAGGACCAACGAGTGCGGGTGGAGGAGTGAGGAGTCAACAGGTCAGTAATGTACTGGGGAGAGCTATAGAAATCAGAACTAACATTTTAAAATCAATTCTGAATATTACTGGAAGCCAATGGAGTGTGATAAAACCGGTAAAATGTCTGCCCTGTCGGTTCCTGTTATAAGCCTGGCTGCAGTGATTTGCATCATTTGGAGACAATTAAGAGAAGATTTGTTTAAAAAAAGTAAAAAGAGAATAATCTGAACGAGAAGAAATAAAAGCCCACATATTCATCTCCTACATTTGTCAAACGGAACACCAAGGTTTCTGAGGCTCGACTGAATGGAAGAGCTCAAGGAACAGAGGTGCCGTTTGATCTAAAGTAGTTTTTGGTCTGGAGCAATGATTAAGGTTTCAGTCTAACTCACACTGGATTATCACATCAATTTGAGAACAGAGTATCTGTTTATTTGCCCAATTCTGGTATGGTGTGAGTGGTCAGAGATTAAGTCTGAACCTCCCTGATTAGGTGGGAAATGCCTCTGGAACATTGAGGAGAGACAAAAATCACGCAGCATTAATGGAAAAAACCTAGAGGCATAGAGTTGTGTGATGCTGGGTGAATGAAAGTAAGCAAAGACTATTGATTTATGTCATATATATAAGCTAATTATTTAAAACTGATCAGAGTAGGTCTGCAGAAAAAGGTGCTTTCCTTATTTAAGTACTGCAGCTCTGGAAAGGCAGGGTAAATTTTGCAGTTTGGCCAAAATGCCCATGTATTTGTGGGAGTTAATATTTTACAGAACATGCAAACCAATTTACTAATGTTTACAACTTGCAAAATAAGCAAATACTGAAAAAAGCCAAAGAAAGGAATATTAACTGTTTGCATCCAATTCATTTGCACAAAAGAAGCACTACCAGACATTTACAAGAATCCTTCATCAACCTCTAAAGATAAAAGCTACACAATAAACTTCTACACGAGTTTACAATGTATTTCCTCATGTGTTGTTCTGTGTCATAAAGTCGGTTTACCGGTGCTGCAGACACAGCGCACAGTTATAATAATAATAATGGATTTATATTGCGCTTTTCTCCCAAGGGACCAAGGGACTCAAAGCGCTTACAGGCCGGCCATTATTCATTCATACACAGTCACACACTGGTGATGGTAAGCTACAACTGTGGTCACAGCTGCCCTGGGGCAGGCTGACAGAGACGTGGCAGCCATTTTGCGCCTACGGCCTCTCCAACCAACACCAAGTACATTCACTCAACATTCTTACACATTCATACAAGGCAAGGTGGGTTAAGTGTCTAGCCCAAGGACACAACGACAGTCGAAAGACGACTGCTCTACCACTGAGCCACTGCCTCCTCTATCTGGAACTTAACCTGGTTCAGAGCAGCTCAGTGCAAGTTTACCGACTTTATGACAACCCAACTGCTAGCCCTTTGATCTAGCTTTGTAGTCGGAGCTCTGCGTTCTGTCCTTATCTGTGGAATCTTTGTGAGGAAGTCTTATTTTTGTTTTTGAGGCAAACCTGTTCAGTACTATAAGGACAAAAATGTTTACCCATCTGCTCTTTGAGACCTTGAAGTACTGACTCCGGTTTAATTCTGTCACTTATTAACATCAACATCATCAACAGCAAAGAAGGTAATCTCATTATCACTGTTCAAGAGGACGGATGATCTTCTCAACAACATGGACCATCTCCTGCATTAGTCTGTTTAATGACAGAAAGCGGCCAGTAGACGTCTGACATAAATGCGCTGTAGGACAGAACTCCTTCTTGCCAAGTGCCACAAGTCAGTCAGTCTGTGGAAGATGAAGACGGAAACAATTTATTTTCTTTTTTTTTTTTTTTTTAAAGAGACCTATGTATCTAATGCATCAAATTAATGCGGCATACTACATTTTTTCACTGCCAACTGCCAAACAGCCATTATATCTCCAGCTTTAGGGCTTACTCACACTAAGCACGGTTGTCTTAAACTGAGCATGAGCCCGATTGTCCACCCCTTCCTACTCCCCCGCTTACCTCAGCCCACATTGTACTTTTCGTTCCGGGCCAGAGCACGCTCATGTCAATATGATACGACTTTTTTGAAACAGGAAGAGAAGCGCTCTCACTTAGCATAATAGAGTCCATTGCTGTGTTCATATTGTTGTTTATTTTTTTGAAACGTTTGGGATTCAAACAACTTACAATGTGTTGCTGAACAGATCTTTTGCTTTTGTCGCCCTTTACCGCCATGTTGGTTAAATGGAACAGTCGCTTAAGTGACATCACCCAACCGAACCATGCTCTGAATTACCTCTTCCAACCGGGCCAGGGACATCTACACGAACCATGCCCGAGCATGGCATGGAGCGTTCACACTAGTCAAACAAACCATGCTTTGGGGGTCAAACGTGCTCGGGCACGGTTTTGCTGTTTTTTAAAGTTACTTATTATTCAAACATCTACTGAGACGTCCTAGTTTTTCCATTTCTATAAAAATGCTGTGACATTTATTAAACTTTTTTTTGTCATAAATGTTACGTTCTCAGAAAAGTATTGTGCTGTGTCGCTGAAAACCGCCACCTCATAAACAAGGGCGGCCGGTTTTAGTAAACTTGAGGAGTGCAGTGAGAGTGAAGTGCCGCTGTGTTTGGAGTGGCTGACATTAACAGCGGCTGCTACCAGACTTGAAGCTGACCTTTCCAGTTCTCTGAAATATCCAACACCATTACCTCCTGCTCTCGTGATTAATAGCCTGTTGTTCACACCCCAAGGAGACTAGCCCGTTTATTTGCACACACTGGAGAGCTCCACATGCAGTCCGGGGCGTACATCACTGACATATTCATACAGTCAGGATAAGGTTTTTCACAGTGACTGAATCGTAGGCCGTGAGAGCAAGGACAGAATAGAAGAATGGTGCAGTTTCTAGGGTTGACAGCCTCTGGTCAACAACTGAACTAAATGCTAACATCCAACTAAAATCTTATAAGTAAAATAGTTGCACATGTTACTTCTACTAGTTATATTTTTTAATGTTTTCTCTTCTGTTAATGATCTCACCAGGATCTAAAATATGCAAACAGAAAACATCAGGGAGTCTGGATCATGGTTTTCCATTGTGTGTAACCTGTCTAGTTTCTTGCAGTTTTGAAAATCTTTCCTCATGCTTTGCATCTTTACAGCTTTGTCACACCCCTTCTAAGACATAAAATATAATTTTTGTATATATAGCAACAGTTGATTTTGTGTTATCACGCTCTATAAACTGCAATCATAGTGTTCAAGATTCATCACAAAGCAGTGTGCTCATTGTCAACCTGGAGGAACCAAATGGTTTTCCTGAACAATAGCAAAAGAAAAATAAGGCACTGTAATGAGTTCTGAGATTTATTTATTTTATTTTATTTTATTTTTTTTGAGGTATGAGTTCTGAGAAGAAAGCCAGACCTGTGGGTGCCTGTAAGGAACAGACTTCATAGGAGGTCTGAATGGTGCAGAATACATGAATCTATAAAAACATGTACTCAAACACTGACTGGACAAATTTTCTTGTCATATTTGTTCACTAACTTGAAGTTTTAGTGTTGTTTTCTCTTCTGTCTCTTCTGTACAACAACACCAGTTTGAAGAAATGTGTTGATGACTTCAGAGACAACATAAACATCACATAAAATCACATAAAGCACTTACAAAGACAATCTGACCTCACCAAAGACTTAGAACTATTTAGTGAAACAATTTTCTGAATCTGTAAATCAATGTTGAATATTGTTTCATACAGAGGGAGAAGAAATCCTAAACACTGTTTTTACCAGTTCAGTCCATACTTTGGGCACAGCTAACTGCAGAACAACAGCTGTGATATCTGGACTTCATGGTTAAAAGAGTACTCAGAGTTTGCCTACAATTGCTTTGTAGGTAAAAACATAATAAGAAAGTTGGCGAGCCTGAAAACACACTAGAAAACCAGTTCACTTTAGAGTAGAGCATACAATAATGACTGAGCGGCCCGACAGTTTGTTAAAAACCTCAAGGCACCATGATACACACTCTCAACACATGTTTAGACGTTGTGCAGGAGATTCCACCAACCTCTTTACAATAAAAGACAAGCTAGATTTATTTCTACAGTAAAATCCTAATAAAACGTTCAGCTATTTTAATCACATTTTAGACGTGCAGCCTAAAAGACAAATTTGAAACCGAAATACTGAAAAACTAGATACCGAATCATTTTGCTGACCATTTTTAGTAAAAGAAAAATTCACATAAATTCATGTTATTGTGTTGTAGATAAAAACCCAAGTTTGGTTTTCTCTGTGTTCAGGACAAGCTGCAGGTGACACTGCTGCTCTTGTATTTTATCAAAAGCAAGCTGAAGGAACTCAAAGGCTTTGGCAGGGGTCAACACAGAGCAATAAATTACTGTATCGTTAGCATAAAAACTAAATGCTGTGTTTGGATTATTTTGTCCGAGGCAATTTATATACAATGTGAATAATAAGGGACCAAGAATAGAGCCTTGTGGTCCTTCTTTATAAATCTACAAAACCTCAGAGGCAGAAACTTCAAGTTGTACAGCCTGGGTTCTGTCTGGGAGGTCGTCCCTTGAACCAACCAGCAGCCTGTTCAGAGAAACAAATTTCAGTAAGTTTCAGTAAGTACAGCATTTTTTATTGCCAAGGGCTTTAATTATATAATTTAAAACTTTCATAGTGGCAGTAGGGGTATTTGGGTTTGTATCGGTTGTATTAGCTTTAATTAGTTGTCTTTGTCGTTGAGTTTATTTCTTAATATAGGCTGTCATAAGTTTTATTTTGCTCATGTTTTGTGTCCCTTATTTGACTGTTCCTTTTTGTGCTCTTTTGCCACAGGGATAACTGAGTGTGTTCACCCGTGTGGTGAAAGAGTGGTGATAGAGTATTTTGTACTTTCTTCACTTTGCATGCTTTATTTGCCCTTATTCTATTGCTGTTTTGTGTGAGTTTAGCACAGAGCGTAAGTGAGTTTACAAGAGGAATGGTAACCAAACAGAGATACAAGAGGAATGGTAACCAAACAGAGATACGCCGGACTTGAAGCGAGAAAAGGCGACACCACACAGCTCGTTGTCAACTAGGAAGCCGTTAGCATCGCTAGTTAAATGGCCAGCAGTAGAGCGGACACCAGAACGGTTTCATCGCTTTAATACTTTGCTGGTTATTCAAAGCCGAGACGAGAGCAGAAATAAACGGCCTCACGGTAACAGCGTCTGCCATTTTGAATGTTTTGGACTAGCCGCATGAGCCGAGTTAATTGTGCAGCAAACCACTCCCTGCTGCAGACAATGGCCAGTGATTGGCAAAATCGGCAAGAAAGAGATTAGCTGTGAGGAAGGGAACAGACCGCCCTTCTTTTGAAAAAAGGAAAACGGTCTGGTATACAAGGCTAGTCCTATAGACATTGCAGCCACTGTGCACTTGCGGCCGGCATTGTTAAATATTACTTTTAACAACATACCTTATCATCCCACAGTGATAGCCATATAGACCTTTAATAATGTTGAATATTCTGTAGATACTTATCTCTTTTCTGTTTTACATAATCTCATTAAAGTTCATAATGGAATATGTATGATTGTATCTCTCCTTCTTTCCTCCTAAATTTTGTCTGAGATCAATCTAGGACACAGTGTTGTTAAAATTGAGGTGACGTCACCTGAGCTCTTGGGTTCTCCAGAGACGGCAGTAAAACCCGTCTTTACAGCTGCTGTGAGCCGCGACGTAAACCTGAGCACAAACAGAAACAGCATGAAACTATACAGCTCCACAACAAGAACTAAAAAAGACAGAATTTTTTGAAAATTTTACACACTGTTTTTTTTTTCTTTTTTTAACTTTTAATTTCAAAACTTCACAGGAAGGAAACAATATATTGTACATTCCTTGAGCATTCTGTTCTACCACTTTTCATTTGTATTTTATTTTTATTTTTTATGAATAAGTACTATTTTAGAAATACCAAGGTTTTATTCTATCAAATTAAATTGTGTTGGCTCATGGATAAATATGACTGAAATTAGAACCAATAAATTGGAAAGATGCAGTATTTCTTGGAATGGACCTGGATCCTGAATGTCCACTTTGTGCACAGTCTCATGTTTTACCCACTGTAATGTTCCCTGTGGTTGGTTCTGACCAACAGGTTTGCAGGCAGGACAGTTTGGTCTAATTAGAAGATTGTTAACAGAAGTCTACAATGTGAAAAAGTGCACACTTGTCACTTACTCAGTACATTCACATGCAGAGCTATTACATTGATTAAACCCTCTTAGCTGCTCTGTTTAGTCTTGTCTGAGTTTACATTCACAGATGTAAAAAATATTATTTTTTTTAGCCAAAAATATATATATTCCCAAAATCTTTTTCATGGTTCCAGGGTAGTAACAAGCTTTTAATAAGTGTGGGGGATATGAGGGCGGAAGGAGGAAGGGGGATTCTCACTCAGAATCTTTTTATCAAAACTGATTTCCTGAATTGTTGTGCATTTTAGATGATTTTTGATGGTGTCAGTAAAATTCAGTTCAATTTTTTGACCTAACTGGCCCCAAGATCCCACACTCAAAGGCTTTGAAACAGAAAGAATCAAGGCCAAACATTGTTTATAAAACCCTCCCTTTACTCATTTTAACTTGAGACGTTTAAACAAACTACATGTCAGTAGCATGTTTCCAGCTGTGGGTCTAAATGAGTTCATTAAAATATGATGAAATCAAATTTCCAAGTCAGGGCTTAAACGTGAGCAATATCTGTAATATTAGTGTTTTTGCGCTGCTTCGGATCCTCATAACTAGAACAACAGAAGGTGCATATGACACCTGTAAAACACCGGCACACACATTAATCTGGAGACCATCATTCAAAACTTGGTTAATATTTATGAACATGCCCTGTTAATAAGCTCTGCTTCTGACGGAAGCTACTTTTTACTTGTCCACAAGAAAGACGCTGTGTAGCACAGACATCACACACAGACCTAAAACTGCAGCTAGAGCTTGATCCTTCATGTAGCATAGAACTTTTAATAAGGCACACGAGGCACAGACACACTCAGGCACACTGAGGCTATGACAGGGCTGTAGAGGCCCACCTGCAGCTCACAGCCCGCTGTCCTAATGGGACATCTACAGTAAATATTTACAGTGCACAGGCCACATACTTGTGTGGTCTAGGAGTTTGGCCGCTGTTTTACGATGTGGCGCGTGGAAAGAACACGCAAGGTTGTTGCTGATTTGGCGTTAAGCCTATCAAAATTGCCAAAAAAAGCCGCAAGATGACTGAACTGAGTGACTGTACTAAGGTGTTTGTGCAAAACTGTGGAAAAAGTGTGGTTGTTGAACCCTTTCACTGGGAAATCCCCCACGGGTGCAACGCCCATGGATGTTTTTTTAACATGAGATTGAGAGAATCATGCCTATCTCACTAACAGTAGCCTCAGCTGGACACAAACTCCAATGTTACTTTTCTGTCCCCAGGACGGGAATTACATGAGTGAAGCACTTTACAGCACTTAAACAAACAGAGCAGAAATAGGCCATTACACTGGACACTAGCAGAATCATATTTCTACATAATACACTAAGGGGCGGCAGTGGCTCAGTGGTAGAGCAGTCGGCTTTCAACTGGAAGGTAGTGGGTTCGATTCCCGCTCTCCCCACAATTCAAAAAACTGTCGTTGTGTCCTTGGGCAAGACACTTAACCCACCTTGCCTCGTATGAATGTGTAAGAATGTTGAGTGAATGTATGTGGTGATGGTCGGAGAGGCCGTAGGCGCAAAATGGCTGCCACGTCTCTGTCAGTCTGCCCCAGAGCATCTGTGGCTACAGTTGTAGCTTACCATCACCAGTGTGTGACTGTGTATGAATGAATAATGGATGGACTGTAAGCGCTTTGAGTCCCTTGGTCCCTCGGGAGAAAAGCGCAATATAAATCCAAGCCATTATTATTATTACTAAGAGTACCCTACCATTTCAGAATACAAGTTTTTTTCTTTCAAACTACCCGCTTGGATAGTCTCTACTTGTAAACAGATGACGTTCATAAATCTGGCACAGCTGTCATAACAACACGGAGAGTCTGTAGAGGGATCTGCGCCCTCTACTGGCTAAAAGTACGCAGTGCCTCTTGAAAAGATACTAACGTTAAATCTGACTCGTTTATAGCTAGTTAACTGCTAATATACTCAGCTAATTAGCTTAGTAATAATCAAATCATTGATGGGATGTTTCTAGATGATGGTGACAGTGTTTGGAGGCCATTTAATAAAAACTGTTGGAGGAGTTCCTGAAACCATGACTGGGGGCAATTTCCCGTGTTCATCCAACATGTCCAACTTCTTTATTTTTTGCATTTCTTGACATGTTCAATATGTGTACGAACATTTGTCTGCGCCCAGATACCCATTTCCAACTTTTATAAACAACCGATACTGTGAGAATATTCAGATAACTTAAATGTTCAACCTAACCAACAGTTGGAGTGTCATTACCAAAGACGAGCCATAGTCAGACTGAAGCATTAATTCAAATCTGTCCCTGTGCGAGTAACCTGAACCGAAAAGGGCCAGATCCGGTTTATGGTGGGCTGCCGGGGGATAATAAAGACGTTTGTTGCGGAGCTCAGCACTCGGTGGCTCCTCAGTGTCAACTTTAACTGTGTCAGAGCCACTTACTCTGTCAACGCGGCGCTGTGCATGAATATGGATGAGCGCCGGGGCCGAGGGGCTGTTTATTTCATGTAGGTCAGACGTCTGCTCACTGCTGCTCAGCCCAACAGAGGACAAAGACATGCCGTAAACACACAACCCGCTCCAACCAGCACCATTTTCAGTAATAGCTTCTACATCTAAATTGTTTTGTCCATAAAACGTCTGGAAAACCGACCTTCAAATTCTGATTTTGATCCTTGCTTTTGTAAATGACATGCCCAATACGTAAAATACAAGCCTGATATGTTTTGATCCTATCTTCATAGGTGATGAAATAGTTTTTCAATTGTGGATGGAAGGAACCTAGTGAAAAAGACAACACATCAGGTCCACCTTCAGACCCACTGACTATTTGACAACAAAAATAAATAAATCTGTGCAAAATGTTCTGAATTCTGATATAGAGGCTAAAAAAAGCCTCCTTTAGAAAGACAATTTAATGGCAGTATTTTCCCATGCCATGATGTTATTTTTACATTTAACAAATTAGAAGATTAATTTTGAGGCCAAAATAGCCATGGTCTGTATAATCTCTGACGGAAGATTTTTTTTCAAAGACTAGAACTGACAGACAAGCATTCTCACTTATCCAATACTGCTAATTTTGTTATTATCAATTATCAATAAAGCCATCTCTGAGGATTGACCCACAACCTGGGAGGCAGGAGTCTTAATGCTGCTAACTTAATCTGCAAAAACAATAGCATGACAGACTAAATAAACAGTACATAGGCATCAGGTAAAGACACAAACCAGATAGAAGTGTGCAGTCTACTATTTAAATGTGAAGTTAAAATCATTATTAGTCACTTTGAAACAAGTCTTTGTATTAAATATGTATTAAATATTACAACTACTGTATTTTGCAACAATTAAAAAAACTTTTCTTGTTTCATGTTTAAGTCCTAATGGGAGAAAATAAGGGAATGTTGCTCTTTGGGTTTAAATAGTAAGGTGGCAAACTGTCTCCAAAACACATGTATCAAACATCTCTCCTGCTGAGCAGACATGGTGTGTCTTTTTCAAGTTATCTTTCATTGTGGGTCCCATAGCCCACTGGAGTCTATGAAACTCTCTGCAATACATTTAGTGCTTTGTTTTTCCCTCTGTTGTCACTTGGATGACTCTTTACCTGCTGATATTTGAGCAGTGGACAGGTGCTGCCACATCACCACAAACCACTCGTCTGTTTGGGACACGTTTTTCTTTCCTGAATGTCAATGCCTTCAGGTTCACAAAATCATCTTGTCTAACACATCTGGCTTTGTCTTAGTCTTTAAAAGCCTTGGTTTTCTTATTTGCTGTAGACTCTGGTCTCGGTCATAACATAGTGTCTAATAGACAGGTTTCAATCAATCAATCAATCAATCAATCAATATTTATTTATATAGCGCCTTCCAACAACCACATATTGAACCATTGCAGTAGTCTATGCAGGAGCTAATAAAAGCATGGATGGCTTTCTCCAGGTCAGCACAACTTAAAAAGGGTTTAACTTTTGAAAGGAGTCGATGCTGAAAAAAGCTTGCCCTAACCACCGAATCTATTTGTTCGTCAAATTTTAGACTGCTGTCTAGTTTTACCCCCAGGTTTTTGACAACATGGTTAAGATGGGGGGCCAAAGCAAAAGGACCAGGAGCTGAGACACTGGGCAGGTTGGATGTGCCGAACACAATACATTCACTTTTATCCTCATTCAAACAGAGGAAATTCTGGGACAGCCACAATCTGATGTCCTCTAAGCATCTGTTGATGGACTGAAGACTATTAGGACAAGCAGGGACAACCGGAAGGTAAACCTGTAGGTCGTCTGCGTACAGATGAAAAGACATTTTGTGCTTTGAAATAACTGCACCTAACGGCAACATATACAAGGAAAATAAAACAGGGCCCAAAATGGAACCTTGTGGCACACCAGAGGTCAAGGGGGCCGAGGAGGAGGAGAGGTCACCAATCCTAACAGAAAAAGTCCTCTCTGTTAAATACGACCTAAACCACTGCAGCACAGGTCCCTGAAGCCCAACCTGTTGTTCCAGACGTGTCAGGAGGACTGAGTGGTCCACGGTGTCAAATGATGCAGTAAGATCCAACATTATGAGCAGCACTGGCTTTTTCTCATCAAGGGACAAGAGAATGTCATTTTGTACTTTGAGAAGAGCGGACTCAGTGCTGTGTCATGTCCTAAAGCCAGACTGAAACTTTTCAAAAATCGGATTGTTCTCCAGAAAAGACTGTAACTGTAAGAAAACAATCTTTTCCAAAACCTTGGATAGAAAAGGTAAATGGGACACAGGTCTAAAATTTGACATAACGGTAGGATCAAGGTTGGGTTTTTTTAGCAGAGGCCTGACCACTGCGTGCTTGAATACAGTTGGTACAGAACCTAAATGGAGGCAGCTGTTTATAAATGAGAGGAGGCATGGGCCCACTGCGTTAAAAACCTGTTTAAGCATTTTAGATGGGATAATGTCCAGAGGACAGTTGGTTCTCAGCCCTGGACCACATCAGAGAGGAGAGGGAGTGACACTGGCTCAAACACATTAAACACAGAGAGGACAGGAGAAGAGCACAAGTCAAAAGTGTTAGACATGTTCTTAATGCTCTGTTTAACAGAGGCTACTTTATCAACAAAATAATGGAGGAAATCATTACAGGTTGACTTTGAGGCCTGCTGTAGAGCATTACTAGATGGATTTATAACAGACTGAATTGTGTTGAATAGGACGATTAGAGCTGGTGAAAATGACATTAGACAGATACTGACATTTAGCTGCTTTGACTGCATTTTAATATTCAGTAAGACTGTCTCTCAATATACCCAGTGAAACATGTAGCTTGTCCTTTTTCCACTTGCGCTCGGCCTGCCTGCACCTCCGTCTAAGGGCACGGGTGGTGTCATTAAGCCAAGGCTCTAGTTGAGTCCTGACAGCTCTGCACCTGTAAGGAGCAATGATGTTAAAAATCTCTGAGCAGGTGGAGAAGGAGGAGATGAAGGTTTGACTACAACGGGAATTTAACTTGTCTGGGCATGTACCTTTTAAATTATCTACCTCACTAGTTATTATACCATACTATTACTAAAGATAAAAGGCAATTTTAAACCACTCTTGTCCTGAATATTCCAAAACAGACTGTGCCTGCGATTTATTTTTGTCTGTCGACTGTCCCTAAATTTTAATCACACAGTTGCCATTGCTGTGCCAAATTTAACCAAGTGAAAAACCTTCATGCTGCTTTGCCAGCCTAAAACTCCTACTGGTCAATTTACATGGAACTAGAGCGTGAGGCTAATGCTAACTAAGCTAGTTTTTACGAGTTGTCCGGCTACTTTGTCAGGAAAACTACCTAATGATTCCACTGCATTTTACATTGTAGCATTTGCAGTGGAATATAATACAAAAGCATAATGTATTGTGAAGCTATCACTCCTCTACAGGCCTAATGCATATAGCATTCATTTCTTTGCCTATAATTAAAGGTTTATTATAATCTTTTACTTGCTAAGCAAAACATTGTGGGCTTGAACTGGCACAACACCTAATACACGGAGAAACTTAACCAGAAAGAATAGCATTAACATCTGCTATGAAGCCAGTCTTGTTGAAAAGGGCCTAACTTAAAGCTTACGTTCATGGAAGTGAAGATGCACAAAAATACAACCTAAAATATTAGCTTTTTTTTTTTTTTTGCCATTCCAAGCCCTATACTAAAGAAAGACTTCTCTAATGTGTCATTTTCTGTGCTCTTCAGTCTGGTTATGTATTTACCATATGTGGAGCTGTTACCAATACAGCATAAACCAACAGTGAGGCTCCGTTTCCCTGCTGTCACTCTGCTGACACTTTACCTGCTGATATTTGAGCGGTGGACAGGTGCTGCCAGTGCCACATCGCTGTAAGCCGCTCTTCTCTTTGTGACACCTTTTATTTTTTTTATTTAATGTCACTGCCTTGCGCTTCAACCACACTCACATAGACTGACCTGTGGCCTTCATGGCCACATTTGAAAAAACACCACCTAACCCCCAGCCTCCAGCGTGTGCGTTAAAAAAACACCATTAATATGCGTCCACACCCTCCTAGTGCTGCCACTTTATGACTTTAGCCATTACCGAAGACATCCACTACCATGGCTCCACTTGATCTGTGTTCTGCGGCTCATGAATAAACCATATTCTGTCAGCGCCACGTCTGATTGGTGCCTATTCAATGAGATCTCTATTTTGGGTGCTTGCGTTTAAATGTCATCCTTCAGTAATCTATTACGCCGTCATGGCTTTTGTCCCGACCTCTGCTGCCGCTGTGTTGTCACATTTTCCCGGATATGTTTTTGCAGAGATGCAGCGTGGTTCGTATGCTAATCCCGCCAGGCCATATGTCACATCTGGAGCATGGGGCGTGACGAGAATATTAACAGCCAATCCACTCCTCGAATTAAGCCCCAACATCGGGCCCCGATGCTAAAGTAATAAAATAGGGCCTTTAAATGAAGCGCTGCTGTCATGTGCTTTAATCTGCTCAACTGCTAATGTGATAATCACAGGGATTCATCTGATTATCTGCGTTTAATCCCACCAATTACACGCCGGCTGTTGATTCTATGACCATATCCAATTTAATTTATTTACCAAGGTCTGGCCTCATGTCACTGCATTTACACATAGTTATTATGGGACCACTTAAAAATATATTGAGGATAAAATAAATGTCCAAATGGCTGCTGCTAACTTTGAGCATATACAGTACAATGTAGTTTCAAGACGACAAATAGAGCTTTTTACAATCCACGTTATCAAGATAACAAGTTAACAAGATACTGGTTCACGACATCGACAAAAAGTAGCATTTATTTACTTGAGCATGCAAGTTGGAAACACTAAAAATTGTTATTGACGTTGGTGCCTTTGCTGTTTACCATAAATAAAGGGACGAATGCTAAGAGTTGATAATTAAACAAAAGCATCTCATTTGCTATTGACCGATGACAAAAGGCGGCTGGTTAAACCAGTCCCTCTGAGGAGATAATTAACTTGGCTCTCTGACGGCTTACTGTGTGAGATTCAAAAAGTTTTCTATTTTTAAAACCTTCTTATAATTCAATTTTCACGTAACTTATTACGTCCATCTAGTAACCTGTGGCTTGTAACTATTTTGCTGATGTTCTACCTACACACTACGCCAAAATGTGCAACTTTAAATATCTTGTCTTTTTAAAATTAATTTGGTGCCAAATTGTGCACACAGCTCATGTTATTGACTGTCCAGGTTTGGTTATTGTAGTTCAGCAAAGCCTTGCTGGTTGTTAGTAGCAGTTTTTAACTCGCTAGAATCAGCTGTGATATTATTTATTTAATTTGATTGGGACAGTGCATGTTGATGAACATACATGAGACACAGCCACATGAATGTAAACATGCCAGATTGTGGTCGTAGGATAATGTTCATCTGTTCCAGATAACAATCTAATGCATTCATACACCAGTGTTGTGTCACTAAAAGCAAGGTGGGTCAAGTGTGTTAAGCCCAAGGACAAAACAGTAGTGTGAACTGTGGAGGGAGCGGGAATGAAACCGTCAACCTTCCAATTATAGAAAAATGCTCCACCACCTAAGCCACTGCGACCCATATGTTCATGCAGTGTCCAAAACATTATTTGTAAAACAATCTAACATTCATACCACCAAATATTCACCAAATATGGTAATGACTTCTGGTTTAAATTCTGACACCTTTCAAACCTTCAGTTCAAGTAGGTGAGTCAGTTTATTGGACCACTATTTTTCACTGTTGATAATTGTTCCTTCGTCATGAGTTAAATGTCTTAATTTGCCGTTCAGAGCCTCCTTCCTCTGCATGTAACATTAACATACTGAGCTGTGTCTCCAATAAGGGACATCCTCGAGCCAAAACCAACATTAGTCCTAAAAAAAGACCCTGGTGCTGATCATGTGACCTGCGACAAAAGGGGCGGTTATCAGTGCTGTGACTTGGTAATGACCCTTTGAGCTCAATGGCTGAGACAATGGCTCCCGTTAATGTCATTCACATAGCCATGTTCTCGGTCGCAGATGGAAGAGAAAACCCACCTGAACACTTTGGCTTTACAGTGAAATGCTTTTCAAAAACTACAGCTCCCAGGAGCCTATGGCACAGGAACAATGTCCTGACATAAGCACTGCAGCTGAGTAGATTCTTTTTCAACAATGACTACAGAGGTACAGATAGAAACACATGACTAGAGATGATATTTCAGTTTGGTTTAGAGTTGTGAACTATAAAAAACAAGAGCTAACTGACTAGAGGGATTGTTTTCTGTTTTAGTCCGATATTGTAAATTAATGGAAAACCTACCTGCACCTAAAATCATAGAATGGGATTGGTCAGACTGGACATGTATTTAAACTTCAAGACTGTTGCCATGTATGTCTTCCCATGTACTATGGCAAGGCAAGGCAAGGCAATTGTATTTATATAGCACAATTCATAAACTGGGTAACTCAAAGTGCTTTGCACTGTTCTTGTTATGCACTGTTCTTGGTACATTCTATGTCCTGTCACCTAAAACACATCACTGTAGCAGAGTAACATAGAAGTGACCTGTTAATGAGTGTGCTGAGTCCAATCCTGTGTTCCACATTACAGAAGCAATGAAACACAGAGAGGTTTAGCCTGTGACAGCAAGATTTGTTCAAGGGAATTGTTACGGATCAATAAATCAATGGGAACTAATGACCTCAGCAAAGGATTAACTGTGTGTTGAACATGAGTGCAACACAGCATCACATCACTAACATTGGCCTTGGGGTTATATTTCATACACTGAGATTAGGTGATTTTACAAGCTTTCAAAAATAATATTCTCTGTGTCAAAAGCACAATACACATTTGTGGGCTCCGTGACAAACATTAGCAATCATTCCATCAGATTAATACATAAACTGAAGGTTAGCTGCCTTTCCAAACAAAATTAACTCAGAGGTAAGAAGACCCATGCAATATTAACTATCTTTGCAGCTTTACAATTTTCTCAATCATTTTTATGGTTCATGATATCAGTAGAATCAGGTCTATCTCACTGACACAGTGACCCTCAGCTGGACATAAACCTCCAATATAACTTTCCTGTCCCTGGGATGGGGACACAGAGGCTGCATAAATAGGCCAATACATTGAAACCAGAGTTGTATTTGTTGAAAACGCGCTTAAAATTAGCCTATCATTTCAGAAGAAATGTTCTTTCTTTTAAACTTGCTTGGATAGTCTCCACTTGTAAACAATTGATGTCCGTGAACAGTGCAGTTGCAGTCTGCGGCCTTTACCTGCAAAAAGTTCCCCTTTAAAAATGTCCTTGGAAGTCAAAGTTGTAACTTGATAACTCTTGAGATGGGACCATCCGAGAAGCACATGAACATTGCTAATACTCAGAGTCATTACTGTCCTGGCCTTGACTGGTTACTTCCTGTTGTTGAGAACCGTCTGCGTCGGTAAATGAGACACTGTTGTGCTTCACGGCGGTCATTTACGGAGTCCATCGGGGAGACATTAGCTTCTGATGAGCCGCAGCAGCACTTCTGAAGTCCGTTCTCAGGTCTGGCCTCAGCAGAAACACAGCTCCATTATGAGCGCTGTGTGTGGTTCAGCAGAGTCAGCGGGAGTCCCCAGCTGGGAGTCCACAGCCGCGCTCAATTACAGCCACTGCACAGCGCGCCACCACAGAGAGATCTGACCTCCATACTGTCCTGAAATTACTCCGGAGAAGAAACCTGGACTAAACAAGGGCTAGACCAGCGCTAGACCAAGACTAAACCAGAAATAAAGTGACTAAAATTCAATTCAATAAAGACAAAACCAGACCTAAACCAAGACTAATCTAAACTTTTAGCTAGACTTAACCTAAACCAGGACAAACCCAGGGTTACACTAAAACTAAATGCAGGTGTTAACTAGGATAAGACCTAAACTAAAACCCAAAATATTTAAAACCCCTTTGTTAAGGATAAATCCTGCTTTTGTTTGCATAGATTACTGCCATGTGCTCTATGTGGAAGTTAACTAGGCTTCAGCGTTTGCAGCTTGTGCAAAACGCTGCTGCCCGACTGTAACTAACAGTAAACATGAGCACATCACACCTGTCCTGTACTCCCTGCACTGGCTCCTGTCCATGTCTATCTCACTGACACAGTACCCTCAGAAGGACACTTAAATCCATCACTAAATTGGCATTCTTTCATCTACGTCGTATCGCTCAGCTCCGTCCCTTTATCAGCATCTCAGATGCTGAAATTGTCATCCATGCATTTGTCACCTCACGTCTTGATTACTGCAATGCACTTTTCATTGGCCTACCAGCTAGCTCCATTTCCAAATTACAATACATTCAAAACTCTGCTGCCAGACTACTCACCCACACCAAGCGTTCTGCACATATTTCCCCAATTCTGCACGATCTTCACTGGCTTCCTGTTGCTCACCGTATTAAATTCAAAATTCTCCTTCTCGCTTTTAAGTCTCTTCACGGCCTTGCTCCCCCCTACCTCTGTAACCTGCTTCTCCCCTACACCCCTACGCGCTCTTTACGATCCGCTGATTCCAGCCTTCTCGTTGTCCCTCGGCATCGCCTTGCTTCAATGGGGGGCAGATCATTCAGTGTTATTGCGCCCAAAATGTGGAACTCTCTCCCCCTATCACTCCGTTTAGTTAACACCATCTCTGAATTTAAATCCATGCTCAAAACACACCTATTCTCTGAATGTAACAGTTCTTAGTGGGTTTTTTCTTTCACTTACTGTACTTGAACTCTCATTTGCCTGTTGTTGTCCTGTCTGCTCTCTTTGTCAATTGTCCTTATTGTTGTTTGTTTATTGTAAAGCGTCCTTGAGCTCTGGAAAGGCGCTATATAAATAAAACTTATTATTATTAGGCCCGAGCCGGTGATGACCGGGAGGGCCTATTATTTTTGCTCGGATTTTTTTTTTTATCTTTCTTCCGACCAAATGATCCTAAATTTGACCCAGTGAACATGCACGAAAAGTCATTTTTATTGGTCCCAGACTTCAAGCTCGGCGAAAAATTTATGTATTTGAAGTCGCCGAAAAAAAAATACGAAAAATGACTCAGTGGCGACCCCTACAAAATCAAAATACATTGGGCCTATGGAAAGTGAAAGTAACTTTTTTCCAACGTAGAAAAATGAAACTTGGTATATCCATAGGACACCTCAGGGCAAACAGAAAAGTCAATGACAGTCACACCCTAAACTTAACAGGAAGTCCGCCATGTGGGTGAAACGCACGCCACTAAAATCGCACTTTTGCGCAGAAAGATGCAAATCATTGTGTTTTAATCTAAATGGCCCCAAATTTGGTGAGTATCATCTAGACACGTGTGCCAACCAAAGTTGTAACTTTGTTGTTGATATCTTATCGGGTATGGGTGTGGCAAGCCTGTAACGAGGTGGCCATTTTGTGAAAATAAACGTCTCTTAACTCTCAAACGCCTTCTCGGATCGAGTTGGACCCAAAAGGCGTTTGTGCACATTCATGACCTGAACACAAAGATATGTAAATAAAAGGGTTATCTTTAGAAATGGCTCTCCAGCGCCCCTACAAACTTATAATGGGACCCAAGAATTTAGTTTGTTATAGAGACATAAAATTTGGTACACACATCTCTTATGTCATGACGAGCATAAAAGCCAATGACAACCACCCCTATCTATAAATGTGTTGCCATAGCAACGTCCCAAAAATGTGAAAAAGTCAATGTGAAGTGAAATTTTTAGTTTGTTGTAGGCAAATAAAACTTGGTACACACATCCACCATGGGCTTATGAACAAAAAGCCAATGGGGACCACACCCTATCACACACGGGAAGGCAGCCATTTTGAATTGAAAATGTGAACCGACTTAAAATACACCTCTTTTTAAAAGTACACAGAAAAAGCTGCTTCATTCCACAGACACCAAACTTGGGCAAAATGAGCTAAACACATGTATGTAAAAGAGACAAGTGTTTTTCTAGACTTTTTGCTCGAGTTATATTTTTTTAATTATAATTCGGTATATATTTTTTATTATAATTTTTCTGCAAAATGATCCTCAATTTAACCCAGTAAACGAACAACTAAAAGTCATTTTTATTGGTCCCAGACTTCAAGCCCGGCAAAAATGTATGTATTTGAAGTCCCGAAAAAAATACGAAAAATGACTCAGTGGGCCCCTAGAAAAGTCAAAATACATTGGGCCTATGGAAAGTGAAAGTAACTTTTTCCAACGTAGAAAAATGAAACTTGGTATATCCATAGGACACCTCAGAACAAACAGAAAAGTCAATGACAGTCACACCCTAAACTTAACAGGAAGTCCGCCATGTGGGGTGAAAGCAGCACCACTAAATTCGCACCCCTTGCGCAGAAAGATGCAAATCATTGTGTTTTAATCTAAATGGCCCAAATTTGGTGAGTATCATCTAGACACGTGTGCCAACCAAAGTTGTGACTTTGTTGTTGATATCTTATCGGGTATGGGTGTGGCAAGGCTGTAACGAGGTGGCCATTTTTATGAAAATAAAACGTCTCTTAACTCTCAAACGCCTTCTCGGATCGAGTTGGACCCAAAAGGCGTTTGTGCACATTCATGACCTGAACACAAAAATATGTAAATAAAAGGGTTATCTTTAGAAATGGCTCTCCAGCGCCCCCTACAAACTTATAATGGGACCCAAGAATTTAGTTTGTCATAGAGACATAAAATTTGGTACACACATCTCTTATGTCATGACGAGCATAAAAGCCAATGACAACCACCCCCTATCTATAAATGTGTTGCCATAGCAACGTCCCAAATATGTTGAAAAAGTCAATGGGAAGTGAAAATTTTAGTTTGTTGTAGGCAAATGAAACTTGGTACACATCCACCATGGGCTTATGAACAAAAAGCCAATGGGGACCACACCCTATCACACACGGGAAGGCGGCCATTTTGAATTGAAAATGTGAACCGACTTAAAATACACCTCTTTTTTAAAAGAACACAGACAATAGCTGCTTCATTCCACAGACACCAAACTTGGGCAAAATGAGCTAAACACATGTATGTAAAATAGACAGGTGTTTTTGCTCGAGTTTTATTTTTTTTTATTATAATTTGGGTTTTTTTTTTTAGTATAATTTTCCTGCAAAATGATCCTCAATTTGACCCAGTAAACGTGCAACTAAAAGTCATTTTTATGGGTCCCAGACTTGAAGCTCGGCAAAAAATTATGTATTTGAAGTCCCCGAAAAAAAAATATGAAAAATGACTCAGTGGCGACCCCTAGAAAAGTCAAAATACATTGGGCCTATGGAAAATGAAAGTAAATTTTTCCAATGTAGAAATACAAAACTTGGTACATCCATAGGACACCTCAGGGCAAACAGAAAAGTTTATTACAGCCATATCGTAATTTCAACAGGAAATCTACTATGTTGGGTGGAATGTGTGACCACCTAAATCGCACCCCTTGTGCTAAAGGCTTTTCATCTAAACAGCTCCAAATTTGGTGAGTTTCATCTAGACACGTGTGCCAAAAAGTTATCAATTTGTTTTTGTTACATTTGTGGCTGTGGTCGTAATGAGTCTGTGAAGAGGCAGCCATTTCTTTGGGAAATAAATGCCATTTCCCAATTGCCAGGATCCTTCCTTTAGAGGAGGCCCCTCCAGAGCCACGGCTAGAGTCTTAGAAAACTCCTCAGAATCCTTTGGAACTTGTAACCTTGTACTTTTAGACAAGTTATATTTACATTTTGCCTTTTTAAAAAGGGGGGTGCAGCGATTCCTGAGTCATCTCAAATCTCCAGCCAGTACTTTGTTTTTCTCGCCTTAGACCAAGCATAATCTATTATTTTCAAAGGTTCAGACAGCTCCAAGGAAAACCAGGGATTGTGGAGACCTTTAACTCTAAATTACAAGGTGGTGTAGCAGGCCCCAGCAGTAGCACAGGCCCGGTTATTTGACATTACCGTGAAGTTTACGCTTTAAAGTACGAAATGCAATCCTCCGAGTGCATGTGTCCCCGCGGTCTCAAGGGAGGCCAGGGCCTTTATCGCCGCTTGCGGCTTTAATTATTATTATTATTACTTTCCTGTCCCAGGACGGTGAAACATTTAAATTTTTTCGTCCAAACTTGCCGCTTGGATTGAATGACGTCCATAAATATTGCGCTGCTGTTGTAACAACACAGACAGTTTATAGAGGGATCTGCACCCTCTACCGTCTAAAACTTAAGTGGTGCCCCTTTAAGCATGAGGTTTGCCTCAAGGCTGCTGCTTATTATTTTATTCTTATTAAACACTGACAGTGCTTCAGTTCTATACAGAGTAACCTCTGCTGCAGTCTTTTTGCACTCCTCTGGACTCACAGAAGTATTCTGTCAGGCCACCCTGCTCTTAGCTCTGTGTGTGTGGACTCAGTCACCTGTCTGCTGCTGGATGTATCATTTGGCTTGGTCCAGTCTGACTTCCTTTACCCTACTTTTCTCTTAAATATAAAAAAAAAAAACACCTGTAGGGGTTTTGTAAAGAAACAACCTAATTTTTTGGTTTCTCCACTAATTAACTTTAAAGGCTTTTTTACACCCTGGTCTCCAATTGTTTTCTTCGAGTTATGCCCCCAGATGCAAACAGTTATGTTCCTGGCTAATCAGAAAATTAGACAATTTACCTAGATCTTTAGTGAGTCACCTTTAAAGTCCAACAATCAACAACACATGCATCAAACTGAGACCTACAGCGTTTTCATACCAAGGGCCGCACTAAGAACTCACAAATAGTTTTTGGTTCTTTAGCGGACTATCAGAGTTTCCCTAAAGCTCTGTTCACTGTCAGGGGGCGTGCCTCCTGTAGACAGCTTTCACTGTGGTGAATGTGTCTCTGCAGAGGCTCATTCCACAGCAGAACTGGAGAAGTATAATAATCAGAGTGTATGGTCGACATGTTACTATGAGTATAGAATACAAACAGCTGAAACTTCAACTGCATTGTTTAAGACATAATTTGTGACTTCTGTGACTTCCTGAAGTTTGTCCGAAAGTCCAAACTATTGGCAAACGCACTTTCACAAACAAACCGGACCTTTGATCCGGACCGAAACCAAAGAGCAGCAGGAAAGTCAGACCAAACAGTGCAGGTATGAAAACGCTGTAGGTCTCAGTTTGATGCATGTGTTGTTGATTGTCAGACTTTAAAGGTGACTCACTAAAGATCTACGGAAATTGTCTAATTTTCTGAGCCAGGAACACAACTGTTTGCATCCAGGGGCATAACTCAAAAAAAAAAACAATTGGAGACCAGCCAGATTATCAAAGGTTTGGAAACCTAGATGCATGACCTGCAACGCTGACGTCAACTACTTAAAAAGATAAGATAAAGCAATGTTTAATTATTAATTTTGGGGGCACCTCGGTGGTTCACCTAATGAAGCTCATGCCATCTGCATGGGCATCCCGTTATTTATTCCAGCTTGGGTCCTTTGTCCAATGTCATTCGCCTCTCTCACCCTGTTTAATGTCTGTCTACTATCCTCTGAGAAGCTATCAGCCACTGAATGAAAAAAGCAGTCCTGCCTCACCAGCCAAGGATCCTACTCTGACTGTACCACCATCAACACCTCCACCACTGAAATGGACCCCCCCAATAGGACCATGGACCCCCCCAGTAACATCAACACCTTTGGCGGACCTCACCATCTCTGTCCCCCAGGATTCACCAATGGGATTTCCAGATCACCTGGAAATTTTTGTAAAATCTGGAATCAAGATGATACCCCTTACACCTAACTTGGCCAGGTCACGGGTTCTATCATCATCACTAAAAACATCACCCCCAATACCACCCAGGAGTACCACTTCTTCCCCTTGGCCAATACCTAGAGTCCAATGCACCCCTGTCAGACCCCCTCCACCTCCTCCCAGACCACCTCCTCCCAGACAAGATCAAAAGCCTTGACTAGCATCAAGGCTACTATCAGTGATTAGGACACTGAGGGCCTCTGCTGTTCCAGGACTTTTTGTCATAATAAACCACTTATCAACCTGAGGCCATGGGAGAGCACACATCCCCCTAGCTCCATAGCTACAGTCAGAAGTCGCAGATTAAAGAAGAGAATAACAGTTAGATTGTCTAATCAGACAAATCTGATTCACATCTCCTGCAAACAGATAAAGTCAGGTCCTGCTGAAACGGACTTGAAACTTGCACTGTTCAATGTCAGGTCTTTGGGAAACAAATCTTTTTTAATTAATGATTTTATAACTTCATATAAGCTTGATTTTATGTTTTTAACAGAAACATGGTTAGACAGCAGGACAGGAAATGCGGTCCTTATTGAATCTACCCCATCGGATTTTACATTTTTATCCAAAATACGGGAAAACAAAAAGGGTGGTGGTGTATGTGCCTTTCTTAGATAATATTCTTATCCAGAAGCTATCACTTGGAGAGTTTTCATCATTTGAGTATGTGTCATTCAAAATGGAGTTGAGGTTTTCTCCATCCATTTTATATGTAGTTCTTTACAAACCACCCCAATGATGTCATGAATGAGTTTACTGAAATGCTTTCGGTTATTTGCACAGAATTTAAACAAATAGTCATATCTGGTGATTTTAATGTGCATGTGGATAATGTTTGTGACAGAAATGCCAAAGAACTTTCTACTATTCTTGATACTTTTGGTCTTTGTCAGCATGTTAATGAGCCGACCCATAACAGAGGTCTCACTCTGGACCTGGTCATTACTAAAGGTGTTCATAGTTCAGATGTCACTGTGATTGATGTTGCTCTATCTGATCATTCATGTGTCTTTTTTCATCTGTCCATAATTCCAAAAGTTGCTGTTGGACCTACTGTTGTAAAAAAGAGACACATTAATAATAACACCAGGACAAAGTTTATGGAGGCAGTCAGGTTTGAAAATGCTTCATCAGGTCAAGTTGATGATTTGTTGAATTGTTATACTTCAGGTCTTTTAAATGTTATAGACACCATTGCTCCTGTTAAGGTTAAAGTGATCAGGACGAGGCAGAAGGCTTCATGGAGCAAGGCTCACTCTGTCAGGGCACAGAAAAGGGAATGCCGAAAAGCCGAAAGAAAATGGCGTAAATTTAAACTCTTAATTCATTATGAGGTATACAAAGAAAATTTGCATGTTTTCAATCAAACTTTGCAAAAAGAAAGAGAATTAAAGCCGCAAGCAGCGATAAAGGCCCTCGCCTCCCTTAAGACCGCGGGGACACATGCACTCGGAGGATTGCATGTGGTGCTTTAAAGCGTAAACTTCACGGTAATGTCAAATAACCGGGCCTGTGCTACTGCGTGGGCCTGCTACACCACCTTGTAATTTAGAGTTAAAGGTCTCCACAATCCCTGGTTTTCCTGGGAGCTGTCTGAACCTTTGAAAATAATAGATTATGCTTGGGCTAAGGCGAGAAAAACAAAGTACTGGCTGGAGATTTGAGATGACTCAGGAATCGCTGCACCCCCTGTTTAAAAAAGCAAAATGTAAATATAACTTGTCTAAAAGTACAAGGTTACAAGTTCCAAAGGATTCTGAGGAATTTTCTAAGACTCTAGTCTTGGCTCTGGAGGGGCCTCCTCTAAAGGAAGGATCCTGGCAATTGGGAAATGGCATTTATTTCCCAAAGAAATGGCTGCCTCTTTACAGACTCATTACGACCACAGCCACAAATGTATCAAAAAACAAATTGATAACTTTTTTGGCACGTGTCTAGATGATACTCACCAAATTTGGAGCTGTTTAGATGAAAAGCCTTTAGACACAAGGGTTGCAATTTAGGTGGTCACGCATTCCACCCAACATAGTAGATTTCCTGTTGAGTTTACGGTATGGCTGTAATAAACTTTTCTGTTTGCCCTGAGGTGTCCTATGGATGTACCAAGTTTTGTATTTCTACATTGGAAAAATTTACTTTCATTTTCCATAGGCCCAATGTATTTTGACTTTTCTAGGGGTCGCCACTGAGTCATTTTTCATATATTTTTTTCGGGGACTTCAAATACATAAATTTTTCGCCGTGCTTGAAGTCTGGGACCAATAAAAATGACTTTAAGTTGCACGTTTACTGGGTCAAATTTAGGATCATTTTGCAGAAAAATTATAATAAAAAAAATATACCAAATTATAATAAAAAATATATAACTCGAGCGAAAACGACAAGAAAAAGCTCTGTCTATTTTACACACGTGTGTTTAGCTCATTTTGCCCTAGTTTGGTGTCTGTGGAATGAAGCAGCTATTTTCTGCTGTTTTTTAAAAAAGAGGTGTATTTTAAGTCGGTTCACATCTTCAATTCAAAATGGCTGCCTTCCCGTGTGTGATAGGGTGTGGTCCCCATTGGCTTTTTTGTTCATAAGCCCATGCAGGATGTGTGTACCAAGTTTCATTTGCCTACGACAAACTAAAATTTTCACTTCCCATTGACTTTTTCCACATATTTGGGACGTTGCTATGGCAACACATTTATAGATAGGGGGTGGTTGTCATTGGCTTTTATGCTCGTCATGACATAAGAGATGTGTGTACCAAATTTCATGTCTCTATGACAAACTAAATTCTTGGGTCCCATTATAAGTTTGTAGGGGGCGCTGGAGAGCCATTTCTAAAGATAACCCTTTAATTTACATATCTTTGTGTTCAGGTCATGAATGTGCACAAACGCCTTTTTGGGTCCAACTCAATCCGGGAAGGCGTTTGAGAGTTAAGAGACATTTTATTTTCACAAAAATGGCCACCTCGTTACAGGCTTGCCACACCCATACCCGATAAGATATCAACAACAAAGTCACAACTTTGGTTGGCACACGTGTCTAGATGATACTCACCAAATTTGGGGCCATTTAGATTAAAACACAATGATTTGCATCTTGTTGCGCAAGGGGTGCGATTTTAGTGGCTGCGCGTTTCACCCCACATGGCGGACTTCCTGTTGAGTTTAGGGTGTGGCTGTCATAGACTTTTCTGTTTGCCCTGAGGTGTCCTATGGATGTACCAAGTTTCATTTTTCTACGTTGGTAAAAATTTACTTTCACTTTCCATAGGCCCAATGTATTTTGACTTTTCTAGGGGTCGCCACTGAGTCATTTTTTGTAATTTTTTTTCGGAGACTTCAAATACATACATTTTTCGCCGAGCTTGAAGTCTGGGACCAATAAAAATGACTTTTCGTGCATGTTCACTGGGTCAAATTTAGGATCATTTTGCAGAAAAAGAAAAAAAAAAGAAAAATATTCCGAGCAAAAACAATAGGCCCTCCCGGTCATCACCGGCTCGGGCCTAAATATTCTTCTCAGAGATCATCAACAACAGCAGTAACAACTCGCTTGTCCTGTTTGCTACAGTGAACAGATTAACAAACCCTCAAAATTAAGTCATAAACACAGGCCTAGAAAATACATAGTTTATCAAATGTACATATGGTAATATCAAAGATACATCACTAATTTATCTACATTAATTGTCATGTGTGATCGCTGTGAGAACAGTAAAATCACCATCTACAAGTAAATAGTTTGGGCACACTTTTTGTCACAATGTGTCACAGAAACAGGACACATGGATTTTAAATTAATTACCAGTTACTCGGGGTACCCAGACAAACTTAATTCATCATTTTTTGGTCCCCAAGATCCGTTCCAACATCAAACTGTCCCTAAATATTTATTTCAATTATACAGAATAATGTCTGTTAATGTATAAAAGGCATGCATATTTAAATTAGCATATTTAAGAATAGCTTAGCCTCCTCAGACACAGATTTGTTTTTGTTGCTCACTCGTTATGTACGCTGAATTGAGAAAACCCAGCAGTGATGGCGACTGGACGCCTTTTGCAAGTGGATTTAAATCCTTTTGAGCGAAGTTTATAACTGTACCCTACTGATATTGTGCACATCCATCTCCTGAACTGACAGTGACAGTAAGTGTGTATTTTGCCCTGACGCTGCTTTAGTCTTTACTTAACACACATGTAGGTCAACAGTATAACAAGTAACAAATATCTAGGCAAGAAATTCAATATCTATATCTATATCCTTTTTTTTTTTAGAATTTTGTAAAAGTATTCTAAAGATATTGTTTAAAAAGAACTTACTTTGAAATGTATGAGCAGGTCTTCTGCTTCAGCATGTTGACTGGACTTTGTCATCAGCCCAGACCCAGTGGGGGTCTAGTTGTTTTGTTTTTGTTGTTTTATTTGCACAAAACACCTGTTGTTGTTGTTGTTGTTGTTGTTCTTGGGATTTCACTCTGTCGATGTGTTTATTGTTCTTCATGTGGGAGCTTAAAGCAGTCATTCACATAGTTTGTTGCTTAAAAGTCCATCGACACAGGGAACAAAACACTTCTCGGTCATTCCCAGCCACAGCTCCGGCCCACTCTTGTTGACAAAGTGGATTAAATCTGCACTTACCCATGGGGTTGGGCTACGTGAGAATAATTCACGTAATTCACTCAAGTTCGTGCTCAAACTTTTGTGGCAGACTGTACTGTTGTAACATTCATGTGACACGGGTCAACCAAAACAATTTTTAAACACAAAGGATTAAAAAGCATTTTTGACCAAAATAAACAGTGCAACAGTATTAATTTAATTATGTCTAAGAACGTAAAAATGTAATACCACTATACTCAAAATGACCAATCACCAAGAATATGATTTTTATGGGGTTTTATTAAACAAAGTTATGCAAATTAATAATAATAATAATGAATAATGGGATATGAAAATGACATAGTTATGGGAAAACAATGAGGACAATGAACACAAGAATGATTGACAACAGAACAATAAACAATTCTTCATAAAGGATTTGGCAACCAAAAGGAAAATTACATTATTAGGCAAATTACACTAATAAACAATTACATTTTAATACATTGAATTGTATCATGTAGCTCATACTTCTCCTTTGCATTCCTCAACTGTACATTAACCAGCCATCACTGTCTAGGACTAAACCAGCTTTAAACTGAGGGCTACAGACAGTAACTAAAACAAATATCAACTGACTAACGATTTAACAAGGACTGAACCAAAAGAACCAATGAAAAATCTATAATTACATCAGGATCACAACCACAACAAAACCTAAACTAGGTCTAAACCAGTACTTAAACTCCAAATCCAGCTGAACGTCATTCTCTCTTCCTAAACCCACAGTTGTCAGCAGTAATTAATTTTTGGAGCACACAACTTTACCCTCGGTGTTAAATTATGTTAATGAAGTTGGAAGGTGTCTGCTCTTTATAACTACACAGTGTTTGCCAAACTTTCACATTTTATTTAACAGAATCAGTGAAACCGTGCCTCAGAGCATTAAAAAAAAAGAATAAAAAGGTGATTATTTACATAAGAAGAACAACCTGTCTTTTTCTTTATATAATACACTTTCCAGACAGTGTCATTGCCCAAATCCAACTTGTAAACACAACTGAACTAAGGCCTTGACCCAGGACTATAGAAGTAATCCCAAACAAAAAAACACATCAACCCAGGCACCTTTAAGGCAAGACGTTTTCCATACACTGTAAAAAAAAAAAAAACGTAAAAAAACGGTCAAATGACTGGCAGCTAAGGCTGCCAAACAAAAACCGTAAAATTAAAGTATTTGCACTTTATTGGATTTAAGATATTTTACTTTAATTTTACGGTTTTTGTTTGGCAGCCGTAGCTGCCAGTCATTTGACCGCTTTTTACGGGTTTTTTCAGTGTAAAACTGTTATTTTATGGATTTTTCCTAGATTGTAATGACCAAACACCTTCAATAAAGTGATGCGCTAATAGTTTTATGGGAAAACACTGTTATTTTACAGGTATTTCCTAAATTATTACAGTCAAACACCTTCAATAAAGTGATGCACTAATAGTTTTATGGGAAAACACTGTTATTTTACAGGTATTTCCTAAATTATTACAGTCAAACACCTTCAATAAAGTGATGCACTAATAGTTTTATGGGAAAACACTGTTATTTTACAGGTATTTCCTAAATTATTACAGTCAAACACCTTCAAGTAAAGTGATGCGCTAATAGTTTTATGGAAAACACTGTTATTTTACAGGTATTTCCTAAATTATTACAGTCAAACACCTTCAAGTAAAGTGATGCGCACTAAAGGTTCTAATGACAAACACTGTTATTTTAACAGGTATTTCCTAAATTATTACAGTCAAACACCTTCAATAAAGTGATGCGCTAATAGTTTTATGGGAAAATGCTGTTATTTTACAGGTATTTCCTAAATTATTACAGTCAAACACCTTCAATAAAGTGATGCACTAATAGTTTTATGGAAAAATGCTGTTATTTTACAGGTATTTCCTAAATTATTACAGTCAAACACCTTCAATAAAGTGATGCACTAATAGTTTTATGGAAAAATGCTGTTATTTTACAGGTATTTCCTAAATTATTACAATCAAACACCTTCAATAAAGTGACAGCACTAAAGGTTCTAATGACAAACACTGTTATTTAACAGACCTTTGCTAAATTATAACGATCAAACACATTCAAGACACTTGAATGTCTTGAATGTGTCACTTGTCACTTGTCACTTGAATGTGTCACTTGTCTTGACACTTGTCAAGACGTGCTCAAGGTTGTACATTAACAGTTTTATTTTTGGAAGACAAAATAAGTCTGTAAAAAAAAAAAAAACTGTATAAAACGGATTTAAATCATTTCCGTAAACATATAATCTAAATTAAATGGAATGATTCAGTTGATAAATTACAGTATATATCTTAAATTAAATACAACGTTTTAACCAGTGGCGGATACAGAACGTCATTAATGGGTGGGCCTGGTGAATATACGGTTGGGCCGTATATCAGGTATACCGTACCGCAACTGGATAGCTCAGTTGGTAAGCAGTTGGCTTTACATTTTGCGTACCCAGGTTCGAATCTACCTTGGGACAGTATGTATATTAGTTGTTTTCCACGTTTTTGTAATTTATTGATCATGGCATGCTGTCTTATATTTTCCAGTTTTCAGCTCAGTAACCTCAGTTTTGCAAATAAGGCTAGCCTTAATTTAAACCCCATTTGGCTGCTGCATTCACAGTGTTAGCAAACGCTAACGCTAAGTCTGGTAACATGAATATTGCAAGCCTCCAAGCACAGACGTTTCACTTTAAGTCCAACCTGTTGCTTTTCACTATCCACTTGTTTATCAGCTGTCCCATAGATTGACACCATCTCCTGCCATCTCCTTTTCCCTCTTTCTTTATTTTTTTTGTTTTATCCATCTTTTAAAGACAACTGTGTGCATACTGTGACAACTAACACATAACGTTACCTGCTCGCTCAGCGCTCACGGCGCCCCGCCCGCCACGCCCACTCGTGATATTATATTAATTCTATTTATGGAATCTAATGAGGGCGTCTATTGAAGCCTGTTTGTCCTATAAAATGTTATAGTATTGAGGAAATACTGATACTGCTGCATACCCCCTTTTTGCGCCACTGGGTGCAGTGCAGAGATCGTTTCTGCACCGAGTCTATTTCTGATGTGCTGCACGCACTGAATTAAGATGTTTTTATTAATCTGATTGGGTGGGCCACCAGTCAATCTGGGTGTAGTTATAGAACAGTTATCAAATTCTCAAACTTTAGGATTAAAGTGAAATTTTCTAAACATACTCTACACAAAACTGATACATACAAGATTTCACACCACTATTGATTCTAAACATTAAAGGGTTAGTTCACCCAAAAATGTTGTAAATTATGTCATTAATGACTCACCCTCATGTCGTTCCAAGCCCGTAAGACCTCCGTTCATCTTTGGAACACAGTTTAAGATATTTTAGATTTAGTCCGAGAGTTTTCTGTCCCTTCATTGAAAATGTATGTACGGTATACTGTCCATGTCCAGAAAGGTAATAAAGACATCATCAAAGTAGTCCATGTGACAGTCCATCAGTGGGTTAGTTAGAATTTTTTGAAGCATCGAAAATAAAGTTTTGTCTAAAAAAAACGTTATTCAGCATTGTATTCTCTTCCGGGTCTGTTGTCAATCCGCGTTCAAGACTCAGCAGCGTCACAGCAATCCTGCAAACGGCCAGTAATAAACTGGATCCTTGGTGCATCTGGGAGGAAAAAAAGGACACACATGATTCTCTTAAAAAGGATGATTTAAATTATTTTTGTTTCCTTTTAAACAAGCTTAATAAATTGTATTTAAATTGTCTGTTTGTCTTCTGTTTTGTCTGGTATCTAAAACTTGTGTCTGATGTGACAAAAAATGTGCATCACCAAAAGAAGGAACATGTAGATTACAACAACAATGGATTATTTCTCTCAATTTTCTCAATAAAGGATTGATGATGATTATGCGTTAAAAAAAGAAGGTCTAATCTCCTTGAGTGCGATTATTAAAGTACTGGAGATAGTTCACCCAAAAATGTATATTCTGTCATCATTTACTCATCATCATGTCTCAAACCTGAAATTTCTATTTTGTCAAGCATTAAAAGTAGATATTTTTGAAGAATGTTGGCAATCAAAATGCATAAATGTTTGGAATAACATGAGGGTGAGTAAATTATTTGGGAGAATGTGCCAAACTCCTGGAGGGCCAGTGTAACCTTGCATCACATTGTAATAGTTAGACTTTGTTCCTGTATTTATTAGCACAGTCTACAGCAGCGGAGGAGTGATATTAAGTTACCTTGGCAACCTACCGTCCCGACTGTAGTGCGCTTCTGTTCTGTTTACTTTCGCTGTACTAACCGGAGCAAAGTATAATTCCGCTGCTGAGAAACTAGTTCCAGTAAATGTAATGCAAACATTGAGATGCAAGTGTAGTTTGAGTTCTAACATTATTCTCTCAACAGACATTTACATCGGTAGTCTGGCGTTATAATCGATTTGCTTTTGGTGTACTGTGGAGTGGGTAAAACTGTTTTAATGGCAGGCTACAGGATCTATTGACTCGCGCCTAGCCTAGCACCGGCCAGGCTAGCGCGAGTCACACACATGCAACTATATGGGCCTATATCCCGCCATCAACAGTAGATTCAAAAACCTAGTTTGCAGATTCTTCTAGAGTCAAGGAGTAACGTTATGGTTCGAGTTCCTCTCTGTCTAAAAAGACAATGTTCTCATTTCACTCATTGTAAAGCTCCTATGCTAATCTAAATAACTGTTAGCTGACAATATTTACACATGCAAACAACACATAATATTAGCATACTACATTGAAATATGTAATCGCGTTTAGATTATCAACTTAACACACTATATTTTGATGTAACGCTAGCAGATTTTTTATAAAATAAAAAGTTATTTAACGTTACCTTCCGCAGATTGCATTATGTCCTTTACACGTTGTTAAAAAAAAAATCGTTGTCCATCTTCCGTGTTTGTTCATTTACATCCTGCAACTCGCTCAAAATAAAAATGTAGCAGTCCGATGTAAACCAATCCATGTTTAAACAATATAAAAGCCACAGAACAGAAGTAAGTTAATACTGAATATCCCGAGCAGCAGCACCGCCCTCACTCACTCACTCACTCACTCACAAACTCACTCCAACTGACGTATTCAAATTTGAACTGTAAAGGCGCGCATAGTTGTTATTGGCCAGATTCCTGGATCACACTCAGAATAACCAATCATGCTCAAAAACACTCAGGTTTCACAGGCAAGGCTTAAGCCTGTAGTCTCAGACTAAAATGCATGTTTGAGCTGTTTTACCTGAAAGCAACTTGCACTGACATGTCTTAAAATATGTCAGTGCCATTGTTTTGTCTCAAGATGCACACATAATGTATTTTTTTTTATCTAAGGCACATTTTTAAAAGCTAATCGCATGCCCTAATTAAACTAAGGTCTAATCCTGTCTTAATCTAAACTGGATATAAACCTTTAATATAATGAGCTACACATTTTTATTCTAATTTTACACAACTTTGTATGTAATTTAAGAAAACAGAAAAAACACTGTATAAATAATACAGTAATTGTACTGTATAAAAAAAAATATTTACTTTAAAATAACAAGGAAATATGTTAGATTATTAGTATGGATATAAACCTTTAATATAATGAGCTACACATTTGATTACACTTTATTATTGTAATTTTACACTACTTTATACGTAATTTAAGAAAACAGAAAAATACTGTATAAATAATACAGTAATTGTACTGTATAAAAATAAACATTACTGTAATTTGACATTACTGATATAATCCTTAAATTAACAGACAATTCATTAATTTACAGATATTGTTTTTAATTTTACAGAGTTTTGAATGTAATTAAAAATAACAGAAAAATTTACAGTTATTTTCTGTAAAATTAGGATTTTTTTTTTACAGTGTAGTAACAGTCAGTTTCTTTACATTTTTTCAGTATTGGGATAAAAGACCAAAGTAAACCGAGTTCTCAAACAAACTTGTCAGTTATTTGAAGAGGATTTAGAGCCGGCTGAGCGTTCTCTCCATTCCCAGAGTAAATGTATCACATCTGTCGTGTTCGTAGAGGTAAAGCCACAGTGAAGATTCTGTTGCTCTAAAGACCATTTGCAGTTTTTGGCCCGAAGCCGTTTGAGAAGCCTGCGGATATATGTTCCAGCACGTCTGCGCTCTTAAAACACACACACACAGACCTGGAGACTGTTAGGGTAAGAGGTAAAGCACCAGATTTTAGAAATAAGTCATTGTAGAAAGAGAAAAATGAGGTTTAAACTTGTTTAACATAAGCTGTTTTTGAAATATGTTTAAATCCCATAAACTGCAAACCTCAGTAGTATCTAATCCAATGGCGATCACTAGACATCCAGAGAAGAGAGGAGCAGCCAGGAGGATTCTGCCAAGACGCTTTTGCAGATGTAACAATATAACTATGTTTTTTAGATGTGCATTAGTCCATTACATAACATGCATTGGTTTAGTAAAAATAAAAAAATAAATCAGGAAAGAATTATTAGTGATGTAGTGACCATTTGCCGGTCACAGTGAGCACCCCACAGGTCACGCCAAGGTTTACAGCGCATAAATGTCAAGCCCTGACAATTTATGCCGCCAAATCCTTTTCAGACACAAGAAAGTGTTTACTTTGCCAGCAAACCAGAGTTAACAGCTATGTGCTAATGATCCACAGATGCTCTCTTTGTTTTCCATGGACGTAAAACTCAGAGATAACTCTCACCTAATGACAATAACCTTCTCCATCCCACGGCAGATCAAAGGGCGTCATCCGCCAGCAGGAGACCCGTTGGCGCCCGGATGACAAGCGTCTGCCTTTAGAAATACGACTGGTTGTGTATTGGTTCAAACAAAAGGACTTGAGATTGCATAGACGTTACAACACTGCCCTCTAGCGACAGCAGAGAGGAACTCTGCTGAATTCTTTTTCCGTCAAAACTGACTTTCAATTTCTCTGTAAACGGAAAGTTTACAAAGGAATCGGACTTCTCATAAATGAACATGCTTGTTTAATAAAAAGAAAAGGTTTAAATGATTGGATTAACGTGTCCCTTTTCAGGATCGCTCCCGGACAAAGGACAACAAGACTCTTACCTTCCCTTTTTAAGGTTCCCAGCATGCATTGTTAATAAAGTGAAATAAATACATGCTCCCATAATATGCTCAGAATTGTATTTGTTAGGAATGGATTCTAAAGTACACACAGCAATGTGGAGGTATATGTGTTTAACTATTTAATATGTGGCTTTGTGGAGAATGGTTTGTTGGAATAAAAAAAAAAATTTGTTCCCGTTTTCCCAAAAAGGGGAACGCCCCAAAGACACACCCCCTGCGAGCCAAACAAAACTCTCGAGCACGCAGGAAGTTCTTTCTCTTGAGCTCTCTTTCGCAACCCTGTTGAAGCCACTTCAAGCTTCTGCAGCTTTCTCTTCTTTTAGGCCTACAGCCTAATTTTTCCTTGGTCCCACACAACTTTGGCGGTGTGCGGACTCTTCTCTCTAGACACATCTTGTCTTCAAGTTTGGACCGTGTACCGGCTGGTATACGTGATTTTATTTTTAAAGCTGCACATTGCCTTTTTGTTTGACGTCATCTCCGGAGACGCACGGAAAGTTGTAGTTTTGGAGAGAACTACAGATCTACACCAAACCCTCACAGTCGTTTTACGCCAGAGAAAACGACTCCTGAGAGAACCTTTTTCAGTGACCCAGTTATTATTTTTCAAAGACTCTAATCTGTTCTTGCCTAAATACCAACGGCAAGTAAAGAGACTTTTCACGGCTCGATACAGTTGACGCCTTCCACAACGACAGCCCACCGGTAGGCCGCGAAACCAGCCAGCGGCCCCCGGTCAGTCCGTGACGGCGACTTAGTACCAGCGGCATCATCCCTTTTTCGACGGCCCGCTTCAGGACTGAAGCAAACCTTTGGACCTGCTACGGACCCTCCGAAACCGTTGCCAGCGACACTAAGTAAGCCGCACAGACATAACAAGAGTTTGGCGTTAAACTGTATTTAATAAGCTCAAATCAATTCACCAATCCTTTCCCAAAGTCCCTTTCTAATAACCTAGCCGAGTTTAATCAGACAAAATATCATCCTCCACAAGTTCTAGTCAATAATTTTGTTGTTTCTTCTTTTGGTTTTAATTATTATTCCCATTGTATGTCAATAATTCGTCCTTTGTGTCCTTTCCCCATCCATCAAATGTGTTAACCCTGTAGAATCTTTAATAAAACCCCATAAAATGTTAAAGATTTGATTTGGTTTTCTTGTGATTATTTCAGAATTATATCCGAAAACAGATTTAGAATTCTCTTCCTTCAGATTAATTGAGACTTAATCAGTATAATCAGTTCCCAGAATCATCTGGGTGGTGCCCCCTTTTAACGAGACAATTTTGATAATAAAATATTAATTAATAATTTACCCAAATTAATAAATTAATATTACATTATATTATAGTTCATACACTACAGTGAATATATGTATACATTTGTAATTATTTTCATATGCTGTTTGATATTTAAGGCTGTAGTAAATTCAAGCAAAGCTTACTAACATACATGACTGTCAAAGGATTTACATAACATCTTTTTCACAGCAGCTGTCCTTTAAAACTATGTTGACTGAACTGAGGAATAGCAATTATGTAGCTCACTAAGTAGTCTGGGTTTGCTGCACAGAACAATCTAAAAGGCATTTGCTGATTAGTCACGTTTGCAAAGGGCAAGTACTTAAGATAAATACCTGGCCAGTGATAGGATTTATCACGGCGCAGTGAATCAGTGGTAGAACGGTTGCCCCCTTAACCGGAAGGTTGGTGGTTTGATTCCTGCTCTCCCCACAGGTGTGGTCCTGGTCAAGACAATCTCCTGAACTCCAAACTGAATGTCAGAATGGGAAAGAAAGGAGATTTAAGCAATTTGGAGATTGGCATGGTTGTTGGTGCCAGACGGGCCGGTCTGATTATTTCACAATCTGCTCAGTTACTGGGATTTTCACGCACAACCATTTCTAGGGTTTACAAAGAATGGTGTGAAAAGGGAAAAACATCCAGTATGTGGCAGTCCTGTGGGCGAAAATGCCTTGTTGATGCTAGAGGTCAGAGGAGAATGGGCCGACTAATTCAAGCTGATGGAAGAGCAACTTTGACTGAAATAACCACTCGTTACAACCGAGGTATGCAGCAAAGCATTTGTGAAGCCACAACACGCACAACCTTGAGGCGGATGGGCTACAACAGCCCCCACCCAAGACCCCACCGGGTACCACTCATCTCCACTACAAATAGGAAAAAGAGGCTACAATTTGCACGAGCTCACCAAAATTGGAGAGTTGAAGACTGGAAAAACGTTGCCTGGTCTGATGAATCTCGATTTCTGTTGAGACATTCAGATGGTGGAGTCAGAATTTTGGCGTGAACAGAATGAGAACATGGATCCATCATGCCTTGTTACCACTGCGCAGGCTGGTGCTGGTGGTGGTGTAATCTCCATCAACTGCAAGATGCTATCCTATCCTATCCTATGAGCCAACATTTCTAAAGAATGCTTTCAGCACCTTGTTGAATCAATGCCACGTAGAATTAAGGCAGTTCTGAAGGCGAAAGGGGGTCAAACACAGTATTAGTATGGCGTTCCAAATAACCCTTTAAGTGAGTGCATACATATTGAACAATATATATATGGGTGATATACGTAAATGGGGGGAATATATACATATACATATATATATATATATATATATATTAGTGTTATATAAAAGCATACCATTTACCATTTTCTTTATCTATTTAATGTATTCCAGGGTGTGTAAATGTAGCATTTCAGTGACAGCTCTCAGACTGTTATAATATTACCAGATGGATTTTGGTTTTAACTCTCATTTTATAGTGTACACATCATAAAACAACTTCTCATATCTACTTAATAAAAGTAGAAGCAGTGTATGAATGTAGTGTGACTGTAATAATAAGTGTAATAACTGAGAGTCTTCTGGGGAATTAAAACGATAAGCATCCTGATCTTCTGGATTTGGCTCTTATTAGATTCCCGACACATCTTTTCCTCGGATTTAAAGATCATTTTCTTTGGCTTCAGAAGCAGCTGATTTCCATCTTTAATGTCCCCCTTTATGTTTGAGACACTCTTTAATATTTGGAGCTTCTTGGCACTTCTCATGTGTTTCATGTTATGCCTTTTGTAGTTGGAAGAAAACAACGTGAATACAGACATACCAGAAGATTTTTTTTCCCAGTGTTGTATTCAAGGCCACACTAAAGTGACATCCCTCTTAATGTCGGGAGATATTTACCATGTTACAAATAAACATGATAGAGTCACAGCAAACTGGAAATTATGCGTTGTTAAAAAGTCAAAGAGGCCAAACTAGCTGACGGAAAAACAGATCACATGATAAATATTCTGGTTGGTTAATCAGCATGGCTCTGGAATGTTACACAAACTAGAACAACAACCTTTGGTGAGTCTGCTTTTAGTCTTTATGGACCAATACACAGAAACAGCCTGCCAGAGGATCTGAGGAGAGCCCAAAGCATCAACATTATTAAAAGTAAACTCAAAACCTATTTATTTAGCCTGGCTTTTATGTAGTGTTCTGTAAACAATTGTTATTTTAAATAATTTATTTGAATTATTTTTAAATATTTTATTGTATAAATTTGTTTAACTCTATTTTACTCTATTTTTTTTTTTTTTGTGAAATACAACAGTAAAACAATGCCACCATTGTTTTTCAAATATTGTGAATGTTGTGTTGATTGATGATTTCATGTGAAGCACCTTGAGTTGCATTGAGTTGTATGAAAAGGGCTATATAAATAAAGTTTGAATGATTGACTGATTGTAGTACTGCTGTCTTTACTAGGGCCGGGACACGTAAAGTTACAAGGACCAGGGTAACTACACTGCTACACCTAATGGCAAACATTGCACTGGTCTACTGGACTGAAATAAATAAACAATATTTTGTTGATTAGGCTTATGTATTCAGTCATTATGTAATGGTAAACTAAATATCCATGTGAAAAATTACTTCTCACTGTTCTCAGGTCAAATATTTATATGCAATTAAAATGTGATTAATTTCGATTAATTACAAAGCCTCTAATGAATTAGATTTTTTTTTTTTTTTATCGAGTCTCAGCCCTAGTCTTTACTTATTATTGGGACATACTCAACTGACCTATGGCTAGGCTAACTATACTATTAACTATTATTATTTATTTATATATTTTTTTAACCTGGAAAAACAAAAGCAAAAGTAATATCAAATTTATCTAATTCATTTTGCTAAATTGCCTACAATAGATCTAGACTTTGATCTAAAGTAATTGTGTGACCAGAGGTGGGTAGAGTAGCCTGAAATTGTACTCAAGTAAGAGTACCGTTACTTCAAAATAATTTTACTCATTTACATTTAGCTGACGCTTTTATCCAAAGCGACTTACATTAAGGTTCCATTCACCAGTGTTACAGCTGAAACACCACTGTGTCAAGGTGGGTTAAGTGTCTTGCCCAAGGACACAACGTCAGTATGATCTGTGGAGAGAGCGGGAATCAAACCATCATCCTTTTGGTTGAAGGAAGACCGCTCTACCACTGAGCCACTGCGCCCTTCTACTCAAGTAGAAGTCAAAACTCCAAAACATTACACAAGTAAGAGTGAAAAAGTATTTGGTTAAAAGTCTACTCAAGTACTAAGTAACTGTTTAATCATAATTCCTGATTTTTTTATTTATTTTTTTCAAAACATAAAACTTTTGAACCCAATCCCTACAGTCGGCCTGTGTGTGAGCGAAATGAGGCCAGGGCTGTTCATCCTTTTTACTTTCAACACTGGAGACAGTAGCTTTAGACATTCTTCATGTTTTTGTTGCGCCTGCTGCGTGTGAAGACCAGTGTTGCGCAAGTTATTTGGAAAATATAGTGAGCTAAGCTGCCAGTTACTCTACGTTAAATGAAACTTCACTAAACTAAAGCTACCCCCCAGAGAAATGTAGCAAGCTAAGCTACAGCATCACAGCAAAAGTGGTTTACTACTTACTAAACCTACCTATTTTTTTTATCTTTTTTATTTTTTTATATTGAACCAACTGCATTCCAAGTCAGTGCCACCAATGTTCAGTTAAACTGTTTATTTAAAAATTACACATGTTCAAAGGTAGCATTTATTTTCATTTCATCTGTCAGCATTAAATCCATCTGTAGAAATATTCTTTGAGCAAGTGTGTGCATGTAGCCTTTCATAAAAGTGTACATAAAGACTCACCAACAGCAACATCCAACAGCTGTAATCCACCCATAGTCCTGACCTGGTCCTGGTCTTGACCTGGTCCTGGTCTTAGTATAAGGTATAAGACGCTGTGGCTCAAGAGCGGTGTCTTTATAAACTGTGGTTTATGCAGATATTTATAGAAGATGCAGAACTATGGCTACGGACCTTCTGGTGATGTTTGTTCCACAGGGAATATGTTTTTGTAATTAAAATGTAACCTGGGGTGAACGCTACAGCAATGCTACCACCAACTTAATGAAGAATGTAGTTCAGCTAGTAGTGTTGCTATCAGGAGACTTGTGACTTGGTGACTTCGCTATTTTTTATGACTTGGGACTTTACTTGACAAAAAATAAAATACTTGAGACTTGACTCGGACTTGGAAGTTAAAGACTCGGGACTTGACTTGGCTTGAGACACGGTGACTTGAATGACTTGAGTGTAAATCACATCATGTTTTCAGTTTTAATTTAAATATATAAATTATTTTTAAAATAAAGTCATCGCTTTCGGCTTCAACAATTATTTCCAAGATTGCAAAAGGCAAACAGTGCGTTGCAAGACATGCAACATTAAAATCACAGACAGCCAGACGACAACCTTCAATTTCATCCGTCATTTGAAGAGGCATTCTGCTCAGTAAGTGCCTGTCAATTTGTTAATGTATCTGGTTAGTTGGTAGTTAGCTAATGTAATAATAGCTAAAGAAGCCACTAGCCATTAACCCTCATACTGTGTTGAGGACAAATGTGGGGCAAAATACTTCCCTTGATCGAAGTGGTACGAGACTTAGCTAATTTTCCAAAGTTTGCCACCTAAACACACACAGAAAAATGACTCGATTCTACAATGTTAAAGGGTTAGTTCACCCAAAAATGAAAATTCTGGCATTAATTAGTTACCCTCGTGTCGTTCGACACCCGTAAGACCTCCATTGATCTTCAGACATAGATGAAGACAGTTTTGTTGAAATCCGATGGCTCAGACAGGCCTTCATTGACATCAATGTTATTTCCTCTCTCCAAACCCATAAAAGGCACTAAAGATGTTGTTACAAAGCCCTTCTCACTACAGTGGTTCTACAATCATTTTATAAAGCAACAAGAATAGTTTTTGTGCGCAAAATAAATAAATAACCACTTATACATATAACTTGACTTGATCTGACTTGACAGCCTGTGACTTGAATTGACTTGCCCAGGAAAAAAATGCTTGAGACTTACTTGAGACTTGCACATGTGTGACTTGGTCCCATCTCTGGTTGACCAACACTGAAGAGTTTGTGCCATTGTGCCTTCACAGTCTCAGCGTGTGGTCATGTGACTGCAGGGCTACGACTGATTGTTGAAACATGTGGTAGACCCAGTGGTGGCAAAAAGAAAGCATAGAATATGTCAAATATAATAAAATGGTAATAAATAAATAAAAGTTACTTGTCGAGTGTAGCACAATGTAAGCAAAGTAGCACTTCTTCTTCCCAAATCTACTCAAGTAAAAGTAAAAAGTATTGTGCAGTAAAACTACTCTTAGTCAGTAAATGTAACAGAGTAAATGTAACGGAGTGAATATAACTCATTACTACCCACTTCTGTGTTTAATTACTAATTTAAAAAGTAAGAGGCAAAAACAATAAACAGGCTGTGCCTGTTGTAAAGCACGGGTCACTCTTGCTCTAGACTTAGTACTCTTTCTGTGAGGTTCATTACAAGGCTATTTAGACAGATGTTGTCATGACGGGTTGGATCATCACTCTCCAACAGCACTTGTTTTAAAACTCACCAACACATATTAAGACTCTACCTGCCAGGCTTTATGAGACGTCCTTACATTTTGACACTTTTGATGCCCACCTTCTTCCAGGATGCAAACACCCTCTACATTTAAGGTAGATGACGCATAAAGTAAGGGTTCCTGTTCCTGTCAAACTGCATGTAGTGTATTTGCACCAGTCTGAAGACCAGTCGTAAATACTACAACTCTACTATTTCTGTATAACAACTTGCTGTAACTAATCGGCTCTACTAATCGGCTCTCTAATAATGATGAGGACAGCCACTCATCTGTATTAAAAAGGAGAGTTTGCTGCTAATCAGAGCCGCAATCTGCACATTACGGTCCTGGTTAATTGGAAAAAGTGATAGCTTTCAAGACGCTCGTTTTCAATCAACCGCAAAAGCCTGTTTTGGAGTCAGAGTTCTTTTTTACTGAGGTTTTCCTTTCTGCACAGCACATATCAGAGCGCTAACATGGCAACAGTGGGTCATAACAGCAGCGTTGTGTGTTTGATGTCACTTTTATTCTGCAGAATGACTGATGCTATCTCTAGGCCTGAGGAAGTGAGACGATGAAAGAACTCACAGCGGCAGCTTCTTCACACTCCAGTGAAACCAGATCTCTTCAATACATTTTAGAAACTGACTGAACTTTTTTCATTGATTTTTCAATATCAACAAACCTAGGGAGGGATGGATTCAAATCTGAAATATTTTCCATAGAACACACATTTGTATAATGTAATCAATCAAGTTTTAAAATCCTTTGGAGGGCCAGAAATGATTGGCTTCGAACAAACTTTGGCCAGAACCTTTACAAAACCCATTCTACCCCATATACTTATAGATACTGTATCAGGTGTAAAATTAACCACCTTGGATAACAGGCATTTCATAAAACTGACACTGTGTTTTGTTTGTATTAAAACTGTTTTGGGGATGTGTGAGCTACAAAGGCACAGGAAACTTGGTCAAAATTGATGGCAAGATGAATGCAGCATGTTATCAGAAAATACTGGAGGAAAATTTGCAATCATCAGCCCGGGGTACTTTGACGTTCCAACATGACAACGTTTCAAAGCACAAGGCCAAGTGACCTGTCATTGGCTAAAGCAGTGAAGTGAAGGTTCTGGACTGGCCTCAGTCTCCTGACCTCAATATTATTGACCCACTCTGGGAGATCTCAAACGTGCAGTTCATGCAAGACAGCCCAAGAACTTACAGGAACTGGAGGCTTTTTGCCAAAAAGACAGGGCAGCTTTACCATCTGAGAAAATAAAGAGACTCCTTTACAACTACCACAAAAGACTTCAAGCTGTCATTGATGTTAAAGGTGGCAATACATGGTTTTAAGAACTGGAGTATAACTTGGACTGGAGTTACTGGAGTAACTTTTGATCAGGGTCATTTGGATAGTTTCTGTTGTCTTTATTTAAAAGGAGTATTGTTTGACAACCAACCACTAACTATGAGTTAAAACTGTTTTTACATATTCTCTGAAAAAAGGTAAAAACCAAAAATCACAGTTTCTGACAAGGTATAGCTGAGAAGTTGGTATGGCCAATGTCTGAGCACACAACTGTAAGCTACGTCATGAATCATTCTTAGAACCAACAACCTCAACAGTCCTCTTAAACACTGCCATGGATGGCTAATGTCTCTCTTTCTTCCTCCATATTGCTGCTGAAAACTCCACGCTGCACAGACACTTCTTATTTTTGCACATGACTTTCCCTCTCAATTTAGTTACGTCTTTTACGTCATGTTGTCATCTGCGGAAGTTGTGTAATAGAAAATATTTTTTTTTAGATTTCTGTTCACATATACAAATAACCATGACATTTAAGTCCGTTTGTCTCCTGTTGGTATACTTTGCTATCTGCAGAGACAAGAACTGTGCCTACTTCATAATCTGTTTAAGACAGCTGACTGTCCTTGGCTGATTATAAGGCACAGTGAATCCTCCCCTCGGGGAGCTCATCTTCACAGATTTTCTGACTGTATTGTGTGCGTTCCTTCTGCAGAAAAAACTTCACAAAGACAACTTGTTTAGCTCAAGAGCTTTTACTTCTTTCTCACACAAGTTATTCCAAATAATTTCCACCACAGTTGTAAAAGTAGTAGAAAGTACAGATAGTTGTGTTCAAAAGTAAAGTAAAAGTAAAAAGTGGCCAGATAAATAAATACTCAAGTAATGTACAGATACTACTACTAGGATCTACTTAGTAACTTCCAACCTTTGCCCATAAGTGATACTGGTAGGAATGGAAAAAGACCATCAACTCAGCTAAGCTCTTTCCCTTACTCGTGAGTTGTGACAAAAAAAAGGTTGTCGTAAAAGCATCTGGACTCAGTTTTTAAGGTGAAGACGTTTTGTATTTAATTTCAAGAGACTTTATCAATTCTGAGATCAACTGGTGAGAGCTGAGCTTATATCTCTAGAGGGAGGAGTTTGACCTGAAACTAAACCTGATGGACCAGGCTGTTCTGGTCTCATAGTCGTTAACAATGAAAGGACAGTGTGACTCCTGATGTGAGAGTTGTTAAAGGCTCAGGTGAGCCGTTATTGACAATGTTCCATTGAGGTGCTGTGTTTGTTGTTCTAGGGTGAAACTCTTTTGATTTAAGTTTCAAAACACTGTTGTAAATACTAGGCAACATGAATCTGAGGCCACCTCTGTTCAGAGAAGGCTTTTCCATTTTCACAAAAATGGCTTCCTTCACCCCTCTCTCAAACCATCTGGCCTCTCTGGCCAAAATTTGGATATTACTGTCCTTAAAGGAATGCCCTTTCTCTTTGAGGTGGAGGTGGACTGCAGACTCAGGGCCTCCAGGATTGGCTCTTCTGTGCTGATACATCCTCTTGTGAAGCTGTTGTTTTCTTTCACCGACATAACTGTCACTGCACTCTTCACTAAACTGTATAAACTACATTACTCTGTTTGTACGAGAGGATCTGGTCTTTAGGATGGACCAGTTTGTGACGCAGTGTGTACCAGGTTTAAAGTGGACTGGAATGTTGTGAATGTAAGTTTTTCAGATAAACCAGACACATAAGGGATAACTACACACTTCTCTTTTGTCTCTGGTTCCTGTCTGTTTGGTTTCTGTGTCCTCTTGGTTTTGTTGAAAGTCCATTTGGGGTATCCACAGTCTCTCAGTGCATTATGTGTTGTTGTTCTTTCTGTTGACCTTCTGAGGTAGTGGGCACCTCTTGTGCTCTGTGCTGAAGAGTCCTGATGACTCTCAGCTTGTGCTGCAGAGGGTGGTGGGAATCAAACAGCAAATATTGATCCGTGTTTGTTGGCTTCCTATAAACTTCTAATTGGAGTGTCTTGTTCTCACAAATAACCACTGCACAGTCTAAGAAGGCCAGGTGGTTGTCTATAGCATCTTCATGGGTGAACTTGATGTTCTTGTCCACTGCGTTAATGTGTTCTGTGAAAGCTTCTACTTCCTGGGTTCCTGGTCCATCCTAAAGACCAGATCCTCTCGCACAAACAGACTAATGTAGTTTATGCAGTTCAGTGAAGAGTGCACTGACAGTTATGTTTGGCCAGAGAGGCCAGATGGTTTGAGAGAGGGGTGAAGGATTTGTGAAAATGGAAAAGCCTTCTCTGAACAGAGGAGGTGGCCTCAGATTCATGTTGCCTAGTATTTATAACAGTGTTTTGAAACCTAAATCAAAAGAGTTTCACCCTAGAACAACAAACACAGCACCTGCATGGAGCAGTGTCACTAACGACTCTCCTGAGCCTTAACGACTCTCACATCGGGAGTCACGCAGCCCTTTCATAGTTAACAACTATGAGAGCAGAACAGCCTGGTCCATCAGGTTTGGTTTCAGGGGAAACCCCTCCCTCTACAGATAAATCTCAGCTCTCCTACCAGTTGATCTTAGAATTGACAAAGTCTCTTGGAATTAGAGACAAAATGTCATCACCTTGAAAACTGAGTCCAGATGCCTTTACTTTAACCTTTTCTTCAAGATGACCTGGATGACTGAGAACCTTCACAGACACATGAGTTGTGACATACTTATACTTACTGGTTTGAACAGAATTCCCATGCAGTCCAGCAAATAAGTGTCCCTATACAAAACAACTTAAAAAGAGATGCCTGGTGTACAGCTGACAGTGCATATACAGCTAAAATGGATATTATTTAATATTTCAAATTTACATTCCCTAATTAAACCTGAACTAAATTCAGAGTCGAACTAGTTTAAATCCAAATGGAGATTTTCCTGACAAAGGCGACAGCTCCAAAGACCAGATCATGAAGAAAGATTTTTTGTAATACTTTAATTGAAACAAGATATTTACTGATAAGTCCAAGTCTGTGAAAGCCTCTTTAATATTCAGCGCTTCTCACTCTCTTTGTGGGTGATGAATTCCCAAATGACGATAAGCACTTCTGCATTTCCCATTTGGACATTTGCCTCTGAGTAAATGAAAAGTGTCACGTGACCAAGTTGAAGACGAAATGAAGAAAATGAATTGGCTTTTCATTGAGGAAGAATAGCACAGATGGACAAAGGGGGAAGAGAGAGAGTGAGTTATAAAAGCGGCTGAGGACTTGAAAAGGCAATGAAACAAGAAACATTAGCTTTGGAAACGAGCTCCATAATCCGTGCAATTAAAATGAAATGGCTGACGATGACAGCGGGCTTTTGTGCTCGAGCGGCTCATTCCTTTGAACTGTTTGTGGAGCGCCCATCGCGCAGGACAGACACATTTAGAATCCATTATGGAGGCTTCCAATCAGACTCCAGAGTGTTTGGACTGAAGAGGAATGTGGTCTGATCATCTCAATCTCACGTCTGCTTTTGGTTTAAACAAATGACTTTGATCTCTGTGTTTGCATAAAGTCAATATGTTTTGTCCTAAGACGTCAGTGAGTTGGATGTTCGAGTTAAAGTTGCTGAAGTTGAGGGTGAAGAATTGGTTTAGTCAATGTTTAGTACTGATCTTTTCTTAGGTTAGAGTCCTAGATACTTGGTGGTGTACACCTGGTGTATT